>ML663012.1:9564586-9958770 GCA_007570785.1 Antilocapra americana
AGAAAGACAGTAACGAGAACCCAACATGGGAGACAACAAAAGGAACGCAGATGTATAGAATAGACTCGTGGACTTTGTGGATGAGGGTAGGGTGGGATGATATGGGAGAAGGGCATTGAAGCATGTTAATTGTCATGTGTCTAATCAATCGCCAGCCCAGGATTGATGCTCGGGGCTGGTGCAGCGCGATTTCCTGGGGGGAAGGGAGGAGGGAGGGGGAAAAAAAAAGAAAACAGGTCTATTATCTGAACCGGTAGAAGCCGGCAGCCCAAATCTAGGCACTATCTCTTCCAACAGTTTCTTTGCCACTATTGCCGTGGTCTCTCTCTTAGACGGGTATGCCTCCACCCACCCTGAGAAGGTGTCTACCATTACCAACAGGTAGCGGTACTTGCCTGGCCTTACCTCAGTAAAGTCCACTTCCCAATGTTGTCCCACTTTAGTGCCTCGATACCTTATGCCCTCATGTTGCCCTGCTGATCTCCCTGGTTTCACCAGCTGGCAGGCTTTACAGGAGCGGACGATCTCTGAGACAGTCCTCCCTTGCCGGGGAAAACGTATCTGAGCCGTCTGCAGAAGGGCCTGGATCTTCCTCTCGTCTAGGTGTGTAATTTGGTGTAAATGTTTGCAGAGATATAGACCCAGTCCGGTTGGAAGAATCAGGTTATCTTTCTCGTCCCGGTACCATCCTTCCTCGTTGGCAGGGCGATCAGTCTTTTGTTTGATCCAATCCATATCTGTCGGGGAGTACTGTGGGGTCGGGGGAAGCGTGCCCATCCCTGGGGATGGTAGGTTTATAAGCATAGTCTTAGAGAGATCACCTCTTAATGCTGCTTCCCGGGCGGCCGCATCAGCTGCCCGGTTTCCCCGGGCCTCCAGATGTTCTCCTTTTTGGTGCCCCGCCACGTGCCCTATGGCCACTGCTTGGGGCTTATGTACGGCTGCCAGGAGGTCTTGAATTTCTGGCAAGTTTTTTATTTTTTTTCCCTCTGCTGTGAGGAGCCCTCGCTCCCGGTATATTGGACCCTGGATATGCACCGTTCTGAACGCACATCTACTGTCCGTGTAGATGGTCACCCTCTTTCTGGCTGTCCTCTCTAGGGCCTGCGTTAGGGCTATTAATTCCGCTCTCTGTGTTGACGTGCCTGGAGGCAAGGGCTCTGCCCAGACCACCCGCCCAGACTTATCTACAATCGCTGCTCCTTGCTCTCCTCTGCCCGTCTTTCACAAAGCTGTTTCCATCCGTGAAACATACCAGTTCGCGGCCCTTCAGGGGCATGTCTGTCAAATTTGTCTTAATGGCGGACACATCAGTCAAAATTTTATCACAGTCATTGGCGGGGTTGGATTCCCCTGGGATGGGCAAGAGGGTGGCTGGGTTTAAGGAGCAAGGCGTCTGGAACTGTATGGGGTGTGTGTGTGTGTGTCTAACAGCAGAGCCTGATAGTGAGTTAGGCGAGCGTTAGAGATCCACTTACCCGGCGGCTGCCTGAGGATCCCAGCGATGGCATGGGGGGGTGTAGACCAGGAGCTGTTGTCCATACGTCAATTTATCAGCATCGTGGACCAGAAGAGCAATGGCAACAATGATCCTGAGGCAGGGGGGCCACCCCGCGGCCACCGGGTCCAGTCTTTTGGAGAGGTAGGCTATGGGCCGCTTCCAGGGTCCCCACTGTTGGGTCAAGACTCCCTTTCCGACCCCTCGCTTTTCATCTACAAACAGCTGGAACGGTTTGGAGGGGTCTGGGAGAGTTAGTGCAGGGGCCTCTAATAGGGCCCTCCGAAGCTCTAGGAAAGCCTTCCGCATGGGCTCGGTCCACACCCAGTCTTTATTATCTTTGCTTCCTTCATACAGGGGTCTGGCTTTTTCTGCGAAGCCTGGAATCCACAACCTGCAATATCCTATGGCCCCCCAGAATTCTCTTACTTGACGCGGGGAAGTCGGCTCAGGTATTTGCAGGATCGTTGCTGTCCTAGCCTGCGTGAGCCATCGTTTTCCTTGTCTGATTTTGTACCCTAGGTAGGTGACCTCCTGCTGCCCTATTTGGGCCTTTTTAGCACTCGCCCGATACCCGAGAGTCCCCAGAGTCTGAAGTAGATCCCCAGTAGCCTGCCAGCAGGCTTCCTCAGTGGTTGTAGCTAACAAGAGGTCATCTACATACTGTAAGAGTACAACGGAGGGGTGTTTCATTCGATACTCACGGAGATCTTCCCCCAAGGCTTCGTTGAACAAGGTGGGGGAGTTCTTGAACCCCTGGGGAAGATGAGGCCAGGTCAGTTGACTGGTTGTGGATCCATCCTTCTCTGTCCACTCGAAAGCGAAAATTTCCTGGCTCTGGGGCGCCAGAGGTAGACTAAAAAAAGCATCTTTCAAGTCCAGTACAGTATACCACGCATGACTGGGGGGCAAAGTACTCAGAAGAGTATACGGGTTAGACACAGTGGGGTATAACTTCTCGGAGGTCTTGTACTGGTCGAAAATCTTTTCCCCCCGGTTTTTTTACTGGCAACAAGGGGGTGTTCCAAGGGGACCGGCATTTCTTCAAAATACCGGTGTCTAGCAACCTCTGAATGTGTGGGGTGATGCCTGACTGGGCCTCCAGACTCATGGGGTACTGTCTGACTTGCACTGGGGCCGCCTTGGCCTTTAATTCCACAATGATTGGGGGCCTCCTAGTGGCCAGTCCGACCCCTGCTGTCTTGGCCCAGGCTTGAGGGTACTTTTGAACCCATGGCATTACCCCCGGCGTGATGTCTGCACCAGGCTGTGGTAGATACAGTCTATATTTATCTTTCAGGGAGCAGGACAGCACCTGGATGGGATGGCCATTCCCATCGGTGACCGATATCCCTCCTTTGGTGAAGTGGATCTGGGTGTTTACCTTAGAGAAAAGGTCTCTGCCCAGCAAGGGGGCTGGGCACTCTGGGATCACCAAAAATGAGTGGGATACCCATTGGACCCCTAGATCTACTTGGCGCTTCGATGTCCAGCCATATTGCCTGGTCCCGGTAGCCCCCTGAACCCAGCTAACTCTTTTTGACATAGGTCCTTCTTTCTTTGTGAGAACGGAGTGCTGAGCTCTGGTATCTACCATGAAGCCCATTGGTTTCCCCTCCACATAGATGGTTACCCAGGACTCGGGGAGGGGCGCCGAGTCTTGACCCCCCTAGTCACTATCTTCTCCCGTGTACAATACACAGGTCCTCGGAGGGGCTCTTTTCTGTCGTTCTCCCTTTTCATTTTTCTGAGGACACTCATTTTTCCAATGTCCCTTTTCCTTGCAGCATGCACACTGGTCTCTGTTCAGCAGAGGGCGTGAGGACCTTTCCCTAGCCTTTCTTGGACCCCCTTTCTTATTCTGGGTGCCTGTGAAGAGGATACAGGCCAGCTCCTTCTGGCTCTTTCTATTTTCTTCAGCCCTGTGTTCCCTTTCTTCCTCCCTTATCCTGTCTTTTTTCTCTCTTTCCTCTCTCCTGATCCTCTTGTCCCTTTCTTCTGGTGTCTCTCTGTTGTTAAAAACCCTTTCAGGGGCTCTCACTAATTCTGGCAGAGTTTGTTCTGCTAACCTCTCTATCTTTTGTAGTTTTTTCCTAATATCGGGAGCCGCCTGGTTGACAAACGCGAGCATGACTACGGCCCGAGACTCGTCTGCCTGAGGGTCCATGGGGGTATACTGTCTAAATGCCTCCATTAGCCTCTCTAGAAAGGCTGCCGGACTCTCAGTCGGTTCCTGCCTGACCAAATTTACCTTAGCCAAATTCTTGGGCCTCCGGGCAGCAGCTCGGAGGCCAGCCATCAGAGTCTGGCGGTACACTCAGAGACGCTCCCTACCTTCGGCCCGCTCAAAGTCCCACTGGGGTCGGGTCAAAGGAAGCCCCTCCTCAATAACATCGGGTCGGGTGGAGGGTCTCCCATCCACTCCAGGAAAGAGTTTCAGGCTTCTGACAGGGTTCGGTCTCGTTCCTCCGTGGTGAAGAGCATCTGCAAAAGCTGCTGGCAATCATCCCAAGTGGGGTTATGAGTAAACAGAACAGATTCTAGGAGGTCAATAAGCCCTTGGGGTTTCTCTGGAAAAGACAGGGTCTGAGTTCTCCAATTGTACAAGTGACTAGTAGAAAAGGGCCAATATTGGTAGGTGCACTCCCCGTCTTGTCTTGCAGGTCCCACCCGGACCTGCAGCGCCCATACTGTCGATGAGGGAGTGTCTGCAACTCCCTCGTCCATCGTGCTGGGAGCTCCCCTGGTTCTTCCCCCAGTTACTTGGGCTGGGCCCCTTTCCGTTGGTGGGGCCGAGGGTTCCGTGTTCCCTCATGCGCCTCCAGAAGACACTTGGGGCACCTGGGGAGGTAAAGGCTGGGGAATGTACTGGGGGGCAGGGAGGGGCGGTTCTAACTCTGCGTCCAGGTCTATTAAGCTGGGGTACAAGGAGGACTCCTGGAGCACTGGTTGGGGGGTCTTTTCTGGCACTTTGGCCTTTTCTTCCGAAGCATTCTTAGTGACTAGAACCTGTGAAACTGAAGGGGAAGCCGAAAGGCGGGGCGGGGGTATAAAAGACTTAACCCAAGGTGGCGGATTTTCTACCATATCTTGCCAAACGAGAATGTATGGCATTTGGTCCGGATGGCCATGCGTGTTGGTGGCTAGGACTTTTCCTTTAACGGCTCGATGACTTCCAGGCTGAAGGTTCCCTCCGAGGGCCATCCCACCCTGAAAGTGGGCCATTCTGCAGAACAAAAGGTCATCAACTTTTTCTTTTTTACCAATAGGGACAGATTGTGTGCCCTAGTCCTGAAATCAGAAAAATGGTCCGTCATGAGAGAAAGAAGGGTAGAAACACCTTGTCCCATGGTTACTGACTATAAAGCGAGAAACAAAAACCAGGTACACAAGACGCTGACAATGCCGGCACACACAAAGACAAGGCGGACAGACGAACACCAGACGTCGGCCGAAAACACACCAGAGGGGCTCTCTTCAGCCCCTTTGTCCCTTTCCCATCCCAGAGTTACCTTAGCAAAAGGCGTCCACTGCCCACCAGATTCGGAATCCGGAGAGCAGCTCTCCTTCCCGCAGGGCCACTTCCTACCCTCCAGCACGCTTACAGAGCCAGCTGCCTCCCAGCAACGTCTGCTGGGCCTCGGCCTTATGCCGGCTAGAGCGACCCAGTCATCCTGGACCAAACCTGACACCGGTGTTTAACTGCTTACCCCTTCTGCCAGTAGGATATTGCTCTCCTCAGTTGATGGGATCCCGGACGAGCCCCCAAATGTTATGCCCAAACTCTGGGTCCCAAGCCCCTGAAGAGACCAAGTCCACACAGCAATGGAAAAGCATAAAGGGGTTTATTGCTAGCTCGAGCTAGGGCCCAAGTCTCATCCAACACAGTGGAGTCTGACAAGAGCCCCACACTCCAAACCATGGTTGCTTATATACAGGCAGTTCTTTGTTACAGCATTGATATAGCTGGCAGTCAATGTTTGGTCAGTTTAAACTGCGTGTCTGCCCTGGATGGTCTATCTCTTGGCACGCGAGGGACTTTCCTGGCTTGTGGGGGGAGGTATGAGGTGAGGATGGAGGAGGTCGCTGAAACTAAGGCAGGCTGTATCTCCCAGCAGCCTGTCACGGAAGCTGTTTTGCTTACACACCACAAGTCATGTCTGGGTTTGTGTCAAAAGTCAAAGGATAATTTCAAGTTGTAATGAATCTTGCTCCTCCCAGAAGCCTTCACTTGGAGATCCCTCTTCGCCATGGGGTGCATGAGCATCCCAGGGGTGGGTCCTGAGACAAACAACCAGGGGAGGGACAAAGCCAGATGACTGGCCTAAGTGAAGACAAAGACCCTAAGGACTTCCTCCTTATAAAGGATTTAAACTTCCCGAAAGTGCAACTCTCTCTCTGAGCTCACCCATGTGCCTTTTCGCATGTACTTTTCAATAAACTTCTTACTTTACTCTTTACCTTCTGCCTCCTCGCCTGAACTCATTATTGACTAGGCAGGCAAAGACTAGGGATTCTAGCTCTAACTGCTGGCTCCTGTGGCCCAGTGGTTAGGACTCCCGGTTTGGGAAACTAGGACCTTGCTTCAGGTTACACCCCACTGCTGTTTGCTGCAAGCTGCTGTTGAGTGTTGCACACCTCTGAAATCAAGATAGTGTGGGATTAGGGTGAACTCTGAATCCAACAAGAGTGTTTTTATAAGAGACGAGATTGAAAACCCAGAGGGACACAGGAAGAAGGATGATGTGAAGATGGGAACAAAGCTTGGAGCGATGCACCTACAAGCCAAGGATTGCCAGTAGCTGGGATTGACTTCCCTGATGGTCCAGTGGCTAAGACTTCAAGCTCCTAATGCTTGAAGGGGCGTGGGTGTTTGTTCCCTGCTCAGGGAACTAGATCCCACATGCTGCAACTAAGGCCTGGTGCAGCTAAAAAAAAAAAAAAAGATTGCCAGTAGCCACCAAAAACTGATAGAGGCAAGGGATAGAATCTTCCTGCTGCTGCTGCTAAGTCACTTCAGTCGTGTCCGACTCTGTGTGACCCCATAGACGGCAACCCACCAGGCTCCTCCATCCCTGGGATTCTCCAGGCAAGAACACTGGAGTGGGTTGCCATTTCCTTCTCCAGGGCATGAAAGAGAAAAGTGAAAGGGAAGCCGCTCAGTCGTGTCTGGGTCTGTGTCAAAAGTCAGAGGATAAGAACCAACCTTGCCAACACCTTGATTTCTGGCCTCTAGAATGGGGAGGATATGTTTCTACTATTTTAAGCCATCCGATCTGTGGCCATGACAGCAGGCTTAGGAAATGAATATACACGTGAACAGATCACATAGTCAAATACCATTTTTTTCCCCAAGGGGTCAAATCATATAATTTCCATCTCAGGATTAAGGGAGGATGCAAGTGAAAAGAATGGTGAGGGTTGGACCAACAAGTACCCACTGTGATACTTGGAAAAAATCATAAGTCGAAAAGATACACGCACCCCAATGTTCACTGTAGAACTGTGTACAATAGGCAGGACACCGAAGCAACCTAAATGCCCATCAGCAGAAGAATGGATAAAGAAGATGTGCTACATATATACAATGGAATATTACTTAGGCATACACAGTAATGAAACTGTGCAATTTGCAGAGACGTGGATGGACCTAGAGATTGTCATACAGAGTCAAGTAAGTCAGAAAGAGAAAAGCAAATATTGCGTGTTATCGCTTATATGTGGAATCTAGAAAAATGATGCAGAAGAACTTATCCGCAAAACAGAAATAGAGACACAATGTAAAGAACAAATGGGTACCAAAGAGGGAAGGGAGGGTAGGATGAACTGGGAAACTGGGATCGACATATCCATACATTTATGTATAAAATAGATAACTAACAAGAACCTACTGTAGAGCACAGGGAGCTCTACTCAGTGCTCTGTGGTGACCTAAATGGGCAGGAAATCCAAAAAAGAGGGGATAGCTGACTTACTTTGCTGTACAACAGAAACCAACACAGCATTGTAAAGCAACTAAATTTTTAGTTTAAAAATTTAAACTAAATTTTTAAATTTTATTTAAAAATAAAATTAAATTTTTTAAAATATACCCACCGTGAGGGAATTTCCCTGGTAGTCCAGTGCCTAAGATGCTTCCACTGCAGGAGCACAGTTTCAATCCCTAGTCGGGGCGCTAAGGTCCCATGTGCCATGCAGCATGACCAAAAAAAAGAAAAAATCCGCTGTGACTCATTCACACATTCATGCGTTGTGTCCACTGATAAGTGGACCCTAAATGAGTTTAAGGCTTGAGACATGACAGAGACCTGGATTTAAATCTTGAGTTTGGCTGCTCCCTCCCTGTCTGGACTAGGCAAACAACCAGCTCCCTTGGCCTCAGTTTCCCCACTGCGTATTGTGATGACTCTTCAATTGTTATTAAGTTTCTAGGAGTGTCGGTGTGTCTGCAGCTGTCAGGGAAAAATCCCAAATGAGGCCTGACTGTGGCTTGTCCCTTTTTTTTGTGAGAAAATGCAAAGTTGCTTCAGATTCTGCAGGCATCTTATTTATTTACTATTGAGGAGACAACAAGAAGGGTGTCAAAGGCAGGGAGGGGGGCACCTGGGGCTCCTCTGAGGTGAGAACATTTGAGAAGAGTGTCTGGCATCTCTGCAAAACCAAGGATCCTCCAAGCCAGATTTGGGGTCTGGCGTTCTCCCTAGTTGGTCCCCCAGAGGACAGGTGGCCTGGGTGAGGTGGTGAGCACCTTGTCCTAGGAGGTAATCAACAACATCCCCCTAGATGTGGGGCTTCATGGTGCTGTGTGGCATCAGGAGTTCACCAGACTGGACTCCTGTGGGTCTCAGGCTCCCCCAAGGCCATGCCCCAGGAGGATTCAGTGGGGACAGAGGGTCAGCAGGTCTTTCCGGGTGCAGCCGCTGAGGCAGCAGTGGCGGGCAGGGTTGATGGCAGTTGCCCGGCGGTGGTGGTGATGGCGAGAAGCCTGGGGCAGGGGTTGTGGGGCCAGTACCAGCACGGGATCCCCACTGGCCATCAGCCCATGGAGGAGATGTTGTCCTTCCAGCCACCGTAGGAGCTCACCTGGGAACAGGGAGGAATTCAGCATAGACAGAGGAACCCCAGAGGACCCCACCCACACTGCCTGCATGGCAGCCAGACACGCATTATGCACACAAATAGAAAGTAAGCATTTATTAAGTGCCCACTCTATACCAGGCCCAGACTGAATCACCCCCATTCAGACGTGTACACTCTCGACCCACTCCCACACTCAAGCCCCCAGCTGTGCACACTCCCACGTGCCACCTACGGTAAGGAGGCATAGAGGCTTCACAGAGCAGAAGACAGTAAGGGTGGCATGTGACACAGCCACTCGCCCTCGTAGCCCCTCCCAGTTCCCCGACCCCACGTGCATCTCAGCACACCCATCTGGACCCGGGTCACACAGACTCACACACACAGGACGCCTGTGACAGACGTTGTGCAGGGCCGGGTCTGCGGTGAGGAGAGCTAGGCGCTGACCCAGAGTGCGCAATTTAACTGGGCACCAGAAACACGCAACAGTCAAGATCACTCCTATTATAACTGAATATTTTACTAGTAAAATGAACACAGAAATTCCTGAAGATCAAAATATTGAAGCTGTAAATAAAGACAGGATCGGCTCTGACCTTGCACTTGTGAAGACTGCACTGATTCCCTTGCCAGGCAGGGGCTCCTCCTGGCAGACTCAGAGCACACGCCAGAGCAGGAAGCCAGAACATGCATGCAAATCCATCTGCAGACACCTGCACCCCTACCCTGCCCCAGAGACCCCAGCGCACAGTCCTCGCCCGCCCCCACTCACGGTCGCCGCCGGCCACAGTTCGCCCGTCCTCGGAAGACCAGCGCGGGCCACCACACAGCCGCACGAGCGCACGCACGAAGTGGTGGCCACACAGTTTCTCAGGCGCCTCCTGTGCGGCTGCAGGACCCAGGGAGATCACAAAGGCCAGACCCAGCAGCACCAGCGCCCAGGTGAGCAGACGACGGTCCATGGCGGTGAGAGGCACCGGGCCCCAGCTGGGATCCCCCTTATAGGCGCCCGGCCTGCCCCAGCTGGGAGCCTTGGAGCTGGAACAGAGCCTTCCCAAAGGACGGCCCAGGGAGGTCAAGGGCAGGGTCAGGGCAAGCCTAGTGGAACCTCTGATAGTTGAGTTTTCTCATTTTTATGATGTGAGTGCCTGACATCCTTTGATTGCCCAGGCATCAGCTTCAACCATGGTTCCCTGATAAATATGACTTAAGAGCCCGGCCACCTCTTCCCACATTTGTTTTAGACATCTTGACCGATTTCAATGTCTTACCATTGGGGCCACTTGGGCTTTTTTGCTTTGTTTTTGGTTTGCTGTACTTCAACTTTTCCCTTCTTGTACTTTAAACTCCAACCCATGTTAAATTCACCAATAACAGTAAGCCCACGAACTTTTAGGCTCTCATGCTTGACCCAATGCAAGGCAGGAACTCAGACCAACGCTGCTTTCTCTACAAGAACCTGCCCCCAGGTGTGCTGTATCATTTCCAGGTGTGCTGTGCAATTTATAAGTGATAAATCTTTATTTTTTCAAACTTTCCTGATGGTTATTGCTGAAAGGCATCTTGCAATCGTAATAAGAACTCCCAGGGCCAGTCCAACCACCACACTGATTATTGACAGGCCATGTGTGTGCACGCTAAGTTGCTTCAGTCGTGTCCAACTCTTTGTGACCCCATGGACTATAGCCCACCAGGCTCCTCTGTCCAAGGGATTCTTCAGGCAAGAATACTGGAGTGGGTTGCAATGCCTTTCTTAAAAGGATCTTCCTGACCCAGGGACGGAACCCATGTCTCTTGTACCTCCTGTGTTGGCAGGCGGGTTCTTTACCACTAGCATCACCTGGGAAACCCACTGATAGGCTGAGGGCCACACAAAATGGCCATGGTCTGTCTTCCTGGGTGGATCTTTCCCAGGGGGACCATTGAAGAGTCTTTATTTTTTTAAACTATTTTAAAGAGGAGAAATAAACTTAGATATAATCATTCCCTGGGATGGTGCTGGTGAGCATCCAACTGAGACCAAGGACATTCAGAATCTTGTTATCCTTATTACGGTACAAATAAGGAAACGGAGGCTCAGAGAGGGGACTCAATACTTGCCCAAGGTCACAAGAGGCTGGGCCCCAGGGCTGGAAGTGTTTATTGGTTCTGCCTCCACATCAGGGTCTTCTTGGGGTAGACAGGGACTGGAGGCCTCTACTGGGTGTCAGTTTTACCAAGGAGGGAAATTAAGGTATAAAGGTTACACAATCCAGTGCAGGGGAGACCCTGAGCTGAAAGCCCTGTGTTGCAGCCCCCTACCTCTTTTCACCAAAGCAGACTATGACAGTAGGTACAGAGATCTCTGTCTGTCTCTCTCATGCTCCCGTGTCCTTCTCTGAGTCTCTTTCTGTGTCTCTCTGTCTTTGTCACTCTCCAAATCTTTCCATCAGTCCTGAGGAGCAAAAGGAGGGCTGCCTTGGCCTCCAGTAATGTTGGACCCATCTCCATAGCCTGACCCTCCCAATAGGACCTTGCCCTCTGACCTCCCCCAGAGCAGCCTGTTCCCTCCACCAAGAGCCTGTAATCAGCTCCCCAGGACACAGCCAAGGCCAGCAGCTGGGTTTCGGGGGAGGGCTTCTGTCCTTGAGGGCCTCACCCTCCTGTCCCTCCTCCCCTAGCAAGTCCTGAGGCTCCCACTGTGGCCCGGAGGGGTCTCTATCCCCCAACTCTGATCACATTCCTCCCTGGCTCACACATCCCCAAGAATTCCCATTGTCCAAGTCCAGCAACAAACCATCCTTTCCACTGAACTTCTTTATTCATTCAACGAACACTCCCAGAGTCCTCTTTGTGCCCACCCCAGCCCAGCTCCCTAAGGAGCCTCCAGGTCAGAGGAGACAGAGCTGGATGTAGACATACCCCAGCACTAGAGCTGAAAGCATAGGGCTGAATGGGAGTAGTGGGAAAATCCCAGGGAAGGCTGCAAGGAGGTGATAGCTGGGGTTTTGAGAGATGAATAAGAGTTTTCCAGGGAGGCAAAAGTGGCAGAAAAAACCCTGCAGGCAGGTGTGAAGGAGTGGTGGGGGCTGAACCTGCACTAGATGCCTTCACACAAGCTTCCATAAGTTGACTCTGTAGAGCCCAAGGGCCAACACTATTGCCCATTATAGAGGATGGAACTGAAGCCAGAGACAGGGAGCAACCCGCCCACCATCACACAGCAAGTAATTGGCAGAAGTGTGGGCTCCAATAAGCTGTGCTCTTAACCCCTGTACTCTGAGCCTTTTTCTCTCGCCACGCCTCTCTTGTTTCCTCTGCCAAGAATGCCTTCCCTTCCTTCAGTTGATGAAAAGCTCCTATTAGTCCCCATTGTCATCAACTGTATGATCCTCTGGTCCAGACAGAAAGGGCCCTAGTGTACAGAAGCCCTGGGACACTCAGGTTGAGAGGCTGGGGACCTCAGCCTCTCCTGGTCTCTTACACGGTTCCAAACAGTCACACAGGCTCCCCATCAGAGAGTGGATTTTCAGCCCGGACAGTTGCCTTGTCCTTGGCTTCCTCCAGCTAAAGACGGAGAGGGGAATAGAAGCCTGAGATGACATATTTAAAGCTACATAATGTCTCCTCTGAAAATGAGAACAGGAAGCTGCAGGCCAGCCCCTGAGAGGTTGGGAAGATGAAAGGGCCTTAAATGCGGTCCCTTGATTCTGGGGAGTGGATGGAGCTCATTAGATCCCATCATGACATCTGTCTTGAATCTTTCCAAGTTCAAAAAACCACAAGGCTGCTGTCGCTCTGCAAGCCAGGGTAGCTCCCCCAAGCACAATGTCAGTTACCCCATGAGGGGTCTCTGTGAAGCAGGAGGACCAGAAGGGAGCAGGTTCCTGCTCAAGGTCACACGGCAAGTCCATGGAGACCAGAGCCTAGAGGTCTGTGTGCAGGAGATATGGAAAGTGACAGAGAATGTCACTAGACAAGCAGGGAAGCGAGAGTCTCATGCCTCTGGACACTATCCCTGGCTCCCACTCCACAGTGCATCCAGCTGGGGGCCCAGAGCACTGAATGACGGCCGGTCTTGAGGGCTAGCGGCCCAGCACAGCTTCATGAGCTCATGAACCTGAGGAGTGGAGAAGAGATAACAGGGTCACATGGGAGTGATAGAAAGGACATGACTCCTGTTCGCAGTATTAAAATATAAACTAGACTCCATCCCTCTCTTACTCCAAAGCCTCCCACGGCGCCCTATGGGTCAAAAAAAAAAAACTTCATCCCCTCCCATCTCCCTCCCTCTACTACCTCCTCCATCACCTCCTCTCGTGTTCCACATCTGCCCCATCTCATTTTTCAGATACACTAAACTCATTTCCACCTCAGGGTCTTTGCACCTATTGTGTGCTCCACTGAAAATGCTCTCTCCCGCCTTTCTCCTTGGATGGTATCCTCTTCTTCCCTTAGGCACCACCTCCTCTAGGAAGCTGCTCCTGACTATACCTCCCTCATCTCTTTCTAGACATTGATCACCACCAGAATGTTCTTGTTAGCTTCTGGTGGTTACAAGGAGGAGGGGTATTACCTGTTCTGTCCTCCACTGGGTCCCCAGCACCCAGCACAAAGCCCAGCACACAATCAGAGCTCAATAAATGTCTGTGGCCTGAGCAAATTAACTTGTGAATGACCAGCCACATGTCAGATACTTCCACAAAAGCTGTGATGAGAAACTGTAAGAATCATCATTTATTGAGCACCGACTGTATGCAAGGCTCCGAGATGAGCACTGGAGAGGTGTTAGCAAATTGGTCCTCCCCCACCTTATAAGGCATTGCTATTCCCATTTTGGGGATAGGTAAACTGAGGCTCTGAGAGTGTTTTGTGCTTTACCATACACTGAGAGAGCAGCAAAGCAGAGGCCAGAAATCCCCTTCAGCCTCATTCCCTGATTCCTGCTCTCAACCAAGAGAGATCTTCGGTGGAGAGTAATTCAGAGGGATCAGCAGGCTTGCCCAACACACCGTGGTGCATCTACAAAGTAGGAAACTGAAGCAGGCCCTCCAGAGCTCACCTCACTAGGACAGGCAGGAGGTGCGGGCAGCCTCTGGCCCTCAGCCAGCAGCTCCAGGAGGCGGCAGAGGGCTGGAACATCTCTCTCACATCCCATCATCCGCAGGAACTCCTGGAGCCAAGGGGGAGGGCCCGAGGTGGGGGAGGAGCCAGCCGGCACGGAGAGGGGAGGGGCCGCCGGTTATCGTGGGGATCAGCCACAGTGAAGGGAGGAAGGGAATCCCCCCCCCCCCCCGTGGTAAGGGAAGGGGGCCCTCCTAATGGGGAGGAGGAGTCGTCTGTGATGGATGGGGAAGGGAGCTGCCTGTGATTGGAGGGTAGGAGCGGGAGGTATCAGTCACAGTGAAAAGAGGTCCTCCTGGAGCACCTAAGGCTGGGACCAGGTGACCCTCAGCACAGAGGACAGGGGTTGACCCGAGGGGGAAGAGAGTATGGGGAACCCAGGGATGCCAACTCACGGCTGAGGGGCTACAGTTCTTGTCACTGTAGGTGAAGAGCTCGTACAGGACGACCCCGAAGCTCCAGACATCCGACTGGCGCGAGAAGATGTTGTCGGAGAGGGACTCTGGGGCATACCTGGAGGGGGCCAGGGAGGTCTTGGGATGCGACAGTAAGGCAAAGGACAGGAAAGGCCGCAGCCTTGGACTGGGGTAGCTGGTCCCGGTAGGTGGCTATGAGAAAGTCAGTTCCAGCCAGTTCTGAGGTCTCAGTTTCCCTGGCTATGGGATGGGAGGATGCTCCAAAGCTGTAGGCTGGCGGGACGGGGCCGAGGCGGGGCGGAGCCAGGACTAGAAAAGGAGCGTGATCGGGGAGGAGCCAGGGCCTTGGGGCGTGGCCACCGCAGGCCCCCGCCCCGCGGGAGGCAGGGCGGGAACCGAAAAGCGCGAGAGGCGGAGCCGCCGGGGTAGTGCGGGGGGGAAGGGCGGGGCTGGGAGGAGGTCCCTACCAGAAGATGGGGCTCTGGCCTGGCTCGCGCACCACGTAGTAGTCTTTGTCGAGAGGCAGCAGCTTGGCGAGGCCGAAGTCGGCGATCTTGACGTGGGTCTCGCTTTCCACCAGGATGTTCCGGGCTGCCAGGTCGCGGTGCACGCAGCGGCAGGAGCCCAGGTACTCCATGCCCTACGGGCGGGCATGGGGTGAGGACCCCCATAATGACTCCGTAGGGGCCCCAAGTCTGACCTGGACTCCAACAGCAGCCCCAACCCAGATCCCAAGCCTAACCCTACCCATGATCCATTTTGCACTTCAGTCCTCACCTTTTTATTCTTTTGAACCTACTAGAAGTGTTAGTCACTCAGTCGTGTCCGACTCTGCGACCCCATGGACTGTAGCCCGCCAGGCTCCTCTGCCCAGTATTCTCCAGGCAAGAATACTGGAGTGGGTGGCCATGCCCTCCTCAGAGGATCTTCCCAACCCAGGGATGGAACCCAGATCACCCTCACTGCAGGCAGATTCTTTACCGTTTGAGCCACAAGAGAAGTCCCCGACCTTAGCCCTAACTCAACCGCATTTCCAACCTGACCTGGACTCCGAACTTCAACCCTCAGCCTTCCTGGCGAAGCCATGCAGACCCCGCCCATCGAGCCTCTGAGGACGCAGCAGGTCCACGGTCGTCCCGCCCTGCTCCGCCCCTCACCTTGCAGATCTGTGAGGCGTAGAGGAGCAGGCGGCCAGCGTCGAGGCGGGCGCGGTGCCGCTGGAGGAAGTCGCGCAGGCAGCCACTGGGCAGATACTCCATGACCAACCGCAGGCTCTGGCGGCCTAGGGGTAGCGGGGGAGGCAGGGAGGAGTCACCACAGGGCCTAACTTCGTCTCCTCCCCCTCCCTATTCTTCCCTGATCAGAGTGGGACCTTGTGTTCCCTCCAGGCCTCAATATTGCTTTCTATAAAATGGGAACGGGCACAGTGACACGTATCCCTAGTCTATTTGAGTACTCTCTATACTATACATTAATTCTTTTTAACCTCATTTTTTTCAGGTGGGGAAACTGACGATGCCAAGGTAGTCTTAGGCTTCCCCGGTGGCTCTAGAGTAAAGGATCAGCCTGCAATGGAGGGTACTTGCAGGAGATATCGGTTTGATCCCTGGATGGCAAAGATCCCCTGGAGTAGGAAATGGCAGCCCACTCCAGTATTCTTGCCTGGAGAATCCCACGGACAGAGGAGCCTGGTGGGCTACAAATGAGGGGGGTCACAAATGAGTTGGACAGGACTGAGCAACTAAACAAAAAGGCAGATCTGGATAAACAAAATCAGTCAGTAGTGCCCCTGCTGGTGTTCTCAGACCCCCTGAAATGGTGGTGCAGAAGGATGAGAGTGTGTAATTCGAAGAGCCGTTCACCTGGGCCATAGCTGACACCCCGGTACTTGACAATGAAGTCGCTGTGGAGGGCTTTGAGGATCTGGATCTCCCGCTGGAAGTCCCTCTGCTGTTCTGGCCCACTATGTTGCAACTGCTTCACGGCCACCAGGGCGCCTGTGTTGTCGCCCAGCGGGTCATAGCGGCACAGCTCCACGCAGCCAAAGTTGCCCTGGGGGACGGCGGGGCTGGTGTCCACAGGCATTAGTGCTACCCCGCACCCCCCGCCCCAGCCTAACCCACCTCACCTTGCCCAGCTGTGAGATGTACTTGAGGTGTCTTTCCTCAAAGATGGTAGGGTCCTGGCAGGCATAGAGCTGGGTGCCAGTCCAGAGCCCATCACGGGGCGCCAGGGTGCCAGGTGTGGGGTCTGAGAGTAGCTCATAATCTGAGGGGCACAGGCAGTGAGTGGGCAGTGTATTGGGCCCTGGGCCCCCGATCCTAAGCTAACTTGCTGTGTGACCTCCATTTGAATGCTCACCCTCTCTGTGCATTACGGCAGGGCCACTGCAAGCCAAGAGGTACTTTGTAGGGCTGGGGAAAGGTGCCTCTTGGCAAAGGCAGCCCTCTTATGCAGAGCACATGCTGCACACAGACAGAAGGGCATTTCCCAGACTTCACTGCCATGGGGTGATAAGGGAGAGAGATGCGCTGGAAGATCCTTTATGCCTGGCCCATGAAAACCTAGAGTGGGACCCTCTATACTCTCTCTCCTGTTTGCAGAGGATCCAATGGGGGCCTAAGACCATAGGAAGGGTGGAACCACAAAGGGAGAGTTTCTTGCTGACTTGGACACCCTTACTGAATGAGAACTAAACATCCGTCATGTGTGACCTTGAACTGAGGGGCTTGTTTGTTACAACAACTGTTGAAGCTCATACTGACTGTTACAGTCATCAATCATTCCAACCTTGCCTGGCACGCAGGGCAGGCTCCACATAGAAATCTCACTCTTCTACTGGGTCCAATATGACATCCCAGCCCTGCCCACCCTGCCTGGCCCAAGTGGGCACCTGAAGTGATGAGGCTGTTCAGGTCACGGATGACAGCGCGGAAAGAGGGCCTCTGGCCTGGCTCATAGGCCATGCACTGTTGGATCAGCAGGGCCAGCTCCATCCACTTGGGGGCAGGCAACTGCTGCCGTTCCTGGTAAAACTGGAGCTTCTAAAGGCAGGATGAAGGGCTAATTACCCCCAGTGAACCCTCAGAGGTACCCCCTAGACCTGCCCTTCCTCCCCAAGCTGGACTTCATTCTACCCTTCTGTCAAATGAGAGCTCTAGAAGCCAGTGCTGGTGCTCTGACCTTGGCAGGCTCCAGGGCGCTGATGGGCACTGTGACACCACTGAACACCTCCCAGACTGTGGCTCCAAAGCCCCATTTGTCAGCTTCCAAGCCAAGTGTTCGGGCCTCCTGGAGACATTCAGGGGCCACCCAGGGGATCCTGTCAGTGAGCACTGGTGCAGGAGGCAAGGATGGGATCAAGGATCGGCTTTCTTGCCCCACTAGGTCCCTCCCTCCTTCACCCCTCAGCACTTACTCTCCAGGCTTAGCACAGTGGGGCTGACACCCGGGTCACTCAGCTTGATGAAAGGCAGGTTCCCATCAGTCCCCTCACGAGCCAAGAGCACCTTCCGGGCTGAGACATTGCCATGAGGGAGACCTTTGTCTTCCTAAGTGGACCAAGCACAGGGAAATGCCGGGGGTAGGGTGGGGATGAATGAATATGCTGGCTGGTGAACTCCTACACATCCGTCAAAGCCCACCTGGCACTGCTCATACCATACTTCACCATCTTTCCTAGACTACTGGCAGTACACCTCCTGTGTCCCTCCTCTTCTTAAACACTGCTCCTTCATCCCATGGCCGCTTACTCCCTTCAGGATAAAGTCAAAGGTCCTCAGACTGGCACTCAAGGCCCTTTGAAATCTAACTCTTAGTCACTCTTCCCATGGGCTTCTCTCTCCCACATCTCCACTCTGGTCTCTTGCCAGGTGAACAGACTGATACACCCCAGGACAAGAAACACATCTTCTAAGCTGCGTCCTTTGCCCAGGCTTTTCTCTCAACCTGACATGCCCTCCTTCCTTTTTTTTCTTAATGAACTTCTGCTCAATCTCCAAGACCCCGACTTTAATGTTCTTTCTTCTGAGGAAGCCTCCCCCTGGGGCCAGCCTCATTGCTCACCACTCCCATCAACTTCCGCGAATGATCAGCTGTCTCCTTCTCCTCTTACACCTCTGACCCTGTATGCATGCTGTTCCTTCAGCATCCCCTCCACTTGCACTCTTGTCAAACTCCTATCCATACGACAGAGCCCACTCTCAAAGCTCCATCCACTCTCTGAGTGGAGGATGCAGCAGGCAGAGGAGCACTCACCAGATAGTTGAGGGCATAGGCCAGCTGTTTGATCACCTGTAGCTTCCAGCTGGCTGGCACTAGGTGGCCACACTTGCGTAGATACGTGTCCAGCGCTCCCAGGCGTACAAATTCCTGAACCATGATACCTGGTGGAAGTAGGAAGGGGCAGGGTTGGGAGGTAAGACTGTATTGTATTCAACAGTCTCTGTCCCCAACCCCACCTTCAAGGGTCGCTTGAACTCTCAACTCTGACTTTTTCCTCCCTTATTCCTCCATCCTTACCCTACTCACCTCTCTGCTTCCCCACTTCCCATCTCAGAACCATTTGCCTGTAATGCCTGGAAGGTGTCGCGCTCTCTCCATGACTCACTCCCAACTCTTTGCAAGTGCTGTGTTTCTGATGGAACACCCCTCTCCTCTCTATTTATTCTTGCCTTTCCAGCTGAGAATGTATCCTTATGTACTCACAATCACTGCTTGACCTCCAAGCTGGGTTAGCAGCCTCTGATCACCCACAATGACCTGTGCTGCCCGCCACACAAAGTCATTTATCATCCTGCTCTGCCTGTCATGTTCTGTGCTATGCACCCCGGCTCCTGGCACAGGTTGGGCTCCCAATAAACAGCTGCTGAGCTGAACTGATGGAAACAAGGCTTGGAGAGGCAGCGCGGACCTTGCAAAGCTGCAGAGATGGTACACAATAGATCAGAACCCAGGTCTGCCTGACATGAAATAATTCTGGGGGCTTAAGTATTGGTGGGAGCCTGAAGCTGCTTATTCAAAGAGCGATGATGGAGGGACATGAGTACAGGATGATAGACCCTGGTGGAATGGAGCCCCAGCCAGGGCAGGCTCTGAGTGTGTACTGCTGGGCTCAATGAGGCAGGGCAGAGATGGGGAGTGTCTCTCACTGTCTCCAGCCATGCACACGCCATGGAGCAATACGAGATGCTGGTATGACACTTGGCTCATCAAGCTCGCTGCTTCCAGGAATGACTGGGGAGGAAAGAATGGAGAGAGCATGTATGGGTTTCTTCCACTCCTGGGTCAAACCAATGGACCCCAAACTTGCTGCTCACAAATTGGTCTCAGGAGACCTGGCCGCCAGCTTCCTTTGGCCTTGGAGTCCACCATTAATGCACACAGCACTCTGTATCATGATTTTTTTGATGGAGGCAGGAATTCCCCACTGTAGTCTACCTTGAGTCATTCACCTTTTGTCTCAAACCTTCCTCTGTGTTGCCCAGCCCCTGAAGATGCCTCCACCCACATCATTCCTCTCTTCTCCTTTGCTCATTCCTCTCTGACCCACTGATCTCCTTGCTATTCCTTAAACATGCCAGACTTGGCCCTGCCTCAGGACCTTTGCACTGGCTGTTCCCTCTGTCTGGTATACTCTGCCTGTTTGTATCTAAATTCCCCACCCTTCTATATTTCATGGAGATGCTGTGGCTACATTTCTGTTATTTTAAGACCGTGTGTGTGTTCTCTTTGTTTTGGTTTTGGGTTTCTTTTCTGTTTGGTTTTTTTTTGGCTGAACTACAGCATGCAAGATCTTCTCCAATCAGAGATCAAACCTACACCTGCTGCTGTGGGAGCATGGAGTCTTAACAACGGGACCACCAGGGAAGTCTGACCCTGTGTGTTTTTAAATTTCTCTGAATCCACAACCCCCTCTCCATCTAGGCCCTAACCCAGAAGGTCTGGTCCCACTCTGCTCACCTCCATGCAATTCTTGTGCTTGGCATCCATCACTTTGAGCAGCACCTCTGTCTCTCGGGCCTCCCCATCCACAATCTCATGGTGACAGCCCCGATAAATCTTGGTGAAGGACCCGTGACCTAGGTTCTCATGCTGGAGAGTGAGGAGGCAACATGAAAGGCCAGTAACAAGGCTCCTATGGGATCCTGTCCCTTAGCTCTGGCCCAAGCAAGGCACAGGTAATGAATTGATTTTACAGATGATGAAACAGAGGCACAAAGAGGTTATATCACATTACTGAGGCCACACAGCAGAGATGGATGTAGACCTGGTCTCTGGATCCCAACTGAAGTATGTTTCCCCCATTTCCTGGGGCCCCTTACCCACTGCAGGCTGTCAGCAGGGATCTTGTGAAACGTCATCTGACTCAGCTGGCATTGGAATTGGGGCTGAACAGGGGATGATGTGGGTGGGTTGCAGCCTCTCCGGACCACAATCAGATTGGACTTTTCTATGAGGAATGGAAGGAGGAAGAAAACTAGAGGTCAAAGGTGAAAGGTCCTCAAAGGATTGCTCACTTCCTGTCTCAGTGTGGGGACTTCCTTGGTGGCTCAGATGGTAAAGAATCTGCCTGCAATGAGGGAGATCTGGGTTTGATCTCTGGGTCAGGAAGATCCCCTGGAGAAGGGAATGGCAACCCATTTTGGTATTCATGCCTGGAGAATGGACAGAGGAGCCTGGTGGGCTACAGTCTGTGGAGTCACAAAGAGCCAGACACAACTGAATGACAAACACTAAACTGTCTCAGCACAGGGTCTTCTGCAGAAGCCAGAACTAAGATGAGGGTTCCAGGGCACACAGTTTATTTGAAACGAAACTCCAGGAAGTCCCAGTGAGGGGAGGGAGAGTGAGAACGAGATGGAAGGAACCCTGCAGGTGGTGCAAATGAGCAGGTGATGCTGTGGGCAGCCTGGTCTCAAGTCCTACTAGGGATTCTGGGAGAATCTGGAGAACTTACACCTCAAAGGTGTCCCATCCCAGGGGTCTATCTGAGAGCAAAATTCACCCAGACCAAGAGGCAAGAGATGAATGGAGGCTAAGTGCTAGTGACATCACTCAGATCCGGCTGTGCCTGGATTCAGCCATCCCTGGAAGCAGCCTCTATCCCACAAGCCCTAGATCACCTTTTTTCTCTCCTAGACTACTTTGACCAGCAGTCTTTGTCATTTGCCACTCAAGAGCTGGAACAGACACAGAAAAAGGCAGGGTCCCAAATTGCCTATTCAGCTCAGGGGAGAAGGCAGGCTCACCTTTAGGTCTGGGGTTGCAGCAGAAGTTGAGGTACAGCTCAACCCCATCCACGTGCAACCCACCATTCCAACAGGCTGCCAGGAGCTCTCGAAGACTGCTGTGGGGACGACCAAGGCCAGCCAGGGAGAAGGTTCCTGTGGGGTCGCACCGGATGAGGCAGCCCTTATAATCCGGGCCCAGGGGGGTCTGCAAAGAGGAGTGAGTGGTCTCTGAGTGGAAGTGGGCAGCACACTTCCCCTCAAATCTCCGTCTTTGCATATTCTGTTCCCTCCACTGGGAATGCCTTTTCCCTCCCCTTCTTCAGGAAGCCATGATGACTCATATTTCAGTTCTCAGCTCAAATATCATCTCCTCCAGGAAGCCCTCTTTGCCCTCCTGGCCCCTGGAGGTAGACTGACCAGGACACAAACAGTTAGGAGGTAGCTGTCGAAATCCTGGGGACTGCGGCGGAGGACGTAGGAGCCAGGAAGTGAGCCCCTGGTCTTGAGTTTGTTGATGGCAAAATCCAGGCTGTGGGGAAAGGTAGAAGAGAACTGAGAGTCGAAGATGGTGAGAAACAGATGGAGGCAGAGAAACCGAACTAAATCTGAGCTCTAATCTTGGTCTCTCTGAAGCCCTGGGAACCTCACCAGGTAACATTCCCTCACTCCCTCCCATTTTTAAAATGAACAGAAAACTGGGCTTCTGCCTAGGGGATTAAAGAGGAAACCGCAGATGAAGCCCCACACCTGGGCACCTCCAGCATCCCCAGGAAATGGCTCTGGGGCCTCAAGGAGCCAAAGGGAGGGAAGCGGCTGCAGAAATGAGACTGCAGACTCATTGAGCGCCAACTATGCGCCTGGTGCTGTTGAAGGGCTCCTGAGAGGCAAGGACATCGAGGCCCCGAGAAGGGGAGTGCCAGAGATTTGGTCCCCAATGAGTCTGGCCACTGGGGGGTGGGGTCCTTACGTGATGGGGCCATGGCACTGCTCAGCCACCTCCTCCAGCAGCCGCGGCGGCGCCACCTCCTTGCAGAAGTAGTGCCTCGAGTCCGTGGTCAGCCGGAAGTAGCCATCCACGAGCGCCACGAAGGATAACGCTGCTGGAAGCCCCGGGAACTCGACCTCCTGTGAGGACCGGTGTCAGGGCCCGCCGCGGTCCGAGGGTGACAATCCCGCGTCCCCGCCGTCAGGGATGGGGAAAGTAGGAGGGGAGGGGTTCCAGCACCCACCAGGATCTGATTATCTGTCCTGGTGATGGTGACCAGGCGATGCTCTGCAGCCGGGCCAACGCACGGGGCCTGCTTGATGCTGACATCCACGATTTCTGGAAAGTCGCAGAAGGGCTGGAGGACCTGTGAAGAGGGAGGGGGGGCTGAAGCTGGGGGTCCCGCCCCCTCCGCGCCCCCAGTCCTTTTCAGAAGCCGGGACCCCACCAGTCCATACTCAGGAGACCCGCTCCTCCCAGCCTCACCGAGTCCCATCCCTCTCCCCTCAAGCCCCCACCAAGCCCCGCCTCCTATCCACACCATCCCTCTCAACTCCCTCCCCTGCTCATCCCCCTCACCTCTGCCAAACCCCGAGTCCTTCCCCCGGCCGGTCCCCCACCCCGCCCGGAGTCCCTCCCTCACTTAACTCCACTTCATCTCCTGGTGTCTCTTGGTCCAGTCGGGAGCCTCGCCCACCATCGGTCCTGCCTCTTGGCTAAACCCGCCGTCGGCCCCAACCAGCCCCTCCCTCTACGTCCCGCCCTTTTCTTCGCGCTTCCTTGCTCAGCCCCACCCACACCTCCCAAAGCCGGCGCTCGCCCCTCGGTCCCAAGCCCCCTCACAGTCCCGCCCCTCCTTCGGCCCCGCCCGCGCCCCTGCCCCTCCCTTTGGCCCCTCCGTGGGCCCCCGCGCAGCAGCCCCCCACCCCGCGCACCTCGTGTTCTCCTGGGCTCCAGGCGATGCCACTGCCACCAGCCACACGGAGCAGCCCCGGCGTATCCTGACCACCAGCAGCGCCGGGGAGACCCACGCGGAAGGTCTCGGCGGCCCTGTCTGGATCCAGCCGCTCGAGGTCCATGATGTACTTGACCATGAGCGCGTGCCTGTCAGCCTGGCAGGCCGCCACGCGGCGCAAGGCCCTGCGCACTGTCCTTCGGATGCGCCTCCGAGTCACGAAGCTCAGGCCCTGGATCAGGTCGCGCAGGCCAGGGGGCAGGCAGACCTTGTAGCTGCAAGTGGGCGCAGGGGGGCCCTCAGTGTGGGGCGGGGTCTCCGCCAGGGAGGGCCGAGACTGCACATCAACCCAGCCTCTAGTTGAGGGGTGGGAGTGTGGCCTCAGTAGGGGGTCACACAACACCCACAGAAACACACTCGGGGCAGGAATGAGGGTAGGGAGGGCCTCCACGGGAAGGGCCGCTGGGGTCCATGAGACAGACAGGGACTCACACAGACCTTTTAGCTGCCTGAGGTCTGGCTGTGGAGTCTCAGCGGGGCTGGGTTCAAGGGCAGGGGTTGGGTCCCATGAACACACTGTAAGGCTCGTAGGTGGGGAGCCGGACTCCTGATGCCCTGGTGGAGCCGTCTTGGCTTGCTCCCAGGTACAGGCTGGGTGCCACAGCCTGGAAGCCCTCACCTGACCGTCTTCAGCAACTCCTCGGGCCGCTGAGCCTGCTCGAGGGCCATCCGGGCCAGGTCCAGAACAGCCAAGCTGAGACACTCACCCTGCTCCTTGAGGCTGAGGCCTACCGGGAGCCGGCCGCTCACCAGGTCGTGGCGGTGCTAGGAGCGGGTCACAGCCCAACCATGAGCCCTGATGTTGTCCGTAGACCCCCATCCCTGGGCCGACCTCCACCCTGGGGCTGCCACTGTGAGCCCCGCCCACCCAACTAGCCCCTCCCTCTTCATACGGCCCAATTCATTCCCACCTGGCTCAGCCCTACTCACAGGAGAGTCAGCCAAGGCTGCCCAAGCATGAACCCCGACATTGCCCTGTGTACCCCCACCCCTGAGCTGATCCCCATGCAGACAACCTACCTGGGCAAAGAGGTGCTCCAGGACTGGCAGATCCAAGATGGCGCTTGCCAAGTCCTTTCGGAGCCCAAATCGGTGGCACTTCTCTAGTCCAAACCAGTTGGGGAAGTAAAAGCTGTGGGGGAAGGGAGAACCCTGGAGTAGGGGATCTGATGAGGAGGGGGACTGTGCCAAGACCTCACAGAGCCCAGGTTATACCCTTGACTTGCTGTGTGAGGTTGGACAAGTGAACCACCCTCTCTGACATTAGTCTTCTCGTGTGTGAGATGAGCCTTGCTCATGCCCTCCCAGGGGCACCCACCAGGAGGTGCAGGGAGATGATGATCCAAGGGTTACTGTGGTTTTAAACTCCCATTTCCCGAGCCCTCAACAAAAGGCATGCCCTCCCGGTATCATTTAACCCACATTTGTGGGGGCGAGAGGGAGACACTTCTTACCGGAGCCTGTAGACGAGGACCTGGGTACCCGTGTCCTCCACGGAGAAGATGTGGCTCGGGGGGAACCAGCAGGACAGATCTTCCAAAGCCAGAGCAAAGAGGGAGTGGTACACGGGCAAGATGCCTGAGGGGACACTCGCATCAGTTCCCTCTCAAATCTCCCAGTCTGTCCGTTGCAGGGCTGCTATGTTATCCTCATGCAGCTCCACAGGCTCTTTCTCACTTTCAGCTCTGACATCATGTCCCACCCCTGCTTGTACCCATTCCAGGGCTCCTCAGTGCCCTGAGGAGAAAAGCGATGGACTCAGGCTGCTTCTCAGGGCTCCCAGCCTCTCTCTCCAGAGCATCTCTTTCCACTTAACAATTTACCTCAAGAGATGACCATCTGTTTCTTCTAATAAACTATCATGCCTCTGAGTCTATGCACATGCCATTCCCTGTGCACCCTCCTCCCTTACCAAACTCCTACTCATCCCTCAAAGCCCCAGATCGAATGCTGGCTCTGCTTGACACCTATTCCAGCTCCCAGTCTGTGCTCCACACAACCCTAACCCTCCTTCTGACCCAGCCTTCTAGGGACACACTTACCACTGGCCTTGGCAGCGCAAACACACAGGTCTTCAGCTGAGTGGTCCCCAAAGGAGAAGGACAGGCACTGTGGGGGCCCAGGGCCCCGAGGGGGCAGCAGCACGTGCAGGGCACCAGCCTCTGAAGAGGAGAGGCTGCAGGAGCGCTGAGAAATCAGGGGTGTCTCCTCACTTGGAGGTGCCATGAGTGCAGCCTGCCTGAACACAGAAAAAGGTAGCCTCTCAGTTGTGATCACAGGACAAGGTTGCAGATCTTCTGCGGTAGGAGTGGGAGGGTGAAAGAAATACAACTGAGTGAGGTAGGGATGAAACCAGAGAAACAGGAGGAGAGAGGGACAGAAACAGAAGGACAGACATGGACAGAGGCAGAGAGAGGGAGCTGAGTGTGCAAGGTGGGTGAGGAGCCATACCACCTCGGCTGAGGGCTGTGCTGGGAAGCTGGAAGACATTCACACCAATTTGTGTGAACTCACACTTCAGACGTTTGGTGCTCAGGGTAAACATCTCTAGTCAACCTCCAGCCTCCAAACATACCCACTCTCCACATCCTTCTCCAGACAGGCATGATCAATCAATCACAGATGTAGGGATTTGCTAACCAGCAAGCAGATAGTTATCGGCCTGTGCAAGTGTGCATGCTCAGTTGGGGCTGATTCTTTGTGACCCCATGAACTGCAGCCCTCCAGGCTCTTCTGTGACCCCATGAACTGCAGCCCTCCAGGCTCTTCTGTCCGTGGGATTTTTCAGGCAAGAATACTGGAGTGGGTTGCCACTCCCTCCTCCAGGGGGTATTCCTGGCCTGCAGAATGAACCTAGGACTCCTGTCGCTCCTACAATGGCCAGCGCCACCTATGAAGCCCACTGTCCTGTGCACATGGGTGTTTAAGGAGAGAGAAGTGGCCATCCCTCCTTGTGAAGCTGGGGAAAGATGCTTTTGCAGCTGGTTTGATGCATGCCTTGAGGGTTGATCCAGATATCAGACTCAGGCATCATCAGATTCAATCAACAGAGATCTCTGCCTCTGTCTCCCCTGATCCCTGCATCTCTGTTCCATTAGTTCCCCAGAGTAGGAAGTCCTCCCTGGATTAGGTCCAGGAGGAAACCACCCACATTATTTCCAGGAGTTCTACACCAGCCACCTTCCAGATCTCTCTCGCCCTGGGGGACCCAGAGCTCAGGACCCCAGGTTGGGTAGAGGAAGGAATTGGGATTCACATGCCATGAGGAAAGGGAGGAAGATGAAGCAGATCTACTTAAATTAACCCAAATGAAGAAGATACAAACAGAATATTGGATAAAAACTATGTTCAAGGGACTTCTTGGCAGTCCAGTGGTGAAGATTGTGCTTCCAATGCAGGGGATGTGGGTTTGATCCCTGGTGGGGGAACTAAGATTCCACATGCCGCTGGATGTGCCAAAAAATGTAAAACAAAAAACAAACAACAACAGGAACTGTGTTCCAAAATAATAGTGGGAGAGGGCAGAGAGTGTTAATGAGCCTTTAATACACTCAGAATATAAGCCTGGGACTGGGGATCAGTGAAAACTCAGGCTGTGGGTTCAAATCCCAGCCCCACCATATCCCGGCTTTGTGACTCCAGGAGGGATCCCACAGCTGGGACACAATTTTCTCAGCTATGAAATGCACTGACTCCCACCTGCTTCAGTGAGGCGGTTTACTGAGTCCAGCTCGACCTGTCAACACATTTACAAGTGAGAGTGTTGGCTGCTCAGTCGTGTCTGACTCTCACGACCCCATGGACTGTAACCTACCAGGCTCCTCAGTCCATGGAATTCTCCAGCAAAAATACTGGAGTGGGTAGCCATTCCTTTCTCCAGGGGAATCTTCCAAACTCAGGGATGGAACCCAGTTCTCCTGCATTGCAGACAGATTCTTTACCTTCTGAGCCACCAACCAGGGAAGCCCATCAACACATTTAATCCCCACTAAATGATACAAACCCTTGGTGACAAGATCAGCAAGCATTTGACAAATGTCAGCCAAACCACACAGGAAGGTCCCTTAGGACAGTGGTTTGAGGCTTACCGTCAGGGAGATAGGACGTAGGGGAGAGAGAACTTTCCCCTGGGGACACTCCAGTGTTACCAGCTCCCAGACCAGGAATTGAAACTTTCTCCACCTGACCCCACTGTGTCACGTCTCACAGAGATACCCAAAGCCTTATTTCTAACAGTCGCCCTGATCTTTGTACCTTTACATAAATGGAATCACAAAGCAGTGTCTTTTGTTTAAAATAAATCTTAAAAAAAAAACATGATTTTTAAAATATCGAAAGTAAAAATAGAAAGTCTGTTTGGCGCCCAGAGAAACATCCCTGTTTTAACATCAAAAGTCCCACATGCCCAGAAGGGAAGGTTGGTTGGTCACCCAGTGCTTGGGCCTGGGAACCGGGAGCGTAGGAGACGCGAAGTGTGTCCCCAGAGATTGGAGCCCTGGGCGCATGTACAAGGGTTCCTGCAGGTCTCAAGCTGGGAATCTGAGGCCTCCTGCACGGGACAGAGTTGAGGCCCAGAGGGGAAGCGCTTTGCCAGAGGCCGCACAGCCAGCTTTCCCAGCTTAGGTCAGATGGCTTGCCTTTGTCCTCAGCGGTGGCCGTCCACACAGTCTCCCCCCACCCCCACCTCCGACCCGAGCCAAGTGGCTCCGCCAGCTCTTACCTGGAGGTGCGGACCCTGGGCCAGCGATGGGAGGGAAGAGCCGGACAGCAGCTGGAGGAAAGTCCCACTTGCTCCTTCCTGTGTGGGCCCCTCGGCTTCCTGAGCTGCTGTCACTTACCGAAAGTCAGGGCCATGTGGGGGCCGGGGCCGGGGAGGGGCAGAAAGTTCCGGAAGCCTCTGCAGTAACAGTGCTACTCGGGCTGCTGAAGACCCTGGGCCTCAGGGAAGGAGTGGCAGCAGAGAGAAGGGCCCAGGTCACCCCAAGGGGTCTCAGCAGGCTCCGGGACTCAGTCTCTGTGGGGCCCTGGTAACACTCTGGCTTCCTCTGGCCTCAGTTTACCCATCTGTGGCGTGTGTGTGTGTGTAGGGCACCCCGAGGAACTGATGTTACACCTAAGGAAGGGAACTGGGCTGGATCTGCCCAGGAAGGAGGCAGGGAAGTTGTCCCCAAACAAAAGGGAAGTTTTCCTTGACAGTGTTTTCCCAATGAGACCCTGGAAGGTATGGCGGTCCCCTTTTGTGCTCAATGCTCCAAGCCCAGCCCTGCTGCTGCTGCTGCTAAGTCACTTCAGTCGTGTCCGAATCTGTGCGACGCCACGGACGGCAGCCCACCAGGCTCCACCCTCTCTGGGATTCTCCAGGCAAAAACACTGGAGTGGGTTGCCATTTCCTTCTCCAATAAGAATCTGTGAAAGCCAGACCGACTGGGTCACCTCACTGTCTGGTTTGGCAGGGAGGCAATTAATCATTATGGATAACCAAGAAAACCAAGATGATGGGACAGGCGCAGGCTGAGGCTGAAGGGAGGGGATGAGGGGCAGGGAGCTTGGGGGATGGGAGGAGGCGCGTTCTATGTAAAAGGACATGATGGATCAAGAAGGGATGTGAAGCAAGACAAATCTGACTCCTAGTGAACACCATAGAGGCAAAGACCCAGCGGCGAGAGTGCGTAGAGCTGTTTAAGGCCCAGAGGGCTTGGCTGGATGCAGTGGGGAAGGAGGGGGATGGTTTGGCAGTCAGCAGGAGCCAGCTCACAGAGCCAGGTCTGATTGAGGTTTTTTAACCTCAATGACACCTGAAGCTGTCATGTGTGGAGGAGGCAGGAGACCAGGGCAGTGCTCTTAGTAGGACACAAACCCCAGAAAGTAGAGCTTTGGGATAAATTTTATTTTTTTTAATTAATTTATTTTTTATTGAAGGATATGGGATAAATTTTAGAGCACCTTTTCATCTCTATGCTTCCCTGGTGGCTCAGATGGTAAAGAATCTGCCTTCAATACAGGACACCAGGGTTTGATCCCTGGATCTGGAAGATCTTCTGGAGAAGGGAATGGCTACCCACTCCAGTATTCTTGTCTGGAGAATTCCATGGAAAGAGGAGCCTGGTGGGCTACTGTCCCTGGGGTTCCAAAGGTCGGACACGACTGAGTAACTGACACTTCACTTTTGTCTCTGTAATCCCATCACAAGCTGTGGCACAAAAGTGGCTTCGGTACTTATTTTGTTGACTTCAGTTGAGTCACCCACAGACACTTACTGGGCACTTCCTGTGTACAAGGCATTGGGGACACACAGCAGGGTACAGCGCAGATCTGGTCTCTGCCTGGTGGAGCCAACAGGGAAGATGAAAATAAATTAGAATCCATTCAGGGTTTCAGTGGCCCTCGGTGCCAGACTTCTAGGAGAAACACTAAGTCTGGGAGGGCTTCCTGGAAGAAGTGACTTTGATATACTGAAACCCAAGCACGAGTAGGATTAACCAGTGATCCGGAGGCATAGGGAGTTCTGGCAGAAGAACAGCCTAGGGAAAGGCTGAGAAGCTGAGTAAGATCACAGTGTTCCTGAGGACTGGGTGGCAGGGGAAAAGTGTACTGAGACTTGTTTGGAGGCATCAGTGGGGCCTTTGTGGGCTCTGTGGGTGGAGAGGGAAGAGATATGAGTTGTGTCCTCAGTGCAGCAGGAGCCAGAGCAGGCTTGTGGCAGGAAGTGCTGCATGGGGGCTTAGCCAGAGTATTTTTCTTTCACTTCCGGGATGGCTTCAGCAGAGAAGAATGCAGAGTGAGTTTCTAGGCCACTGACAACTCTAGTGGGATGGTCACAGTGGCATACTGAGAATGAGCAGAAGGGGAACAGAGTGAGGACAAAGGCACCCTCAGTCCCAGAGAGGAGCATGTGAAGTCTTCATGAGGTGATTCCAAGGGGCACAGCCCAGAATTTGCCCATGAATAAGTTGGAAATTTTGTTGATGCAAACATTCTAAATTTTCTCCCGGCATAACACCCACAAATACAAAGAATAAACAAATGGAACTGGAGACAAAGGTAAACTCATGGATAAAATATCTTCCTAGTGTTGTAGCCACGCATTCCGGGAAACAAACCCACTCAAAAGGACAATGCCGATAGTGGAGTGCAGTTGATTACACCGGCGGGCCCAAGGCAGAGCCTCCTCTTAGCCAAGGACCTCGACCAGCTTTTGTGTACATCTTTTATACCCCATGTGTACGTGTCTGAACTCACCACCCCAAATTCCTCGAGACTTACATAAACAAAGGAAGGGTAAATACAATCACAATAATCTCATCATTCATGTGCTATATGTTCAAACAGGTAAACAATTGGCCAATAATCAATAAGCCCAAGGTTACACTCCAATAGGTACAGAAAAATTTATGGCCTGTCCAGAGACAGGGGTGATTAGTGTATGTTTTCTCTTAGGCGATGAGTAACCTGGATAAGATCTTCAAGATTCCCCTGTCTGGAGAGGGTCTTATCCTTTTATTGTCGTTTCTATAGGCACTAAGCAGAGTTTAGAGTCCATTGGAGAGGCAGCCAGGCATGACCAGCATGAACAGGCCGAAGATGAGTCTAGGCCCTATGAATTCCCTCTTCATTCCCACCTCTTAATGCTCCTAATTTCTGTAACAAGCATCATTTATTGAGATATATTGTACCCTAGCCCTCAGCCACCCACATGAGAGAATGCTATGAACCTCTGGGTTACAAAGTTCATAATACATTGTAAAATGCAGGGTCCATAAGGCAGACTATCAAGGCAACTATAACAATGGTAAATATAGTTTTCCACCAATCACCCTTCACCCAAGATAGGGCTGAAGTCCAGAAAGCAATGTTTTCATTTGACATTGGTTTTACCTGGTTTTTCATGACATCTTAAGCAGCTGATACATTGCCAGATAAATCAGGACAGAACACTCAACCTTAATTATAGCACAAGTCCCTCCTTGAGCAGCTGTGAACATGTCCAAAACCATTTTATTTTGAATTACCACTTCTGTTACTTTTGTGAAACTGGTGTTTACATAATATGTGACCCCATGACCCAAGTCTGTTGACCATAGGTCTGGCTTACATCAAGAGAGCCAGGAGAGGTTGACAAGAGAGAAGAAAGTCTCTTTTTGTCATCCCAGAAAAGTGCAGAGTGGTTTAAAATCTCCTTGGCAGAGCGGTGACACCCACCAAGGAAGTCCATCCACCACTGACAGAGGCATAGCCCCACATACCCAACTGTTGGAGGTAGTGTGGAAGTTGGCGTAGGAATGTGCATATCGATGGGGTCAAGCAGCAGGAGTTGATCATGCGGCTTCATCTTGAAGGGGCTCATCCGGGATCTCTTCCTTCTTCTTAAGGATGGTCTTAGTCTCCCGTGGGTCAGCGGAGTCCTTCTGCACAGTCCACTCAGCATTTTCTGGGTCTGCGTGGTATGCTCTCTTCATCCTCGTATAATGGACCCAAGGGGCAATACCTGAAACGTTAACTGTAGTAGGGTAGTTAATATAAGGACCCTTCCACTGAGGGGCTAGTAAATCATGTTTCCAATCATTGACCCATACTTGGTCACCAAGCATAAACTTATGAATCTGTTCCCCAAGGATTATGCGAACTTAGTTACTTCATTTATTACCTTATCTAGTTCCATCTACTGCGAAATCCTATCTCCTCTTACCTGAGGCAAATTTGTTGACACCTGTTTTATTATGGGAGGGAGCCTCCACATACACAATTTCGTCTGGAGAATAGCCTTGGGACCATGGGGCCATCCTGAGTCTGAGCAAAGCCATCGGAAGCAGGTCCACCCAGGAGCAGTCAGTCTCTCTGATCCACTTGGAGAGTCTCTTTAAGTATCCCGTTGGTTCATTTCACCGTCTCAGAACTCTGGGCCTATATGTAGTATGCAGTTTCCATTTGATGTTTAAAGTTTTGTTTATTTGTTGTACTAAATCAGTTACGAAAGCCAGGCCATTGTCTGATTGAATGCTGGTAGGAAATCCAAATCTGGAAACTATATCTCTAAGCAGACACCAGGCTACTTCTGATGTTCTTTTAGTCCAGGTAGGAAAAGCTTTTACCCATCTAGAGAACGTACATACCATGACCAGCAGGTAACAGTAGTGTCGGTGAGGTTTCATTTCAGTGAAGTCCACTCCCAGGTGTTCAAAGGGCAGTGTGCCTGTCAGCTGAATCCCTAGAGGTTTTTGTCTGTGCCAAGAGGCAGCATTAACCTGTGAGCAGGCAGCATGGCCTAGGTGGGTCGCTTGGTGTGTTTGGCTTGGTGTGTGTGCCAGCTCCTCTGGTACCAATAATTTGCCACTTGGCAATTTCCACCACCTCTTTTTAGTCTTGATGGCCCCTTCTGCTTTGGCTAACCTGACAGCTGTTGTCCTTGTTTTATCGGGCTAGTGCCTTCAGTATGTAGGGCCCAGTTAGGGTCTGGAACCTTGTGTCCTTCTTTAAAACAACCCCAGATGCCTTACCTCCTCCTCGCAGATCTGTGTCTTCTTTGACACTCGGTAACCTGATTCCATCAGCAGCTGGAGCAGTGCTTTTGTCTCTTTCCAGCATTTTTCCCTGGTCTCAGCAGCCAGCAGCAGATCATCCACGTATTGTAGGAACCAACATCAGTACTTTTCCTGCTGGAATGAGTCCAGGTCAGAAGCTAAGGCTTCCCCAAAGATGGGTGGGGAATTCTTAAACCCTTGTGGGGGAGTCCAGGTGAGCTGTTGTTTGGTCCCCCCCACTGGATCTTCCCATTCAAAGGCAAAGATGGGCTGTGATGCTGGGGCAAGGCGTATGCAGAAGAAGGCATCCTTGAGGTCTAGGCAAGTATAAACTTTAGTCCTCGGCAGGAGGAGGCTAAGTGAGGTATAGGGGTTTGGAACAGTGGGGTGTAAAGTCACAGTAGCCTGGTTGACTAGCCTGAGATCTTGTACAGGCCTACAGTCCTGTCCTCCTTCCTTTTTGACTGGCAGGATCAGCGTATTCTAAGCCGACTGGCTTTCTACCAGAATGCCCGCTTGTTTCAATCTACTGATGTGGGGTAGTACGCCAGCCCGGGCCTCTGTTGGTAGTGGGTGCTGGCGCTTTCTAACTGGGATGATGCCTGGCTTGAGTTCTATTATCACTGGGGCTTGATGTTCAGCCAACCCGGGGTGGGGTCGGGGGTTGTCTTCCATCCAGACCTCAGGGAATAATTGAGTTAGCTCTCTCCCATGCTCTTCTGGCCCACCTGATTCTTCTTTCCGAGGCTCATGCAACCTTCACTCATCTTGGGGTGGGTATTGACAGAGAGAGAACAAAGAGGTCACAGTGTCCATCCAGAAGGTGGGCCTCTCCTCAGGGCAGAAAGTCACTTGTGTTCCTAGCTTGGAGAGCAACTCTCTTTCCAACAGGGGTACTGGGCACTCAGGAATGTTTGGTCCCCCACTTTTGAGGTTGACATGGGCTCTCAGGGACCCAATATCTCTGAACCCCGGCAGCCCTATTTAATTTCCAAGTCAGCAAGCCCCACAACTGCAGGAGCTTCCTCTTCCTTCCTTGCCTTTGGGCATTCATTTTTCCAGAGGCCCAAACCTCAGCACCAGGCACACTGGTTTGGCTGTGAGGACTGTCCTGTCCCTGGGGCAGAGGAGGTTTTCTGGAGGGCCCGAGATAGACTTTCCCAGAGCAGCAGCAAGCATTGCAAATCTCTTGTCTGTTCTCTTCTGCTCCCTCTGGCTCTCTGGCAGGGCGCAGTCTCTGCTTAATTTCAATGTTTCCCTCCCCTTCTTGTCTGTACTCACCGGGATAGGCGGGTATAGCTTGGGCAGTTCGGCTGGAGCCGGATCCTGGAAGTGTTGGCCAGAGGCTTCTGCCACCGGGATCGGAGCCCGCCGAGGGGGCGGAGGAGCAGCGGCTGCTGCAGGACCTTCACCTGGCCCTGGATCGGGCATTAAGGCAGCCTCCTGGTGAAGCACTGGGCGGTGGGCGAGTCATCATCCAGTATGGGGGAGGGGCAGGTCATCCTTGTCCAAATCCTGCCAGATCCCAGAGGGAGAAGGGAGACTGGTATGTCTTCACCTGCTGGTCAGCACAGCCAAGCCAGGACACCACGTGGTCCAAGACTGTTTTTTGCTTAAAGTCTGTTCTGCCTTGGTGGGCTTGATCAGGCACGGATGAAAACACAGATGGGTTAAATATCCCATGTCCCAGGCTGTCCCCGGAAAAGCCAATTCATACTCACTTATGTATCCCCCTCGTCTAGCCTGACAATTTCGAGGGGGTCAAGAATTTCGCAGCAGATGGGACATTTCCTGGGGGAGGGCAGAACACAAGCATACAAGGACCAGTTTCCTATCCTAAAAATCTCCTGGTGATCGCTTGGTAATAATTTTCCCCTGGACGGTGTGGACACACCTCCTAAATGACCTTCGCAAATTCCCTTCCTAAGCCCTAGCACGCTCGTCCACCTGCGTACCAAGCAATCACTGCCACCTGGCTATTCCAGACTCCTGTGGGTCCCCGCTCCTTCTAGTCCCTCTCAGGGGGGTGATCAGGCCCCCTCTTCCACCCTGCCGGGTGGGTTCCTCCCCACCTGAGCGCTCAGTTCCCCTGCTGCCGTCCACTACCTGCTAACGTGAAAGGTCCAGGCATTGAGAAGCAGAATCCTTCCAGAAGGGCGAGGTACCTTCCCTCCTCTAGAAGATTCAAGCTGCAAGGCCTCGGAGTAGTCCCAAATGGGACTTGTCTCCTCAAAGTGAGGAGTTTCCCGGCCAATGCACCAAATGTTGTAGCCACGCGTTCCGGGAAGCAAACCCACTCAGAAGGACAACGCAGACAATGAAGTGCAGTTTATTACCCCAGCGGGCCCAAGGCAGAGTCTCCTCTTAGCCGAGGACCCTGACCAGCATTTGTGAGGATCTTTTATACCCATGTGTACGTGTCTGAACTCACCACCCCAAATTCCTCGAGACTTACATAAACAAAGGAAGGGTAAATACAATCACAATAATCTCATTATTCATGTGTTATATGTTCAAACAGTTAAACTATTGGCCAATAATCAATAAGCCCAAGGTTACCCTCTGAAAGGTACAGAAAAATTTATGGCCTGTCCAGAGACAGGGGTGATTAGTGTGTGTTTTCTCTTAGGCGATAAGTAACCTGGATAAGATCTTCAAGGTTCCCCTGTCTGGAGGGGATCTTGTCCTTTTATTGTCGTTTCCATAGGCACTAAGCAGAGTTTAGAGTCCATTGGAGAGGCGGCTGAGCATGACCAGCATGAACAGGCCTAAGATGGAGTCTGGCCCTATGAATTCCCTCTTCACTAGTATGAACAATCCCTGCATACATGTGTGCTAAGTCGCGTTAGGCACGGCCAATTCTTTGCAACCTTGTAACCCGCCAGGCTCATTGGTCCCTGGGATTCTCCAGGCAAGAATACTGGAGTGGGTTGCCATGCCCTCCTCTAGGTTATCTTCCCAATCCAGGGGTCAAATCCACGTCTCTTTGTCTCCTGCATTGGCAGGAGGGTTCTTTACCACTTGCATCACCTGGAAAGCCCAAGCAACAATTAAAAACCAATTTAAAAAAAAAAATGCCAGTGACTTAGCAGGATATGAATCCATAGATCACAGAAAATGAAGTACAAATGGCCCTTTAAACCCAGAAAAAGATGCTCAGCCTCACTCATAATAGGAGAAATGCAAATTAAAAATAAAGTTGACCCTCGAATAACGTGGGGTTGAACCATGATGGTCCACATATACACAGATTTTTTTCAATAATTATGTATCACAGTACTGCACATTCTCTAGTTGAATCAGTGGGGCCTCAGATATGGAGGGCTGTATATAATGTTATCCATGGATTTTTGACTGCACAGAGGTCAGCACTCCTAACCCCTGAATTGTTCAAGGGTCAACAGTACAGTGAAACCATGCTTATTTTAATGGACTCATGACCTTTTTTATTCAGCATTGTTCTAGAGTTCATAACCATTGCACTGAGGCTTAAAGATTGAAAAGGAAGAGGTAAAATTGTTTCCGTTTGTAGATGATATGATTGTTTATACTGAAAATCCAAGGAAATCTATGACAACTACTGGAACTAATAAATTCATTTATTAGTTCAAAGTTCACAGTTTAAAAAATTAATGTATAAAATTCAGTTGAATTTTTATATACTAGCAAGAAACAATTGAAAATGAAAAAAAAATTTAAATGCCATTTGCAACAGCACCAAAAAAGATAAAATACTTAGGAATAAATCTAACAAAAGAAGTCTAAGGCTGTTACACTAAAAGTTACAGATATTGCTGAGAGAAACTAATGAATACATAAACAAATGCAAAGAAATACCACATTCATGGATCATGTCAATGTTATTAAGACATCAGTTCTCCCCAAACTGGTTTATGTGAAAGTCACTCAGTCATGTCCAACTCTTTGCAACCCTATGGAGTATACAGTCCATGGAATTCTTCAGGCCAGAATATTGGAGTGGGTAGCCTTTCCCTTCTCCAGGGGATCTTCCCAACTCAGGGACTGAATCCAGGTCTCCCACATTGTAGGCGGATTCTTTACCAGGTGAGCCACAAGGGAAGCCCAAGAATACTGGAGTAGGTAGCCTATCCCTTCTCCAGGGGATCTTCCCAATGCAGGAATCAAACCAGGGACTCCTGCATTGCAGGCAGATTCTTTACCTACTGAGCTATCAGGGAAACTGGTCTATAGAGTCAATGTAATTCCAATCTGAATTCAGTAGAATTTTTTTTTTATTTAGAAACTGGCACTGATTTTAAAATTCATATAGAATTATAAAGGGCCAAGCTGATTTTTTAAAAGAAGACAAAATCAGAGTAATTATTCTACCTAACTTCTAGGCTTATTATAGAGCTAGAATAATAAGACAGTTTGGTATTAGTGAAAAGATAGACAGGTAGATCAATAAAACAGAATAGACTAGAGTAACAGACCCATATAAACATAGCCAGTTGACTGTTGACACAGATACTAAGGCAGTTAAAGGAGAAAGGGAAATTCTTTTCAACAAATAGTATCAGAACAACTAGACATCATATGAAAAATAACATTAACCCTTACCTGATATCATACACAAAATTAACTCGATATGGATCGCAGAGACTTGAATGCTTAACCTAAAATTCTAAGACATCCAGAAAAAAACAGAAGAAAAAAATTTTGCAAACTGGTAGGCAAAGTTGTCTTAGGTAGAAAATCGATAAGTTAGACTTCATCATTTTGCTCTTCAAAAGACACCATCAAGACAACAGAAAGGCAATACATAGATCAGGAGAAAATATCTGCAATGTATGTATTAAATAAACAAAATACTTGCATACATAATATATAAATAATTCTTACAACTCAGTCATAAAACAAGCAACTCAATAAGAAATTGGGCAACAGATTTGAGTAGACACTTCACCAAAGAGGATATATGAGTGGCTAACGAATCTGTGAAAAGATGCTCAACGTCACTAGCCTGGGAAGTGCAAATCCAAACCACATGAAGATACTGTCTCACACCCACGAAATGGGAAAAATTACAAAGACAATAACAAGTGTTGACGGTGCACTTCTGGTGAAGCAGCCACTGTGGAAAACAGTTTGGCAGTTTCTTAAAGCTAAACGTAGAATTACAATCTGACCCAGTAGTAACTGCTAGGTATTTAGCAAAAATAGAAAGGATGTCCCTGCAAGGCCTTGTACACCAACATTCATTGCAACTTTATCTGTCATAGTCCTAAACTGAAAACAACCAAAAAGTTCATCAGCAGGCGAATGAATGAACAAGCTGGTCCAGCCATCCAGGGCAATGTGACTCGGCAATAAAAAGGAATAAACTATTGATAAATATGACACCTTGGAACAATCGCTGAATTATCATGCTGAGTGAAAGAAGCCGGGCATGAAGCTTCCATACAAAATTCTGAACCTTGCAAATTCACCTTAGTGATGGAAAGCAGATCAGGGTTACCTGGGAATGAAAGCATGGCATTGCAAGTATTTTCTCTCAATCTATGTCTGGCCTTTCTGTTTTCTCAGTGGTGTCTTTTGAAGAGCAAAATGATGAAGTCTAATTTACCAATGTTTTCTAGCTAAGACAACGTTGCAAAAATTTTTCTTGTTTTTTTTTTTTCTAGACGTCTTGTAGTTTTAGGTTATATATTCAGGGATCAAACTCATGCTCTTGGCAATGAAACTGTGTCATCCTAAACACTGGACCACACGGGTATCCCCTCATTCCCCTTGTTGGGGAACTAAGACCCCACAAGCCACGTGGTGTGGCCAAAAAAGAAAAAATGGAAATGACTCAGCCCTATGGAAGAGAGCAGACAAAAGTGAAGAAATTGCCCTGAAATCCAGCAAGTCTCCTTCTAGCAAATGAGACTTCCAAGAATGATACCTTTACAACGTTATTTAGTCATCAAAGCACTCTTATAATAGCAGTCAGTTGGAAACAACCTAGATGTCCAGCCACAGGGAATGATTCATTGAATAACCTATTGCCAGTCTCAGCACTGAATATTATGCAGCTATGCAAAAGAATAAGGAAGCTTAATGCTGACAGGGTGGGAAGACCTCCCAGATGCTGCAGCCAGTGCGGCTGGTAGGGATCTAAAGTGGCCGACACACCGTTTGGAAAAAGGAAACTAGAGACGGAATCAAGGTTTTAAAGATGGGACCGGTAGACTCAAGACCTCTAGGATCAACAGCCCTGTTCCTCGGAGTGACAACACTTTTAGTTCGTGTCTTGGCAAGCAGAAAGTATCTGCTGCGCGACGATAAAATCAGCCTCTTGCGTCCCTGGTCACATCTCCCATTTTGTCGATTACTTTGAACTATCTTTGTTATTTTCTTGTGCAAGTGGTATCACCCAGCTGGAGGTCATAGACCCGCATACGCTTTGGGAAAACATCTCGGTGTATGCACAAGCAGCATTCTCAACCTGCGCTGACTCAGTGTTCCAAGGTCCGCACTGTGCTTTTCCTTGGCTTAGCAGGGCATGATGACCCCAACTAATCAACCCAATGTACTTTTGTTTAGATTATACTGTATTACCGTATTTTGCTTTTATTCCTTTCCCATGGTGATTTTCTCATGGCTTAGCCAGAGCAACAGAAGGCTGATTATTAACCCTTGCACTCTGATACTCTGCGAAGGAAAAAAGCAAGGTGCAGAAAGTCTGGGCAGGAGGCTTCTGTTTGTATAGAAAGAGAAGACAATGAGGATTTCTTCGTACTGGCAAAGCCTCTCTGCAGGGAAACATAAAAAATTTGCTCACATGGTGTCTGCTGACAGAAGAACTGGGGAGCCACAATAAGTGAAAGAGGGAGACAGTTGATGCCTGTTGAATTTTGTATCTGTTGTGCTCAGATGCCCAGTCGTGTTCGACTCTTTGCAACCCCATAGACTGTAGTCTGCTGGGCTCCTCTGTCCATGGAATTCTCCCAGCAAAAAACACCAGAGTGGATTGCCATTTCCTCCTCCAGGGATTCCTGACCCAGGGATCAATCCCTCATCTCTTGTGTTACTTGCATTGGCAGGCAGATTCTAGTGCCACCTGGGAAGCTTGCATCTGTTAATAGCTTTTAAAAGTTGAGGGCTTCTCCGATGGCTCAGTGGTAAGGAGACAGAGGTTCAATCCCTGATCTGGGAAGATCCCACTTGCCACAGAGCAACAAAGGCCGTGCGCCACAACTACTGAGCCTGTGCCCTAGAGCCCGGGAGCCATAACCCCCGAGCCCACGGCCCGGACAGTAATGAAGACCCAGCACGGCCAAAAGTAAATACAATGATAAAAAAAGTTAAGTGTTGATCAAAAAAGGAAGTATATTTAATTACACAGATTGTGGGAGCGTGAGGAATGGGAATTCCTAGAGCTGCTGCTGTTCAGAACCAAACCAATCACTGGTGATAAGAACAACAAACACTTATCAAGCAGTCACCAGTACATCAGGTGCCCACTGCAGGTAATTCATTAAACCCTTGAAACAACCTCAGAGGTGTGAACTGTGATACCCAAATACAGAGGGGAAAATTGAGGCTGGGGGCGGTTGAGTGACAAGAAGAAAGAGCCTCTAGCTTGCTTTGCTTCTCCTTCCCACAATGCCCTAGGATTCCCCCCAGATAGACTGAGAAATGAAAATAGCGATCTGGCCCCTGGGTGTGTGGGGGGGAGCCCACAGAGACCAACCTTACTTAAATTTTCTCCCTAACCTGCACGCCACACTCTGCTGTGGTACATGTTTTTCTTCTTTATCTTGTTTTTGGCCGTTTCCTCCATTGCTATGTCAGCTCGCTTCTAGCTGGAGCTTCTGGTTGTTGTGGTCACGGCTGTGTCCCCAGTTCCCAATACACAGTAGGTACTGATGAATGAGTGAATGATGAATGAATGCAGAGGAGGACCCTTAGGAAGGTTGAGAGCAGGGACAATTGGGGACAGGAGAGGAGGGGGAACAAGGCTAGGGCAAGGATGGGGTGGCACCTGGGGTACAGGGGAGCAGGTGGCTTGCAGACATCTGGGGGACAAAAGGACAGAAGCAGAACTCTGGCCAGCAGAGCCCTGGAAGGATGGAGGTGCCAGGATGGAGAAGGGAGTGGTCAGGATGGCAGAGCTCCAAATGTGACAGCCAGGACAGCCCAGGAGGGCAACTTGATGTAAGCCGAGGATTGCATGAGAAGCCTGGATTAACAAACTGGTCCAGGGCACTCAGGGGCCGCCTCTTGAATCAGGAACTTGGCTGCACCTAATTGAATGATGGTGACAGAAACGGAGTGACGCCTGGCTTGAAATCTCTGGTCCAGGACTAGCTTATCCGGTCAGATTTCTGCTTGGCCCCAGGTGGGGGCAGCCAGGAGGGGTGCCCAGGGGCAAGAGGGTGGGTCAGGGGTACAGCGGGAACCATGACAGCACTTGCCAGGCAGGTGCTGAGCTGTGCTTAGTCACTCAGTCGTGCCCAACTCTTTGCGACCCCATGGACTGCAGCCCGCCAGGCTCCTCTGTCCATGGGATTCTCCAGGTAAGAATACTGGAGTGGGTTGCCATACCCTCCTGCAGGGCATCTTCCCAACTCAGGTATCGAACCTAGGTTTCCTGCATTGCAGGTAGATTCTTTACCATCTGAGCCACCAGGGAAGCCCAAGAATACTGGAGTTGGTAGCCTATCCCTTCTCCAGGGGATCTTTCAGACCCAATAGTTGAACCAGGGTCTCCTGCTTTGCAGGAATATTCTTTACCAGCTGAGCTAGCAGAGAAGCCAGGTAGGGCCAAAATGTAAAAACAAACAAACAGACAAAAAAACACTGTTAGGCAGAATACACACACACACACACACACACACACACACACACACGTGTTCGTCCCTCTTCTTGGCTGCGAGGGTCATCCTGACCCAGGCTGTGGTGACAGCAGCGCCAGGCCCCAAGGCCAGGCCTCTTCCTATCGCCCTGCCTCTCCACCTCACCCTCCTCCCCTCTCTCTGCTGTTCCCCATCCCTCCTACTGCCCCTCCTCTGGATCCTCTCCTGCCCTCGGAGGATTCATTTTGTGCACCAGGCTCTAAGACTTCTTTCCACTGCCTGTTCCCTCCCTGAAGCCTGGGGAAACTGAGACCCAGAGCACTGAGTTCACACACAGCAGGAGGGGTACAGCCAGCAAAGACAGAGAGCCCCTACCACCCCAGTACAAACAATTATACACCTTTTAAACTGCCCTATGGTTTCCCTGATGGCTCAGTTATAAAGAATCCACCTGCCAATGCAGGAGACGCAGGAGATGCGGGTTTGATCCCTGGGTCAGAAAGACCCCCCTGGAGGAGGAAATGGCAACCCACTCCAGTATTCTTGCCTGGAAACTCCCATGGGCAGAGGAGCCTGGCAGGCCACAGTCCGTGGGGTCACAAAAGAGTTGGATATGACTGAGGACGCACGCACCAGACTTCCCAACAATCCTACAAGCTGGGGACTATAATTAGCCTCATCTTGCAGATAGGGAAACTGAGGCCCAGAGTAGTAATGCCCAGGAAACTTGCTTACCCCACATCCGTGTCCTAGGCTATTTGGCCGCAGCCTGGCAAAGACAGGCAAAGGCTCTTCTGCCATCTAGTGGACACTCAAGGCAGCACCGTTAGCAGGGAGTCACCTGTCACTGGAGGGCCCAGGGAGGGGGCCAAAGTCAGGAAGGTATAAGCCTAATGCCCTGATCACCCTTTCTCTGCCATGTTCTTCTCCCTCCAAGCGTTCAAATTTTCACACCCTAAGTGTCCGCCTGGAAGACATTGACTGACTAGTCTCCCTCCTGGGCTCTTCAGCAGAGGAAGACCCCAAAAGGTGGGTGTGTGTGGGGGGGTGACATTAATTTGATGCATACAAAAAATTAAAGACCACGAATAAAGGTAATTCTATAATTATAAAAAAACAGCATGCATGCATATTTCTCCTTTTGTCTCAACGGATTTTAAACAGCAGTTGTATAAAAATTACTAATTTTATCTGGGGGCTTATAACATGTAGAAAGGTAATATATTTGTCAATAATAGCATAAAGGAGATGAGAGGAACAAAGCTGTATTGAAATCAGGAAATAACACCAGGTAGTAATGTTACCCAAAGTGGAGTCAGGCTGTCTGCTTCTCAAAAGCCAATAAAAAGGCAAGTTGGTGGAAAGGAAAGTTTGCTTTATTTTGGATGCTGGCAACTGGGGTGCAAGGGAGGTGGACTCCTTCCAAAGGCTGACACCCACCCACCCACTGGCAAGCAGTGGGCAAGAGGTTTTATAGACAGAGGGAGAGGGCTACATGCAGAAATAGCACAGCCAGCTCTGACAGTCATCTTCAAATTGGCCGCTCAGTGGTCTGCAGCATCACCCTGACTGTTTGCATACAGTTAATCTTCAATTCCAGGGACAGTTGGTTCCCAAGTCCTTGAGGCTGGTTCTTGAAATTGTAACAGTTTAGCTTCTGTCATGGCTACGGTCTGGTTATCATGTAGTTCACTTCTTCCAACTGGTAGGGATTTCAGTATCTTAAAGACAGCATACTGCTCAGAATATTATTTACAAGCCATGAAGAGGGACTACAAGTCCTTGACTATGCTTAATGACTAAACTGTTACTGTTTAGTCTTGCTGAACTGTTTCCCTTTGTTTCTGCATTTCCTCACTTCTCTGATTAAGTTTATTCTTTGGCTAAAGTTTTTTTCTCACACACAAAAAGCAGGCAGAAGACCATGGGGTCCTGCTCCATTCTGGTGACTCTAATTGACAAAAACAAAGGAATTGAACCAGAAATTCAAAAAGAGAAAACCAGTATAACAACTCTAGATATTTGCCCTCTTTTATCTTCTTGGATTCTTTATCAAACATATAACTGCATGGAGTAATCATTATAACAATGTATTATTTGTTCTGTAACACACATGGATGCAATATGTAAAACAATAATAGCATAATAATAACAATAATAGCATGGCCTTCTCTGGTGGCTCAGATGGTAAAGAATCTGTCTGCAATGCAGGAGACCTGGGTTCCATCCCTGGGTCGGGAAGATCCCCTGGAGGAGGGAATACAAACTCGAGTATTCTTGTCTAGAGAATTTTATGGACAGAGGGGCCTGGTGGGCTACACAGTCCAGGGGGTCACAAAGAGTCAGAACTGAGCAACTTTCACACACACTAATACGACAAAATGGGGAAAAGGAAATGAGATATGTAAGATCAACATTTCTATATATGTCCTTAAAATTTAGACAGCATAGAGACTTCCCAGATGGTCTAGTGGGTAAGGCTTTGTGCTCTAAATGCAGAGGCCCAGCTTTGATCCCCAGATGAGGAACTAGGTCCCACATGCATGATGCAGCTAAGAGCATACTGCAACCAAGACCTGTGCAGCCAAAATAAGTAAATTTTTTTTTTAATTTAAGACTAGCAAAAATCCAAGGAGATTCTAAGTTGAAATGTATATGGTAAGCCCTAAAATAGTCACTAAGGAGATAACTCAAAATATATACTGAAAAAAAATCATTAAAGGAAGTAAAATGTTACGTTAGAAAATGGCTGTTTCATGCAACAGTAAGCAGTAAAGAAATAAACAAGTGGGACTACATCAAACTGAAAAGCTTCTGCACAGCAAAGGAAACCATCAACAAAATGAAAAGACAAGTTACAGAATGGGAGGAAATATTTGCAAACTCTAGGGGTTAATATCCTAAATACATAAAGAACTCAAAACCCAGACAATACGATTTTTTAATGGGCAGAAGAACCAAATTGACATTTTTTTTCAAAGAAGACATCCAAATGGCCAATAGGTACAGTGCTATTGTACCGTACAGTGCTAAACAGAAAAGACGTTTAAACTCACTAGCCATCAAACAAATGCAAATCAAAACCACAATAAAATATCACTTCACGCCTGTTTAAATGCCATCAAAAAGACAAGAGTGGGACTTCCCTAGTGGTCCAGCAGTCAAGATTCTGAGCTTCTACTGCAGGGGCTGCAGCTTTCATCCCTGGTACAGGAACTAAGATCCCTCATGCCCTGTGTGTGTGCTTAGTCGCTCAGTCGTGTCCAACTCTGTAGTCCATAGAGCCCGCCAGGCTCCCCTGTCCCTGGGATTCTCCAGGCAAGAATACTGGAGTGGGTTGCCGTTTCCTTCTCCAGGGGATCGTGCCGATCCAGGAATTAAACCCAGGTCTCCTGCATTGCAGGCAGATTCTTTACTGACGGAGCTATGAGGGAAGCCCCCCTCATGCCCTGCATTGTGGAAAGAAAGAAAAAAAGACAAGAGAACAGCTGGTGTTTCGGACATGGAGGAAAAAAGAACGCTGTCACTGTTGGCAGAAATGCAAACTGATGAAGCCACCTATGGAAAGCAGTTTGGAGGTTCCTTTAAAAAATCAAAATTAGCACTACACATGTGCTAAGATGCTTCAGTAATGTTCAGCCTTGCAACCCTGTGGACCATAGCCCTCTGTCCATGGGATTCTTCAGGCAAGAAAACTGGAGTGGGTCGCCATGCCGTCCTCCAGGGATCTTCCTGACCCAGGAATCCAACCCATGTCTCTTACATCTCCTGCACTGGCAGGGGGGTTCTTTACCACTAGCACCACCTGGGGAGGCCCATATGATCCAGCAATTCCACCTCTGTATATTTATCTGAAGGAAAAAATAACACCCACTCAAAAAGATATTTGCATTCTCATATTCACTGCATATGAAGTAACACACATCTATGCTGTGTCAAGGTCGCTTGCATCCTGCCATATCACTTACATCTTAACCACTAAACTACCATAGGAACAGCCCACATGTGTTCTATAGGATGGATGGAATGGTTGGTTCTCTGTTGTTAGCTAAAGCTTTGCTTTAGTAATAAATATGTGAGGCCTTTTCTTGGGGAAACAAAATGGGCAGGACTTCCCTGGTAGTCCAGTGATTAAGAGTCCACCTGTCTGTTCAGGGAACACAGGTTTGATACCTGCTCCAGGAAGATTCCATGTGCTGTAGAGAAGCTAAACCCACGGAATACGAAGCCCACACGCTGTAACTAGTGAAGCCCCAGTGCCCCAGAACCCAGGCTTCAAAAAAAGAGAAGCCACCACCCTGAGAAGGCTGTGGAAAACGACTAGAGACTAGCCCCCCCACTCACTGCAGCTAGAGAAAGCCCACACACAGCAAGGTAGACCCAGCACAGCCAAGAATATATAAATAAAATAAAGGCTTTACAAACGGGCAATGAAATTGAACAGACATTTCTCCAAAGAAGGTACAGCTAGGGTCATTAAGCATAGGAAAAGATGCCCAAAAGCAATGAAAATTGCTTTTCAGTGAAAAGCAAATCAAAACTACAATGAAATACCACTTCACACCGCTAGGACCGTTATAATAAGAGAAAAATAATAAAAAGCATCAGTGAGGATGTGAAGAATTTGAAACTCTCACACAATGCTGATGGGAATGTAAAATGACACAGGCATTTTATAAACCACTCTGGCAGTTAAACACAGAATTACCAAGGGACTCGGCAATTCCACCCCTGGCAATATCCAAGAGAAATAAAAACATACACTGACACAAAGATTTGCATGGAAATGTCATTATTTCCTTATCCACAATTGCCAAAAAGTAGAAACCACACGAGTGTTCATCAACTGAAGAATGGATAAACAAAATATATCTATGCAATAGAATGTTATTCGGCTGTAGAAAGAAACGAAGTATTAATCCATGATATAATGTCAATGAACCTTGAAAACATTATGCTAACTGAAAAAAGCCAATCACAAAAGATCTCATTTTGTGTGATTCCAATGCTCCGGGTGGAGCAGTGGAAAAGAATCCGCCTGCCAGTGCAGGACATACTGCGGAGGGAGACACACAGGTTCAATCCCTGGGTCAGAAAGATCCCCTGGAGGGGGAAATGGCAACCCACCACAATATTCTTGCCAGGAAAATTTTAGGGACAGAGGAGCCTGGCAGACTATAGTCCATGGCGCCCCAAAGAGTCGGACATGACTGAGAGCCTGAACATGCACGCAATTATGTAAAATGTCTAGAATAGGGAAGTCCATAGTGGTGTAAAGCAGATTCCTGTAGCCTAGGGCTGGGGAATGGGAAGGGAATGGCAAGTGACTCCTAAGAGTAAGGGCTTCTTTCGGGGGGGGGGGTGGAGATGGAAATGGTCTCAATTTTATGGTGATGTTGCATAACTGTGTATATATGCTGCTGCTGCTAAGTCACTTCAGTTGTGTCCAACTCTGTGCAACCCCATAGACGTCAGCCCACCAGGCTCCTCTGTCCCTGAGATTCTCCAGGCAAGAATACTGGAGTGGGTTGCCATTTCCTTTTCCAGTGTACATATATATATATGTATGTATGTATGTATGTATATAAATGTAGTTTAAAAAAAACACTGAATTGTACAATTTACACGTGTGAATTGCATGCCACGTGAGCTATGTTGTTTTGTTTTTCTTAACTGATAGTCCCCTTTATATAAAAATTGTGGCTGTGCTACGGCCCTCAGGGTTTCTTCCTGTTGCAGAGAACAGGGCTCCAGAGCAAGTGGGCATGTGGGTTTATATGCCCCACCCCATGAGGGATCTCAGTTCTTTGACCAGGGATCAAGCTCACCTCCCGTGCATTGGGAGGCAGATTCTCAACCACTGGACCCCCAGGGAAGTCCCTGTGAATCATATCTTAGTTAAACTTATTAATTTTTAATTAATAAAATAAAAATTCTAACTGGGCTCAGCTGTCACCTCCTCCAAGAGCCCGTTTTCCTAATATAAACCCTCCAACTGATCTTTCATGTCTTTCTTCAGAGCCTGACTTCGTGAGTTCTTTCCTTTTCAATATTTTGGATCTCCCCTCCAGAGGAGCCATTTTTTTGCCTAAACAAATTGCTAAACCCTGAGCTTCCAAAGGTGGGGCTGTCCCTTGATCAGTTTTAGAACCCCCACAAACCCCCACCCTCCAACCCCAAGCCCTACTCTGCCCCAGGATCTGTACTGGAAACAAGCAGATGGGGTTTGCATTTCTGCTACTATGAAATACAAATCAGATCCTCCCAAAATAATAATTACTATTCCGTTGCTTAATGAATGTTCAGTGTGTTTGCTAAGTGTGTCTGACTGCGATTCCATGGACTGTAGCCCATCAGGCTCCTCTGTCCATGGGATTTCCCAGGCAAGAATACCAGAGTAGGTTGCCATTTCCTTTTCCAGGGTATCTTCCTGGCCCAGGGATGGAATCTGCATCTCTTGGCAGCCAGATTCTTTACCACCGAGCCACCAGGAAAGCCTTTAATGAAGGTTAGCACTCGTTAACTGCTCTGTACCTGGCCTTTCCCACGAGTTGAATGTGAACGAGTGTTATGTGCTCAGTCCAATCCAACTCTTTGCGACCTCACGGACCGTAGCCAGCCAGGCTCCACTGTTCATGAAATTTTCCAGGCAAGGATACTGCAGTGGGTTGCCATTTTCTGCCCCAAGGGATCTTCCCGACCCAGGGATCTACCCTGTGTCTCTTGGCGGGTGGGATACTTGACCACTGCGTCACCTGGAAAGCCAGTATGGTAACATTACTAGGGAAAAAAAAACAAAAACAAACACCAGTACTATTCCCATTTGGGGCATCCCTGGTGGCTCAGACGGTAAAGAATCCGCCTGCAATGCGGGACCGCTGGGTTCGATCCCTGAACTGGGAAGACCCCCTGGAGGAGGGCATGGCGACCCACTCCAGTAGTCTTGCCTGGAGAATCCCCAGGGACAGAGGAGTCTGGCGGGCTACAGTCCATGGGGTCGCAAAGAGTCGAACACGACTGAGCGACTAAGCGCACACTCCCATTTTACAGAAGAGAACGCTCAGGTCCTGGAGCCTCATCACCGGAACGGAGATGCACACAGGACGGATGTAAAGGTAGGAACCTGGAATCGGCCTCCGAGACGGCCCGGGGAACCTACAACTCCCGGCATGCCGCGCGCGCCGACGCTCTCTTACGCCTCGAGGGAGCAGGCGGGCTAGTCGCGCGGCATCTCGGGACTTGTAGTCTCGCCGCAAAGGGAGGCGGGGCTGTGAGAGGCTGGTGGATCTGGAGCCAACGAAGAAGCAAATCTTATTGAGCGCGGGGCTGAGGAGCCAATGGGCTCGCGGCATCGAAAGGGAGGGACTTCCGGCCGCGGAACCAAGGTGAGCGGCTGCGCGAGGGCGGCCACTTCCTTTTCGAGGGTGGCGGCGGTCGTGGTTAGAGCGCCATGAAGGCTTCAGGGACGGTAAGGCGGGCGCGGTGGGGCAAGGAGTCAGAGAACGCGACGGGGGCCGAGTCGGGGGCTGCGGGAGGAGGCACGGGACACGCGCGGGGTGCGCGTTCCGCTTAGGGCCGGTGCGCCGAGGGCCCGGTTGCGGCCAACATGGCGGCCGCTGCGGGAGCCGCGTGGGGAGGCCGGAGCCCGGCCCGGGCCGGCTCGGGGATCGTGGGGGCCGGGGAGTCCGAGGCTCCTTTCCGCAGGAAGAGACAGACTGAGCGGCGTGGAAACACGCGCCACGGGACCTCATCGACTTTCCGAGCCTCAGTTTCTCTTTTTGCGAAGTGAATATGGTGCTGAGGGTGGGGGTCGGCGGGCAGTAGTGTTTGTTTCTCTTGGCATGGTTGTAAGAGAAGCAAAAGAAAATTATTATGTAACTGGGGGCTGACATGGGGAGTGGGAATCTTAACCGCTGTGGTAGGTGCTGGGCAAAATGAGCGTTAGGGTTCAAAGATGGAAGAGTAGACCCCATGGAGACTTATTTTGGGTGGGTCATTCTCAGCTTTCCAGTTCCAGTTTGCACATTGGAAAGGGGTCCGAGCGCATCGGTCCCTTCCTGAATGGGTGGTCCGGGAGGCCGATGAGTTAAGAGTGAGAGGTTAAAGTAAGAATCGAGTTTGTGATGATCGGGGTTATTTTCTGCTGACATTTATTAGTGAAATGGTGGTGAGCCATTTTGTGGAGGTGGTTCCTCTTTTCTGCTGTATCCCAGGATTTGAACGTGGCCAATATCATCCCGGTTGCATCTGTATAAACAGGGAGCTTCTGCTTGGGAGTCCAAACCTCTTGGACTGCAACTGGGAAACTGAGGCAGCTGCAAGTCATGACCTAAGTCTGGGGAACCCAGAACTGGGCAGGGAACTGGATTCTTGCCCTGATTCTGCCTGGAGTTGGCTGTGAGATTGTCGGCTGGTCACTGCCTTTGGGGTCTCGAATTTTCATTTTGACAAGTTGTGAGCTGGATAGATGAGGTGTTGGAGGAAGGAGGCAGCCCCACCGTTCTGTGCCTAGCTAATGTAAAGGGAAAGAGGGGCTGAGAGCCTCACCCAGCTTTACTGAGCCAGGGCAAAGGGCATTCGGGCACCTGGGTTAATCCTCCCCACTCTCACTTCTTTTTCTGTGGAAGGCTCGGATAGTGGAATGACCCACAGTCACCCAGATATCACAGGAAAGGACTGGGGTCGGACTTGACCTTCTCCATCCCCTGATCCAGTTGTCAGCAGGCTTGTGAAAGGGAGCAGAGTGAGTCTCTGCAGTTGCCTCTAGACTTTGGGTGCTGGTCCCTGCCTCAACCGCTGTTTCTTTTTTAGCTTCGAGAGTATAAGGTGGTGGGGCGCTGCCTGCCGACCCCCAAATGCCGCACGCCGCCCCTCTATCGCATGAGAATTTTTGCACCCAATCATGTTGTTGCCAAGTCCCGCTTCTGGTACTTTGTGTCTCAGTTGAAGAAGATGAAGAAATCCTCTGGGGAAATCGTCTACTGTGGACAGGTATGGGGTGTCTGAAGCTGGGTGGGATCGGGGTGAATTTACACTTTGCCATGGGGCATCTGTCACCCTCCAGTTAGCAGACTTTACAGCCCCTGATGTTGCTCCTTTGTGGTCTTCACACCCTACATTAGGATGGAATAGGTGGCTTTGTGCCCTTTTTTTAATGAGAAAACCCTGGGCCTCATCTGTAAAGTGTGTTGGGGGGTGATGCTGGGCCCTGCACAGTGAGGCTGCATTGGGTAACTGATGGTTTTTTTGGCCCAGATGGTCCCAAGAGAATTGTTGCTTGGGGGTGGGGGAGTCAGAAGCTGTGTCAGTCCCCATGAGGGGAGCATCCCAGCCTGGACTGCCCTGTATCCCTGAGGTTACCATGGGGATTTCCCTCAGACAGCAGATTTTCCCTCGGGTGCTTGAAGGTGCAGGGACTGGGAGACGGGTAAGAGAGGTCTAGGGGCTGGACTATCCTTCGTAGCATTGGGGGCAGAGGTTCAGGGATGGTGGGGGGCCCTGGTCGAGGCCCACTTGCTGCCCTAGCGTCAGCCGGTCTCCTCTCCTTGACAGGTGTTTGAGAAATCTCCCCTGCGAGTGAAGAACTTTGGCATCTGGCTACGCTATGACTCCCGCAGCGGCACCCACAACATGTACCGGGAGTACCGGGACCTGACCACAGCTGGCGCCGTCACCCAGTGCTGTAAGCTGCCGGGTCTCTCCTTTAGACTCAACAGGGCAGGCACCTGCAGCTTGGTCTGACACATTCCCTGTCAGACAGAGGCACGACAAATGCCAGAGGCTTCTTGGGGCCAGGGCAGCAGTCTTCAGGGGTGGAGGCAGGGCAAGTGTTTGCTTTGGGGGCAGGAGGAGTGGAGAGGATGCCCCAAGCGTGCCTTTTTCTGGAACCTGGCAGTAGGTGGGCTCAGGCCGGGGGTGGGTGGAAAGGAGGGGGTCTGGTCGTTCCTTAGCTGGTTCACCAACAGCTGCATCTGGAACCTCCCTCTTGAGGTTTCCAGTCAGCCCTCGTATAGATGCAGATGCTGCCCAGGAACCTAGTCCGGCCCCCGTCGGGGGATGGGACCTGGCATTGGCAACCCTGGGTGCTCCCAGCGTGTGTCCCTGCCGGGGCCAGAATCCAAGCACCTAAACCCAAGAACTGCTGTTTCTTGTAGCAGTGGTTTAAACAGAGGTGCTAACAGCAAATGTTACCTCGTCGCCTTTGGGGGGCTGCAGCCGTGCCCCTCAAAGTGAATTTGGAGGTTCTACATTCCTGGTAGTCAGTGCCTGCTGGGACCAGATGCTGTGGCTATTTGGTCCCGGAGTGCCCTCCTTCCCCACCCATGATGGGAAAATGTATACATTCACCCTGCTCGCTCCTGATCTCTGCAGACCGAGACATGGGTGCCCGGCACCGAGCCCGGGCCCACTCAATCCAGATCATGAAGGTGGAGGAGATCGCGGCCAGCAAGTGCCGCCGACCAGCGGTCAAGCAGTTCCACGTGAGTACCCTCAGGGCCCTGCAGGGCAGGCTGGGCTGAGGGGGCTCTCTTGGAACACCAGACTGGTCTGGCAGCTCCCCCAGCCTTGGGAGATGCAATAAGGCAGCGGGTTTGACGCAGGAGCCCAGTGGGGGGTGGCCACACCTCAGTGGTTCCCTGGGAGACAAAGTTAAGAGCCTTCCACCCCCACCCCCCTTACCTGCCTTTTCTTATCACAGGACTCCAAGATCAAGTTCCCACTGCCCCATCGGGTCCTCCGTCGCCAGCACAAGCCACGCTTCACCACCAAGAGGCCCAACACCTTCTTTTAGGTGCAGGCCCTCTGTCCGCAGGTCTGTCCAAATAAAACTTGGTGGGAAAACCGAGTGCCCAGATACACTTCTTGTTTTCTTTACACACCCTGCAGAACTCAAAAGGGTGCAGCCAAGCTGTGAGTGCTCTGGGAGGGGTCCTCCTCTCCTTGAGTAGGGCCCCAGCACTGGCTTCTCCAGAAAGAGGGGGTGGTCTAGGAATGGTGAGCTTCGGGGTATGCTGCAGGCCACAGATTTGGTCCCAGGTCTGTCTTGCCTGCCTTGGTATACGTATCTCCCAGCTCTGTGCCACTCCCCCTCATTTCTCGGTGGTAAGAGGGACAGCTGCACCCTGGGGGAAAAGCCCGCGGGTTTGGTTCTGTTTGGTGGTGTGACCTTCCCTACCTAGCCTCCAACCCTGTTGTAGATCCCCAGAGCAGGCACAAGGGGGCGCCCAAGGAGGTCGTGAGCCTGCTGTGCTAGCTTGTTTCCCCTCCACCAGCTGGGGGCGCCTTGAATGACGCTGTCCTAATCCCACCTAGGAGGCCTCTCAGTGGGCATCTGTCTGCTTGAGGCCTGGGGAATTCCAGGCACGAAGCTAATCCCACCCTGAGCTCCTCAACCAGGAGGCTGAGTCACAGCTAAGAATTCAGCTGTGAGCTGTCACCTTGGACAATCCAGGCCCTCTGTGCCTTGGTCAGAGCACTGACTAGATTTGCTCAGCTGCCTTGGGGAGTCACTGTTCTGCAGGCAGCGGATACACAGGTCAGTGAGGGCCTGCTTTGTCTTCCAGAGAGCCATGGATGGGGAAGAAGCTGAGGCACGGAGTAGTGTGGGGTGGGGGCTGGGAGAAGAATGGTCCTGGACCGGGGCCCAGCCTCCGCTCTGCCACCCCCACCCCCACCCCCCGGTCTGAGGAGGAGTTTAGTTGGCGTGATGATCTTGGGTAGTTTCCAGAAAATCGACTCACTTCAAACCCCACCTGTTCCTGAAGAGGTTCCCAGGGCAGGACTCAGGCACGGCTAGCCCTTCACACGGGAAAGACAGGCCCAGGTCCTCGGTGACTGCTCTGCCTGTTCAGCCTCTGGGGCTTCCCAGGTGATGCCAGTGGTAAAGAACCTGTCTGCACCTGAAGAAACAAACACAGGTTCAGTCCTCGGGTTGAACGATCCCCTGGAAGAGGGCATGGCAACCCGCTCCGGTATTCTTTCCTGGAGGAGCCTGGCGGGCTGCGGTCCATGGGTCACCGAGAGACACAACTGAAGCGACAGCTCACACAGACCAGCACCCTTCCCTACCTCCCTACGCGTGCTGAGCACTCTGCTTAGGCTGCTCCCCACAGACCACTGCCTCTGAAGATTGTAGACTGTACAATGATGGATTCACAGGAGTGCCCCACACCAGACAGGGCAGGGGCTACATGTGGCACTGAGGCCCCAGGAGGAGTTAAAAGTAATCTGAGAAAGGCTCATGAAGGCCAGTGAACACCCTTCTACCTCCATCTGCACCATGTGGGTAAGCCCTGATCTGGCAGTGCTGGGTCAGATTTTTTATATTAATGCCAAAATGCCCACCACTAACATACTAATTAACTCAACATCGCTTAATAGGACTGTTTTCCTTCAACCTTGCCAACACCATGGGTGAACAAGCTAGTGGCTGCAAAAAAAAACAGGATTTGCTTTTCCTTATGTGGAAAGCATTCTGCCCGATACCAAAAAAATCGCTCGTAGAAAAGAAAAAAATCTTAGGAACTTGAACCATTCCTCTCATGGGGCCTGGGTTCGATCCCCGGTCAGGAACTAAAGATCCTGCAAACCTTGTGATGTGGCCAAAAAAAAAAAGCTCAGGTATGTGGGGCAAAAGGCTGAAAAAAACTTCTGCACATATATTAGAAATACTTTTTCCTCAGGGCACTTCCTCCGGATGTTTAAGAAATTTTCTTGAATAGGCCAAATTTTTCTTGAATATCTGCCTAGGTGATTTCATTAACCCTGTGATTTCTGACAGAAATTCCTGGTTACCCTAAAGATCCCTTTTCTCCTTTCTCAGTAATAGGCGTCTCCATATCTAGATGCCACCCAGGAAAAGTTTGGCAGCTTCCTTTTCACTTAAGGATGGGCATGTGATATTAGCAGTATCGATGCATGCCATTTCCAGGAGAGAATCTGGCTGTGGTATAGGAACCATGGTTGGTGCTCCAGCAGTTTGGCCGTGAAGCTCCTGATGCCTGTTCCTGGGGCAGGTCCCAGCCCACTCTGAGCCTTAGTTCTTTCCTGTATAAAGTGGAAATGGTGATCCCTGAGGTCTCAGGGGGCTTCAGATGAGCTAGAGGTTCAGAGGCCAGAAATGTCAGGTGGGAGAATACACCACCAGGAAAGTGGAAGGCCAGGGAGGGCCCCACAAAGGCCTCCCATGTACCCCCATTCCCACCTTGAAGCTGCCAAAATTTCGTCCACACTACAGCCTGGGAACCAGCTGGGGAATGGGGTCAATCTCAGAGGAGGCCTTGAACCAAGTGATGAGTGAGCCCTCAGCTTGCTAACACACCTATTCATACACCCATCCTGCAGTCTACTCGTCGTCGCATAACCTTGTCCACAGACACCCTCTACCATGTAACCACGCACCTGGCAACTACCCCACAAAGCGTGCGTAGAGCAGTCATCCAGAAGCTGGCTGGAGACTGAGGACCACTGACGTGAACCCTCAAGTCTCCAGTGGTAGTTGTGCCAGGACCAACCAGCACAAAGGCCTGAAGCTAGGAAGGAATGGGCCCTTCTGTGTGGGCCTGTGAAGCAAGACTGGCGACTTGGATTGCTGACTCCCCTCAGTGATCAGCTTGGGCCCAGGGACAAGTCTTTTCCCCGGCTCACGCAGCAAACCCAAAGGCGGGCAGGAATCTGCAACCCACCAGGTCCTTAGGTGCTGAGGCACTCCCAGGTCCCGCCCCTGGACTAATCCAGGGGCCAGGTGTCCCAGACCGGACAGGGCTCAGAGCCCTGGAGGAGAGCCGCACCTCCCTGACCCACCCCGCACCTCATTTCTGAGTCAGGCAAGGCAAGCGGGGACCCCAGGTGATCCGTGGTGGATCCTGAAACCCAGAGAGACTCTGGGAATCACAGGATCAGAATCCCCAGAACTTGGAGTCAGGGAATCCTACAGAAAATGACAGCCACTGGTGGTAATAGTGGTTTGCTTTTACTGAATGCAGGATGGGACGTTCAAGGACATACCCAGCAGGTCATGCTGGAGCAGCTAGAACAGCTCACAACCTCTCATCTCTGACCCCTGCCCTGTCTCCAGGGAGACACGAGAACATGGGATGCCCAGGCACAGGCAGGAGTGGTGGCAACAGATATACCCTCAGCACCCTGACATCCTTGTCCCTTTTGCTTAGACCACTGCTGCTGGGCTCTCGGGGACTGCCCTGCTCCTCTCCCCCATCCAGGGGGAGTCCTCGGGTCCTGCCTGCCCTCCTCCCATCCCATAATTGGAGTCATACAGTCCGAGAAGGCATGACTGCTTCCCCTCCCTCCTCCCTGCCCTCCTCCACACTCCAACCCCACCACCACCCTGCAGGGCTTCCAAATCTGAGCCTACTAGGAAATCCACAACATGTTTTGAATCTACCCCATTTTCCCCACCCTCAACCCTTGCCTTGGACCTGGTGGGCTTTTCAGAACCTATGGTGATTTAGTCGTTAAGCTGTGCCCAACTCTTATGACCCCATGGACTGTAGCGTGCCAGGCTCTTCTGTCCGAGGGATTTCCCAGGCAAGCATGCTGGGGTGGGTTGCCGGTTCCTTCTCCAGGGGTCTTCCTGACCCAGGGATTGAACCCAGGTTTCCTGCTTTGCAGGTGGACTCCTCATTGACTGACCCATCAGGAAAACTAGGTCCCCTATTTGCTCCAGACTCTCCAATTGTTCCCACCCAGTGCCCTCAGAATGAAATCCAGACCTCTTCCAAGGCTCAAGGTCTATGATGATCCTCCCTGTCCTGCTCTTTCCAACCTCAGAGCCCTACCCCCAGCTCTCTCCAAACCTGGCTCATTCTCTGCCTGCAGGGTCCCTCTCTGAGGCCTCACATTAAGTGCCCCCCACCTCCATCCCCGAGGCTGTCTCCATCTCTGACCTTGCTTCACTCTTCTCTTCTGTTAGCTTCTGAAATGGGTATTCATTTGCTGGCTTGATCAGAGCCCTGAGGCCATGAGCAGCGCATGGCCACCTGGATCCTGTTGTGTGCCCAGTGGCTGGTGCAGGGCCCTGCACACAGTAGGCACTTAATGAAAGGGACTCAGCCCAAGTGTTAGTCTGCAGCCTGGACCCTCCTTCCACCAGGGTAGGAGAAGAGAGGAGCTGGCAGGGGATGATTCCCCACTCCAAACCCCCTTGGGGAGACAGGACAGCTTTTGCCCAAACTTGCATCAATCTGCATATATTTGCATTTTCTTGCTTGGCTTTGCAGAGAATCTTCCTGCATTTCCCTTTCCCAACAGGTTTTCAAGAAGGATGTAGCAGAGAAGGGAAAGGAAGAACACGGTGTCCACGGTACCTTTCTGGCAAAGGCGAAGGGTACATCAGTTCAGTTCAGTTCAGTTGCTCAGTCGTGTCCAACTCTTTGCAACCCCATGGACTGCAGCACGCCAGGCCTCCCTGTCCATCACCAACTCCCGGAGTTTACTCAAACTCATGTCCATTAAGTCGGTGATGCCATCCAACTATCTCATCCTCTGTCTTCCCCTTCTTCTCCCGCCTTCAATCTTTCCCAGCATTAGGGTCTTTTCAAATGAGTCTGCTCTTTGTATCAGGTGGCCAAAGGATTGGAGTTTCAGCTTCAACATCAGTCCTTCCAATGAATATTCAGGACTGATTTCCTTTAGGATGGACTGGTTGGATCTCCTTGCAGGCCAAGGGACTCTCAAGCGCTTTCTCCAACAAAAGCATCAATTCTTCTGTGCTCTCAGCTTTCTTTATAGTCCAGCTCTCACATCCATACATGACTACTGGAAAAACCGTAGCCTTGACTAGACGGAGCTTTGTTGGCAAAGTGATGTCTCTGCTTTTCAATAGATTTCAATAGGTCTAGGTTGATCATAACTTTTCTTCCAAGGAGTAAGCGTCTTTTAATTTCATGGCTGCAGTCACCAATCTGCAGTGATTTTGGAGCCCCCAAAAATAAAGTCTGTCACTGTTTCCACTATTTCCCCATCTATTTGCTATGAAGTGATGGGACCAGATGCCATGATCTTAGTTTTCTAAATATTGAACTTTAAGCCAACTTTTCCCCCCTCCTCTTTCACTTTCATCAAGAGGCTCTTTAGTTCTTCCCTTTCTGCCATAAAGCGAAGGGTTCATCCCAGCAGACAACAGATGCCGAGTGGAGCCGCGGCATCACCGTCTCCAGGGAGGAGTAGGTCGGCTCTGCAGCCCTGCAAGGAGACAATAAGTCCCGGGTCAAACGTGAGGCTGCCTGGACCCAGCTTGGGTGATGTGTATAGGCCAGAGGAGGCCACCAGGGGGCGGCAGAGGCCGAGGAGGGTCCCAGTGCCCTAGGACAGATTCTCAGATCCTTCACGCTTATGGAGGAGGGAATCCAGCTTTTGGAGGTCCAGCTAGGACTTGAACCCAGCGGTCAGAACCTCCAGATGACAAACTGTGGGTTTCTTGAGGGCATGACCCGAGACAAGGGACTCCCCTTTCCTCTATACCTCTGATCTCATTTGTGGGACATGCCAGACACCACTTCCCCAGGTAGTCATGTCCCTCCATTTTTGGGGAACATGGTCATTAGACAGCCCTTCTGCCACGAGCGCCATTTTACACTTAAATGACACGACTCTCAATGCATGTTTGGTGAAGGAGCCAACGAATACATGAAGAATGAATGAGGTACTTGTTCTGTGCCAGGCTTGTGTTATACAGGTTCAGTTTGTTCCTCTGAGGCAAAGGCTATTTTATGCCCATTTACAGTTGGGAAAACTGAGGCCCAGAGAGACGCAAAGTCTTCCTCAAATATGGATGCATTCAGGACTTGAAGGAACCTGTTGCCTTCCATTCAACTTAGCCTGAGGGCTGGGTTTGGTGATGCCCTCCTGCTAGGCTCTAGAGAAATGGAGAGGGTCAAGGTGCCAATTGAGGGAGGGGTTCAAGCAGAACAAACTTTCCTTATGGGACCCTGCAGCCTTGAAAGTAAGTCCCAGTTCTGTGGGTGAGTGAGCTCCCCCTAGCTCAGGGTACAAAAGCACAATGGGGATCTGAACTGCTGAGCCACTGCTCCCAGCTGTGTGGCCTTGGGTGAGTGACATGCCAACTTTGAACCTCAGTTTCCCCCCCTGTCCGAGGGAGACATTAACAAACAGCCTATGGTTAGTGGAAAGTGCTCCCACAGAGCAGGGAGGAAGGGGACATTTGGGAGCCTCCCCCAACCCCCAGCAGCCACCTAAGTGTTCTGTCCTGGCCCATCTGAAGGAGTACAGGGCGGAAAGGGTGCGGGTCCTGCCCGCCCCAGGCCTGGGGGCGGAGTCTCGCTGACCCGGAGCCCAATAAATCCGCGGTCCGCCGCCGCCGGGAGCTGCCCCTTTAAATCCCTCCGAGACCTCCTGCTGTCCTCTCCCAAGGAGTGGGACAGACGTCTGAGCGGTGGACGTACCCCTTGCCCCAGGCGTCTGGACGGAGCGAGGGACCAGGTGGACGGACAGACAGACGCGAAGACGAAGAGGGGTGACAAGGAGGCAGACGACCTGCAGCGAGGAGCCACAGATATCTTGCCCAGGGAGCCCCGGGCCGCCGGGGGACCAAAGGGGACAGGCGCGCGGTGTCGCTGCCGCGGCTGAGCATCCTCCTACCTGCGGGCTGTCTTGCCTCCTCGGCCGCTGCCAACTTCCCTCAGCCGGGACACCGAGGACGCGCCTGTCCCCTCCCGCACCTCATGGCCACCGTCGAGGCAAAGGAGCGGGCCACGTTTGGAGTCTGGGACTACGGGGTCTTCGCCCTTATGCTGCTGGTGTCCACCGGCATCGGGCTGTGGGTCGGGGTAGCGCGAGGCGGGCAGCGCAGCGCCGAGGACTTCTTCACCGGGGGACGGCGCCTGTCCGCCCTGCCGGTGGGCCTCTCGCTGGCCGCCAGCTTCATGTCGGCGGTCCAGGTGCTGGGGGTGCCAGCCGAGGCCTACCGCTATGGCCTCAAGTTCCTCTGGATGTGCCTGGGACAGCTGCTCAACTCTCTGCTCACTGCCCTGCTCTTTCTGCCTGTCTTCTACCGCCTGGGCCTCACCAGCACCTACGAGGTACCGGGCAGGGGCCCCGGGGGCCTGAGGACCTGCCTGACAGAGAGGCAACGCGGGGACGCGGCAGGGGAGGCCCCAGGGCTCTGAACCGTTGTGCAGGGGGCCGCAGGCAGGCTCCCAGGTGCTGTAATTGAGGAGCCTCCGCGATGGACAGGTGGGGAGGGTTCTGGGAAGAAGCCGCAGGCAGTGAGGCAGAGGCAGGAAGGAGGAAGAGGAGCCGGCGACCTGCTTCTCTTTGGTGGAAACTCGCTCAGGGTGGAGCCAGGCTCGGCCAGGGGCGCGCTCACATGTGGACAGGCACACACCTGCCCCCCGCAAGCGTGGGCTTGCGTCCACCCGAGTGATTGCCTGGCGCCCGGCTCCGGATTCGAAGTCCGACTTCCCCGCATCTTGCCTCCTACCTTCCGCAAGGGGTTGCCTCTCCGCTCGGGTTTCCCAAACGTCAAACTGGCCTAATTATAAGGCCTCGCTCCAGGGCAGTGAGCACAAAGATTAAAATCTTGACGGGTCGTACAGTAGGCAGCCAGTCACAGGCACTGTCTGTATCTTGCGAAAGTTGGTTCAGAGCGGCGGCAGCCCCAGGGGAACGATCAGATGTGAGTGGGAGCGTGTGAGACCAATGTGTACACACTTGGTGGTCCAGTCCTGCGGGCACACGCCATATGCACAGGCGCGAGGATGGCGAGTGTGAACACGTGTGTGCAGATAGATTGGAAAGGGTGCTTGGCGAGAGCCCTCTGCCCCTCACTCCCCCGTGGGCGAGAGTGTGGAGTTGGCCTCTGGTGGGCGGGCAGAAGCCAAGAGGGAGGGTGAATGACCCAGAAGCCTCGGGTCCCTGAATGGGGACTCTCCAGGTGACCACGAACCCTCGGCTCCTCCTTGTAGTACCTGGAGATGCGCTTCAGCCGCGCTGTGCGGCTCTGCGGGACTCTGCAGTACCTGGTGGCTACAGTGAGTGGCCTCGGCCCAGCGCTCGCCCCCAGGGTCCAGCTCCGGTCAGATAGTGGACGGTCACGCCCACAACCCCGCCCCCATCCCTCAAGACCCCACCTCCACCCCGCAGAGCCTTGCCCAGGCCCCGCCCATAACCCTTCTGGCCCCGCCCCAGGAGGCTTCATCTGCAAGCCTGGCCCGCTGGCCTCTCGCAGACCTCCTACCTGACCCTACTCCGATCCCGCATGGCCCGGCCCATCTGCCCTCAGTCAAGTACTCCAACCGTCCTCCTCCCCCTAGCTCCTCCCTAACACCCTCTTGGCGCAGGTGCCCCCCAACCTTCCTGCCCTTGCCCTGTATCTGCAGATGCTGTACACCGGCATAGTGATCTACGCCCCCGCGCTCATCCTCAACCAAGGTTTGAATGGGCGGGGCTGGGGAGGGGTGGTGGCAGGAAGGAACAAAGGCTTAGAGACTTCCCGGGGTGAGGGGAGGGACAGCTCTAGGAGAGAAGAATCCTACTGTACTCCCCAAAAGGCCCCAGGACAGTGAAAGCCAAGCTTTCAGCCTGCAAATTGAGCTAACAGGGGGGTTTCCTTGCAGTGACAGGGCTGGACATCTGGGCATCGCTCCTGTCTACCGGAGTCATCTGCACCTTCTACACTACTGTGGTGAATGTCCCTCTACCCCCACCCCACGTGGGGCTGCATGCCCACTGTGTGGGAGAGACCCTGGGCAGACCCATTCACTTCCCCACCTTCTCTTTCTCCAGAGGAAGACTGTCCCGACTGGGCCTATTTCCTCATCTTTATTATGAAAGGTGACTTGAAAGGCTTATTGCCGAAAGTCCAAGGACATGGCATGGCTGGGTCCAGGGGCTACAACAGAGCCCTCTATGTTCTCTCCCATCTGTAAAGAACCTCATTAGCGCTAGGCTTCCATCGCTTTGGGCTTCATTCTAGCAGAAAGTGAGCTCCTGTTTCAGGATGGACTGACTGAAGTCCCAGGAGGGTTCTGTCTGGCTGGCACTAGTGATCAGTGAAGGAAGAGCCATTCGCAGAGGTTTGGGGAGCTAGGATGTTCTGTTGGCTATTCCTGGAGTTGGGAGAAGGGTTAGCCTCACCTGAATGACCTAGAAGTGCAGAAGGGGCTTCTCCAAAGGAAATTGAGGAGCTGCCAAGGGAAGGCAAAGATGTGAAGGCTGGATGGGTAAAAACAACAGCTAATAATAACAGTAGTAGTAATAATGATAATAATAGTGGCAGCCATCACTCACTGAGCACTTGTATGTGCCAGATGCTCTTCCAAATATTTTTCTTGTATTAATTAATTTATTCCTTGCAATGATACCCTGAAGAAGGTACTGTTATTAACCCCACTTTACAGATGTGGAAACTGAGGTAGAGAAGACCATTGGTCCCAGCCACTACTGGAGGCCAGGCCAAATCCCTGCCAGGTCCCCCACCTGACTCCGCCTCCCTCCCACCTCTGCTCTGTCCTGGCCACAGACAGATCCCCATCTGACACCCTATCTCCCTCTCTCACACCTTGCAGGGCGGCATGAAGGCTGTCATCTGGACCGATGTATTTCAGGTCTTAGTGATGCTGAGTGGTTTCTGGGTTGTCCTGGCTCGTGGAACTGTGCTTGCGGGTGGACCTGGGCAAGTATTCGAGCTTGCCAAGAACCACTCCCGGATCAATCTGATGGAGTACGTGAAAATGTAGAGGGAGATATGGCAGAATGATGGAGCTGACATCTCTGCCCTGGGAGAAGCCGGCCAATGCCACCTCCTTCAGGAAGCCCTTTTTGCTCCCCTCCTCAGACAGAAAACCTAGACAAAACCCTGGCTCCTTCTCTCTGGGGACTGAAGGCTCTCTGAGATCCCAGTTAGGCATAGAAAAAAAAAGTTTTCTGAATACAAGTGGGTGACTCAATAAACCCATGAACTTTTAATCTGGCAAACTCCTGTTCACACTTCAAAACCTAGCCCCAAATGTCCCTTTAAGACCCATCAGGTTCAGAATAGGCATCTGGGGCAACTTGGGAGGGAGAAGTCAGTGTAGCATCCCCACATGGCTGACTTGCCCCATCCTCATCCAGCTTTGACCTGGACCCGAGGAGCCGCTACACATTCTGGACTTTTGTTGTGGGCGGCACGTTGGTGTGGCTCTCAATGTACGGCGTCAATCAGGCACAGGTGCAGCGCTACGTGGCCTGTCGCACAGAGAAGCAGGCCAAGCTGTGAGTATTTGGCAGGGTGCCTCTGGGAGGCACTGCCCCCTGTCTCCAACCCTGAGACCACCTCTGCCCTCCAGGGCCGTGCTCATCAACCAGCTGGGCCTGTTCCTGATCGTGTCCAGCGCTGCTGCCTGTGGTGTGGTCATGTTCACGTTCTACCTTGACTGTGATCCTCTCCTGGCAGGGCGTATCTCTGCCCCAGACCAGGTGAGTCTGGTCCAGGCTCCTAGGCCACTCCTATCCACCCACCAGCACTGTGAACCTCTGGGTTAGTCTCTGGGGGTGAAGGTGGAAAAGTATTCCTAGTGGAGAGATAGCCTGTGCAAACGTCCAGAGGCAGGAAAGAATTCAACACAGAGGAGGGTCTGGGAGGTGATGCAATGTTACAGGGGAAGGGAGGGGCATTTCGGACTCCCTGGGGTGTGTCAAGGAGGCCATGGGACCATGGTTCAGCAGGAAATGATGACACTACCAATAATGATCAGCTCGCATGTCCCAAGTGCCTACACTGTGCCTCATGCCCCTTCACGAGCAGTTAGCTTCCCATCCAAACCTTCCAACATGTGATGGGCCAAGACTGACTGCCATGGCCCTTGATTTACAGATGAGAAAGCTGAGGCAGGAGATCAGAAGTAAAGCAATTGTCTGAGGTCCACAGGCAAGTCAGGGGTAGCACATGTTCACCCAGACGTGCTCACCCCGGGGAGAGCTCTTGCCGTGGGGTTCAGAGTCCATGGGGTCAGATCCCAGACTCCCTGTGTAACCTCAAGCAAGGAGTGACCCTCTTTGGCCTCACTGGCTTCATCAGTAAAGTGGGAGTGACCCGGGATCACAGAGTCAGTCACCAAACACACGCTGAGTGGCCACTGTGAGTCTAATCTGTACTGGGTGTTGGGAATGTGCAGTGAGGACAGATAAATGCCCTCACCCTTGGGGCACTGCTGTCCTGGAGGCTGACCCCTGGCTCCCTTCAGTACATGCCCCTGCTGGTGCTGGACATCTTTGAGGACCTGCCTGGAGTCCCTGGGCTCTTCCTGGCCTGTGCCTACAGTGGCACCCTCAGGTGAGTGACCCTGCTTTCTCACTTGGCACATCTGAGCCCCTGGGGCCTCGTTGTAATGTTCTGAGCATGCCCAGCATTTTCTGCTTAGTCCCCAGTAAGCGGGGTCCAGTGGAAGGCATACCCTGGGCATAAGGACGCCAGATCTGGGATCTTTACCCCGTATTGCCCAGCAGGGTTACACTCGATTCCTTTCCCTTTCCTCTTTCTGTCCTCCCTCCCTCACACAAATGTTTGTTGAGCACCTATGGGGCAGGTGCTGCTGTTCTAAATACTGGGGCACAGCTGTGACCAAGCGGCCCCCCACGCCTGCCCTCAGGGGCCTCACACTCTGGCAGTTTGAGATCTCCCCTAACTTCTGGCCACATCGCTGCTCCTGCTGTGACCAGAGTCCACGTGGCTATACTCTGCCCCCCATCACTGCTTTGTAATGAGACCGTGTGTCAGTCATGTCCCCGGTCATGGGTGTCCTTGCTCCCGTGGGGTATCTCAGGTCTGCGGGGAGAGTGGGGAGGTGGACCTCTCCTCTGCTCTTGACGGATTCTGTTGCTCAGGCCTCTGCCCTTGGGTTGGGTTGGGTCCTGGCAGGCCAGTTGGTGTGGGTAGCTGGGGGCCTCCTCCAGCAGGTAAGCCCTGGGGGCGAGAAATGGCCAGTGCCTTGACGTGGCCTGACGGCGCCCCTTTCCTCTGCGCTCTCCTGTACTCCCAGCACTGCATCCACCAGCATCAATGCTATGGCTGCAGTCACTGTGGAGGACCTCATCAAACCTCGGCTGCCGAGCCTGGCCCCTCGGAGACTGGTCGTCATCTCCAAGGGGCTCTGTGAGTTGGGGGGACCTGGGTGGGGGGCCGGGGCAGCCTCTCCCCACTGACAGAGCCATCCCACCTGCTACAGCGCTCATCTACGGCTCAGCTTGTCTCACCGTGGCGGCTCTGTCATCCCTGCTGGGAGGCGGGGTCCTCCAGGTAAGTACCCCCACCCCAATCTTCCCAAGAGGTGAGGCATCATCCACTGTGAGGCTCAGAGAAGGTTATACATGTTGATGGCAGAATTGAGTTCTGACACTCCAGCTGGCCTGAAACAGGGATGCTGGGAGGTGGGAGTAGTGACCTGGGGGCCAGGAGGGCCTCCTCCTGGCATGGTCATGGAACCAGATTTGTCAAGAGAGAGAATCCGCACCTTTGAGAGAGAGAGATAAGAATAGGGCGTCCCTTCCCCTTTAGAGAAACTGAGGCATAGAGGAATCTCAAGACCCCCAGTGGAGTTCCCCAGGTCTTCCTTTCCCAGCGGGTAAACTGAGGCTGGGAAAGGTGGGACGACTCTGCCTTCAGCCCCATTCCCACCCACTCTCCCAGGGCTCCTTCACTGTCATGGGAGTCATCAGCGGCCCCCTCCTCGGAGCCTTCATCCTGGGGATGTTCATCCCCACCTGCAATACACCAGTGAGTATTAATACACGGGCGAGGGACTAGCAGTGCGAGCGGGTCAACATCAACCCCCGCTGACACTGGGTCCCTCACCAGGGCGTCCTGTCCGGGCTGGCAGTGGGCTTGGCGCTGTCGCTGTGGGTGGCCGTGGGCGCCACTCTGTACCCACCTAGCGCGCAGTCCATGGGGGTCCTTCCATCATCAGCCAAGGGCTGTGCCGTGCCCTCAGCCAACGCCTCTGGTCTCCTGGACCCTCTTCTCACCCCTAATGCCTCTGGCAGGGTCTCCAGGTAAACTCTGAGCGAGAAGCATGGGCAGAGAGAGGGTGGTTGCTGAGGGATCCTGAAGCTGAGTCCCTATTAGGAAGGAAAAGGTGGGGGTGGGGCTTGGGAAGCGGGGAGTAGGGAGTTCCCTGCGGAAGGAAGAGGAAGTGCAAAGTCTCTGAGGCCAGGGTTCAGTGGAGTGCATGCCAACTATGGTGAGGTTAGAGTGGATTTAATGGCAGAAGAAAGGGTAGGAGATGAGGTTCAACCTGAGAAATTGGATTCTTTTTAAACTGTGATATCCTTTATAGACCATAAAATTAGCCATTTAACAGCGGTTTTTAGTATATTCACCAGGTTATCCAATCATCACCACTATCTCAAGAACATTTTCATTATCTCAAAAACAAAAAAGACAAAAGCCCCAAACCCTGTACAATTTAGCAGCCACTGCCCATTTCCACCTCCCTCTAGTGCCTGGCTTCCCTGGTGGCTCAGCTGGTAAAGAATCCACCCGCAATGCGGAAGACATGGGGTTCAATCCCTCGGTTGGGAAGATACCCTGGAGAAGGGAATGGCTACCCACTCCAGTATTCTGGCCTGGAGAATTCCATGGACTGCATAATCCATGGGGTCACAAATGGTTGGACAGGACAGAGCGACTTTCATTTCTAACCCCAGGCAACCACTAATCTACTTTCTGTTGCTATGGACTTGCCTGCTCAGGACATTTCGTATAAATGGAATTGTGTAACATATGACTTGTTGTGCCCAGCTTCCTTCACTCAGAATGATGTTTTTAAGGTTTATCCACAATGTAGTGTGTCTCAGTGCTTCATTCCTTTTATGACATCATAGTATTCACTGTATGGATGGACCAGTTTTGTTTATCCTTCATCAGCTGATGGACATTTGGGTAGTTTCTACTTTTTGGTGAACATTTGTGTACAAGTGCTGGTGAGGACATATATTTTCTTTTTTCTTGGTATATACCTAAGAGTAGAATTGCTGGGTCATATGGTAATTCTATATTTAACTTTTAAGAAACCACCAGATTATTTTGCATAGCCACTGCATCATTTTACATTCCTACCAGAAATGTATAAAGATTCCAACTTCTCCACATCTTGCTAATACTTATTATTATCCCTTTCTTTTTTCTGAATTCTAACCATCCTACTGGGTATGAAATAATACTCATTGTGGTTTTGATTTGAATTTCCCTAGTGACAAATGATGTCGACAGTCTTTTCATGTGCTTCTTGGCCATACTTATATCTTTTTTGGACAAATGTCTTCTAAAATCCCTTGCTCATTTTAAAATCAGGTCATTTGTCTTTTCGTATCGAGTTCTAATTTATATGTTCTTTATATCTTTATTCTTGATATTATATCTTTATCAGATGTATGATTTGCAAATATCTTCTCCCGTTCTGTGGGTTGTCTTTTCATTCTGTTGACAGTCTCCTTTGATACACAAAAGTTGTCCATTTGGATAAAGTCCAATTTATCCTTTGGTTTTCTTTTTTACTGGAGTGGGTTTCCATTTCTTGCTCCAGGGGATCTTCCTGACCCAGGGATCAAACCTGTGTCTCCTGCATTGGCAGGTGGGTTCTTTACCACTGAGCCACCTGGGAAGTTCCTCTATGTTTGTTTTGTTTGTTTGTTGTGCTGCTTGCAGGATCTTAGTTCCTTGACTAGGAGTTAGACACAAGCCCTCAGTAGTTAAAGCATGGAATCCTAACCACTGAACCATCAGGGAATTACCTGTTTTCTTCAGTTGCTTGAGCTTTTGATGTCATATCTAAAACAAACCCATGGTCATACAAATTCATACCTGTTTTCTTCTTAGAGCTTAAAAAATTTGGTTTGATTCTGAGGGTGATAAGCAGAAGCAGGAGGCAACCTGAGTTATATTTTATTTGTATGTGCTCAGTCGTGTCCGACTCTTTGCAACTGTAGTGGACTGTAGTGTGACATGGAATTTTCCAGGCAGGAAAACTGGACTGGGTTGCCATTTTCTCCTCCAGGGGATCTTCCTGACCACATCTCTTGCACCTCTTGCACTGGCAGGCAGATTCTTTACTGTGCCACCTAGGAAGCCCTGAGTTACATTTTAGTAATGTTCCTCTGCTTGTGTGTAGACAATGCCTGAAGGTGTCGGTGGGATAGCAAGAAGGAAGAATTGACATACGTCCAGACAAGCAATCATGAAGGACTGGGCTGGGTTGTGTAGACAGGAGGAAGCAAATAGAATGGGTTTTAGATTCATGCTCGTCTCTCTCTCTCTTAGCCTGGAAATGGACCGTGATCAGCAAACCTTAGCTGACAACTTCTACGCCATTTCCTATCTCTATTACGGTGCCTTGGGCACACTGTGCACTGTGCTATGTGGAGCCCTTGTCAGCTGCCTGACGGGTAAGGAGGGCAATCCTTAGAGGTCACCCTGTCCACCTTCCACCTCTGGGACCCATAGAGAGGGGAAGGAGGACCCTTTTGTCAGTCAAGGGGCCACTGTACACTAGCCACATCTGCACCCTTTTTGCTACATCACCTTCAGGACACCCTCCACCTTGTGAGACTTGTCCTATTTTGCAAAGGCAGAAACTGAGGCATCCCCTCTCCACCTCCATTCCTTCTTCAGCCCGAAAGACAAAGTCTTTGCTGGAGGATGGCCGGCGGGGCGTGGGGTGGGAGGGAGGGGAGAGGGCTCACAAGACGCTGTCCTTGGTGCTGAAATATCTTTTCCCCAAGTCTTGGCAACTCCGCGCCCTTCTGGGAATTCTGAATCCTGTGAAGTGGAAAGAGATGAAAAGAAATCAATACTGATAAGAGTACCTAGTCTCTCTTCCTGAGTCTCAGACTTTCCATTCACCAGGGCTCTACTGAGTCCTTCTCCGAGTTGGGCAATATTGTAGACACTGGGGACACAGCAGGAAATGGAATCACGTGCTGGACCCTCCTGGCCATTCACTGTTGTCTATTACAACCTCTCACTGTGTAGATGAGAAAGTGAGGCCCAGAGAGGAGCAGAGACTTGCCAGTGTCCCTCCCCATTGGGTCACTGTCAGATCTGGGTTTGGAAGCCATCAGAGATCTCCCTTTTCTTCCCAGGGCTTGGTCTCCAGTTCTCCCGCCACCCTCACTAAATAACTCCATTTTCTCTTTGGCCCCTCAGGCCCCACCAAACGCAGTGCCCTGGGTCCTGGTCTGCTCTGGTGGGACCTCATGCGGCAGACAGCATCAGTGGCCCCCAAGGAAGAAGTGGCCACCCTGGATGACAGTTTGATGAAGGTCAGTCTCAGGGCTAGGATCCCAGAGCAGGGGGAGGGGCAGTGAAATGGCTTCAGGTGCTATATTTGTGACCTTAACTCAGGGACGCGACATGGTGAGTCACCATCTTCGTCTTTCTCAACTTCTCCTTACTGCCAGTGGAAAGGCTCAGCTGGGAGCTAGTGCATCTTCAACGCTTTCTATTACTCACTTTAACAAGGACTGAGCAGACTTTCATACTGTTCATTTTCATTGTATCTGTTTTTACAATTACCTCCAATCTATGGCAAGTGAAACTGGCTTGCCTTTCAGTTATTGATATAAAGTCTCTCCTGAAAATGAAATTGCTCAATTCAAAAGTGAGTCAACTTAGAAAAAATCTTACATAAGAGACATGACAGGGCGTAGACCAACATTGACCAGAGCCGTGTGGTTGCTGTGGAAATGCCCTGAGTTTAGGAAACACTGTCCCGGGGGGGTCTGATCCAGGTCTGCTCCTGCTTTGGAGTCCCTGTTTCATACCCTTATTTATTAAGCACTTGCTGTGTACCCAGACATGCTCTGGCAGGAGCAGAAGAAAGCTAAGCCAAGTAAGGAATAGGATCTAAGCAGGTGGTGAGTATTAGGAAGAAAACAAAACAGGATATGGTGATGAGGGTGGCCTCTTGGATGCGGTGACATTGTTAATGTCCAGAATGAGGAGACAACTACTGGGAAATCTGAGGGAAGACATTCTTGGTGGAGGGTATAGCACATGCAAAGGCCCTGAGGTCAGAGCAGACGCAATGGTAAGGGCAGGGATTTGGGATTTGAAGTGTTTTAAAGCTTCCTCCAGCTTCTGTGGGGAAATAATTTATTTTCTTGAAGAATAGGTAGAGTCAGAGAAAGGAGAGGGGCAGGCATCCATGGACTCATGGATGGGCTGGACTGTAGGTGACATGGCCATGGGGGAGAGAAGTGGATGGAGTTTTTGGAGGCAGAAGGGACAGGACTGGTCAAGGTGATATTGTGCCACTCTTCCCAGGCTCTGTCCTCCCAGATATTCTATCCCCGTTTGGAGAATATCTGAGCTGACACAGCAGAAGTGGTGTCTCTGACAGGGACTTTCTTCTCTCCTACCCACAGGGTGCTGAGGAGTTGCCCCCTGGAGCCAAGAGGCCTTCTGACTTTCTGCCCACCGATGAGGACCATCTGCTCTACCTGGGTCAGAAGGAGGTGAATGGAGCTGGTTCCAGGACACCAGGCAGTGAACACAACAAAGGTCTTGACCTGCAGGAGACAGACCTCTGAACCAGCTGGGGACTGACCACCTGGGATGGAACCTCAGGGGGGCCCATCCCAGGCCATGGGCCAATGGCCTTGGGCTCTGATTGGTTAGGTCACATCATAGGCAAATAAACTTGGGGCTGTACAACCCTACCCTATGGGAAGAGGTGAAGCCCTGCCTCCAGAAAATCATTTTATCCTGCCTCCTGCTTCCAGCCAGCCCTGAGTCTTAGATGCTATACCCCTGCCCATTCTCCCAAAACAGCCAGAGTTTTCTCTACCTATAAGAGAAAGAGGTTGGAGTCCCCTCTGGACAACATAGGAAACCCAACATTGGAGTCTGAGAAAGATCACAGATCTTCCCTGGGAGATACCTGAACCTTAGCAATGATTTTGGAGGTCCTCAGGCCCAAATCCCTGTAACCCACTTCACAGATAGGGCAGCTAAGGCCTGCAAAGTGCTGTTGATTCAGCCAAGGTCACAGAACAAAACAGAGATTCATTGAGAGTTGGAGACCAACTCTCCCTCCTTCATCTCCTCCCTGTTTTCCTTCCTTTGGCCTCTGATCTTGGGAGCAGAAAGATAGGAGAAAGGAGAAATAAGGTTGTCAGCCTTCCTCCTGCACCTGGACACTTTTACCCATCTCATCTTTTAAGGACCATGGACCAACTTTACAGAGGAAGAAGCTGAGGCTCAGCAAGTCCAGTCAGGGAAGGGACAGGCCTGGGTGCTGCATGATACTGAGGCTCCATCAATGACATGTCACTGGTGTACAGAGTAAGATGGGCCAGGTGAGCTCACGTACCAGAGATGTGTCTGACCGTCTGACCCTTGGTTGGAGTCTTCATCCACACACATCAAATAAATGGACTTTTGATGTTCTGTCCTCTCTGAAAAATTATTCTGACTGTCACCTTAAATCTCTGCAGTCAGATCTGAGTGCAAATCTCTGGATCTCTTGCCCCGAGCCTGCAAAGACTAAACCTGAGTATTTAAAACCATCAGAACAAGGTAATCACTCCCATACCAGGGTGCATTATACTGTCCTTCCAGACACACAGCTCCTCTCCCCTCCTGACTCACTCCCAAAGCTTCCCCTCCTCATTGCCCTTTTCACCCCATCAGTCACTAGGGTTTCTGAGAGCTGTCTGTACCCACCTCTATCCATGCATCTGACATGGTTCCCACGGCCTCCAGGGAACCATGCTCTGCTCACTTAGGAGTTGGGGCCCCTGTACTAGGTTCAATATGGTACCCTCAAAATTCACGTCTACCTGGAAACTCAGAATGTGAACTCCATTGAAAATAGGGTCTTGGCAGTTATCCTTAATCGAATTAAGATAAGGTCATACTGGATTAGGATGGGCCCTGAATCCAATGACTGTGTCTTTATTAGAAGAGGAGAAAAGACACAGACGCACGGGGAGGAAATCATGAGGACACAGGCAGAGGTTAACATACCTACAAGCCAAAGGATGCCAAGGATTGCTGGAGCCACCAGAAGCTAGGAGATGGGTACGGGAGGGATTCTCTCTTAGAGCCTTCAGAAGAAGCATAGCCCTGCCAACATCTTGATTTCACACTTCAGGCCTCCAGTACTGCTTTAAAAAAATAACAGTTTCTATTGTTTTGAGTTGTGGCAGCCTCAGGAAATGAATACATCCCTCCTGATCTTTCAGAGGTCTGAACCTCTCTGCAGGCTGTTTTATGGATACCTTTAGATTTGGACTTAAAAGTGACCATCACAAATTTTGAATCCATGACTGAATAAAGTGGGACAGACTTTGGGGTCATTGATGGTCCTTCCTCAAAGCAGAGCCTAGATTCGGGGAGGGGCAGTGGGCGGGGCTAAGGCTGCCCAGTGCAGGCAGAACAAGCTGGTCTGGCTGCTGTTTTAGACATCCAGCCATGTTTCCTGGGTATCAGTAGCTCATCCCTTAGTATTGCTGAGTAATACTCCACTGTATGGATGGACCACCTTTTGTTCCTTCATTCACTCACGTTCGTATTACTTCCAGTTTCTGGCTATTGCAAATAAAGTTGCTAAGAACATTAGTGTACAAGTTTTCTAACATACACTTGAATTTCTCTTGAGTCAATTCCTAAGAATGAAATGGCTGGATCCAGTGATGGGTGTATGTTTATTTAAGAAACTGTTAGGACTTCCTTGGTGGCTCAGTGGTAAAGAATCAGCTGCCAATGCAGGAGACACGAGTTTGATCCCTGGCTCAGGAAGATTCCACATGCCATGGGGTGGCTAAGCCCGTGCACCACAGCTGGTGAAGCTGGCCATCCTAGAACTGGAGCTCTGCAAAAGAGCAGCCACTGCAATGAGAAGCCCATGCACCCAACAAAGAGTAGCTGCTGCTTGCCACAATTGGAGAAAGCCCAAATGCAGTAACAGAAACCCAGCACAGCCAATAAATTAATACATTTTTTCAACTGTCAAACTGTTTTCCAGAGTTGTTGATTCATTTTACATCACAAACAAATGTATGAGTTTCAACTGCTCAAAATACTTGACAGAACTTACTAAGGTCCATCCTTTTAATTTTGCCCATTCTAGTGGTTGTGAGGTAGTATCTCACTGTGGTGTTGATTTATATTTCTCTGATAACTGAGGATGTTGAACATCTTTTCACACGCTTGTTATCCATGTAGTTTTGGCCAAGTATTGTTCAAACTTTTGCCCAATTTATTTTTTCTTTTGCCCAACTCTCAGTTAGATTTTTTATTTTCTTATTGCTGCAGAAATTATTTTTATATTCTGGATACAAATTCTTCACTGGTTATGTTTTCTTCCAACTTGCATCTTGCCTCTTCAGTTGCTGATGATTGCCTTTGAAAGATAAGAATTGTAGTTTCGATTGACCAAAAATTATCTTTTTTCCTTCCCTTTTTCTCTTTGTGGAAAAATTTACATAAAAGTCATGATTTTAACCATTTTTAAGGGTATAGTTCAGTGGTATGAAACCCATTCACATCATTGTACAATAACCACCATCCATCTCTAGAACTTTTTACTCATCTGAAAAGGAAACTTTGTAACCACGGATACTAATTCCTTATTATCCTCTCTGTCCAGCATCTGGTAGCCGCCATTATATTTTCTCTGTCTATGAGTTTGACTTTTCTAGGAGTTCATTTAAGTGGAATCTTATGCTATTTGGCCTTTTGTGTCTGGCTTATTTCATTTAGAATAATGTCTTCAAGGTTCATTCATACTGTAGCAAGTGTCAGAATTTCCTTCCATTTAAAGGATGATTAATATTCAAAGGTATATATATAAATTTCATATATATATATATACACACCATATACCATATTTTATTCATCCACTCATGCATCAGTAGACATCTGGCTTGTTTCCATCTTTTAGCTATTGTGAATACTATTGCTCTGACATTAATAGCAAAATATCTTGTCAATATTTACTTTCATTTCTTTTGGGTTTTTTACCCAGAAGTAGAGAACTGAGGGCTTCCCTGGTGGCTCACTGGTAAAGAATCTGCTTGCAATGCAGGAAACCCCAGTTCAATCCCTGGGTCGGGAAGATCCCCTGGAGAAGGAAACGGCAACCCATTCTGGTACTCTTGCCTGGGAAATCCCATGGCCAGGAGAGCCTGTTGGGCTACAGTCCATGCGGCTGTGAGAGTCACACATGACTTAGCAACTAAACCACCACCACCACCAGAAAACTGGATCACATCGTAGTTCTGTTTAATTTTGTTAATGCAGTTTTCATTCCTATTTTAAATACTGTTTACATTCTTATCAAATATTAACAGACACAAAAGGAGAAGTTGCCAGTAATGCAATAATAGTAAGGAATTTTAACACCTCACTTACACCACCTGACATGTCATCCATGTAGAAAGTTAATAAGAAAAACCAGCCTTATATATGGAATCTAAAAAATAAAGCAAGTGAATGAATGTACCAAAACAGAAAGAGACTCATGTATATAGAAAACAAATTATTGCTTACCAGTGGGGAGAGGGAAGGCAGGAGGGGTAAGGTAAGAGTGGAGGATTAAGAGGTACACACTAATATGTATAAAATAAATAAGCTACAAGGATATACTACAGGGATATAGCCAATATCTGATAGCAGCTCTAAATGGAGTATAATCTATAAAAATTTTGAATCACCATGTTGTACACCTGAAACCAATACTATAAATCAACCATACCTCAATAAGAAAAAAGGAAGCCATGCAACTGGTTTGGGGGTGTTGATTTTTGTCCTGCAATGTTGTATTTTGAAACTCTGATGAATTAGTTTATGAGTTCTAACAGATTTTTTACAGAGTTTTCCATGTTTTCTATGTATGAGATCGTGTCATCCGCCAAAAGAGATAATATTATTTCTTCTTTTTCAATTTGGATGCCTTTGATTTCATTTTCATGCCTAACTGCTTCAGCTAGAACTTCCAGTACTGTGTTGAAAAAAGTAGCAAAAGCAGACATTTTTGTCTTAATACTGATATTAGAGGAAAAGCTTTCAGTCTATCACCATGGAGTATGATGTAAGCTGTGGGGTTTTCATATGTGGTCTTTATTATATTAAGGTGATTTCCTTCTATTCTTGGGTTTTTGAGTGTTTTTATAAAAAAAAGTGTTGATTTCTGTCAAACACTTTTTTTTCCCTGCACTAATTGAGACAGTCATGTCTTTTTTTTTTCTTGTTCGTTAATGTGGGATATTATATTGATACTTTCTTATGTTGGACTATCTTTGTATTCCAAGAATAAACTCTGCTTGGTCATGGCATTTAATCTTTGTAATGTGCTGCTGAAATCAGTTTGCTAGTATTCTGCTAATATTTTGCATCACTGTTTATAAGAGATACTGGTCTATATTATTCCTTTTCTATAGTGTTCTTGTCTGCCTTTGGTATCAGGGTAATGCATTTTTTTTCGAGGTTGATGCCTTTTGTGTCCAATCTATGAATTTTTGCTTAATTTAAGATCACTAAGGCTTTCTTCCCAATTTCCTTCTAGAAACTACATTTGGTTTTGTTTTTAAAATATTTATTTAAAATATTTTTGGCTGCATTGGGTCTTAACTGTAGCACGCGGGATCTTTTTGTGGTGTGGGGGCTTAGTTGCCTCACAGCATGTGGGATTCTAGTTCTCCAACTAAGGGTGGAACCCATGTCTCCTGCATTGGAAGGCAGATTCTTAACCAGTGGACTACCAGGGAAGTCCGTATATTGTTTTGAGTTAACATTTTGTATGAAAAGTTTTTCTATGTCTAATCCCAAATGAACTACCTTGGCTTTTTTTTTTAATCAAATGGCAAAAAAGAAAATAGTATGAGGTTATTTCTGGACTCTCTGTTGTGACCCACTAGTCTACTTCTCTATCCCAGGGTTTCGCATCCTCTGCATTACTAATATATGTGGCTGGATCATTCTTCGTGGCAAGGACTGTCCTGTGCATTGTAGGATACTCGGCAGCATCCTTGCCCTTGACTCACCAGATGCTAGGAGCACATCATTACCCCCCTAGTCTTGACAACTAACAATGTCTCCAGACATTTCCCAATATCTTCTGGGGGTACAAAACCTCCCCTGAGTGAGAGCCTCTGGTGTATGTCTGTACCAGCACCACCTGTCTTGATTACCAGAACTTTATAGTAAGCCTCAGCAGAGATCAGGGCCTCTGAGCCTTTGAATGACACTACTCAACCCTAGTCCAAGGAAATGGGCCAGTGTGGGTGAGGAACACATCAGGGGTCAGAAAAGCCATTGACATTCAAGGAGATAAAAAGACAATCCAGGTGGCCATATTGAGAACCTGGAATCCAGGACATGGTACTTTTCTGTACACGGTACAGAAAACTAGCCAGGTGATAAAACGATCAGAGTGGGGCTGTCCAGGACTCCAGATGACAGGAAGAAAAAGGAAATTGCCCAGTAATATCAATAATCAGGTCTCACTTAGATTGAAAAAAGAGAGAGAGAGTTTGTGCCAGGATTTCTCAGCCTTGGCACAGTTGACATTTGGGGCTGAAGAATCCTATGGGTTGTGGGGTGTTGAGCAGCACCTCTGGTCTGTACTCACTAAAGGCCAATAGCATCCTCCCCCCAGCCCCTGGCCAGCTGTGACAAAGATGTCTTCAGGCATTGCCAATGTCTGGGGGGAGCACAGAGTTATTCCTGGTTAAGCATGACTCTTCTATGCCCCAAAGCCCCAAGATGATATATGCAAGGATTTCCTTTTCCGTATCGTATATTTGATTTTTAAAGTGATTATTATTATTATTTTTTGGTTGCTCTAGGTCTTCTTTGCTACCTGAGGACTTTTTCTTATTTCAGTGAGCAGGGTGAAATTTCTTATTTCTTGCAGTGCACAGACTTCTCACTGTGGGGGCTTCTTTTGTTGCAGGGCATGGGCTCTAGGCACACACGCTTCAGTAGTCGCAGCTCATGGGCTTTAGTTGCCCATGACATGTGGAATCTTCCTGACCAGGGATCGAACCTGAGTCCCCTGCACTGACAGGAGGATTCTTATCTACTGTACCACCAGGGAAGTTCCAAAAGCAATCCATTTTTATAATCAGAAGAATGTTTTGAAATGCTTCACGTTTGAGCATACGCGATGGGCAAAGCAGTTTACTTATGTTAGAAATATTGATGTGTGGGACTTCCCTGGTGGTCCAGTGATTAAGAATCCACCTTCCAATGAGAGAGACATGGGTTTGATCCCTGGTAGAGGAATACAGCTCTCACATGCCACAGGGCAACTAAGGCTGTGCGCCACAACTAGAGAGAAGCAACTGAGGCCCAGTGCAGCCAAATTAATTAATTAATTAAAGTATTGACATTTGCTTGACAGTGGCTCAGTAGTAAGCACAATTTTTGGTCATTGTTTTACTGATTTATTTTATAAATTTTGTAAATTGTATATAATTTTATAAATCAATAAACTATATTTTAGAGAAGCTTTAGATTTAGGGAAAATTTGAGCAGAAAGTTCAGAGAGCTTCCATATATCCCTCTTCCCTCACCAACAGCTTCCCCCATATTTAACTTTCATTAAAACAATTGACTGTGCCAACATTACCATTGCTGAGTGAATACTGATGTATTATTACTAACCCTGAAGTCCACAGTTTACATTAAGGTTCACTCTGTGCCATGCATTTATTTCATGCGTTTGATGAGTGCATCATGTCATGTCTCTCTCATCACAGTATCACACAGAACAGTTTTACTGCCCTAAGAAATACTCTGTGTTCCACCCATTAATATGCTGGACTTGCTGTAAGCATCTTCATCAGGTCCTATCCATTTTCGTTTACTTATTCTTTTCGATTTTCTATAGATGGTTGTGTCATCTAGTTTCAGTTTTTTTCCTTATCTTTCTTTTCTTATCTTATTGCGTTGACCAGCACCTCTGCGTCAGTGTTAAGTATTAGCCATGACTGCAGCCATGCCTTGTTTGGGAATATGTTACCTCTTCTGTTTCACCACCCAACGCAATGCGGATGTTTTCTTTCTAGTAATGATCTTGGATCAGACTAATTTCTTCCTAGTCCCCATTTACTAAAAAATTTTTAAAAGATTGGAGGGGGTTGCTGAATGTCATTCAGTGTTTTTCTAGCACGGTGAGATGATCATTTGGTATTTGCCTCTTTTCATCTCTCCACTGAGTACATGAGGCTTTCTGGGCTGAACTTTTCTTGCTTCCTTGGAGCAAAACCCTGCACGCCTCTGGTATGTTGTTCTTTAAAGAGCAGCTGAACTCAATTTGCTAATATTTTATTTAGCATTTTTGCATGCACCCAGGCTCCTGACCCCTTCCTGGCATCTCCATTGCCTGCAGTTGAGCTGATTCCCACAGGGTATAGGGGCGGAGGTACAGCGTACATGCTAGGAACATCTGCATGAGTTCAACTGGGTGACTTCAAGCCAGCAGCTCCCTAGCCTCCCTCGGGGAACTACCCCTCCTCCCAGGGATCCTGATGCACTCTGAAACCCTAGGAAGCACCCTAGACTTCTGCTCCTCCTCACTCTCTATACCCCATCCCCCAGTCTTATTGACTCATTCTCCTAAATGGGGGAAGGAGCAGGTCACACAGCACCCTGTGTCCCCTACACACACACACACACACACACACACACACACACCCCAGAGGGCTGAAGGCGTGCCTCAGTCTTCCCTGTTGATCTTGGCCTCTGCCACTGAGGCCAAGACAGAGGTCCCAAATTCTTGTTTTGGTGCAGTGGGAGAGCTGTCAAGAAGCCAGTCTTAGCAGAAGACAGGACCTGGGACAGGAAGCAGGTAGTTTCCACTGGCATGGTCCCACCTACCTCTCTCCGGGTCCACTACACCTTCAGGTTCAGCTGGTTCCAGGTGCACCTGGGGCACAACAGTGAAAGGATGGAGGATCCACCCTTAAACCAGTCCTCCCCTGGGCCAGGTCTCAGGCTGCGAGTGGGACTTGGGATGCCACCCCTCACCACCAGCAGCTCCTCAGGAGGCGGCTCACCTCACACCACACTGCCCACCAGGGCCGAATCGTGAAGAAATCTGCTTGTGCGGTCTGCTGCCCCTTTCTGAGTCATGGACGTTACCTTCTCCAAATCCTGACCTGACAAGCCTGAGAGTAGCCCCAGCCATGCAGAACCCCTACATGATGGAGAAAAGAGCTAAAGAGGGAAAGGTTTTCTTTTCCTTTTAAAAAAAAAACTGAGTACTGGACCACGCTATTCATACTACCATGAAATTTACTATTTTCCTTCACGAGTAAAGCATAGAAATATTTCCTGGGAAGTAATTATACATCTTATTCATCTTTTGATTTAAAACATTGAATTTTTTGGTTACCTTTTATCACATCATATTAAGGATAAAGAGCCAAGTTGTCCTGGAAGTCTTGTTATGACAATCTGAAGCCCCCCCACAGTTCCCATCTTTGATGAAATCAAGAAAAAGAACACCATGAGAAATATGAACCTCTCTCTCACCCACTCCCAGCACCCACTGGTACCCTGCTTCCTGTCATTCCCTCTGTCTCTCCTTCCAGGGCTCTGTCATCTACCCTGCCTCCCCCCCACCCCAGAGGGGTCTAACACTCACCTCTCTTCCCAGCTTACACACCCCCCTGTAGCTCCCTTTTGCCTCGGAACAAAATCCATCTGGTGACAAAATCCACCTGACTGCCTGCTCTCCCCCCTTCTTCCCCTCTTCCCCTCTGCTCCTAGAGAGACAAGGAGGACTCTATGTTCAAATCTTGACTTTGGTGTTTACCAGCTAAAGTGACCAGGCAGCTCAGTTTTTCGGAAGCTTCAGTTTTCCAGTCCATAAATGTGGGTGCGATTTCCAAAGACTGTGTGAAAGCGCTACCCTTTACTGGGGGCACTGCCAGGGAGACCACAGGGACTGAGGGGGCACCCCAGCCCACGGCTGCTGGTAGAGGCCCATGTTTGATGTAGGCAAAGAGGTACCAGACTGACTGCTATGGGGCCAAAGTGAAAACACACCCGGGGTGTGCAAGGGCAGCAGGGAGCCCACAGATCGCATCTATTGGGGAGAAGGGTCAACCCCAGAAAGCAAACAGTGGCTTTGTGGCCTTGAGGGGGCTGGTCACGGGTTAACGCCTGATCCCCACCCCAGCCCATTCGGTCACTGACATCCACACGGAGGTGCAGCATGTTTGCTGAATTCGGTGCTTGTTCAAACATTTGTTTTCAGGACCAGATGCCTGGAGAGGCCTCACATGCCCTTTAGCCAGGGTCGGAGCCCACAGCTGGACTGGAGGAGGAATGAAGCACTGCCAGGGCTGCCCCAGGCTGCATGTGACTGGACCCATGGGCTTCCCTCCAGGCCTGAGACTTGGGGCCAGGACTCCTGCGGTGAGTGAACGTACATTGCTCAGAGCTACGGACTCAGCAACTCCAGCCCTCACTGTAAAAAGGAGGGCAGTACCAAGAGACACTACCACTACGAAGTGGATGAACCTTTAAGCAACATGCTCTGTGAAAGAAGCCAATCACAGAAAGTCACAGGGTGTGTGGTTTCATTCATTTGCAAGGCATTGGGGTTTCAATGGTAAAATTCCCGCCTCCCACTCATACAAAATGTCCAGAACAGGCAAATCCATAGAAACAGATAGCAGGTTGGGGGTTGCCAGGGGCTGCAAAAAAGGGGAAAGACTGCTATTAGAGCCTGGGTCTCTTCAGGCTGATGAAAATATTCTGGAATCTGATAGGGGTGGGGGTCACGTAACATCATGAATGTATTAAATGCCACTGAGTTTTACACTGTAAAACTCTGGGATCTTCCCGACCCAGAGATGGAATCCACGTCTCCTGCAGCTCCTGCGTTGGCAGGCCGGTTCTTTACCACTAGCGCCACCTGGGAAGCCCATGTTATATATATTTTACCCCAAGTTAAGAAAAGAATCTAGTTTTCAAGTGTCAGATTCCTAGAATTTGGGGGTTTAGAGGTAAAAACCTTTTGCTCTGAACCACAGCAGGCAGTACCAGTTGTCTGTGACACCCTCTCCCAGTGCCTGGCTAGTCCTGCCATGAGCTCTGGTTGGATGATGTTGTGGGTGTTGGTTTATTGGCTCCTCATGACTAGGAAGACACACACCATGGCAACCTGTGAGCGTCTCAGCCAGAGTTCAAATCCAGGCTTGTTTTTCTATTTGACTTCAAGGAGCTAAGGGGCTTCCTAGGTGGCGGTAGTGGTAAAGAACCTGCCTGCCAATGCAGGAGACATAAGAGACGTGGGTTAGATCCCTGGGTAGGGAAGGTTCCCTGGAGAAGGGACCGGCAACCCACTCCAGTATTCTTGCTTGGAGAATCCCATGGACAGAGGAGCCTGGCGGGCTACAGTTCCTGGGGTCGAAAAGAGCTGGACACAATTGAAGCAACTGAGGGGTCATGCATGCAAGTCCTGTATTAGCTATCTACTGGTGCGTAACAAATGACCCCAAAACTTAGCCGTTGAAAATAACACTTATTTCACAGTTTCTGTGGGTCAGGAATCTGGGGGTGGCTTATCTGGCATTGACCTTAAAGATAAAATAACCAATTATTTGGCTATTCAGGGTCTATTCAGGAATAGCAGAGAACTGCAATTCTGGACAAGCTTACCATAACAAAAACTAAAGGCAAGTCCAGCAAACAAAGTAGAGGGATGTTATTTTTAGAGAAAAGGGGGAATTCGGGAGGGGTGGCTTTGAAGGAAAGTCCACTGGAGGACAGCAAGAGTTCAAGGGAGTGGTGGTTTCTGGTTGGCTGAGTTGTGACCATTCTCATGGTCTGGGCTGTGACTAGGCAAGAAGAAACCTTTCTTCCTCCTGTTGGGGTAGTAAAGTAGGGATAACTTCCTGCTGGGAATGCAAGGTAGGTCTCTTCCTCTGTAATTGACCTCAAGTGGTAGTGCATGAGAGCCCCCACTCTGGCTTCCTGACTCCATTTTAAATGAAATTTCCTTTACCCAGTTTCATGCAGGGTATTTGGGACTTAAGGTCTCCTGTGAGGTTGCAACCAGGGCTGGGGTCAGCTCAAGGCTCCACTGGGGTCAGAGATTACGTCCATGCTCACTCACTCCACAAGGCTGCCTCATGACACAGCAGCTGGCTTCCACCAGGGTAAGTGTTCCAAGAGAGGACACTCAAGACAGAAGTCATCGTCTTTTTTTTTGCTTAAACACCTGGATGTATTTTTCTTACATAACAAAAGGTCCAGAATCCAGAACTAGGCAGATACAGGTGTCCTTTCACCTGCCCTGCAATACCACAGACTTTTTCTTGTTTGGCTCTGCCATCTTTAGTGTGTCCTCTTTATCTCCAGGCTTGTTGCCTTCTGATTGCAGAATGACTGCTGCATCTACATTCAAGACAAAAAGAATGAGGAAGCGGGTGCCCAGCTGTGTCTCCCTTTTATCAGGATAGGAAAAGCTTTCCTCGAAATCCCCACAGCATAGATGGCCTCCTTTACTGCAAAGGACGCTAGGAATTTGGGGTATAGGAATTCATAGTCATAGAAATCTAATCTAGGAAGTGGTATCTCATTACTTTTGTTGTGTGATATTCAGTAAAAGCAAGTCAAGGGACTTCCCTGGTGGTCCAGTGGTTGAGGGTCCACCTCGCAGTGCAAGGAGCATAGATTCAGTCCCCGGGTGGGGAACGAAGATCCCAGTGTAGAGAAGCATTTGGACCCTTGAGCTGCAACTGCTGAGCCTGCACACTCTGACACAAGTGTGCCACAGCTAGAGACTTCTTGTTCCACAACAAAAGACCTCACACGACGCAACTAAGACCCAATGCAGCAAATAAATAAATAAATGAAAATATTAAAAGAAAAACAAACAAACAAAAAACCAATCAAGGGAATTCCCGGTGGTCTAGTGATTAGGACTCTGGACTTCCACTACAGGGGGCCCAGGTTTGATACTTGGTCGGGGAACTAAGACCCTCAAAGCTGTATGGTGCAGCAGGGAAAAACTAAACAAACAGCAACAAGTCCAGACCGTTCCAAATGGAGGGATTTATGCAAAGGCATAAAATAGTGAGTTTTGTGGGGAATCAATGGGAACCATCTTGAGAGCTTGCCCTCAGGGGCCCCAAAGCCAGGAGCCTAGCTGGCCAAATCCAGGCAAAGAAAACATGTCCCAGCTCACGAGGGTCTGTGCTAGAGATCTAAGCCGCTTTTTTCTTTCTTCTGATCAGACTGTTCTGCTTGACCTGCAGTATTATCTTGTGCAGCAGGAAGTGTTTGCCAAAAGCATAGACTCCCCGGGGCGGCTACAACGAGGAAATCAAGACAGGCGAATGAAATTGAAACGGGTATGTGGGACCTTCAGAGCAGGAGCTGGATCTCTGAAGAGGCAGTAATACAGAGGGTTTCTCTGCTGGCTCAGTGGTAAAGGATCTGCCAGCCAATACTCACAGCTAGTAACTCTGTGCCCTGGGAGCCGCAACTACTGAAGCCTGCGTGCTCCAGAGCTGGTGCCCCATAGCAGAAGCCCCGAAATAAGAAGCCCAAGCACCAATTAGAGAGAGCAGCCCACGCTTGCCACAACTAGGGAAAGCCTGCACAGCAGCGAAGACGCTAGCACAGCCGCAAATAAGTAATCTTTTTTAAAAGGAGAGGCTTGAATGGGAACACAAGTATTATTTACCACAGCAGACACATCACACATCAGTCTCCTAAGGAGAAAGCTTTTCTGAACTGGCTGGCTGAGGCATCTCTAAGAGGGATGCATTGATTATTGCAGGGAAGATAACCCAAATATTTGTCTCCATTCTTGATGGGCTGGGTTTGCTGATACAGTGGTAATGACCTCAGCAGAAGCCTTTTGTTGATCTGAGATCAAGTTCTGATTTTTTACCAAATGACATTTGGGATTAAGTAGGTGAGGCAAGTGTACATAGTAGGAGGGGCCTAAAGAAGGAAATCTACTCGATTCATTTTCTCAGACTGCTGTAACAGAGTTCCACAAGTTGGGTGGCTTAAACCTACAGCTATTTTCTTGGGTTGGCCAAAAAGTTCGTTCGGGTGTATTTTTGGTTTTTTGCTTTTCCATAAGATGCTACGGGAAAGCCCCAGCAAACTTTCTGGCCAACCCAACATTCTGGCTTTCTCAGTTTGAAAGCAAGGTGTCAGCACGTTGGATCCTTCTGGGGACAGAGAGAAAACCATCCTGGGCCTCTCTCCTAGCTTTTGAGGTGGCTGCCTGCAGCCCTTGGAGTTCCTTGGCTTACAACAGCACCGCTCCAATCTCTGCCTCCATCCTCACAAGGAGGTCTCCCTCTGTGTGTCTGTGTCTTCCTATTCTCAAAAGGACACCATCACTGATCAGGGCCCATCCTAATCAACTATGACCTCAATGCAATATGATCATACCTGCAAAGAGCCTATTTCCAAATAAGGTCACATCTCCAGGTGCTGTGGGTTAGGATCTGAACAGTTTCTTTGGGGAGAAACAATTCAACCCTCAACATCTACCTTCTGAATTGTTCAAAGGAATAGTTATGACATTTTTGTCAGCAGAATCAGGTGGGGAATGAAGGTGCAGCAATTCCAGCTGTTGTCCAGAAGAGTAGCTGTGGTCTGTGAAACACACACATGAGAGTTGTTTTCTTACTTAAGTGGCAGAAGAAAACCATAGGAGATCTGCAGTGCAGGATGATGAGAAAAAGCATACTGAGAAAACTTTTAGCCATTTAATACAGGGTGACAAAATATGGTAATAGGCAAGATGAATAGGGTGAAGACTAAAAAGGAGCCATAAAATCAGAAAATTAATCTTGTCTTTTTTGGGTGGAAGCTCTCCAAAACTGCAGTCATCAGCTTGATCCGATGGTTACAGAGTAGGGGGTAAGGGACACCGACATTTAAAATAGCCAGAAAAATGAGTTTATTCAGGAAAGGTAGTTCAGTTCAGTTCATTTCAGTCGCTCAGTTGTGTCCAACTCTTTGCGACCCCATGGACTGCAGCACGCTAGGCTTTCCTATCCATCAACTCCCAGAGCTTGCTCAGACTCATGTCCATCAAGTCGGTGATGCTATCCAACCATCTCATCCTCTGTCGTCCCCTTCTCCTCCTGCCTTCAATCTTTCCCAGCATCAGGGTCTTTTCCAATGAGTCAGGTGGCCAAAGTACTGGAGTTTCAGCTTCAGCATCAGTCCTGCCAATGTATATTCAGGACTGATTTCCTTTAGGATTGACTGGTTTGATCTCTTTGCAGGCCAAGGGACTCTCAAGAGTTTTCTTCAACACCACAGTTCAAAAGCACCAATTCTTCGGCGCTCAGCTTTCTTTATGGTCCAACTCTCACATCATACATGACGACTAGAAAAACCATAGCTTTGACTAAATGGACCTTTGTAGGCAAAGTGATGTCTCTGCTTTTTAATATGCTGTCTAGGTTTGTCATAGCTTTTCTTCCAAGGAGCAAGTGCCTTTTAATTTCATGGCTACAGTGACCATCTGCAGTGATTTTGAAGTCCAAGAAAATTTCAAGAATCCTCAATTTAAAGTCTCTCAATGGAATGGACATCCACTGGTCAGGGTAAGATGACATAGGGTTTTTAATTGGAAAACACAGATCTTCCTGTCTGCACCAGAGTCTTACTTTTGAGCTTGTTATTTACAGAGCCTGATGAAAATATTTCCGTCGAGATTCAAGGGCAGATTTCCCCTAATGACTTTTTCAGAACACTGTCTCTTGAGGTTTCAGGTGATGCTTGGATCACTTGCATTGTCACTATGGAAAAGCAGCTTGCAAGGGTCTGTGATACTGTGAAATGGCCTCTGAGTTTCCTGCAGTGTTTAGTCACATTAGCCTGTGATAGGGTAGACTTCAGGGCTGGGAGTGGAACCATCAAATGCACGACAGTCTACTCACAATGAGATCACTTTCAGGTCCTTGAGGGGTTTGATCTTTCATGCCGACAAAGGCTATTGGCAAGTTTAAACCTTGGAATTTGGAAGATTTCTGAGATCTTTGCTATGTTTTCTTTTATGAATTCCATTAGCTGTTGAAGTCACAATATCCTGGCTATTTTAGGCTAAGTGAAATCTATCAGGAAATAAATTCCACCTGTTTCTTTCTACTTTTTGTGGTGCCTGCCTGCTGCTGCTGTTTAGTTGCTCAGTGGTGTCCAACTCTGCGACCCCATGGATTGTAGCCCATCAGGATCCTCTGTCCATGGGGTTTCTCAGGCAAGAATATTGGAGGGGGTTGCCATTTCCTTCTCCAGGGGATCTTCCCAACCCAGGGATTGAACCTGCATCTCCTGCTTCACAGGCGGATTCTTTACCACTGAGCCACCTGGGAAGCCCCTAGGAAGTTTTAAGCCATATTAGTGGCCTACTTTCCATTCCTTTCTTTCTTTCTTTTTGAATGTAATTGGCTATGCCAGGTCTTAGCTGTGGCACATGGCATCTCGTGGCATGCACTCCTAGTTGCAGCATTTGGGATCTAGTTCCCCGATCAGGGGTTGAACTGGTTGCCTTTCATTGGGAGTGCAGAATCTTCGCTACTGAACCACCATGAAATCTATTTATTTCTAATGGACAGCACAGCTCTATAAGATTGTCCCTCAGTCAAGATAATTTTTTTAAAGATTTATTTATTTTTATTTTCACCTGCAGTGGGTCTTCGTTGCTATGTGAAGGCTTTGTCTACTTGCAGCAAGTGAGGGCCACTCTTCATTGTGGTTGCTTGGGTTTCTCAGTGCAGTGGCTGGCTTCTCTCTTGGAGCCGGGGAGGCCTCAGTAGTTGTGACACTTGGGCTTAGTTGCTCCATGGCATGCAGGATCTTCGTGGAGAAGAGATCGAAACCAAGGCCCCTGCATTTGCAGGCTGATTCTTAACCACTGGAGCCCCAGGGATAAGTCTTTAACACAGGGAGGCAATTGTGAATTCTCCTCTGGGGACAGAAGAAGGAGGACCTGGTTTACAGTGTCGTGGTGATGGAGAGTTACACGTGAAGGAGAAAGCAGGAATACGTCGATACGTCTCAAGAGCTGAAAAATGCTGAGTGGTTTCTGTCTGAAGCGCAGTCTGCAGGTATGGGGTCCCATAAGTTGAGCAGAGACCCCAGAACCCAGTCGCTGAAGCTCCCACAAATTCTGCTGTTGCTGCTCTGGCTCTTACACAGGGTTACAGAATCCAATGAACGAATGAAAATAAACAATGGTGCTGGACGACTCCCATGTGACTGAGTCAAGAACCCCACTGTTCTCTCCAGCTCTTTCATTGAACAGCAACAACAACAAAAAAACACAAAAGAATTTGTGGATCTAGAATGCAAGAAACAAATACTTTTTTTAAAATCAGGTAAAGACACACAATGTGGTTTTATGTCTAAATCAGTGAAACAAAGTATTCACTGCAAGATACAAACTTTTTTAGCTTGAAAAGTACAAAATCTTCTTATATTTGGACATAAAATATCTTGCTGAATTTGAAAAGTATGTTTTAAAGTGAAATTCATTAATCATCAGTTACTTTGAAACTATGGAACAAAGAAAAGTTACGTTAATTGGGGCTGCTTATACTGTATCTTTTGCAGATGTTTTTTCTTCCTTTACACTTTTACAGTCATAATTAGATATAAAATGATCAATAGATTTTATACTATAGTTATTTTCTGGACATTATTATTTCCTTTAATTTATGAATGTAACCAGAAAGTTGTTCTATTGAGTGAGTATTAAAAATTACTCCTCTTGTGTGTTCACTGTTCACACTACAGTTGGGGGACATTTTATTGCCTAAAACCTTTTATAATTCAGCTCTAGGGTCTAAGCTTTATGTTGTTTAGGCTGAGAATTTTCTCACCTATTTCTAGCTTCTTAAAGAGTTTCTGTTAGGAATGTGTGTTTGTTGTTATTTAGTTGCTGAGTCGAGGTTGATTCTTTTGCCGTCTGTATCCCACCAGGGCTCCAAAACAAAAACTTTTGAAACTGCTTTTTAAAAAGTAATCTTTGTGCTCCCAAGTGGCTGTGCTTTTTTTAACCTGAGACGTATAAAATGACCATACATTGAAAGATATTTATCTTAGCATATTTTACTTCAATACAGTGAATGGAGGAATATGGCTCTCTTTTTGATTTGTCACTTTTTAAACTAATTCTAAATTTGATAAATGAAAAAGCTCTCCTAACAGTTTGAAATTAATTAAAATTTGGAGAATTCTAGACAAGTTTGATTTTCCTTTTGTCCTTGCTTCTTTAGGTAAAGGAACATATACCTGTGTTACCTAAAGGTGATTTCAGGATGCCCAAAGGGAGTTGAGGCATGAAAGACATCTTTAGGGTTACGTTCAGGTAAGACATACATGGGCTCCAGGTTGGCCGTCTACCATCAGCCACCTTCCCCTTGGCATTCCCTGAGATGAGATATGGCTGGATTCCAGTTGCAGAATTTACAGCCAACAAAAACAGGGTAATAGCCATTCTCTGTTTCTTACCTCAAGGGAATAATCATGGCATGGACAAAGTAAAAAACCCTGTCTGATAAGGGAGATACTACACATGTGCAGAAAGCCTCCTTGGAGTCAAAAGTCAGAGGATAATTCCAGGCCATGAGTCTTGCTCCTCCCAGAAGCCTTCAAGATTCATCTTGGCAAGGGCATGGGCACCCCAGGGGAGGGTCCTGAGACAAATTAACCACCAGGACAAACAAGGTGATGGCCTGAGGGAACACACAGATGGGGAAAACAGCCCCTTTACAAAGGATTTAAACTTCCCAAAGGCACAGCTCTCTCTCTGAGCTTGCCCATGCCCTTTTCCACATGTACCTTTCTTTTCAATAAACTTTTTTACATTATTCTTTAAGTTCTGCTTCCTCGATTAAATTCGTTCTTGGCTAGGCAGGAAAAGACTAGGTTCTCTAGCCCTAATTGCTGGCTCTGTGGTCCAGTGGTTAGAACAATGGTCTGGGAAACCAAGACCTTGCTTCTGGCTGCTGCTCACTGCTGCACCCACCGTCCAAAATCAGTGTTACTCTGAGTTTGGGAAGGGTAAAACCATGACAGTGGCTGGAGAAAAGACTTAAGTCATATGGGTAAGAAACGATTTTCACAGCAATAAACAATGGCTATTGGGGACTTATTTATTTTTTTCAAAAGTAATGGATCTCTGGGACTTCTCTGGTGGCTCAGTGGCTAGGACTCTGAGCTCTGAATGCAGGGGGCCCAGGCTTGATCCCCCCGTCAAGGAAACAGATCTCATACACTTGCCCCAACTAAGACCTGATGCAGCTAACTAAATAAAATTGTTAAACACATTTTTAAAATGTAAAAGATCCTTTCAAAAAACAATTTGGCAACATTTCAAAAAGCATGAGAGTTAACAAAAATTAAGGGATCAAAGACACTGCTCATCTTAACATCAAGTAACAGCCATTCTACAGGAAAACCAAGATCCAAATTCGAATTTTCCTCATTGTGTACATTATTCACGAAACAATTTGCAGTGCAGGATTTGCTAATGTATCTCTGTAAATGAGTGTTTAGGCACTACGAATATATGAAAATACAAATATATAACAGTGAAGTAGAATTTATCTTTGTATCAAATAAAACCTTGTGTGTCATAAAGAATCTGCCAGCATGCCTCTGTAACCCACTCAACAAGGAGCACAACTTCCAGCCAAGGGTAGAATCATTTTTTGTATGACTTCCTGACTGAGTCCCAGGAGACCAGTGACTATCTCATTCACTGCTGTGTTCCCAACACAGGCCCACAGTAGATCCTCAAAATTTACTTGAGACTGTGAGGATCTAAGAGCTATAGAATGTCAGAACAATAGAAGTCAGCCCTCAAGGTTGGGAGACATGCCTTCTAGCCTGGGAGGTGGCAGAAGTCACCTTGCAGAAGACTTAGCTTGTTCTGGAACGATTCACTTGACTTGCACCCCCTCAGTTACGTCAGTAGATCTAAGAGGCTCCTTGTCCTCAGGAAGGTGTGACAAGTCTGGCTCCTTTTTTGAAATTAAAAAAAAATACATATATTTTTAAACCTGGCCCTTTACCAGCAGAAGCTTAATTAGGTGTTGCCTTTGGCACCTCCACACCCCACCCAATACTGAACAATAACAAATGTTTATGCTAAACCCCTTCTCGTTGGTGACAAATATCACATCAGGTGAACGGGTTCCATCTTGCAGACATCATAGCCAAAGGGGAGACTGAAAAGAAACATTTAAACCAACAAAGCAAGTTGATACTATGCAGGAAATAAAGAGGGCCGGGGGTGGGGCACCAACTGCTTGGAGAGGTCCGAGGTCTTTCTCAGAAAAGGATATTTGAGCCAAGGCCTTAAGGAAGTGAGGGAGTAGTCCATGGGAAAAGCTGAGAGCAGAGGGAACAGCACAGGCGTATTCCCTGAGGCAGGACCGTGCCTGGCAATTCGGAGAAAGGAGGCTGGTGTGGCTGGAGCTGAGAAAGAATAAAGAGGCAGCAGATGAGGTGGGAAGGTGGGGTGATTCCTGCAGGGCAGCAGGGCACCATCTGAGGCTAGGAGCAAGGGGGATATACAACTCCACTTAGGTTCCAGCAACGTCGCTGGTGTTGCTTTTTGAAGAATGGACTCTGTGGTCCTGCCTAAATCGTCCTGTTTAAATCCCTAAATCCCTGCCCTGCTTCCCCCCTATAGCTAGACACAGTTATAATCATTTTCAGACCCCTAGTACTGTTGTTTTTATAGATGAGGACACTGCAGAAAATCTTAAGTAGAGGTGCCTATGACAAACTGCGCCTCGCCCCAAACCTAACTGTTGAACAAGATAAAAGAGTGAGGTGTGTGCGGGAGCGGTGAAGGGCAATCCCAGAGGTAGGGTTCACGAGAAATTCTGAGTCCTTCGATTACATTTTGCTCAAATTCCATTCCTGGTCTGTAAGCCTGATTCCTCGACCTGGATGGCGCAGAGTGTTTCAGTTTCTCTGTCCCTTTCTTCTGCTCCCTACCGCTTAAGCTTCGCAGTAGGGAGGCGGACAGCGAGGAGTAGGAGAGCGGCTTCAAAGCACAAAGCGATGGCAAAGGGCCTAGGAGGCTTCCACAAGCGAAGCGCTTCTACGGGCCGCGCGGGGACGGCGGATTCTGGCGCGCCCTGCCGGCCGAGCCCCTCTGGACCGACGCCACCACACCCACGTGTGAAACCGAGGACGCCGCTTGTCTTCTGGGCAACGGCCACCTTGGTAAGGACAACGGTCCAGTTTGTAGTTGCCGCTCCCCTCCCCTGACAAGTTAGTATATGAAGTGAGCGGAAGAGATGAGGATTTATAAAATATTCGCTTCGGGCAGACAAGAAGAAATAGCTAACGCCCTTGACTTGGATTGCAGATCAACGCAGCACGTCCTCTACCAAGATGGCGACGAAGCCCAGACGTAATCAGCACGCGCCGCCCGGGGGGGGTGTCTCCGTGCGCAAGCCCCGCGGTGACGTCACGGAGGTGCGACCGGGCCGGCGCCGGGGGAAGGAGGTAGGAGCGGCAGCGGCGCGGGCGGAGCCGGGGGGCGGGGTGCGGGTGAGCCCCGCGGGGTAGCAGGACCTGAGACCACTTCCCCGGGAGGGCTGGAGGTGGGGTTCTCAGAGACGAACGCACTTCCGACCTCCGGTCTCCCGGGTTCCCGCGGGGGCTATCCCCATTTCCCGGAGCGGACGATTGAGATCCAGCGGGACACCGTCGTGTTCGGAGCTACTTAGTTCTGGTCGTGCTCCTGAGCGGCTTTCAGGCTTGGGGGGTGACAGAGCTGGGTACGGACGTCCCTGGCCTCATGCAGTAGGATCAGGGCTGGAGAGAGGGACGACGGGCTGGAGGAGCCTAGAAGGGGTCGCTGGAGGATTTCTTGGAGGAGGCGGCGTTGAGTTTCATGTTTTATTCTATCTCTGACTTTCACGTCTAATCAACCACGTGGGTCTTGATTCCCTCCTAAGTGTACTCCCTGCTTTAGCCAAAACCACCCCTTAGACCCTTGCTGCTTGAGCTTCGTGCTTCCGTCTCAGTCCTCCGTTCACCACTTCAGCAGCCCCAGACGGCTCTGAGGCCCTCCACACCTTCCCATTACCCTGGAATAGAAATCTGCTCTACCCAGCCTGCCTCCCCCGACCACTGGGGGCTTGGGTCTCCCCACACCCTTAGGTTTTTCCTTTGATGTCTCCTCCCAGAAGCAGTTTGACACCCCCTAGGTCAGAAGCTACCTCCCCACTTCCCCCTGGCATCTGCATGGTCCCATCACAGCTCTGATCTGGAATTAACACTCCTGTTGTCTATATGCCACCCAGCCTGGGAATCCCATTTAGTCTGGAAGCCCATCAGCACTGCCTCTTTCCGCAGCGTCCCACTCACAGTAGGTGCTGCAGAGCATGTTTCAGTTCAGTCGCTCAGTCGTGTCCGACTCTCTGCGACCCCATGAACCGCAGCACTCCAGGCCTCCCTGTCCATCCAGCAGGGCATGTTTACTGAATGACAAAGTGTATGTGTGTTTATTAAACAGAAGAAAAGCTGTCTGTTTTAATCAGCTCTGGCTGCCATAACAAAATACCACTGACTGGGTGGCTTAAACACTAGAAAAATATTTGCTCACAGTTGTGGAGGCTGGGAAGTCTAAGATCAAATTGTCAACCAGTTTGGTTCCTAGTGCAGGCTTCTTCCTGAATTGCAGATGGCCACCTCACTGTGTTCTCACATGGTGATGAGAGCAAGTTCTGGTGTCAAAGGGACACCAGCTGTTAGTTTAGGACCCCACTCTTATGACCTTATTTATCCATTATAACCTCCTCAGATGTCCTGTCTCTGCATACAGTCACATTGAGGGTTAGTCAGTCACAAAATCAACATGTAAATTTTGGAGAGATATGACTATTTCGGTCTTGGCCTGAAGGAGGGGATCAGAAAAGCCCTTTTCAGGCTTTGGGATGGAATCACAGTCTTAAGCAACAGGGGGAAGGGAGGGGATGCCCCATCTGAGTTGCTATGAGTGGGCAGGGTTTTCACAGGAGGAGGGGGAGGGGTGTATCAGGTGAAGGCACAGCTAGAGAAAAGGCTCAGAGGCTGGGAGGGAAATGAGTGGGAAGAAAAATGAGAAGCTGAGTTTGGACACAACACAGAGTGTGAAGTAAATACTGAGGGCACCCTGGAAATAAATGCTTGTTTATTCATTTGCTCAAAACATTTTTTGAAACCCCATTGTATAGGACACTGATCAAGGCAGTCCCAGCCCTGCCCTTGGAGAGCTCTCAGCCTAGTGGGGAAGATGGTTGTTGTTCAGTCGTTCAGTCCTGTCTGTCTCTTTCTGAGTCCCCATGGACTGCAGCACGCTAGACTCCTCTATTCTTCACTATCCCCTGGAGTTAGTTCAAATTCATGGCCATTGAGTCAATGATGATATCTAACCATCTCATCCTCTGCCACCCTCTTTTCCCCTTGCCTTCAGTGTCTCCCAGCATCAGGGTGTTTTCCAGTGAGTCTACTCTTCACATTAGGTGGCCAAAGTATTGGAACTTCAGCATCAGGCCTTCCAAAGAATATTCAGGGTTGATATCCTTTAGTATTGACTGGTTTGATCCCCTTGCAGTCCAAGGGACTCTAAAGAGTTCTCCAGCACCACAATTCGAAAGCATCAATTCTTTGGCATTCAGCCTCTTTTACAGTCCAACTCTCACATCCTTACGTGACTACTGGAAAAACCTTAGCTTTGACTATATGGACCTTTGTTGGCAAAGTGATGTCTCTGCTTTTTAATACACTGTTTAGGTTTGTCATAACTTTTCTTCCAAAGAGCAAGCATCTTTTAATTTCATTTGTTCAATAATCCTGTAAATGAACATAAGATAGCAACCCAAACAAATACTTCAAGAGAAAGTTTGTCATCTGAGAGTCAAGAGGAGTTTCCAGAAAGGGTTGAGGGTGGCAACACTTTTGAGTTGGGCCCATGAAGTTTCAGCTGGAATTAACTGGATAAAAAGAGCAACAAATGTGGCGGGTACAGCATGTGCAAAGGCCCTGAGGTAGGAACCTGCATGGTAGGTTTGAAAAAAGGCAAAGCGGCTGGTGTGGCTGCTGCTGAGAGAGTGAGGGGGAAATGGGGGAGTTTCCTCAACTGAAACTGTGACCCCCACCAACCTTTTAGTGCACTCCTGGGGAGTCCAGAAGAGGTTTTCTGATGGGTACATTGTAGATGCTCAGTAATGAATGATTTAGGGGGGGCTCAGGAGCAGGATGGGGATCAGGTTGGCATATTCAGCCCTGCCGTGGCAGGTCTTACATCCTGGGCATAGACGGACTGTAATCAACCCTGCTTATCAGATGAGGAAGCAGAGGCTCAAGGGGAGCATGTCAGCCACAAGTGCAGAGCCAGGACTCAAGCCTGAGTCTCCTGGGTCCAGTGATCACCCAACTTTGCCCGGCTCCTCCCAGTGGGACTCAGTTCCCCATCTCAGCCTGGAGGGACTGCCTGTGTCAGGGGCACCAGCAGCCTCAGAGACCTGATCTGCCTTGATGTTCCCTGAAGGGCCAGCTGGCAGCCTGGGATGAAGCAAGGATTAGGGCCAAGTTGGGACTGAGGGGCTGGGCCTGGGTTCGAACCTGGGCCCCTCCACTAATCCACAGGGTGGCCTTGAGCATGTCAGGCTCTCAAGCCTCAGGTTCTTCATCTGTAAAATGGAAGAAAAGTACCTGGCCTTGCTGCTGTCAGGGGATGACATAATGTAGACTGCAACATCAGTCAGTGTTCCGGTTATTGCCCAGCTCCATCTGACTCCAAACCTCTGGCTCTGCCCACAGCACCATCCTAATTCCCTCAGCATTTGACTGCCACCCTCAACCCCTCACCCACCCACATGACAGCATAAATCAGAATGTGTTCATGACCTGCTCTGCTGCTGCTAAGTCGCTTCAGTCGTGTCTGACCCTGTGCAACCCCACCAGGCTCCTCTGTCCCTGGAATTCTCCAGGCAAGAACACTGGAGTGGGTTGCCATTTCCTTCTCCAATGCATGAAAGTGAAAAGTGAAAGTAAAGTCACTCAGTCGCGTCAGACTCTTCGTGACCCCATGGACTGCAGCCTACCAGGCTCCTCCATCCATGGGATTTTCCAGGCAAGAGGACTGGAGTGGGGTGCCATTGCCTTCTCCGCGTGACCTGCTCAGAGCTGCCTAAAAGTTCTCTGGTGCCCAGAGAATAAAATCCTTGTTCTTCCTTACTCCTAAGATCCTGGTCTATCAGCCTCTCACCTTCCCTATCCCCTCCCCTCCCTCCCACCCCCCAGCACTCCCTGCCCCCACCTCCCTCCCAGCCTCTCTTTCCCCCTTCCCTTCTCTCTCCACCTCCCCTCCCCCACCTCCCCTCCCCTCTCTCCCTTCTACCTCCTCACTCACCCACACTGGCCTCAGTGGCTTCCATGCTTTCTCTAGTGCATGACTTTCCTGCCACAGGGTCTTTGCACATCCTGGGCCCTCTGTCCAGAAGTCTCAGCCCTTCGTTCCCACAGGGCTGCTTCCAATCCATCTTTCAGTTCTCAGCTTGACCGTCACCTGCCAGGGTTGTGAGATTCACTAAGACACTGTGTGTAAAGCACTGCAACTGCTGCAAATGGGAGCTGATGTTAGCATTTCCAGAGGGGCTCAGAGGTGGATTTCCCGTCCTCCATAAGCCACACAGCTAGGAGGTTGGTGGGGGTGGGTTGCCTGGTGGTCCTGAGTCAGGAAGGACCCCACATTCTCTCTCCTCCTTTCTTGGTTGCTGAGCCTACTTCTCCAAGGTTCAGTAAGGGACTGAGCTGGAGATTCTCTGGGGAGAGAATGACTCAGGAATGAGGAACACCAGCCCATTTCCCAGATGAGGAAAACAGGCCTGGAGAGCTGAAGCCTTGTACCATGACCTCACAGTGCTTGTGTCAGCATTCTGGAGGGAAGGTGCTCTTGATTTCTTGGTTTCCCTTCCTCACCTGAAAGGCAGGCTTTGGTGATGAGACCCAGGCTCAGTCCTGTGCAAACTTGGCTAGGTACCTTGACTTCCCCATCTTCAAAAGGGAATAAGGACAGTCCCCGTGTTTAAGACTCTGTGCTGTGCCAGTGTACTAAGTCACTTCAGTTGTGTCTGGTTCTTTGCAACCCCATGGACTGTAGCCCCCCAGGCTCCTCTGTCCATGAGATTCTCTAGGCAAAAATACTGGAGTGGGTTGCCATGCCCTCCCCTAGGGAATCTTCCTGACCCAGGGATTGAACCCACATCTCCTGCATCTCCTGCATTGCAGGCAGATTCTTTATTCACTGAGCCACCAAGGAAGCCAGTTTAAGACTTTGGGAGCATTCAATGAAGTTGGGCCATATAAAATGCTTAGTAGAGGGCCTGGTGTGAGGAGGGTGGCACCTCCCATTTGAGTGTATCATGACTGCGCCAGTACCCAGCGTGCGGCTCACACAGAGCAGGCACCCGCACTGGACAGCATCTTTATGGGTGTTACAACTTCTCATGGCTGTGTGAGCCTGGGCTGGGTCACTGGGAACAGTTCAGGGCAACTGCTTACCCAGGGGAGGGGCATTCAGCTGTGGGATCAGAGGAGCACGGCCTCACAGGTGGCAGAGCAGGAAGGTCTGCATAGATTGGCCCCCAGGGATCTACAGCAACTTGACTTGTAAGAGCCGAAAAGTGGAAACAACCCACGTGTCCACCATCGTGGACAGATGGATAAACATAATATGGTCCACCCGTATAGTGGAATATTATTCAAACATAAGAAAGGAACAGAGCACTGGCGTATGCTCAAATGTGGATGAACCTCAGAACCACGATGTTAAGCAAGAGAAGTGCAGAAGAGGCAAATCCACAGAGAGTGGATGAGTGGTTGCTGGGGGAGGGGGGGTGTGGACTGAGAGCTAACGGGGTCAGGTCTCCTTTTGGGGATGATGGAAATGTTCTGGAACTAAATAGAGGTGATGGTTACACAGTATCATGAATGTGCTAAATACCACTCACTTGCGCACTTTAAGATCGTTCCTTGTGTATTATGTGAACGTCACCTGAGATTTTTTTTTAAAAGAGAGATTAGTGAGTCTGAAGCCCTGGTTTTACAGACGAAGCCACTGAGGCCCCAAGGGGATCATGGCAGCACAGATGTGAGTGTGAGGCTGTGGATGGTGGATGCCCTTGACTCACTGTTCCCTGCCCTTGTCTCACAGCCTGCTGAGGGATGCCCAAGAAGTTCCAGGGCGAGAACACCAAGTCGGCAGCGGCCCGGGCACGGAGGGCTGAGGCCAAGGCGGCAGCTGATGCCAAGAAGCAGAAGGAGCTGGAAGATGCCTACTGGAAGGATGAAGACAAACACGTCATGAGGAAGGAGCAGCGCAAGGTGAGTGGGCTCCGGGCCCCCACGCCCCACCGGTGGGTGAGGCAGGGTGGTCAGTAGAGTAGACAGTGGTGAGAAGCCCCCGGGTCTTTGGCCTGAAGGATGAGGTGGCATTGGACAAGGAGCATGGGCAAGGAGGGTGACAGAAGCAGAGGCAAAGGCTTGTGTAGAGTCCCTGAGGTGGCCGGGGTTTGGCACTTTTAGGGAATCACAAGCCCTCCGTGGGTCTGTTTCTCTCCTTTATGTGATGCCAGGATTAGACAAGACTGGCAGTACCTCATCCTTGAGCACGCCGGGGACACCTGGCAGCGGCTGGAGACGTGTTTAGTGGTCACAGCTGGCAGCTGGAGGGTGCTGCTGGCATGTGGTGGGCTGAGGTACGGGAGGGTGCTCCACACCAGTGGTGCCAAGGCTGAGACACACTCATAGGTCCCGTTTCTGACCTGCTGGCGAGGTTCTTCCAGGTGTTTATAACATCACAGGAGGGCAGGGATAGTTGACTGTCCTCTGCTGGGCCCCAGTGCCTGGCACACAGTGGGTGCTTCATTGATGAGAGGGTCAGGGCTGACGCTGACCCACTCGGTCCAGTAGGTGGCGCCAGAAACCATCCTCAGCCGCTTCTCCTCCCCTGGGCGGGTCCCAGGGTCCAGCCCGCCTGACACAGGTTCTAGCATAGTAGTGGTGACACACCATCTGTGCGTGTCCAGTTCTGGGAGAGCCTGGGTCCTTTTGTTAGTTTTTCCCATTGTCTTTCTGTGTAGGGGAAGACGGATCCTGCCTTGTTTTTAGTTGGAATTGAATATCACTGATTCCCTTCCCCCAACCTCTCCTCCCCCCCACCATCTCCCCGCCCCAGTAGTACATTCTGGGTCCATGGATGTCTTTCAGTTTTCTTTTTCTTTTTTTTGGGCGGCTCATGGGATCTTAGTTGCCCCACCAGGGATCGAACTTGTGTCTCTTGCAGTGGGAGTGCAGAGTCCCACTAAACTGCCAGGGAAGCCCCTGTCTTTTTTGACTGTCAACATTTTGACAATACAGGAAAGTGAAAACTCAAAAGAAAAACCAGTGTCTGCCAAGGATCTCTTATCTAGACAGAAAAGCCAGAGACCTTTCCACAGTCCCAGAGGCAGCAGCCCAGCCCAGCCCAGCCCAGGAGCCCTCCCCAGGCCTGCATCTTGGGCTTCCCATCCTCCCGGTGAGCAAACTGAGGCCCAGATGAGGCAGGAAGCCCAAGTCACAGGGCTGTGGGTCCGCTGTCAGGTTTGCAGTGAGTGTCCTTGCCCCAGGGGTGTGGCCCAGGGAGCGTCTGCATGTCCCACCCCGTGCCCAACACACCTGGAAGAAGGCACGGGGGGAGGGCCGACGGCTCTCAAGGCCTCTCGGCCTGTGGCTGTAGCACAGGCCACCGGATGCAGAGAGACCTGAACGTCACCAAAACGGGCCACGGTTTGCCAGCCCCTGGTCTCTAGAACGTTCCCAGCCCCCATGCCCCTCTCAGACAGGCCCCCCTCCTGAGTATTTTTTTTTTTTTGCCGCAGCAGCCAAACTGCGGAATCCTAACCACTAGACCACCAGGAACTCTCCCTGCTGATATGTTACATGGAGCCTCTGATGGTTCTTCTTCCCCACTGGGTGATTGTCTGGGTTCTGTTTAATCCCTCTTCCCGCTGATGGGTGAGGGGGCCCACAGTCTCCACAGCACACCTGGTCCCTCTTTCTTATGTCACAGTTGCTTTAAATAGATATTGTTTCTATGAAAAGAAAATCCGTGTTTGTTCTAAAGCACTAAAAAAAAACAGCACCCCCCACCCCCGCTATCATGTGACACCAAAGGCTTGTCTCACCCAGTGCTGTACCCTAAAGGCCATGTCCTCCATTAAATGGGATCTTGCAGCCAGATTTCTCTCTGCTGCCAGGCATCAGCCTCAAACTGGGCCATAATTCATTGCCCCGCCCGGAGTGGTAGCATTTTGTCTCCATTTGTTCCATATTAAGCAACTCGGCGATGAGCACCTGACTCTCTGGGTTCCATCTCGATTATTTATGAGGCTCATTTTTGATGGCTCCGGAATATTCCACCAGTGGCCTCATCCTTCACCCGTCACCAGATGCTGCCAGTTGCTAATTGCCCTTTGTAAAAAACTGCGAGTGACTTTTTCAGAAAGATTCTGCTGAATGTCAGTGTATAAATGCTCATGTTCCCTCCTCAGTCCCATGTCCCAAGAGACTCACGGCCACAGTCTGCGTGTCTTCCCTGGGTTCTTGGAGCCTTCTGGAATTCATGCATTCATCCAGCACACTTTTACTTAAGCACCTACTGTGTGCTGGGCCAGGGCCTGCCTCCGGGATGAGCCAGACGATCAAAAGACTAGAAAACAGATTTGTGGAACACAAGAAAGAGCCACGCGGTAGAGCAGGTAGATAGGGAGCCAGGAGCTCAGGATGAGCCAGAGTTAACCAGGAAAGGAGGCTGGCGGTGGCGGTCCGCCTGGGGAGAACAGCTGGTGCAAAGGCCCTAAGGCAGGGCTGTGTTGTGAACAGGGTGAACATGGGCTGTACATGCACCACGCAGCGGTCAAGGAGCCTCATGAGGACCAGTGGGGAAACTGAGACTCAGCACAGTGGCCCCACCCTCAGCACCTGACCACAGATGTGGGAGCCCAGCAGCTGTGTCCAAACAGCCTTGACCTTTAAACCTTCCTCCTTTCCTATCAACCAGGCAGGTTGGAGGTCAGAGGCCCAGGACGTGTCCTCAGGAGCCTCTTCTGGGGCCCTTAGTCCTGTCACATGGGGCACTTCCAGCACACAGATCACCTCCAAGGCATGGAGGGCAGAAGCAGAGTTGCAGGCGGGGATGCCTGCAGCCCAGGGCTCTGGGGCGGTGCTGGGTGGGCAGCAGCAGAATATCTCAAGCCTGTGGCCACACCGCACTACAGATGAACCAGAACCCCGTGCTGTCCCCGGAGCAGTGGAGGGCCAGCAGCCAAGGACAAGTACTGTAGACTACACGTCTCCTCGACCAGCTGGCATCAGAGCCTTCCTGGGGAGCCAGCGTGGGATCAGTCCCAGCCTCTGTGACACTCAGCTGGGAACACTTCAGCAGTGCCTCCCCAAGGTCTGCTGACCCATAAAAGAACCACTGCCCCAGCTGGGGTTCAGACCCTCGAGTGGCTCCTGTCGCCTTTGGAATCCAGTGTAAACCCTTCCCCATGCGCTTGAGGCTCCCCATGGTCCCACCTCTGCCCTCCCCACCTCTTCTCCCTTCACACGTCCCCTCCTCACTCTAACTTCTTGCTGTCCGTGTCATGCTAGGCAGTTCCTGCCTCAGGACGTTTGGACCTGCCATTCCTCCCACTAAGGACTCTCTCCCAGCCTAAGCATCACTTTTTCTTCTAGAGCCACCCACCCTGCTGCCTTGGCTAAGGTTCCCAGAGACATGTAGGATGGGAGCCCCCAGGCAGGCCCATGGTGCTCCCATGTCCCCTACGACTATCATGGGGTCTGACACACAGCAGAGTCCCCCTCACATGGGTTGGGATGCAAACAGGACCTCATGCCTCTGGGGCAGGGTCCATGCCTGACTCTCCATCCCTCAGGAGGAGAAGGAGAAGCGGCGCCTGGAGCAGCTGGAGCGCAAGAAGGAGACACAGCGGCTGCTGGAGGAGGAAGACTCAAAGCTCAAGGGTGGCAAGGCCCCCCGTGTGGCCGCCTCCAGCAAGGTTACCCGTGCCCAGATTGAGGAGACTCTCCGCCGAGACCATCAGCACAAGGAAACCCCTGACCCAGGTGGGGCCTGGGCCCACACTGGAGCCACTCTTTTACCTGATAAACAAGAGGCAGTGGGCCCACCCACTGGACTGAGTCCCGACGGCCTCCTCCTTGCAGAAGCTATGTGGGCTCTCTGCAAGGTGAAGGGTGCGTGAGTGGGTGGGGCCTCGGCAGGCCTGGCTCTGAACACAGAAGGTATAGGCACGCACGTGTGTAGTTAACTTATGCCGCCCCTGACCCTGACTTGTGCTCTCCGGGTCCCCAAGGCTGATGTGCCCCAAGGTGAGGAGACAGCAACAGCTTAGGAGGTGTCTCCAGAGTGGTGGGCTGCAGGGAAGTAAGTTAGGGGGCTGGGGGACAGGACTGGCCTACCCCAATAGGTAGGACTTGGGGAGGGGGTCGCGTTTCCATCCTGGCTCAGTCCTCTGCCTGCCTCCCTTTCTCCCCTACTTCGTCCCCTCCGTTGTCTCTCATCTCCGTGGAACTCAGCATTTCTGCTCATGTCTCTGTTTCTCGTATATCTCTGTTCCCCGGCTGCTCCCACCCGCAGCCGAGAAAGCCAAAAGTCACTTGGAGGTGCCGCTGGAGGAGAATGTGAACCGCCGCGTGCTGGAGGAGGGCAGTGTGGAGGCGCGCACCATCGAGGATGCCATCGCTGTGCTCAGGTACCCGGCAGAGCCTTGGCTTGGGGGCGGGGCTTGGATTGGGGCGGGGCGGGCCACGCCCCAGCCCCCCTGACTCCTGCGTCTTCACCAGCGTGAAGGAGGAGGCGGTGGACAGACACCCGGAGCGCCGTATGCGGGCGGCCTTCACTGCCTTTGAGGAGGCGCAGCTGCCGCGGCTTAAGCAAGAAAATCCCAATATGCGGCTGTCGCAGCTGAAGCAGATGCTCAAAAAGGAGTGGCTGCGTTCACCGGATAACCCCATGAACCAGAGGGCGGTGCCCTTCAACACCCCAAAGTGAACCTGGAACTGGAGGAGCCGCCAGGGCAGGCGGTCAGGGTCGCAATCCCACTCGCCCTCCCTCTGGGTCGGCTCCAAGGGCTACAGAGATATCTGGGGCCATGGCGTGTGTCCTAGGGGCTCAGTGGCATCACTGGCCACATCTCCCGCTACAGGGTCCCTGCTCTAGTGACACCCTGCCCTTCCTGCGCGCGCCAGAACCCTGGGGCCGAGTGCCCAATAAAGGTGGCCGGTGAGGCAGAGTGCGCACTTGAAGTCTGCGTGGGTATATGGGTCAATGCGTGAGTGGGTGGTGGGAGAGGAGAGCTGGAACAAGGGACCTCAGCCAGAGGAGATGGGGACCCCCAAAGCGCTCCTGTCCTAACAGGCCAGGTGAGGTAGGGTAGAGGGGACAGTGCTCTGCTTCTGCCTGGCCTAGTGGTCCAGCGAGAGGCCTATACCATCATCCCCTGGAAGTGCTGCTGGGTTGCTGCAAAGGGGTAGCTCAGAGAGGTTGAGGCACTGGCTCCAGGTCACACAGTACTGCAGAGGTAGAACCAGAGGAGAGCTGGAGGTGAGTTGTTGGCATCCTGAGATTCCGGTCCCGAATCAGCAGCCAGGTCACATACTGTGTTGGGGTCAGGAGATGCAGACTGCTCTGCTGTTATTCCAACACAGGAGTCATCTGGGTTGAGTCCTGGGCAGGCTTTCTGGTGGAGGGTTTCTTTAGAGAAGGCGTTTGTGGGAAATGAGGCAGATTCATTGCAGAGGCAGAGCACTGGGCAGGCAAGGCCCTGGAAGCTGGAGTGGGCAGGTGGATATGGGTAGGAATGAGTGTCCGGTAGGAGGCTGAAGGCCTGGGTGAGATCTCAACTTAGTTCTGGCTTCCTAAAGCTTAGTTGACCTCAGGGAGCCAGTGGAGAGGAAGGGCAGCTGGGAGATGGGCCCAAGTGTGTGGGGCGGGGCCCAAGCATTTACCATGTCACTGTTAATAGGCTCCCACCCAAGTGACTCCCTCTCTGCATTCACAAGCCTGCCTCTGCACCTCTGGCCCCCATCCCCTCACCTCCACCACCTTCCAGCTCCAGCCCCATCATCTGCTTGTTCTCAGCTTCTCCAGCACAGCAGGCTTGTTGCCCCTCATGGCCTACACGCTTAGTTCTTCCTGCCAAGAATGTTTCGTCTCCTGGACATCAAGTCTCAGGTGCAGATCTTTACAGATGGCCCGAACTGTGTGGGCTCATGGCTGAGCCAAAGGGAGCCAGGCTCTGCCCAGGAGTAGAGAGGTAAAAGGCTTCATGGGGGGAGGGCCTTGAAGGATGGGAGTTCTCCACACTGACAAGGGACAGAAAAGGCTGAAGAAACCACACGTGCAAAGGCCTGGAGGTCACAACTCCTACAGAGTTGTTATTGGTTAGTCAGTTGTGTCTGACTCTTTTGCAACCCCCCTGGACCGTAACCAGCCAGGCTCCTCTGTCCATGGAATTTCTCAGGCAAGAATACTGGAGTGGGTTGCCATTTCCTTCTCGAGGGGATCTTCCTGACCCAAGGGTCAAGCCTGAGTGCCCTGCATTGGTAGGCAGATTCTTTACCAACTGAGCCACAAGGGAAGTCCCTGTGATACCAATATCCAGACGGGAAAATTGAGACACAGGGCTTCCTAGTTCAACAGGCCGAGGTTGGGGGGTGCCTTTAATAATCAAGTACAGCTGAAGTACAGTATAGCAGGTACCTGAAACAATAGTAGCTGACATAAAAACTAACCAACATACATAATGAGCACGGGCTTAGTTTGAGGATTTCCCCATGAGCCAACTCTGAGGCAGGACTAGAGGCATATGAGGGGTCCAGGAAGGACCTCAGGAAGATCCCATGGGGTTTGAGGGAAGGAGCCATTCAGGGAGCAGAGTCTAGAGAGGAGCGTTGGGAGTGGAGGGTGTCGGGAATGGACCAGCTTTGAGAAACATCCTCTGGATGCTGGACCCTGGCCTAGCACATGATAAGATTGTCTGGAGAAATATCAATAACCTCATACGCAGATGACACCACCCTTACGGCAGAAAACCAAGAGGAACTAAAGAGCCTCTCGATGAAAGTGAAAAAGAGTGAAAAACCTGGCTTAAAACTCAGCATTCAAAAAATGAAGATCATGACATCCAGCCCATCACTTCATGGCAAATAGATGGGGATACAATGGAAACAGTAAGCGACTTTATTTTTTTTTGAGCTCCAGAATCACTGCAGCCATGAAATTAAAAGACGCTTACTCCTTGGAAGAAAAGCTATGACCAACCTAGACAGCAGATTAAAAAGCAGAGATAATACTTTGTCAACAAAAGTCTGTATAGTCAAAGCTATGGTTTTTCCAATAGTCATGTGTGGGTGTGAGATTTGGACCATAAAGAAGGCTGAGCACCGAAAAACTGATGCTTTTGAACTGTGGTGTTGAAGAAGGCTCTTGAGAGTCCCTTGGACAGCAGGGAGATCAGACCAGTTCACCCTAAAGGAAATACATCCTGAATAGTCATTGGAAGGACTGATGCTGAACTGAAGCTCCAATACATTGGCCACCTGATGCAAAGAACTGACTCACTGGAAAAGACCTTGTTGCTGGGAAAGATTGAAGGCAGGAGAAGAAGGGGACAACAGAGGATGAGATGGTGGGATGGCATTACCAACTCAATGGACACGAGTTTGAGCAAGGTCTGGGAGATGGTGATGGACAGGGAAGCCTGGCATGCTGCAGTCCATTGGGCTGCAAAGAGTCAGACACGACTGAGCCACTGAACAACAAATGTAATTTCGCTGAGCCCTGGGGACAGTCCCCTGTTACACTGATCCTCTTTCTAGATGGAAAAACTAAGGCGTCTGCCTGTGTCACATACTCAGAAAGCACTCAGTCAGCAGTGTGGAGGTGGGGTCCAGAATTAGGGCTCGAGGTATCAGCTGAGTAACAGAAGCCCAGATGGCTCCCCACAAAGGGAGGCCTCTGCTTCTTACCTCTGGGGGTCTTAGACCAAGGCCTTAATGGGTCCGAGCCTGTTTCCTCCTCTATAAGATAGGAAAACAGTATCTACGCCTAGGCCATCTGGAGAATCAAGGAGATAGTGCCTAGGAAGGGCAGATGCTGAAGAAGACTTGGCAAAGGAGCCTCCTGCATGGCCAGGTTTGGCGTATTTGTTGTGGCCAGGGATTAGGGAAGGTCTGGAACCAGTGATGAGTAATCGGAGGGAGGAAGTGAGCCGAGCCTATAGGGCCTTGGATGCCAAGGGTGGGATGAATGGGGCTTTACCCCAGGGCAACGGAGAGCCGTAGTGGATGTGTGGGCAGAGTAGAAAGAGCACCAGAGCTGTGCGTGGCAAGCTCTGCTGGGGACTCGTAGGGGAATGGCTGGTAGGCTAGAGAGTGAAGGTCAAACTCAGGACCGAAGCTAGGAGGACTGCCTCCATTCCTCAGACACAAAGACGCCGGTAACGACGCCTGTTCAAAGAAAACTTCTATCTTCTGGTCCCCCCCCACCGCGGAAATCCCTGGCTGGCGCATGCGCGCAGGCAACAGGGAATCCCCGGCTTCGCCGCAATGCGCGGGAGGGGGCGTGAGACGGGAGTTCCGTGCGCTCCCAGCCCTCTCCGCGCGTTGCCAGGACGACCGGGCGGGGCCGCGGGGACGCCGGACACTCACTGCGCCTGCGCGGGGGTTGTCTCATCGGCGCCAGGGCTTTCCCGTCGCGCGCGAGTCGGGGAGGGAAAAGCCGCGCACGGCGCGCATGCGTCGACCCCCGCCCGACCCCCGCCCTGTGGGCCAGGGAATCCTCACCTGCCGCACTGCGCACTGGGGGCGGGGCGGGGAAACCGGCTCAAACTGGAGTGGGGTTTGCTGAGGCGTGGGCGGAGGAGGGAGCGAGCGTGGGGTCTTCCCCAGGTTCCCGCTCTCGCCGTCGCCTTGGCAACCGGGCGCGCGGGCCGCAGTGCGGGGGCGGCGGCAGCCTCGGGGAAACCGGGTGGTTCTGCGCCTGCGTGGGGCTCCGCGCCTGCGGCCGGGGTTCCCCTTCGTGCGCCTGGGGGGGACCAATGGGGGGGCGGCGCTGTGTGGGGATGATTGGAGAAGGTGGGTGCCAGGGAAGAGAATGAGCGCGGAGAGAGGGGCTGGGGGACAGGGGAGAATGGAGGTGGAAAGAGGAGGCGGAGTGGGTACCCGAGAAGGTAGGGGGGCTCGGGAAAGGGTAGAGGTGGTGGCTAGAGGGGTTCTGGATGAGGTCGGAGGAGAGATTAATGAGGAAGATAGTAGAGGAAAGGGAACAACAGAGGAGAAGGGAGGAGGAACAAGGGGAGCAGCTAAAGGACACGGACAGTTTGAGGGGAACAAAGAGAAGCTTATGAAGGGAGCACGGTAGGGTGTAGAGGTAGCTAGGGGAAGGGGACGAACACCTTCAGGACACTCCCCCCGCAACTTGCAAACCCCAGGTTTGCTGAGCCAGGAAATCTGGATCTAAGATTTCCAGATTTAGAAGAAGAAGAAAAAAAGGTACAGGACACACCAGTTCAACTTGATTTTCAGTTAAGCAATGGAATAATTTTAATTCTAAGTGTGTCCCATTCCGTGCACTGTTTTTACTGGCAGCTCTAATTTTGGTCAGACCACTCCCTTCTCCTCCCGGCCAACCCCATCCCCTGCCTGTCTCTTGAGCCTTTCTGGAAGCCTCTGAGACCTCTCAGATCAGATGATTCCTTTGTTTCTTATCTATTTGGTCCCCCACAGCCCTGCACACTGGAGCCCTCCCCTGCCATCTCCCATCCTGAGGTGGAGTCCTAGCCAGGCAATACAATGCACAAAGGCATGGCACCTCCACCCCCTTCTCTGTTTGTCTCTCTGTGTGGCTGTCTCTGTCTCTCTCAACCCCTAAAGCCCCTCCAAACTCTCTGCCATGGGCCTGACTCTGCTGAGATGATATGTCTCTGCCTATCCCAGCTGCCATCACCTCCTCCTGGAACCTCTAGGGCTCTTTACTCTCAAGCCTGAGACCCAGGAACCTCCTACACCAGGCTTCCCCTCAATCTCTGGGCACATAAGCATATAGTAGATATGCCGAAAAATATTGGAGGGTAATTTTATGGAGGCAAGTCCTGGGGGTATTTGATTCTTCAACACAGAGAGCTGCATTTTTCCTACCTTAGAGGCACACACACCCTGTCTGAGCTTTTGTACCCTCCAACAAAGTAATTTGCTTTTTATTCGCCTCCTTGGTTTTGAACGTAAGATAATAAAACATTATAGGAAAGCTAATAACAGGAAAGGCCAGTCCCTGGCCCTAGGCTGCCCCTGGATGCCTCCCCCTGTCCCTACTTTGCCCTTCGAATTTATTTGCCATCGGAACACTCAGTTGAACCTCTCGCCTGGCTTCTGCCCAAAAGGCCAAAAACTCGGCCCCTTGGATCATTTTTCCCGGGGGCATGTTATTTTGGAAACCAGCAGTCCTCAGAAGGGAAACATTTGAGCCCCTGACTGTGTTTATAGTTTCCGTGTCCTAGGCAACGCCCCTGCAGAATTAGACCCTGGATCTTTTGTTCCATGTCCTAGGGGTGCTTTCTGGGGGGTGGGTCACTAGGCAGAGGGTGATGCCATCCCTTTATTTGGAGCTGGGTAACTCCTGGGGTGGTCTTAGGTCAGAGTTGGACCTCTCCTCTCAGCAGCCAGGCCCAAGTGGCACTGGGCCCCCCATTCTTCCCATCCCCATTTCTGGGGAAGCCAAAGGTGAGTAAGTGAACCTCCGACTGCTTCCACTAGGGATTGAGGACAGCAAACTAGGCTGATGTGCCCAGATAAGGAAGGCCTCTAGGCAGGAGGTGACATTGGACCGGGCTTCTGAAAGACAACAGGGGGTGAGGAGAGCTGGGAAAGGGTGATCCTGGCAGAAGGAGCAGCAGATGCAAAGGCCCCAAGGCTGGACAGGGTGACAGCTGAAAAGCTGGGGTTAGACCAGACCACGTGGGCTTTTCAACGGGGGAGGAATGAGGATCATCCTCTTGGTTCAAGGAGGAGGTGGCCGGCAATGTGGGGCAGGACGTGACGAGTCACATGGTTGACTTTGGAATTCTGTGGCTACATCAGAGAAGGGACAGTGGGGTGACACTGGGGCACATGAGCTGCGGGGCTGAGGGGGGGTTCCGGGTCTTCTACAGGGCAATTGTGGGGTTCAAGGGCGAGGACACCCCAAATGATGCGTGTCCTGTCACCAGCGGCTGCGGACTCTTCCTCACAGGGGCCTCAGCATCCCCCCATGGGCTGAAGTCGCCCCCTGAGAGGTGCTGGGTGAGGCGCCTCCTCTGTGGAGTCCCCGCGGTTCCCGCAGCCCTCCCCCTCTCTGCCCACACAATGCAGACCCCGGAGGCCCCCCGCCGCTTTGTTCTCTTTCCCTCCACACTTGGTCACGGTCAGGCTGGCGGCTCCCTCTGAGCGCGGCTTACACACACACAATGGGAAGGGGGAAGAAAGCGTTCCCAGGCACCTCCCCCTCCCCATCCGCCTCCGCCGGCCGCCTCCCCCAGCCCCTCCCACACCGCGGAATCCCCGCTCAGGACCCCTCCCGGGAGCACAGTACCTTTCACCAAACGCTCCCGGCCGGGGAAGGGGGAAGGATTGGAGAGGGAGGGGGGGTTGGAGGGAAGGGCTATTTTTAGAATGAATGGAAGAAAATGGAGGGGGGGGAAATAACGAAAAAAAGAATGTAGGCTCGTAGAAACCTTCTGGCTCCCAAGAGGAAATTCCCGACACCCCAGGCCCAGGTGGAAGGTGGGTGGGGGGTTCAGAGACGGGGCGGACGGAGATGCGGGGGCAGCGGGCGAAGGCAGTGGTCTTTGGGAGGGCGCCACACTTCCTGGAGGTAAGGGGAAAGTTGGAGGAGACCAGCAAAACGTAGCCGGCAGCCCTACAGATTCCCGAGAGCTGGAGGGACCCCAGAGGTGGGCACTGTCCAGTCCAGTTACACTCCGAGAAATAGACTCGGAGAGGGGCTTGGGCAGGGCCAAGGTCATCGGAGGACTGAGCCCTAGATTCAATACCCCATCTCCTAGTGACCCAGACCTCGGTAGCCGCATTGTTCTCATTTGGCAGTGACCTTCACAAACCCTGCCATCCAGGCCTCTCCCTTTCACGTTCGGCGGGGTCCCGGCATCCTGCATTTAAGAGGACTGGTTTCAGGGTATCACGACGCAACAGTAAAACGGAGAAGTTTACTGTGGTTAGTTTTCTGGACATCCCGGGTCTCCCCTCCCTCGCTGGGACCTTCCAGCCCGGGCAGCATCAGCAGCTGCCCCAAACCCCCGATTCCCCCTGGAGCCCCCGGGTCCCACTCAAGTTTCGTGGAGGGGGGCGCTTAACAGCCTTCCTCTGTCGCCCTGGCCTCGGCTCCTTCCCGGATTCCGGGAGCGGTCCCCGGGGGCGGCGGGGGGGGGCGGGGACAGCTGTCTTCTGTGCTGCTGGGTCGCCGGGCCCCGGCCAGGGGCTCCCCCCGCCCCGGGTCTCTGTTTCCCCACCTAAAAAATGAGCGCCGCGGGCCAACGGCAGGCAGAGGATCCTCTCGGCTCTTGGAACCTGGTCGGAGATTTGCTGGCACGCCCCTGCGGGGAGGGGGCTTGAGTGAGACGGGGATTCCCGCCCCCCACTTCTAGAGCAGCGTGGCGGGGGAGGGGGGCGCGCGGCCGCAGCCTCCGGTTGCCTCCCCCTCGGCGCTGTCGGCGCCCCCTCCCCGGGCGGCGGGGCGGGGCCCGGAACGGCGGGGAGGGGGTCAGCTCTGCGGCGGCGCGCACACTCCCTCCCGGCTCACACGCCCTTGCCCGGCCGGGCACTTGTCTTCGCGCTCGGGCCAGGCGCTGGGGCTCCAGCTGCCGCGGCCGACTCCGGCCGGTGAGTAGGCAGTAGAGGGGTGGGTTACAGGGTGGAGGTCCCCGCGGCGCTGTCCGTCTCCTCGATGGGAGTATCGGTCAGGGTTTGCCCGACTCGGAGAATTCAAAGCGGGAGCTGCGGAAGGGAAGGAAAGCCCCTTCCATCCCTCTCCCCACTCAACACCAAGCCCCGAGTCAGCTCCAGGGCCCCCCACCCCTGGAGAAGGGGGCTTCCGCTCCCGGAATTTGGGATGCGGAGACATCCTCCCACGGAGGTGAGGGTGGAGACATGAGGACCCTCCCGCGCGGCCCTCAGTGTGCTGGGAAGGGGGAGGACTGGTCCCGCTGCCCCCTCCCCACTTCCTCCCCGCTTCGCCCGGGTCTTTCTCTCCCAGTCTGTGGCAGGGATTCCCCCGGCCGGCCTTGCTGCGGAGTAGAAGGAAACCCCCACCTGCCAGCCTACTGTGCGTTTGAGCGCCTGCTCTTTGGAGCTCATGGCTCTTCTCTTTTCTTCTCTGACCCCCACCCCCACGGACAGGGAGAGAGGCCCTGAGAGGGTTAGCAGTTAGCCAAGGTCACGCAGCTGGGCAGGAACAGAGCGGGGGTTTGTGGCTCACTAACCTTAGAAGCTAGCGGAGGGTAGGGGGGTGTCAGCTCTAGGGTCCTCCGCTCCCTGCATTTAACCACAGGTGTGAGGGCCCTCTCTGGGGGCCCAGGAAAGGGAGGAGGGTTTCTGTCACTCTCCCCATTCTCTCTGCCCTGCCAGGGGCCCCAATGGCACTTAATGGAGAACCCCCCACCTCCCCACCCCACACCCCCGACCTGGCTCCTTCCTTTTGGCCTCCAGGTCTCTCCTGCCTTCTAGCCCCCCTCCCCAAGCCAGCCCAAGACCTGGAAGAAAACCCTTGAGGGTGGGAGGAATTCCAGATGGGCTAGCCAAGCATTGTGAGCCCATAGAATAATTTCCACTCTGATCACTCACTGGCTATTGACCTTCTACAATTAATTCCCTGCCCTCCGAAGGGCCAGGGTCAACTTCAGAAGGTCCCCTGGCTAGATCAGGCAGCACCAGAGCCATGAACCTGGCCATAGCCCCCACCCCAGACCTCTGGCAAAAGAAAGGGTGGCTGTGATGTTCACGATGTTCACAGCCGGCTGAGCTTTCCCTTCAGTCCCGTTCTGAGGTCTCCCCCAACCCTGCTGCACCACGAGACCATCATGTGTTCCCTTCTGCCCTCTCCTCCAGGGCAGGATGAGGGTACTATGCTCATATGGGGCTTCTGGAGACAGTGAATTCCGTGATGGAGCCTCAGTCCCCAGGGCAGCTGCAGACCTGGGAGAAGTAAGGGGCAGCCAAGAATAAATAGAGCTGGTCAAGCCGGGGATTCCTTGGCTCCTTTATCCTCACACAAGCCCATGCCAGCCTCACCCACCCAACTCTTCCTGTGGTGAACGAATTGGTGGGGGTGTGGTGGGGGGCCACGGGAGAGGAAGACAGGGACCAGCACAAGGAAAGGCAGATAGAGGGTGTCAGGGGAAGGAGGGGGGCCTCCAGGGAGGGGGTCTAGTGTGTGAGGGGTGTATCTACAGGGGTTCAAAGAGGAGTCCACAGAAGGAAACAGGCCCCCATCTGGACAGACAGTGCCACCACTGATCGCAGGTTTCCCTGAAACTTACAAGGTAAAACTCAGCTTGTCAGAGCACAGATCTGTTCTAAAGACCATTGGCATCTGGGAGCTGTGCGAACCCTGTCCTCCTGGGACCCTGGCTCCACCCCACAACCTATGTCTGGTCCTTACAGGTCGACAGGGTGGGGAGGGGGGGAAGAAAAGTGGCCACAGTCCCCTGCCAGCCAAGTGGTAGCCCAGTGGGACTAAAGCAGACAACCCCTTTCATCATGTCTCATCAGGAAGACCCCTGCACTCCAGGGTGAGTGAATCGCAAACTCATGTCACCTTTGGGAGTGGGGGGTGGTCAGGGAGTTGGATAGAAAAACTGGTGACTTCAAAATGCCAACCTTTGAAATAATACTACTACTGCTAATAATAATAATGATTATTATTGTCATGACTGTGTGTTCTAGAGTTCCTTCTGGAGAGTCACTGTCCACTTTCTCAGGTCACTGGTGGTGGGGAACCTGCTCAGAGAGGCTGAGTGATTCACCCAGAGTCACACAGCCAGAAGGAGGGAGTTGAACTGAGTTGGAGTGGCTCTAAAACCCCCATAGTTTCCACCACCCAGATCCTGTGACCTCATTCCCTAGAGACAACTTTCAGGGAGCAGCTCCTCTGATCCGTTTTTCTCCTGTGAATATTGACTGACATTCTGGGCTTGGCAGTGAGCTGCCTGTGTGGAGGGGACCAGGTGCCAGGGTCAAATGTGGGGGTCATTTCGTCAGTCAACAAAGACTAAGCAGTTATGGCATGCCAGGCCCAGGGCTGGGCACTGGGAACAGAGTGACGAAAATGAAACACAGAGATGCGTTAGAGAATGACTGAGGGGTCAGAGAGGCTTCTGTAGTTGGGCCTCTCCAGGGAGCTGACCATGAGCTGAGACACAAGAGAGGAAGTGTAGCCAGTCAGGCAAGAGCTAGGAGAGCAGCATACCAGGCAGAGAGAACAGCATGTGCAAAGGTCCTGAGGCAGAAACGAGCTTGGAGTGTTTGAGGAACAGTGAGGAGACTGGTGTGGCTGGAACAGAATAAACAAGCGGGAGGGAGGAGGAAGGTGGGGGTTTCTGCAGGCAGGGGCTGTGGCAAAGGAGTGGACTGCAGAACAGTGGGGAGCTGTGGACGGTGTGTGAGCTACGGAGAGATACATTATGATTTATGATTTTCAAAAGCCCCTATGGCTGCCGTGGAGAATAGGGACTACTGGGGCAGGAATGGAAGTGATAGAAGGCCAGAGGGGAGACCAAAGGGGCATCTGAGTAGTCAGTTTGGCTGGGATCAGGTCAGGGCTTCAGGGATGCAGAAAAGTGGGCAGATTCTAGACTGAGCTGGGCATGGAGGATTAACTCTTTGGGGCCAGTTTTCTGCCTGATGCTGAGGGACCACAGGGAGAGAAGGAAGGAGTCATTTCCTGGGGGAAATCCAGGAAGGCATCCTGGAGGAGGTGTGCTTGCTCTTTGAGCTGGTCTTTTTTTTTGGCTGTGCCAGGTCTTAGTTGTGGCACTTGGGATTGTTGTTCTTTGTTGTGGCATGTAAACTCTTATTTGTAGCATGTGGGATCTAGTTCCCTGACCAGAGATCAAACTCGGGCCCCCTGCAGTAGGATCGAGGAGTCTTAGCCCCTGGACCACCAGGGAAGTCCCTGTTGTTCAGTCACTCAGTCATGTCTGACTCTTTTCAACCCAGTGGACTGCAGCATGTCAGGCTTGCCTGTCCTTTGCTATCTCCTGGAGTTTGCTCAAACTCATATTCATTGAGTTGATGATGCCATCCAACCAGGTCATCCTCTGTTGCCCTTTCTCCTCCTACCCTCAGTCTTTCCCAGCACTGGACTACGAGGGAAATCCCTGAGTTGGGTCTTGAAGGGAGTTTGCCAATCGCCAGCTGGAGCCATGCTGGGGATCTAATCATACAGATGCTGTGAGGGCCACATGGAGCCACTGAGCACTCAGAATTAGCAGCAGCATGATCATATTTTAGCAAAGAAAGATCCCTTCTGGGACCTGGCAGAGACTGGGCTGGAGCCCAAGAGGTCAGGAAGGAGCTTTTGAAATGGTCCAGATCATGACTTCCCTGGTCATCCAGTGGTTAAGACTCTGAGCTTCCACTGCAGGGGACACAGGTTTGAACCATGGTTGAGAACTAAGGTCCTGCATGCTGCAAGATGTGCCCCCCGCAAAAAAAAGGCCAGGTCATAATCAGGTCAATAGCAGTGGGGAACATCCAGTCAGCCATCATAGTATTTGTGGCACATTTAATTGGGATTAGCTCCCTAACTCCTTCCCTTGTCCTTGGAGGGTCCTTGTTGCCCTGTTCAGGAAACTGAGGCTCATAGAGGGACAGACCCTTGTCCATGACCATGGTAAGAGTTTTTTTGGGGAAGCCGTAACAAATGTCTACAACTGTGGGTGGCTTAAAACAACAGAAATGTATTCTGTCGCATTTTGGAGGCCAACGTCTGAAATCCAGGCATGGTAGGGCCACATTCCCTCTGGAGGCTCCCCAAGAGGTCTCTTCCAGCCTCTGGTGGCTCCAGATATACCATCGATTGTGGCTGTCTCACTCCAGTCTCTGTCTTCACGTAGCCTTCTGCCCTGAGTGCGTGTCTGTATCTTCACGTGGTCTTATAAGAACACCAGTCATGGGATTAGCACCCACCCTAATGCAGTATGTGAAAGTGAAAAGTGTTAGTCGCTCAGTCATGTCCAATTCTTTGCAACCTCATGGACTAATGTAGCCCACCAGGCTCCTCTGTTCATGGAATTCTCCAGGCAAGAATACTGGAGTGTGTAGCCATTCTCTTCTCCAGGAGGCTCTTCCCGACCCAGGAATTGAACCCGGGGCTCCCCCATTGCAGGCAGATTTTTTATTGTCTCAGCCACCAGGAAGACCTCATCTTAATTTAACTACATCTGCAAAGACCAATAATGTGATCAAATAAGGTCCCGTTCTGACGTCCTGGACGAGCTAGAATTAGGGGGAGGGATACTATTCAAATCAGAACAGCCACACAACGGGGCACCATGCTTCAGAATCAAGCCTTGTGCCGAGGCAGGGGCTGTAGGGATGGGGACAGAGGGGTGGGCTGGAATGAATTCAGAAGTGATCATGGACAGGTCTGTCACATGTGGGGAACTCTAGGGAGGAAGAATTAGTCGGGAGCCTTTGAGCCCGAGAGTGGCAAGGGCAGGAGGGGAGGCCAGTGTCGGGAGCAAGGATGCAGCTACCAGCTGAGTGAACAAGACAGCCCCAGGACAGGTCCCCTGGTGGGTGTGGAGGGTCTCCCTGCTGCTCACGGAAACTCTGTGCTAACGACAGAGCTGTTCTCTGCCTGCGTGCCACCCCCAGGTTCCCATCTCCTCCAGAGTAGGGACCAAGGGCTCCTCAGTGGACTGTCCATGGTAAGTAACAGAGGAAGCCAGGTGCAGTCCCTTCCCACCCCTTCCTGGCCTTGTTTCCCCTGTGAGCCATCTGCAAGCGCCAGTTGTATTTATTGATTGATTCAGTATCTTATCTTGCCCACTGGCCTGAAACCCTGCGTTTGGGGGATTTTGTGTGTCTTCGTCATCACAGTAGCCCTGAAGACGAGGTGCTCAGTAAATGCTGATAGAATGAATGAAGCTTCTGGCGGGGGTGGTCCCTGAATACTGAAGAGCCCAGGAACAAGCCCTCTGGGATGCCTTACCCCTCCAGCCCCCACAGTTGCCAGGACACTAGGGGGCTAAACCCTTCGTGACTTCTGCTCTGTTCAGAGTCCTGCACACAGCCCCGAGCTTGGGACTCCTGCTTGCCTCTGTGACTCCCCCCACCCCACTTACTCCTTCACTCTAGCCCCACCGGTTTGCCTTCTCTTTCTCCATCACATCCTTCTCAGCAGTCTCCCCACAATGCCTTTGCCCTTGCAGTGCCTTCCTCTGGGTGTACCCTTCTCCAGCTTTTCTAGGGCTGGCTTCTTGGCCCGCTTTCAAATGTTCCTTCTTCCAAGAGGCCACCCCAGAACACCCTAGTTAAAGGCTCCCACCTCCGTTCTCATTTTCTGCAACTTCACTGGATTCTTTTCCAATGCTTTTTTTTTTCCTTAAAGCTTGTCTATTTTTTTTTTAAGTTAATTTATTTGGCCGTGCTGGGTTTTTAGGTGTGGCACATGGGATCTTCAATCTTTGTTGCAGCATGCGGAATGTTTAATTGGGGCATGCAGGATCTTTTAGCTGTGGCATGTGAATCTAGTTCCCTGACCAAGGATTGAACCCTGGTCCCCTGCACTGGGAGCTTGAAGTCTTGACCATTGGACCACCAGGGAGGTCACTCCCATGCTCTTGTGTGGAAGCCTTACTAGTCCTTTACTTGTAAAGGTTGTTCCCTTCCTCGAGAAGATCAACTCCAAGAGGGGAAGATTTATACCTGTCTTAGACTCTACATCCTCCTTACCACACTTGGAGAAGAAACTCGGTGGGTGTGTGAATGAATGAATGAATGAATGAATGAGAGAGTGAGTGAATACCTTCCCCACTCTGCCATTCCCACACTCACAGTGGATTCAGGGTCCCACCTCCTTTGAGGCAGTCATTGGTTAGACCCGGATGGGTCTGAGACTTCTGTGAATATGTGGCTTGGGGGTGGATGGACAGGTGGCCAGTCTGCCCCAGCTCAGGCCACTGCCCCTGCCTCTGGGTGCTTCAGTTCCTGTGAGGTTCTCCCCGGGTCTCCTGCACCCAGACCCACAGCCACTGCCCTGAACTTGTGGTCCATCCCCCAAGGCCCTGGAGGAGGGGCTTTGTGTTGAGCCTCTACCCCCTCACTAGTCTGTAGGTCATTTCCTGGGGCCTGAGTCCTGAGGGTCTCCCAGCTGAAGTTCATATGCATGCTCCTTGAGTCCCTTCCAGCTAAGTGTGGGCTGCTGAGAGGCTCTGGAATAGAAACTCAGATAAGTCCCACCCAGTGTGTGCTGAGTTGCTTCAGTCATGTTGGACTCTGTGATCCCCCCCACCTCCTGGACTGTAGCCCACCAGGCTCTCTGTCCATGGGATTCTCCAGGCAAGAATACTGGAGTGGGTTGCCATGCCCTCCTCCAGGGGACCTTCCTAGACCCAGGGGTTGACTGTGCATCTTATGTCTCCTGCATTTGCAGGTGGGTTCTTTACCCCTAGTGCCACCCGGAAAGCCCAGAGTACTACCTTTATTCACCCCTGACCTCGTCCACCAATGCCAGCCTTGTCTCAGAGGGGTGAGATCCAAGTAGACAACAGGGCCAACTTGGGCAGGAGGTGATCCATCACCAGACTGGCTGTCCTACGTGCAGCTCCATTAAGGAGTTTCCTGATCCTTTGGGGCATGTGAGCCCAAAGGAGAGAGAGGGATCTTTCTAGAAAGAGAGAGATGGTAAATACAGAGCCCGCAGGGTCTGGTAGGATGGGAGGACTGGAGGGGCTTCTGCAGGCTGTGGTCAATGCTCTTGTGACTTTCTGGACCTTTACACAGTGGACTTGAACTCAGAAAGTATCTGATACTGCAGCGGCTTTCCAGATGGCTCAGTGATAAGAATCCATCTGCCAGTGCAAGAGACACGGGTTCACTCCCTGGGTGGGGAAGATCCTCTGGAGTAGGAAATGGTAACCTACTCCAGTATTCTTGCCTGGAGAATCCTATGGACAGAGGAGCCGGTTGAGCTACAGTCTGGGGGATGGCAAAAGAGTTGAACATGACTGAGCACACACGCACAGTGCTGCAGGGGCATGACAGCAGTCTGTGCAAGCCTGGGTCAATCTGTAGGCATGACGAGAACGCTTTTTGCGGGGCAGGGGCCCATACGGGGGCAGGCACAGGCTGTCAGGGGCCAGGGTGTTGAATGCGACACAGGGATGTGTGCCAGACCCCGAGGGAGATGTGGGTGGCTCCATCACTGTTGTGCTTTAGAAAGAGGCCCCAGTGGCTCAGGCAAGGGAACTGCAACTGCAAAGGCCTGGAGTGAGCTGAGGGGAGGCTGAGGAGGCCTGAGGGTGGGTGGGGGGGGGGCGGTGCTGGTAAGTGGATGGAGGAATGCAGGATGAAGCATGTTTGAGGATGCATCCCCTTACGGTTCCCAAACGCCACTTCTGGAGCTCCTATGGACACAACAGAGCATGGAGGTTCCCAGGCCTCCACTTCCCAACTAGCATAGACCATGGCTAGGCCTTCCTCAGGGTGCTCCCAGCAGGCTGGGACAAAGAACAGGCTCTGGAGATGAGGGACCAGGAGCCCCATCTGCTGACCTCCCACCTATCACCTGGCTCCGCTCACCTCCATCACTGACCCATGGGACTACCCCTCTCCAAGCCGCTGTCTGCTCACTCATTCATTAAGCCCAGCTATTTTCTGGGCACTGCAGAACAGACAGCTGCCCCGAGGCAGTGATGAGCAGTCGGATGTTTCTGACCGGGTCCAAAGCTCAGGGCCAGGAGGAAAAAAGATGGGGAACTGGGAGAGAGAAGGAGGAACTGCTGCCCCCAGGAGCCCTCAGGCCGGGGAGGACAGAGCCAGATTCAGTCACTCAGCTGACAAGGTGGGGATAGGGTGAGGCTGCCTGAGAAAGGAGGAGGAAAGAGCTCTCCACCTTCCAGTCCCTTGGGACTCCTGAACTTCCATGAACATTGAAAGAGTGTTGCCCAAGGTCATCCTCAGTACCAGGGGAAAGGGGCACCATTTGGGGAACCCCAAAAATAATCTGTTGGCCTGCCATCCTGGCATTGGTTTGGGGAGTTTAGGACTGGGGGAGGGGGCTAAATCTGAGTGGATTCTCTCCTCTCAAAGAAGATGGCCTTTGTCCCATCAAGCACCCCCCCCCCCCCCGCCCCAAAATCCCCCCCCCCCCCCCCCACCGCACTTTCTCCTCCCCCACTTTTTGTTCCCCCCCCCCAAAGACCCCCCCCCCCCACCACCACACACACACAGAGCGGAAGTTTGACGAGGTCATTTCAGGAGGGAGGTGGCCGGTCACTTTGCAAAGTTGTCACCTCTGCAAGTGCAGAGGGGTGTGATCAGCCCCCAGGTGCGCAAATGTTGAGAGGTGGCTGGAGTTTGGGAACCTGATTTTGGAAAACGGGTGGTTAGGAATTCTCAAAGACGATCAAAGACGGAAGTTTTCGCTTCGCCATGGTCCTCTCCCTCGCGTTGAGCAGGAGGGTGAGTTTGAGGACCAGCCGCGCACTGGGGGGAGAAGGGGGCACAGGGGAATGAGGGATCTTTAAATGGAGGCGGGGCTTGCGGGGTCGCCGGGGGCGGTGCCAACCCGGGCTCGGCCAATCGGCTGCGCCGCTGGCGTCGCACCGCCCCCTCCTCTCCCGGCCCGGGAGGGAGCTCGCCCCCCGGCCGGGCCCGTGTACAGGGCGGCGGGGGATGCGAGCGCTGCCGCTGCCCCCGGCCCCACCGCCCCGGGGCCTTGCGCCCGCCCGCTGCTGCCCGCCCCGTCCGCAGCCCCGGCCCCGGCCCCGACCTGGGGGTCCGTGGCCGCGTGGGTCCCTCTCCCTTCCAGCCACGTCCGCGCGCCCGAGCAGAGTCCCGCAGGTACTGAGTGGTAAGGGCAGGGGTACCCGGGGAGACATGTCCCGGAGTGAGATACCATGTGGGGCAGGGGCCAGGAGGGAGGATTTCCATGGGGTCCGCAACCGAGAGGACATGGCAGTGGGGGAATGTGTCTATGTGCACTGCCTGAGTGGGTCGATTCACGGATCCCCATCCTGGAGGGGGAGGGTACTGGGTTCACTTTGGCGGGGGCAGAGCAGCGAGTCTCCAAACTCCATAGATACGGCGGGGGAGCTCTCGGGGTGGAGGCAGTGACCCAGGACTGACTTGGGAATGGGAGGAACGAGACCCCACCGCTGGCCCTTGTGTCCAGCCGTTAGGGGCAGCATGGCAGGGTTTGTAAGACTGGTCCCCTAGCTCTCCCAGGACAGAGGTCAGTGCCCAGGACAGCGCACTGTTCTGGCTGTCTTGGAGGGTGGGGCCTCAGATGAGAGTGCTGGAGGCTGAGGGTGAGCCGAAGATGCTGATGGAGATGCATCAGAGTGGAGGGCACTGGGGAGAGCAGGCTAGGGGAGGCTGATTGCACCCTGATGGGTGGTGAAGGGGGGAATGCCTAAGGGATGGGGCAGTCAGCCAACGACTTGCTGCACCCACTCTCCAACAGCCCATAGGGTGGGAGGACAAATGGATCCTGTCCGCGGCAGAGCTAGGGCCTGAAGAGTGATGGTGGAGGAGTGTCTTGAGGTCCTTCCCTACCCTCCACAGGGATACACATCCCACAGCTTGCCCACAGAACCTACAAGATTCTGCCATGTGCTGCTCTGTCCACAGTTCCTGGGAGCAGTGAGGTGGGTGTTTTGCCCCAAGGAGGCTCTGCCTTTGAGAGTAATAGGCAGGGGTTACTTTCTCCTGGTCCAGCTCTGAAGGACAGATTGCGGTGTTGGGCAGTGGCACCACCACGTACCCATGACTGCGTGCTAGGTATTTTCCACGAGAGATCTCGTTTCTTTCTGATCACCGACCCTGCTGGGTTGGCACTAAGATGCCCTGTTACTAATGAAGTAGCCGAGGAAGTGGCAGTGACTTCATCCTGGCTGGAACACCCAAAGGTCTCTCCATAATCAACCCATCATTTGTAAAAGCGCTCACTCGAGGGCCTTTGCTGTCTGGTCATTTTCCTTCTCTTCCTGTTGGTGGGGAAAGTTCAGAGGAGCTGGCCTCCTTAGTCCCTGCTGCCTGCACACTTTCTTCCCTGCTTCGAGAGCCTTCCTGGGTTCCCCCTTCCCCGCTTGGCCTTTAGGTTTCCCACAGTATCTCTTGAAATGGTGCAGAAGGCAGGGTCTGCTTATCTCCTTACCCCAGCATTCAGGGAGCAGAGGTCTTGTGCCCCAGACATGTGAGACAATTTTAGCAATACCAAGAACCTTCAAAACCAAATACAGCCCACAGGGTGTTTCTCCCTTTTTAGAAGAAGTCCTTGGAGAACTCAGGGCCTTCACCCAGAAAAACACACCCTTTCATGGACATTGAAACCTTGGCTGGGGTTTTATAGGAGTTTCTGGTTCTTTGGGAAAACTCTGAGGATCCTGGGGACCCCACCTTTAGGCCCAGGTTGCAATGAGGGAGGGGAAGGTGAACCTGGGGAGGAGTGGAGTCTCTTGTCCCCAAGGTCCTCTGGTCCCACCCAGTCTTTAGATAATGGGCTGGCCCCTTCTTCCATGAGATCTCGGGCAGGCCATTCTGTCCTTCCACTTCCTCTGAGGTCGTGGGAGGTGTCAGACAGCCCTGTTCTGTTCCCTGAGCTCTGTGGTCCCTCAAGGGCAATGCCAGCCGGTCAAGAGGGATCCAGGCAGATCCTGCCACCCCCAGACTGCACTAACTTAGCCCCTGCCCTCCCTGGCTGTGTGACCTCAGGCAACATGCTGAACTTCTCTGAGCCTTGTCTCCCATCTGTAAAATGTGAGTAAGAATGCCACCTGCCTCACTGAGTAGCCACGGGGATTAAATGCAGTAATTCCGATCAAGGTCTCGGTCCGCCCGGAAAATCCTATGAATGGAGCCTGGCGGGCCACAGTCCATGGGGTCACAAAAGAGACACGACTGAGCGACTAAATAACAACCTCATTAACGTGATGGGCCCTAGGAAGGCCCTCCAGGCCTCCGCCCTCCTGGAAGTCACCTGCTGCCTATCCGCATGCCCCACCCCACTCCCTCTCTGCCCAGGGCATGTCAGGACGCGGCTGCCAGGCGAAGAGGAGCATGGCCGCCGCGTGGCTGAATTTGGCCTGTGTGTTAGGTGGCTGAGTCACATCCCCAAATTGCATCTTCATCGGTGCATTTCAGAAGGTCGTTTACCGTGCCCCCGCCCCCACCCCCTCCCTGTCCCGTCTGCCAGGCCATCCCCTCTCCTGCCTGTTCTCCCCAAGCCCTGGGCAGGGACCTTTCTGCACCTTCAGGAGGGAAGGTGGTAACACTGTCTGAGGTTTCCTTGTCTCTTGGGGAAGAGCAGGTCTGGGGCTGCGGTGTGAGTCCTGGGGGCAGACTCTTAGCCCCACCTAGCAGCTCACAGCCCTTCAGGTGGCGAGCAGGGACCGTAGCCCCACAAGAGTGTGGCACCTGAGTGCTTGTGAGGACGAAGAGAGAGATCAGGGCCAAGATCAGCCTTATAAACTGTGAAGTGCTGGGCCTGCAGGCGATCAGCCCATACAAACTGTAATGTCTTGGGCCCACGTGGGGCCAGCTCTTATAAACTGTGTAGCGTCAGGTGGCCACAGCCTGCTTGGTAGGATGGATGGAAGTGGGGCATGTCCTAAGACTCACGTTTCTCGTGTTCTTCCTGTGTGCTGGCACCCTCGTCTGGGGCTGTGTAGTGAGTGGGACAGATGCTGTCTGGGGGTGGGGTGGACATGGACACAGGTAGTCCTGCAGTGCACGCGGTGGTTGGTGCCCTGGCCAAGGTCACCGGTATCTCGCCTGGCAACCTTGCTCCTCGTGGTGTGTCCTGGTATGACACTGTCTGCGTCTCTCACCCCCAGAAACGTGGTTTCAGAGCCAGGGAGGTGTCTTGTCTCTGCATCCAGCCCCCTCTCCCGAGCCCCCAGCACATGCCCGCTTAGCCTTTCCCAAGAGGACAACACTGGACCCACAGCCCGCTGCCTCCTGGCTTCTTGGGAGAATCCCACAAGGCAGCCTGATGCAGAATCTGCCTTGTAAGGAGACGGACCCTTCACTGCACAGTGAAGGGAAACTGGTGCCTCAGTTTCCCCAGCTGTACAACAGGCCAAATCCTAGGACCCCTTTTTTGGGGATGTTGTGAGAATTAAGGAGAAAACTCTGTATGAAGGACAGAGCCTGGCATGTAGTGGGTGTTCAGTAAACACAGGCTGTGGTGGCAGCTGGGGGTACCTGTGGGGGTGATGAGTGACTGCGGTGGGCTGGGGTGGAGCAGTGGAGGGTCTGGCAAGATTGGACTCCAGGCAGGCTCCTCCTGTGCATGTCACTGTCTTCAAGGTCCTTGCTCCTGCATGTGACAAACGGGACCTGCCCCAGGCAGGCGCAGAGTCTGAGGATGTCGGAGCATATCAGCCTGTCTGCTTCCCGGTAGCCAGTTTCCTTCATGAGGAAACTGAGTCTGGCCCAGGGTCGCAGGACCAGATCAAGGTGCTGTAGAATCAGTTCTGGGATCGTTTTGTTCTTTTGACTGCATCACACGGCTTATAGGGTTTTTAGTTCCCCAACCAGGAGTCAAACCCGTTCCTCAGCAGTGAGAGCACAGTGTCCTAACTCCTGGACCTCCAGGGAATTCCCTGGGATCTTTTTCTTTTTTAAATTTTATGTTTTTATTTGTAGCCACACCTTGGTTTGTGGGGTCTTAGTTCCCTGACCAAGGATTGAACCTGGACCCTCAGCAGTGAAAGCATGGAGTCCTAACCGCTGGACTGCCAGAATTAAATCCTGGATTGTTCCTTTGGTCCTGGAATCCAGGAAGGAGGGAGCTGAGGGTCTCATAGCCATAGTTACAGTCCTTAATATCTCCCTGGCCAGACCCTTTGACTGTGTAAGTATGTTCAGGCCTTTGGACAACTCTAGGTGGTGGTGGTAGGGAATTGGAGGCTCAGTAGAGTAAGATTAATTTGTCCAAGATTCCAGAAGTCAGGAGACAAGCCTGGGTCAGAACCATCTCCTGATGGCTCACTTGTCATCTTTCAGTTGCTAAATTGTGTCCAACTCTCTGTAACTGCACAGACTGCAGCACACCAGGCTTCCCTGTCCTCCACTATCCCCTGGAGTTTTTCTAAACTCATGTTCATTGAGTCGGTGATACCATACAACCATCTCATCCTCTGTTGCCCCCCTCCTTTCCCTCCTGTCTTCAATCTTTCCTAACATCAGGGTCTTTTCCAATGAGTTGGCTCTTCTCATCAGGTGGCCAAGGTATTGGACCTTCAGCTTCAGCATCAATCCTTCCAATGAAGGATTGTTTTCCTTTAGGATTGACTGGTTTGATCTCCTTGCTGTCAAAGGGACTCTCAAGAATCTTCTCCAGCCCCACAATTCAAAAGCATCAATTCTTCAATGCTCAGCCTTCTTTATGGTCCAACTCTCATATCCCTACATGACTGCTGGAAAAACCATAGCTTTGACTAGATGAACCTTTATCAACAAAGTAATGTCTCTGCTTTTTAATACACTGTCTTGGTTTGTCATAGCTTTCCTTTCAAGGAGAAGTATCTTTTATTTTCATGGCTTCAGTCACTATTCACAGTGCTGAAATATTAATAAAATCTGTCACTGTTTCCACGTTTTCCCCTCTATTTGCCATGAAGTGATGGGACTGGCTGCCATGATCATAGTTTTTTGAATGTTGAGTTTCAAGTCAGCTTTTTCATTCTCCTTTTTCACCTTCAGCAAGAGGCTTTTCGGCTCCTCTTCACTTTCTGCCATTAGAATGATATCATCTGCATATCTGAGGTTGTCAATATTTCTCCCGGCAGTCTTGATTCCAGCTTGGGAGTCATACAGTCCAACATTTCTCATGAGGTACTCTGCATATAAATTAAATAAGCCCAGTGACAATATCCAGCCTTGACATCCTCCTCTCCCAATTTTGAACCAGTTGCTTCTAACTGTTCTGGTTCTAACTGTTGCTTCTTGACCTGCATACAGGTTTCTCAGGTGACAGGTCAGATAAGGTAAAGTGGTCGTATCTCAAGACCACCTTAAGGTGGTTCCAGGTGGCTCACTAGGTGGCCTCTAGTCCTCCCAGGCAAACCAGCCAGCAGAATTCCATCTTGAGGCTTTCAGAGGTGTTTACTGAGTGTCACCTGTGTTTATTGCTTTAGTGTTTATTGCTTGTAGTGTCCATTGCTTTAGGTACTTGGAAGCACAGAAAAGTCCGTGGGCAAAGGTCTGGTAGGAGGATGTTCCAGGCAGAGGGGGCTGCAGGTGCCTCAGAGTGTGCAAAGGCCCTGAAGCAGGACCATGCTCGTTGGAACCTGGTAATGGGGAGGTCAGGGTGGCTGAGAGGGAGTGACTCTGAGAAAGTGAGAAGGGTGAGATGGGTACGAGCTAAGATGACAGAGGCCTCCTGGCCACAGTGAGGAGTTTTTATGCAATAGCGCTGGAGAGCCACGGGGAGGTTTGTTCTTGTTTTATATTTATTTACTTACTTTTAGCTGCATTGGGTCTTAGTTGCGGCATGTGGGCCCTTTGTTGTGGGCCACAGACTTCTTTCTAGTTGTGACATGTGGGCTCCAGAGTGCGTAGGCTCTGTGGTCCCAGCGTGCAGGCTTAGTTGCCCTGCAGTGTATAGGATCTTCGTTTCCCCAACCAGGGATCGAATCCACATCCCCTGCATTGGGAGGCGATTCTTAACCACTGGACCCCCAGGGAAGTCCTGTGTGGAGGTTTTAAGCCAAGGGGGAGCATAGGTTGGCCTGATTTCTGGGATGGTCCATCAGTCCATATGTCAGCTGCGATGGGTTCATGGCCTCTCCAGCCTCAGGATATTCTGGGGTGGGGGTCTAGCCATCTGGTCAGTTGGCCAGGCCCTGACATGACCCATGTTCCCTGTGCCCTGCAGGTCAGCGCGGGAGCCCGGTTGCTGAGCCATGCCAGGCCCCAGGCGGCTGGCAGCAAGCCCAACGCCAGCACCCACATAGTCATGAACAGCCACAGACACAGTGGCTGTGAGGGACGGCCACTAGGTGGCGGGCTGGGTGCCCTGGGCCGAGATCCTCTGGACCCCGAGGCCGGCCACCCACCGCAGCCTCCAAATGGCCCAGGCATCCAGGTGGTGGTGGCCAAGAGCGAGCCGGCGCAGCCCTCGCCTGGCAGCCCCCGGGGGCAGCCCCAGGACCAGGAAGAGGAGGAAGATGAGGAAGAAGATGAGGCGGTCAGACAGAGGGGCTCAGGGAAGCCCCCCAGCGTTGGCCACCGCCTGGGCCACCGGCGGGCGCTCTTTGAGAAGCGGAAGCGCCTCAGTGACTATGCCCTAATCTTTGGCATGTTCGGCATCGTTGTCATGGTGACAGAGACGGAGCTGTCCTGGGGGGTCTACACCAAGGTAGGCATGGCCCTTCCCCCTGACACCCCGGGGAGGCCCTGCTGGTCCCACTTGGCTCCCCGATACCCCCTTGGGCACGGGGTCTGGGACCACATTGGCCCTAGGAGAGGTGGGCGGGGGATGCTGAGGGGACCCTGGAGGTGGGAAGGTGGGGGCACCCAGGGCTTCCTTTTGCTTCCACCCCTGGGGGCAGCAGGAAGGCCTCAGGTGGGGCCCGAAGTCTCCAGCCCCTTCCCTCCACTCTACACCATGGGGCTGTGCTTTTGCTGAAGGCGGAAGTGGGGGCTGCGTCCAGGTCAGGCCTGGAGGAGACAGGGGAGCACCAGAGAAGAGCTGCTTTGAGGAGCAGGGAAAGAACTTGGCCCCTTTCGAGTGCAAGCTGGGCCAGGTTATGAGCCTGGTTGTAGGTCCCCAGGTGGATGCCAGGACGGAGGGAGATGAGAGCCAAGTCAGCCTGTAAAGTGCTGCATCTGCTTGAGGCCTGGTTTTATAAACTATGAAGTGTCATGCCCATGTGAAGCCTGGCCTTGTAAACTGAAGTGCCACCTTGCTGTGAGCCCAAACCTAAGAAGTAAGGACCGGAGATTCACTTCCCAAGTGAAGTGACCAGATGGGGGGGTCAAGAGGGCTGCCCACCTCCACAGTCTCTGTCCTGCCCTCTGCTCTCTCTTTGCCCAGGAGTCCCTGTACTCATTTGCACTCAAATGCCTCATCAGCCTCTCCACGGTCATCCTGCTGGGCCTGGTCATCCTCTACCATGCCCGAGAGATCCAGGTCAGTGCTCAGTGGGGTTAGGGCAGCTCCCCTCCCTGCAGCCCAGGGCCCCCTCCATGCATGCACACTCAGTTGTGTCTGACTGTTTGTGACCCTTTGGACTGTAGCCCACTAGGCTCCTCTGTCCATGGGATTCTCCAGGCAAGAATCCTGGAGTGGGTTGCCATTTTCTCCTCCAGGGGATCTTCCCGACCCAGGGATTGAACCCACGTCTCTTGCATCTCCTGCATTGGTATGCGGGTTCTTTACCACTAGGCCAGCTGGGAAGCCCCCAGGACCTGGGAACCCTCAAAAACATAGAAGGATCAATAGCCGCTTTATAGAAGGAAAGAAGAAAAAAGATCTCCATGGAAACAGACTGTTTAGATCCCTCTAAATTTCCTGGAATGCATATCATCATTTTGATTTTCATCGATAATTTGGTAAAGAAGACGGACCGTCAGGGAGCAGGCAGTGGGCTGGGGTTCTGAGGTGCACGGGGACTGTGTTTGCCGCCCTGGGGTCTTCTATGTTTTGCAGCCACGGAGTCCAGTGTTTGTAGCTGGCTCCTTTTCCTAGTCTACTGGACCTGTTTTTTGAAAGATTTCTCATGTGCCAAGGGTTCTCCTATTTCAGGGGTTGATCAAAACCTCGTCAGGGCCTGGAGAGCCAAGTTCTGGGCTTGTAAGGCAAGTGCTACCATCGCAGGCCAGCACCAGGGCCCAGGGACACCGAAGGGGGTCAGATCTGGCTCCTGACTCTGGCCTTTGACCCTTGACCTCAAGGAGCCACAGCCTGGCAGGAGATGGGCGTAGGAAAATCCCGCCTAGGTTGTACTGTATGCAGACCTGTCAGCGGACACCCAGAGTCTGGTACACGGGAGGGGTCCTCAGTCTGGCTAGGGGTTGGGGTAGGAGGCCGGTGACCCTTGAAGTAAAGGAAGCAGTTCTAAAGGGACAGCTGGAAACAACAGTCTGGCAGTTTCCCTAACAGTTAAACCTGGAGTTACCATATGACCCAGCGATTCCACCCCTCATTACACACCCAGGAGAAGCAACAACTAGATCCACACAAAAATGTGTACCCATGTGTTCAGAGCAGCATTATTCACAACTGGCTAAGAGTGGAAACCACCCAAATGCCCACTGACTGATGTATGGATAAATGAATGGTGGTCTGTCCGTACAATGGTATACTGTTCAGCAAAACGAATGTTTGCAGCACCATAGCTGAGTGTCTTAAACAACAGAAGTGTATTTTCTCGTGGGCTTCCCTGATGGCTTAGACAGTACAGAATCCACCTGCAATGCAGGAGACCTGGGTTTGATCCCTGGGTTGGGAAGATCCCCCTGGAGAAGGAAAAGGCTACCCACTCCAGTATGCTTGCCTGGGAAACTCCATGGACAGAGGAGCCTGGCATGCTACAGTCCACAGGGTCGTAAAGAGTCAGACATGACTGAGTGGCTAACACACACATATATTCTCTCACATCTCTGGAGGTTGGAAGGCCAAAGTCAGGTGCTGGCAGGGTTGGTTTCTCCTGAGGCTCTCTCCTTGACTTGCAGGCGGCTGCCTTCTCATTGTGACCTCACATGGCCTTTGCTCTGTGCGCATAAGCCCCTCATATATACCCTTCTTATAAGGACACCAGTCCTATAGGATGGGGGCCTCACCCTATGACCTCATTTAATCTTAATTATGTCTTTAAAGGCCCTATTTCCAAATACAGTCATATTGGAGGCTAAGGCCTTAGCAGTTGAATATTGAGTGGACAAAGTTCGGTCCATAACTCTCCACCCTCTGGCCCACCTCCCAAATCCATGTCCTTCTCCCATGCAAAATGCATCAATCCCAGCAGCCCCCAAAGTCTTAACCCATTCCAGCATCAACTCAAAGTCCAAAATCTCTTTTAAATTTCATCTAGGGACTTCCCCAGTGGTCCAGTGGTTAAGAATCCACACTTCCACTTCAGGGGCCCAGGTTCGATCCCAGGTCAGGGAAGTAAGATCCCTTGTAGTATGCAGTGTGGCCAAAGGAAAAAAGAAAGAAAGATTATATTTAAATATGTGTGTCCTGTTACTCAGTTGTGTCTGACTCTTTGCAACCCCATGGACTGTATAGCCCACCAGGATCCTCTGTCCATGGGATTATCCCAGCAAGAATACTGGAGTGGGTTGCCGTTTCCTACTCCAGGGGATCTTCCCGACCCAGGGATCAAACCCACGTCTCTTACATCTCCTGGATTGACAGGCTAAGTAGCATCTAAAACAGACATAGGTGAGACTTGAGGTACAGTTCCTCTGGAGACAAAATTTCCCTCCAGCTGTGAACCAGATAAGTTGTGTGCTTCCAAAGTACAGTGGTGGGACTAGCATAAGAGAGAAGCCGAAAAATGTGAAAGGAGAGGAGTGACAGGTCCTAAACTTGTCTCAGACCTGCCCAGGCAAATTCCACTGGGTGTGAAGGTTGGAGAATGATCTTCATTGGCTCACCGCCCCACCTTCCAGGCCTCCTGAGGCGGCAGCATCCTCCTCCACCCTGGCCAGTGGCCTTTTGTGACTGCCTTCTTAACTCAGCATATTGTCTTCACGGAGTAGCATGTGCCATAACTTCACTCCCCTTCATGGCTGAGACATGTCCCACGTGTGGAAGGACCACATTCTGTTTCTCTGTCCATCCCTGGATGGACATTGGGTAGTTATCTACTTTGGGTGCCTGTGAATAGTGCCACTGTGATTCCACGCACACAAGGATGTGTTTGAACAACTGTTCTCATCTCTCCTGTCTATATACCTAGGAATAGGGGCGCTGGGTCATTGGTGACTCTGTGTTTGACTTTTGGGGGAACACCTGTGCCCTGTTTAGCTTGAATTGTGGCTGACCCTGAGAACCAGGGGGTTTCGCCTGTGAGGCCATATTTGTTGTAAAAGCTGATGCGGTTTGGGGCTGGGATCTCCCTCCGTGGCCCGGGCACGTGTCCAACACCCACCGCGCCCTGCCCACCTGATCCCTGCAGCTCTTCATGGTGGACAACGGGGCGGATGACTGGCGCATCGCGATGACGTGCGAGCGCGTGTTCCTCATCTCCCTGGAGCTGGCCGTGTGCGCCATCCACCCGGTGCCCGGCCACTACCGCTTCACGTGGACGGCGCGGCTGGCCTTCACGTACACGCCGTCAGCGGCCGAGGCCGATGTGGATGTGCTGCTGTCCGTGCCCATGTTCCTGCGTCTCTACCTGCTGGGCCGCGTCATGCTGCTCCACAGCAAGATCTTCACGGACGCCTCCAGCCGCAGCATCGGCGCCCTCAACAAGATCACCTTCAACACGCGCTTCGTCATGAAGACGCTCATGACCATCTGCCCGGGCACCGTGCTCCTCGTCTTCAGCATCTCCTCCTGGATCATCGCCGCCTGGACCGTGCGGGTCTGCGAGAGGTGCGCCCCTGACCCCCGGGCCCTGCCCCCATGACCCTCAGGCCCACCCATGATTTTAGTGACCCCAGGGCGCCCCCAGCCATCACTCTGACCTTGTGACTTCTGACCCTGCTGAACCCCGTACCCACCCATGGCTCCATCCCTGTGACCCCTGATCCTGCTGACCCCTCCCCTGAGTTCCTGGCTTCAGTGACTATCTCTCACATGCAGCTTCCTCATCCCTGGGACTCCAACCCTGTCCCCAGCCACCCCCAACTCCTACCCTGACCCTCACCCCTCCAGGACCCCATCCCTCTTTCCGTTTCCCCTCCCTCCAGGGGCCCCTCCACTGGCCCCATCTCTGGCCCAGGGTGGTGGAGGCAGCAGGAACAGGGACCCCCCTCCATCCACCTGCTTCCCCCACAATTTAATCTGCTCTCCTTCTCCCCTCTGCCCACCCTGCCGGACTGTAGGGAAAACATGTGAGTCCTACCCTCAGCCGAGCTATGTGTGCGAAGTTGCCAGCTGTCCTGCCTGCCAGGAATTTAAGATCAGCTGCCACCAGGGGAGGGAGCGGAAAGGGGAGGCGGGTGTCTGGAGCCTGACCAGAGCCCATGGGCCATGGGGAGAGTTTGTCCCAGTGCCACCAGGCAGGTGGGTCTGGGTCACTCTTGGGCCCAGTGCCCTGGGCATCCCTGGGGTCCTTGCCACCAAGGAGGGGTCAGCAAAATGGAGTAGAGGGAAGGAGAGTTTAGTTCTGGTGCCTTGTTGAGGCAGCTGGCCCCAGGGGGCAGGGGCAGCTCCTTCAGTGGGTCTGGAGTGAACGAGCACAGCCCCAGCTTTTAAGACCCCAATACGGGGGTTTCTTCTGAATGGCCTTGGAAAGTGCCGGGCTATTCAGCCAACTTATAGATGAGGCTCTGAGGAGCTAAAGGGACACCCTGAGGGTCCAGTTCCTGCTTCTCTCCAGAAACCCCCTGGGGCTTCATGGAGAGGGAAGGGTCCCCCTGAATCTCTCAGGGCAGGGAAATGCCTTGTCTGGGAAGGGGTCTCTCTTGCCTCTTGATGAGCTGGGTAGGGGCTGTAATGGGTGGTACTGGCATTGGGCTCCCTGGGAGGTCCCTGGGCCGGACCTGTCCCCAGAACCCCAATCCTCACCGCTTCAGTTGTCCCCTCCCCCACCCCACCTCCACCTGGTGTGGGGCTCCTGGGAGAGAGGGCCCAGCTCTTCCTGTCACCAAGGCTGAGGATCACATGAGGGCTCCTTATTCCCCTGATGTGCCTCCATGCCAGTTCCCACAGACCTGAGGGCTGGGGGCTGGAGTGTTGGGAGAGGGTGCCCTGCATCAGGCATCACTGAGGTCCAGGCTGGATCACTGCAGGGGCACCTGGTGAGGGCGGGGAACGGGGCAAGGCCAGGGGCAGCCAATCCTAAATTCTGAGCCCTGTGACACCGCTTGATGCCCCCTCGCCTGCCTCGCTCCACCCCCATGGCTCTGTCCCGCCCCACCTCCTGCATGTCCCCTACTCCCTGGTCCGGGGTGACCCTGTAGCCCCCACTAGAGCTCCAGCTGGGCCCGGAGCCTCCACGCCCATGGCTGACGGCTGATAGGTTCCCGGCTCCTCCTGCCTCCTAGGTATGGGATGTTGATCTCTGGAGAAGTGGAAGCTGGCACAGCTTCAGGCTCAGGTGCCACAGGGTGAAAGATGAGACTTGGTCTCTGGTGCCCCTCACCCAGTAGAAGCTTGGAAGCCCAGGCGGAACAGAAAGGCCTCCATCCCTCCTTCCCACCTTTTGGGTTTCTATCTCCTCCTTATCTTGTTTTGTTTTTTTTTTGGTCACACCCCATGGCATGTGAGATCTTAGTTCCCTGAACAGGGATTGAACTTATGCGTCATGCATTGGAAGCTCGGAGTCCTCACCACTGGCCCTCCAGGGAAGTCTCCATCTCCTCCTTATCTTGAGGCCCTGACCCCAGCCCCATCTGCCTGGAACAGCCCTCCCCACCAGCTCCCCCTGCCTGGCCTCTGTGGCCCAAAAGGAGAGGGGTCATCTGGGAAGGGCTTCCTGACCTCCCTGAGCTGAAGGGGTTTTGCAGGCAGGGGACTGGGATGGAGCAAAGCTTTGAACCACCCCCGGATCCAGAGCAGCAGTCCCTCAGCCTCTGTGGTCAGCCTGGGCTGGCCACAGAGAGCACCAGTTCGTGGCCTGTGTGGCCAGGGTCTTGGGCTTGGCTTTGACTGGGACAAGATCATGTCCCTTTGCAAGGCCTTGGAATCTGTCCTCTTGAATAACGAAAGTTGAGCCCCAGGTCTCTCCCCAGAGCTAAACATGCTGCTGCCTTTCCCACCTAACACCAGAAGATTCTCAGGCCTGAAGCTGGTCACGTTGACTGGCCTAGGACTCCCATCCCCAGGGCTTGCGCCTCCAGGCTTCTGCCTCCCCGTAGGGTCCTCCTCCCTCCCCAGGGCCTTGCTGATTAGGGAAGTTCTTCCTGGTGTCTGACTTGAATCCTTGCCTCTACTTCCTGCCGCTTCTGGTGCCCATGGCCACCCGTGTTTGCATCTGTCTGTGTGTCTGTCTTTGGGAGGGGGATCGTGTGCTTATGCGTGGACACATGTGGACATTCCCTCACCAGGACCCCTTACTGCCCCATAATGAGCAGCTTGGTGGTCGGGTGAAAGGAGGGTGTTGGAAGCGATGCTGGGGAGGAGGGTATGGGTGCCCTCTGCCCTGTGGTATCCTCAGGAGGACCATCGGGCTGTCCTGGGTACTAACCATTGCCCCACACTGCCCTACAGCAACACTTTGGACACTTTGAGCCTCCAGAGTGGTCAGCTTCCTGCAGTCAAGGCCCCCATGCAGTCAGGTGGACCCAGGGCCCTGCCTTCCTGGCACTGCCCCTGGGGGTGTCATGAAGGCAGAGGGACCAGTGTGGTCTGACTAGGTCCTCCCTGGCTCCCCTTCAGGTACCACGACAAGCAGGAAGTGACCAGCAACTTCCTGGGGGCCATGTGGCTCATCTCCATCACCTTCCTCTCCATCGGCTACGGTGACATGGTGCCCCACACCTACTGCGGGAAGGGCGTGTGCCTGCTCACTGGCATCATGGTAAGGGCGAGGGCCCCTGCATGTCCCCACTGATGGGAGCTCACCCCATTTCGAGCTGGGCCTGCTCAGAGTTCTTCCCTGTGTCAGCCCTCCACTGCCCTCTTCCCTCTGATGCGACATGAAATCCACCCCTTTAGGCTTCCAGGGGACATCTCTTCTTGGGTTCTTCCAGCCTGAGTCATACAGCTTCTTCTGTGCCCACCAGGCCAGAGGCTGTGGTCCACTCTGAACCAAGAGTCACTATTGCCTCTTTATGCCCCACAGCCCACTTAACTCACGGTCCTTGGAGCCAGGGCAAGGGGCTTGATGCTTCTGTGCCTTGGTTTCCCTGGCTGTAACCAGTGTCCTCCCTCTGCTTCTTGCAAGGACTCAGCCCCTTCCTTTTTGTGAAATGCCTAAAGCCATGAAGGCCTCAGATACCCAGTCAATAGCCCCTGACCCCTGCCATCACAACCCAGCTCCCCATCCTCGCCTACCTGTCAGGGTGTGCTGAGCACCCCACTGGGCCCCTCGGGTATAAAGTTCATCTCATGTGACTCTGTGGGCCCGAGCAGCACCCCGTCTTCCCTAAAGTCTTCCTAAGTCCGTCTGCTTGCGTGGGCAACTTCTGACGTCTGTGCCTGGTCTTTACCATGATTCAATCATTAGGTTCCCTGCCCATGCCTTCCTTTTGGAGCCTTCTTTCTCTCCAAGCTTCTTTGACCTCCATAAGTGCTTTTCCATGTTTTGAATTAAGGCTTGTTTGATATATGGTAGGGAACGCCTGTCCCTAGCCCCTAGTTAACATGTTCATTTTGATCCCAGAAACTTGGCCTCTGTATACTGATTTCAAATCTTGGAGATAGAGTTTGGGGTGAAATATAAAAGAATAGCTTTATTGCTTTGCCAGAGTTGCAGCAGGCTTGTGCTCCTCAAAACTGTGTGTCCCAGCCCAGGAGGATTTGGTGAAGGGTTTCACGGCAGTGGTTCCAGGTGGAGTTTTCCCTGGTGGTTCAGTCGATAATCTGCCTGCAATGCAGGAGACCCGGGTTTGCTCTCTGGATCAGGAAGGTGCCTTGGAGAAGGGCATGGCAACCCACTCCAGTACTCTTGCCTGGAGAATTCCATGGACAGAGGAGCCTGGTGGGCTCCAGTCCACGGGGTCACAAAGAGTCGGACACAGCAGCAACTAAACAGCAACAAAGTTAATTTGCTGGGGGTGAGATGCTGGAGTAGATTGTAAAATAACATAAAGAAACATGCATAATGCTTTTTAACTAAGGGCTGGGTCAGCTTAGCCTGTAGGAGCAAGGACCCAGTGGGGGCCAGAGGAGGATGTGTATTCCCAACTTGTGTCCAAGAAGAAAGAGACACGGGGTGACAAGGGGAGAGAGCCATGGGCCTGGGGAGATGGTGACAGCACGAGACAGTCAATGTGCAGTGAAGGGGGCTGAGTGGACCCAATGGAAACACAGCCCCTCCTTCTGCGGGAGGAAAGAAAACCGTGGTGGGGATGATGACGGACTTTTGTAAGGACAAATGCATTTCTCTACACAGGAAAATAAGTGGCCTGGGGAGGACCATGGGGGGAATTAGATTGGCTTCCTTGGGCTTATTTGTGTTAATTTTTTCACAAACTGAAATTGAGCAGGACCCTGTGGGCACAGAAACCTTTCAAATAGTTGCTGATCAGGGGAGGGGGTACAGTGACAGGAGAGGAGCAGCCAGGAGACCCCAGTGCAGCCTTGGGGCGGGGTCCCCTCAGGGATACACATAATAGTATCTTTGAGCTCTTCTACAGAACTAAAACCTCCCATCAATGGAAGATGATGAAATACTTGGTGAAGCAGTCTTCATTCCAGAGAGAAGGTCAGTTTGATAAGCACAGGAACCACGGAAGCTCATCCAGAGAGCACCTGAGGCCAGGTTAAAGGAATGCCAGCCCCGCACATACTCTTGAGCCTTATCAGCAACTCCCCTCTGGAACCACTGCTATGAGGAAAAGTGAGAATGTCAGTCTCTTAGTCATGTCCAACTCTTTGCGACCCCATGGACTATAGCCTCCTGCCAGGCTCCTCTGTCCAGAGAATTCTCCAGACAAGAATACCGGAGTGGGTGGCCATTCCCTTCTCCAGGGAATCTTTCTGATGCAGGGATCAAACCCACATCTCCTTCATTGGCAGGCGAGTTCTTTACTACTGAGCCACCAGGAAAGACCTCAAATGAACTTTACAAATAAAAAAACCCAAAATATTTAGATAAGATGACTTTAAACCCAGAAAACCCACAGTGAAACAGAAAAGCCATGTTCTTTCCACTGGGATGAGCCTCCTTCCAGAGAATTAGTCTGACATTTAGCCTGCAGCTCACTCCTGGCCTTTGCTTCTAGCAAATGCAGGAGTGTTTACACCCAGGGATATTTCTTGCTTTTCTGTTACCACATAGCCAGGTATCACATGAAGCCACACCTTGGTCTTTCAAGCCACTTTCTGTTTCTTATTCTCCTGTTATTGTCTCCTCTTCCATCCTTGTCCAAGTGTGTCTTCTCCCTGTCACTGTTCCATGGCCCACCCCCTTCCAATCTGTTATAAAACACACATTTGCTCATCATTGAACTTCAAGGCATCCCAGCATGGCCTCCTCTAAACTCAGAGTCTTCTGCTGGATGTGGCCTCTGTGCTATTGTGTGGCACAGTGTCAGTCAGCCCATCTTTTTCATGACTGCATAGTATTCCACATGGGGGTTCCCAATATGTTCTTTGCTCCAGTTGACAGGGATTTTTGTTTTTAAATTTTTATTGAAGTATAGTTGATTTATAATGTTGTGCCAATCTCTGCTTATAGCAAATGACCCAGTTATACACATGAAACATTCTTTTTATTAAATATTCTTTTCCATTAGCACAGGCTACTGAATATAGTCTCCTGTGCTATATTAGTAGGGCATTGTTGTTTATCCATTCTATACATAATAGTTTATAGCTGCTAATCCCACACTTCCACTCCATTCCTTCCACTTCCCTCTCCCTGCCGACAACCACAGGTTTGTTCTCTATGTCTGTGAGTTTGTTTCTGTTCCGTAGATAGGTTCATTTGTGCCACATTTTAGATTCCACATGTAAATGATACCATATGGTATTTGTCTTTCTCTTTTTTTACTCACTTCACTTAGTATGATAATGTCTGCTTTCACCCATGTTGCTGCAAGAGGCATTATTTTATTCTTTTTTATAGCTGAGTAGTATTCCATTGTATATATGTACCACATCCTCTTTATCCATTCATCTGTCAGTGGATATTTAGATTGTTTCCATTTCTCAGCTATTGTGAGTAGTGCTGCTTGGAATATAGAGGTGCATGTACCTTTGTGAATTGTAGTTTTGTTTGGGTATATGCTCAGGAGTGGGACTGTTGGATTGTTTGGTAATTCCATTTTTCATTTTCTGAGGAACTTCCACACTGTTTCCCATGGTGACTGAACCGATGTACATTCCCATCAGCAGTGTAGGAGGGTTTCCTTTTCTCCACACCCTTTCCAGGATTTGTTATTTGTAGACTTTTTAATAGTGGTCATTCTGACAGGTGTGAGGAGGTACCTCATTATAGTTTTGATTTGCATTTCTCTCACAGTTGCTGATGTTGAGCATCTTTTCATTTGCCTATTGGCCATCTGTATGTCTTCTTTGGAGAAATCTCTATTAATGTGTTCTGCTCATTTTTCAACTGGGCTGTTTATTTTTTGTTGTTGAGTTGTATGAGCTGTCAGTGTATTTTGGAAATTAAGCCCTTGTATGTTACATCATTTGCAAATATTTTCTCCCGTTCCATAGGTTGTCTTTTCTTTCTTTTTTCTTTTGTGGTTTCCTTTGCTGTGCAAAAGCTTGTAAGTTTGACTAGTTCCCATTTGTTTATTTTTATTTCTATTGCTTTGGGAGACTGACCTAAGAAAACATTGGTACGATTTATGTCAGAGAATGTTTTATTAGACAGGGCTTTTCTTGTACACAGACCCCTGAGTCCTCTCAAAACCCATATCCTGGCCAGAAATGCATGATGGGATCTCCTCAAGGGGTGACTTTGTGCCTACCCTTCCCCATAAATGTTTGCTTCCATCTGTAAGAAAAACTAGCCACTCCCCTGGTCCCCAGGGGCTGGGTTTGGGTCTCTTCCTTCCATCCTGTATACAGCACCCACAGGAGGAAGCAGTGGGCGGGTGAGGTGCCAGAGAGAGCCTTGGTACAACCAGGGAGCCACCTTCCGGCCCCTCAGCGGCCCCCCTCACCAGCCCCTGCCACCTGCTCCCTGGCCACTCCTGGGCTGATGACAGCTGGATGTCCTGTTCCCAGGATCCCGATTCTCAATGGCCAAATGCCCCCTTTCTCTCCCTCCTCCATCACTTTTCACTGGCCCCCCCTCCGCTACTCTCGCCTGGCAGCCTTGCCCTCCTCCTTGGCTCCTCCCTCCTGCCCTTCTGCCTTTCAAGTGGCCACCAAGTGGACAAGCAAGTCCTCTCTGGCCTCCTTCCCTCACTGGGGGACTGGCTGCCATTCAGGACACACTGGGGAAGGTGGTTGCTAAGAGCAAGGAGCCCCATCACAGGGAAGACAACCGCTCCTTTTACTTCCCCGCATCCTGGGACCTATACTTTGCCTCTTCTGTCCTGAAGATGCCCCACCATGGTCAGCTGACCTGATCTTCTTTCTCATCACCCTTCTGACCCTACCAGTTAGCCGCATTACTGGTCAGCAACATGTTAGCTGGGTCTCTGTCTCCATCATGTAGACCCCAAAGCCTGGATGGAAATTCTTCCCATCCTCCCCTCTCCATGGACATCAGCCCCAAATGTACATGCAGATCCGGCCCACTTCTTGTCCTTTTTCTTATCTTTGAGCCTCACTTTTCCCCTCTGCCCAAGAGGGGTAAGAGTGGTCCTGCCTCCTGTGGCTGTTGGGAATCAAACAAACTAATGTATGGCACAGACTCCCTGGACATTCAGTGGTGTTAAGCAAGTGGGGGTTAGAGTCAGTGAATTCAGAAGATGAGATCTGCCAACGCTGCAGGTTTGGAGGGCAAAGGTGAGGGGGCAACCAGGAAGGCTTCCTGGAGGAGGGAGGGTGTCCTACTTGCGACCCATATGAGGTGGATTCTGACATGCCCCCTCACCTTCTTCATGCAGGGGGCTGGCTGCACGGCACTCGTGGTGGCTGTGGTGGCCCGGAAGCTGGAGCTCACCAAGGCAGAGAAACACGTGCACAACTTCATGATGGACACTCAGCTCACCAAGCGGGTAAGGACACCAGCCCCATCACCGCCATTTCACCTCCTGGCCCTCAAGGCTGACTGTCCCCACCTTACTTCTGCACGTGTGCCCATGGGTCACACCACGCTGCCTGTGTATGCCCAGAGTGCCCTCAGCTGCACCACCACGTCAACACCTTTGAGCTGTGCAGAGTCGTGGCTGTGGCCACAGGCGTCCGCTTCTGTGCTCAGTCACAGCCCAGCCATGGGCCACTCAACAAGAGGCAGGGGCTTCATCACCAGGCAGCCAGGTGCAGCTTATAAGCTGTATGACCTCAGCAGGTGAGTCTCTCTGTGCCCGTTTCCTCACATATAAAGTGAGAGAGATACCACCATGCGTAGATTCACCGAGTTAACGTTAGCAAGATGTATAGAAAGGGTCTGGGTGGGTCTTCCCAGGTGGCTCAGTGCTAAAGAATCCACCTGTCAATGCAGTAGATATAGGTTTGATCCCTGGGTTGGGAAGATCCCCTGGAGGAGGAAATAGCAACCCACTCCAATATTCTTGCCTGAAAAATCCCATGGACAGAGGAGCCTGGCAAGCTACAGTCTCTGGGGTCACAAAGAGTCAGACACGCCTGAGTAACTGAGCAGCAGCAGTAAGGAACTGTTCTTTCTTTGGCCTCAGGTAAAAAACGCCGCTGCTAACGTTCTCAGGGAGACGTGGCTCATCTACAAACACACCAGGCTGGTGAAAAAGCCAGACCAGGCCCGGGTTCGGAAACACCAGCGTAAGTTCCTCCAAGCCATCCATCAGTAAGTCCAGCACCTTTCCCACTTGCGTTTCTGTGTCCACCTGGCACAGAGGCAGCCCAGCTCGCGGGGAGGAGGCTGCAGACTAGGCCAGACAGCTCGTTGTGGCTACACAACCATGAGATTCCCGTTCCGGGTGGTCCGTTGGCTGGGGCCTACAGCTTCTGTGCTGGGTGGGATAGTGGGACCAGCACTTTTCCAGGACAACAACCTCTGACAAATCATGTAGACCACCCAACGTAAGTGGCAGGAAGCATAGTTTATTCTCTGGAATAGCCAAAATGCCTTGCCCCTTGCACACTAAAGCAATTTCCCCTTTTTGCCTTGGCTTCCAGGAAGCTCAGAATTAAATTTGTGGCCTGATTTGTATGATCATGTGGGGTAATTACAGATTACTTAATTTTCTCTGTTGTCGCTTTTTCCTGAGATTTATTTAATCAAGTAGTTCTCATGTTGACTGCGCGTTGGAGTCACCTAGGGAGTGCTTTTTAAAATCCCATAGCCATACCGAATGCCAATTACAGTACAGCCTGGGATACAGCCTGAGCTCAAGTTTAAGTTCCTCAGGTGAATCCAGTGTTCAGCTAGAGTTGGCAGACTTTTTCCGTAAAGGACCAGATATTAATTATTTCAGGCTTTGTGAGCCAAAACGTCTCTGTTGCAACTACTCAACTCTGCTGTTGTAGCAGGAAGGCGGCAAGGTGGATGGGTGTAACTATGCTCCAATAAAACTTTGTTTTCTAAAACAAATAGCTGCCCAGAATTTGGCCTGTAAACCATATTATGCCAGTCACTGTCCACAAGAAATAATATGTGGGTAACATGCATAGTTTAAAATTTTCTAGTACCCACATTTTAAAAAGGTGAAAAGAAATAAGTGAAATTAATTTTAATATATTTATTCAATCCAATATATAAAAATCATTATCACTTACTAATATGTGATTAATATAAAAATCATTAATATTTTAGAAAGTTTTTAATACTAAATCTTTTCAGTCTGGTGGGTATTTTACACTTACAACCTGTTTTTATTCAGACAAGTCACATTTCAATGTTCACCAGGAGGTATGGGACAGTGTGCAGTCTAGAATTTAAACAGGTCCAAATTCTATGGGCTCTGGCACTCAACAATAAATTAGAGTTGAGTCACATAGTACCTGATTAAAAATTTTCAAGCATTTTTAGGCACTTTTCAGAATGAGCCTATGCATCCCCAGCTCTTACATTCTGGAAAACCTCATTCACAATTGGGCTTCCCTAGGAAAATCAGATGGATTCTTGCCCTAAGAACTCCTCAGCCAGACTCAGGGGCTGATGAATCAGAGAGTGAGGGAAACAATGTTAGGGTCTGAACTAGTACAAGAGGAAGGCAATCGAGTCAGCCGTAAGGAACAGAGATGGAGGCAACACTGCTGACCGCCGTGTGAGCCGCAGAGTCAGGCAGCTTGTTGTGGGCAGGCTCCAGGGTATGGCTGATGCGGTCAGCTACCGGGGCACTGCAGGCTAGCAGAGTGTGGCCACAGAAGACCAGGCCGTGACGAGGAAGCTCAGCTAGCTAGCTTTGATTTTTTAAATCCTGTTTAATCATTTTGCCTCTTTTTAAAGAACAGCTTTATTAAAGTATAATCAACATAACCAACTTCAGCTAGTTAAGCGTGCACAGTTTGATCAGTATTAACATATGTGTACCCATGAAACTATCACCACAGGCAAGATAATGAACAGATTCATTGCCCTAAAAGTCTTCTTGAGCCCCTATTATCCTTGTCTTTCAACTAGAGACTTTAGTCCTTTAACATTTATTGTGTTTGCTGTACCATCCTTGTGTTTTAGCTAGAGTTTAATCCATTTACATTTATTGTGTTTACTGTTATGATGGAATTAATTTCTCATAACAATCTCTACTTCACAAGACTGTGGGGAGGTCTAAATGGAGTGGTATGCAAAAATGCCTGGCATAGTTCATGGCACAGAGCAAGTATTCAGTAACACATGGTACCCCAAACCTCTGCTTCCATTATCACCTATGAAGCAGGGAAAGAAATCGGTACCCTACTTACTTGGCATCACTGTGCCCAGGTGTTTGTCCTGTTCCCTTGCAAGACCTGCCAGCCCTCCTTGTTGACCCTTCAAAGGTTGTTTACTGACCACAGGGTCCCAGTCTGGTCTCTGCCACCTAACTGTGGGGCCTGAGCAAGTGACTATGCTACTTCAAGCTTCATTCTCTTATCTGTAAAGTGGAAACAGTGGTGACATCCCTCTTCTCCAGGAATGGAGTGTGGAGCAAACACAATTGGGATGACCAGATGACTTGCCTGTGCCTGCCTCCCACATACTATTTTCTGAAAATGGGAACTGGCATTGTTGTTGACACCCTCAATATGTTCATTTGGTTATTCCACAAGAATTTCCTCCGCCAGCTGGTGTGCCAGGCATGGGGGGCACAGACCTGTCTCTGCTCTGGACCTTGCTCTAAGGGATATCCCTGAAAGTTCTCTGGGAGAAGTTGGAGGGTGGGAATTGAGGACAGTTAGGTCAGTGGAGAAGGCACCTGCTCTGTGAGTTACCTGTGTTCTTTTGCTCTGGGGCAGCACTATCTCACTCACCTTTAAGTCCCCCTGTATGCCCCCCCGCAAAAAAAATAGTGGCCTTATAAGAACAGCTGATGAAATCAAGAACATTTGAACTAGGGCCTGAAAGATGGATGGGATTTGGGTATGAAGCCAAGAGATGGGCATGCATACCAAGGAGTGTGCACAGTCTGGACATAGGTGGGAGGTGGGAATGAGCACAGTGCCCAGCAGACAGGAGGTACCACCTGTAGGTATGACGGAGCCATGGCATCTTCTTGAGCTGGAGAGTCCCCACAAGGGGAGTGTGGTATAAGCAGCCAGTGAAAAGGAAGAAATGGTCTCACAGCAGATAGATTGAGGACACAGCATACAGTGTACACATTTCCTAGGGATACTTTAACAAAGTACCACAAGCTGGGTGATTTAAAACAGAATTTGTGATCACACCACTCTGGAGGCCAGAAGTCTACACTCAAGGTGTTGGCAGGACCATTCTCCCTCTGAGGACATTAGGGGAAGATCTGTCGTAGGCATCTCTCCTAGCTGTTGGCAGCCCCAGGCGCTCCTTGGCTCATAGAAGCATTGCTCTGATCCTCCATCTTCATGTGTTCTCCCTGTGTCTTCACATCATTCTCCCTCCCTCTGTGTGTGTCCAAATTTCCTCCTTTTATAAGGGTACCAGTATACCAGTTATCTTAACCTGATTAAATCTGTAAAGACTCTATTTCCAAACAGTCACATTGTGAGGTGCTGGAGGTTAGGACTTCAGTATGTCTTTTGTGGGGACCCCATTCAACCTGTAACAGGAATGTTCCAGAGATGCCAAGAGTGACTTCCCCAGAGCAGGCATGTCCATGGCTCCTTAGCAAGCCTCTGTTTTCTCTCCAGGGCACCCCCAGACTTCCAGTTTTGGGGTTGCCTGTATTTGCCTCCACTTCTCCAGACTGAGAAGTGGGTCCTCCCAGGGGTCCTGACCACACCCAGGATGGGTGGGACCCAAGGGTCCTCTCCAAGCATCTGTCACATGTTGGATGTGCAGGGGTTGAGTCTGGACCAGTGAGGAGGAAAGTAAGAGTCCTGCCTGAAATGGTCTCCCTGGGCTGGCTTAGCTTCAGAAGGGGCAGAGAGAAGGGGTGAGGACAAACTGCCCCCCTACCCCGGCCCACATAGAGAGCTGTCCATGGGGCCAAGGTCTCAGAGGCTGAGTGGCAGTATAGGTTCAAGTCCTGAGGCTTGGTTTCCCCCTCAGGAAATGTGTGGGCACAGTTTTCTGGACTAAATGCCATCTCCAGGGCCAGGAGCTTGGTACAGGCTGGCATACAGTGCAGCTGCAGGGCTGAAGTCAGCTACATTTGCTGGGAGGGCACTGTTGGAGAGAGGAAGCAGAGGGAGGAGGCATCCCTGAGGGCTGGTACCACCCCCTCAGGGGCTGGACCTCTCCCAAGAGCAAGGGCAGTTGCCCCTCTGCTGTCTAGGGCCCCCAGTCTGGCCCTGGGGTGGCGCACATGGGAGGTGGGCCGGGTTGGGTACAGGCCGCCCAGCTGTGCTGAGATTAAAGTTGCCTTGTGGTTTCTCTCTGCTCCGCCGGGTCCCACCAGAGCGCAGAAGTAAGTCTCTTCCCTGGGGGTTAGTGCATGTTTTCTGAACCATCCCCCAGGCCCTGCTGCCCCCTGCATGCCAGGAGGGGATGGGCTGCAAGGGGACCTCCAGCTTGCCCTCATCCCCAACTGCGTACCCCACAAGGTGACCCTGGGTGGGGTGAGTTGCATGGAAGAGCCCGGACTCCACTGCAGCCTCTGCACAACCCACCTGCCCACCTGTCCCCCAGGCTCCGGAGTGTGAAGATTGAGCAAGGGAAGCTGAATGACCAGACCAACACGCTGGCAGACCTGGCCAAGGTGAGGCGGGCAGGGCAAGGGGGGGCAGCCCCGGGGGCCAGAGGGGTTGGTTGGGCCTTCAAGGGAGGATGAGGAATGTTAATTGCTCAGTCTTGTCCAACTCTTTTGTGACCCCATGGACGGTAGCCTGCCAGGCTCCTCTGTCCATGGGATTCTCCAGGCAAGAATCCTGGAGTGGGTTGCCATTTCCTTCTCCAGAAGATCTTCCCAACCCAAGGATCTAACCTGGGTCTCCTGCATTGCAGGAAGATTCGTTACCTTCTGAGCTACCAGGGATGCCTGGTAGAGGAGGAGGAGGGGTGTTCTGTAAAGAACCAGGCCCAGCTCCCGCCAGGGAGGGAAGAACTGTGCTCGTGCCCATGGTACAGACCAGGGATGCAGGGCAGGCAGCAGGTGGAACATGGGCAGTCTGCAAGGGGCCACTGTGACCAGAGGCTCCAGTCGTTAGCGAGATGCCAGAAATCTACATCTGTGTGTAAAAGCTTTACTTTGGAATGTTGGTGGCTATTTTACACTTTTAATTAATAGCTCTAATAAGAATATGTAAATAAGGGCTAAATTGGTGAAGTGGTACTTTCATATTTAGAAATGTCAGCTACATACAGGCTCTAGAGTTTAAGAGAAAACAAATTTCTTTTGCTATGAATACAAGTTCAAATTATAGACTTCCCAAGCGGCTCAGTGGTAAAAGAATCCACCTGCCGATGCAGGAGGGACACAGGTTTAATCCCTGGGTAGGGAAGATCCTCCGAAGAAGGAAGGATCTAGGATTCTTGCCTGGAGAATCCCATGGACAGAGGAGCCTGGAGGACTATAGTCTATGCAGTTGCAAAGAGTCAGATATTACTTGGCGACTAACGAAACAAGAGAACAGAGCTTGAAAGCTCTCATCACACACAGATTCAAATTATAGCCTCAGGAGAAAGCTTAGTTGTACAGCAATTAAATATCTTTCAGGAGATTAAAGTTAATTGCCAGAGCTCTGTAAGATCAGTTTGAGTTAGAAATGGATCTGTTTGTTAGTTCTAATGTCAGGTCCCATCCTATTTCTTGCTTTCTGCATAGAAAGATATGTCAACTTCAGTTGGGCAGCCTCTTAGAATATTTGTCACACTCTTCTCAACTCCCATCTGCCCTTTCACAAATAGTTCACGTGTGAACTTTGCTAACTGGCTCCATCTCCTAATCAATTAATAGATCTGAGCCTAAGTTAATATTATCCTTAGAAAATGTGAAGTCCTCTTCTATTTTACTAGTCATACTCATCACATTTTGGACTCACTCTCTTCATCATTAGCAAGAGAATGCAATTTAAGGGAGTTCCCTAGTAGCGTAGTGTTTAGGATTCCAGGCTTTCACTACTGTAGCCCCAGATTCAATCCCTGATCAGAGAACTGAGATCACACAAGCCATGCAGTATGGCCAAAATAAAAAAAGAATGCAATTTAATGCTAACCTACATAAACTTAATTTGGAAGGGAATGTTACAGAGGAAAAAACATTCTAGAAGCCTGAAGAAATAATTCAGTTGGTGGTAGAAAGAGCATAATCCTAAGAGCATGTGGAAGTCCTTGGCCAACTAATGTGACGCAAATGAGATAACAGCTCCAAATACATATTAAATGCCTTTGAGAAACTCAGGTATATTATAGTCTGGATTATCCACTATCATACTTACTTCATGAGTATGTGAATTGCTAAAAGTTATTTAAACCTGTAATTACAGCAGTATGCTCCTCTCAAAATACATTTAAGGGAGGCTTCTTTAAAGTAAGTCTTTCACTGGATTGGATAATATGGTTTCTTTTTTTTCTTTTTAATTTAATGAGGTTAAAATGTTTTCCAGTATTAAATTTTAATGCTTTCCAAGGTTGCTGATTTAATTTGTATCTCTCCAAAGAAGACAAAATATATATTCTAATAAAAACTTAAACCTCAGAGAGGGCCAAAAAGAACCATCCAGCGGCTGTTCAGTTGCTCAGTCGTGTCCAAGTCTTTGTGACTCCACGGACTGCAGCCTGCCAGCCTCCTCTGTCCACAGAATTCTCCAGGCAAGAATACCTGAATGGGTTGCCATTTACTTCTCCAGTCCAAGGGCTGGATGCCTCCAGATGTTACTCCCTGGCCTTGGGGACTGTGTGGTCCCTTGAGGCAGGCTGGGAGGAGGGCCTGTGGCCCTAGGAGGGCCCAGAGGCATTTGTTCACCCTGGGATGAGATTTGCTTACCAGTAGCAGGAAAGGGTGGAAGGCACTGCCCAGGTAAAGATTCGGGTCTGAAAGGCTGTGGATGCGGTAAGAAGGAGCTGTGGTGTGGATGACCGATCTCCCTCCCACAGAGCGAGAGCACGGCGAGGGAGGGTGGGGAGACACTAGCCTGAGGCCCAGAATGGGTGGTGAGCTGCGGACTGCCCCCCGGAGGGCGGGTGGGTAGCCGGGCAGGAGGGTCTAGTCTGCAGGGAGCTGGGCTGAGAATGGAACCACGGTCTAGCGCCACCTGGTGGCTACAGCGACATCTGCACCGAGGGCTGTCCGTGTGAGTCCTGCCTCCCCCAACAACTCATCTATCTCGGCATCCCTGCTTGCTGCCTTGTGAGAACCAGTCGAGGTGGCACGGACACCCCACCACCTGCTGTAACAGTGACTGTAGTGGCGGTCGTGTCCCCTGGCCTGTGATGGAGTCAGATCCTTGGGGCAGTCGCCTCTCCCCGCAAGACCCCCATCCCCTCCCCAATCTAATGTGGGAAGCGGGGCACGGTTCACAACCTAGCCTCCTCCGCCTTGATCGTGTTCCCAGCCCGGAGCAACGTCAGTCCAGAAGACCACCCTCTGATTTTATGCACCGTGCGGCTAGTTCATCCCCTCAGGGCAACTCTGGCCACACCCACTGGGCCCCAGGACCCTCCTTGACCTTCCCCTGGACTGCTGGCACCGAGCCTGGAATTCAAGACCTGTGGCTCCTCTCACCTGTTCTCCCACCGCTCCCTGGGGACCACCCAAGAGACCTTCGGCTGGGCCGGTAGTGCCTTATAGTTGTCCCTCACTTAGGTCCAATTAGTGGGTCACCACCCACCCGGGGCTGCCCTGCCGTCTCTCCATGTCCATCCCTCCCTCCCTCTCACCTGGTTTCTCCTCTCTCTCCCTCTCTCCCTCTCTCCCTCTCTCTCTCTGTCTCTCTCTCTCTGTCTCTCTCTCTCTCTCTCTCTCTCTCTCTCTCTCTCTCTCTCGCCTCTCTGTCCTGCAGACCCAGAATGTCATGTACGACCTCATGTCCGAGCTGCACGCCCAGCACGAGGAGCTTGAGGCCCGCCTGGCTGCCCTTGAAAGCCGCCTGGATGCGTTGGGCACCTCCCTGCAGGCCCTGCCTGGCCTCATCGCCCAAGCCATACACCCACCCCCCGCCCCCCTGCCTCCCTGGCCTGGCTCCGGCCCCCTAGACCAGGTGGCTCGGAGCCCCCCACACTGGTGGCCACCCGTGGCCCCTTCAGACTGCGGGTGACAGCCCAGCCTGCCACCGGACCCCTCAATTTTGGCCATCGTGTGGCCGCCACTTCCACGCCCTCCAAGAAGCCCTGTACAGTGGCGCCTCTTGGAGTTCAAGGAGCCGAAGCCGAGTTGGGCTGAGTGGACTGGGGCCCGAACCACCGCACCCCACCCTGACTGTGCGGGCAGAGAGTAGGGCCAGACGGCAGGCGAGGGCAGGTCTGCTTCCTCCCTGATTGGAGCTGGGGGAGCTTGGAGCTTCCTCTAGTCCCCTGATTACCGCAGTACGGCCCTCCCCAACCCTCGGCTCTCTCCAGGCCCCGGGTGGGTGTGGAGCAGCCAGGAGAGGGGTCCTTGCCAGTTCCAAATAAAGCAGGACCCACCCACTGGGTGTTGTGTGTGGCTGTTGTGTGTGTGCTGCCTGTTGTGTGTGGCTGGTGGACACTCGTATCACAACATGGAAAGTGGACAGCAGGGCCCTGGGGATTCCAGACCGGATGTGGGGGTCAAGGTGAGCCCATCCCAGCCTAGCCTAGTGGTCTCCCCCGGGCCTGAACCCCACACCTCCCTGAGGACATCTGCACCAGTACCACCTGGCACCAGTGGAGGGACCCTGCAGAGAGCAGGGGAAGTGGGTAGTCAGCACGTCCTTCCAGCTCGTTTTGCCAGAGCACCGTGTAGGGGCCAGGCTCCAGCGGGACTGTAGGTCACAGTCCAGAGGGGGAAGTGACATGAGTGAGGAGGGCCACTCAGTTTTTGATGAACATGGATTGAGCACCTGCTGTATACAGCCAATATAATGACGACTCTTCACCAGAACCTGACCAGGGTAGAATGGGGAGACTCAGAGAAGTGAAACCACCTGCCTGGGGCTACAGAGTGCAGAGGAGTGAGCCAGGATTTAAACTCAGGGGTCTGTAGGCCAAGGGGGAAGAATGGACTCAGTGGAGGTCACTCCATGGGGAGGGGACTGCTGTGATCCTGGGTTTAGAGAGGCCTCTCTGGGGCAGAATGGAGGGGAAGGTCTCAGACAAGTAGAATCGGAAAGGTCCTCCCAGGCCTTGGGCTCAGAGTGCTGGAGTCAGGTGGGGAGGCAGGCTCTAGGCAGATACTGCACCCTGGGTGGAGAGGGAGACTACTCTGGATCCAGCTGAGAGCCCAGGCTCTGGCAGCCTCTGATAAGGCCGTGGGCCACCTGCCTGGGGGTGAAAGATGGGACACAAGAACAAAAAGGACCCGGGGAGGTGTCGGTGGGCTGAGGTCAGACGTGGGTTCGAGTCCTGAGTCAGCCACTGCTGGGTGCCTCTGGGCAGCGGCTGCCCCTCTAGGGGGCCTCAGTTTCCTCTTCTGTAACATCGGCTGCTGAAAACAGGGCACAGTGCTAACCCTTGGGGACACCCAGTCTGATGGAGGAGGCACAGCAGTGAACACACAGCAAAGAATTAAGCATGTCTCCGAGGAGGTGACATTTGGGCATGGAGACCTGGAAAAGGGTGTTCCTAGCAGCAACCGTCGACGCAAAGGCCAAGAAGCGAGCCCCGAGCTTGGTGTGTTTGGGGAACAACCAGATGATGGCAGGAAGGCCGGGGAGGAGGCTGGGGCCGCGCCGGGTCCAAAGGTGCCGGGTAGGGGAAGAATGAGGCCGCTAGACAGTGGTTGCCTCCGCTCTGCGCCAGCCACATCCGCCCGCGCCCGCCTCTGACTCAACAGCGCCTACCCTGCAAAAACAGGACCCGCCCCGCCCTGGGGGGTAGCAAAGTCAAACGCGCGGACACGCGGGCGGCCCGTCCCCGGAGGCCCATGCGCGTCACGAGGGCGGACACGGAGGACCAGGAAGTCAGCCAACTACGCGCCGGCCCGGAGCCGGCGGCATCCACACAAGTTCGCGGCAGCAGGAGAAAGCTCGGGAGCGGGGTCCGGCGCGGCGAAGACCAGCGCCGAGACCAGAGAGGGCGGCAGACGCTGCCCCGCCGCGCGCCGGGCGGAGCCGCGCGGGCACCCGGCCCCCGCCGTGCGCCCCGGCCCCCGCCATGCGCCCGGGGGGCGTGCGCAGCTTCGCGCTGGAGCTGGCGCGGGGCCCGGACGACGCCTACCGCGGCGGGGAGCGCCTGTGCGGCCGGGTGCTGCTGGAGGCGGCGGCGCCGCTGCGGGTGCTGGCGCTCGAGGTGGCGGCGCGCGGCGGGGCGGTCACGCACTGGCTCGAGGGCCGAAGCGTAGGTGTCAACGCCGTGTCCAGCGACTACGCGGCCGCCGAGACGTACCTGCGGCGGCGGCAGCTGCTGCTCCGCGGTGAGCCTCCCATCTCCCCCACCCGCGAGCCAGAATCCCCGCCACCGACCCCTCTTCTCAGGTCGGGGCGCCCCTTTCCGAGGCCAGCTCTTTCCCTGTAGAGGCCGTGTGGGCTGGCAACCCTTCTCAGGGAGACTGTCTTACGGAGACACTAGACTCCCTTGACCTAGAGGGTATGCGGTGGAGACATCCTCCCACCCCGCCCCATATGGAGTCTGGGGATGTTACCAATCGCTTGCCCTCCCAATACAGCAGTGAGGAATGGAAGGAATCAGGAGCAAGTTTTGGGTGAAGTAGAAAAGTACAGTTTTACTGCTTTGCCAGGCAAAGGGAGAGACACCTGGCTTCTGCCTTGAAAAACCATGCCTCCACCCCAGAAAGCTAGATGAGGGGTTTTATAACGGTGGTTCAACATTGGGGGTCTTTGATAACGTTAAGGTGTGAGCAGGGCTTGCACGCCCTTAATCTCATCTCAGGTGGTCGGTCTTCCAGTCTTTGTGAGCCTCTCTGTTCCCTCTAATCTTGTCTCAAGTGGTTTCCTGGCTCCTCCCTTGATTAGCAACTGTTCAAACCCAGCCTGTGAAACTCAGGAAAGGTTATGGGAGCTGGAGTCAAGAAAAGGGGTCAGAAAGGCTTCTGTGTCTGGGAGCCCCACAGGACCCCCTCGGTTTCAGGGGTTCCCTTTGTGGAGCTAGGAGATCCTCTTCTCTGAACTCCAGGATGTCTCACTAGCCCCAAGCCTGAGGGCTCTGATTCCCAAAGAAGGCCCATGTCTCACCCCCCACCAGTGCCCCTTACCAATGTTTACATGAAGGGTTGTTTGCTGGGGTGGGAATTTTGGGGGTGTTTGTAGGTAAAGGGGTGGGAATGCATCCCAGGCAGGGAGAAGATTTGGGGTAGGGTCAGATCAGGTTAGGAGTCTTGGACATGTCCGTGCTTGCTCTGAGCCTTGGTCCTCCTCCCTTAGGCCATACAGCCAGTTGAGAGCAGAAGTAGGGGAGGGCAGGGACAGAAAGAGTCTGTGCTCTAGCACCTGCTGTGTGGCTGAAGAGGATGTTGGCCTCTCTGGGCTGCCCTAGCCACTTCTTCAGGGAAGGCAGACCTCACTATACCCATCTGCAAGATGGGTAGAAACAGGATGCAGCTCAAATCTGGCTCCCTGCCTACAGCACTCTTATTTCCAGCCCCGCACACACTAGATGCTTTGCCTACAGACTTACTACTTTGTCCAAACAGCCGCCAGGTGTGGGAGGCTCTTGCTTGAAGGGCTGTGGAAACCAAAGCATAGATGGCATGGAATGAGGCAAGAAGGGGCTCTGTAGGCACTTCCCTTTCCTTGAGACTCAGGGAAATCAGAGCTGGTCTCACCCTCCAGCCATCCTGCTCCCACTCACTGGTAGCTTCCTTAAGATGCTGGAGGAGTGAAGCAGAGTTGCTGTGTGACTTCTGGCGAGTCCCCTCTCCTCTCTGGGTCTTTGCGGGAACTCATCTGTGAAATGGACTGAGGAACCTTCCCGGGATTACCCTGGCGGTCCAGTGGTTAAAACTCTTGAACTTCCATCGCAGGGGGCGTGGGTTCAATATCTGGTACCTGGTCACGAAACTAAGATCTCACAAGTCTTGTGACCAAAAAGAAAGTATGAGCCATCCCATCCTCCCAAGGTCACTATTCCCTGCCTCCTCCAGGGCCTGGGATCCCCTGTTTTCTTTCTAGGCTTCACTTGGCCCTGGGAGAAGGTCTTAGTGCCTTATTTCAGCCCCAAGACCCTCCACCAGGCTGATCACTGAGTGGACAGCCTCTGCCCCTCTCTACTGGTTTTCCCTGACCTCTATCACGTACTGGTTGTGTCCGGTTATGGCCGCCTCCCACTGGGGGTGTCTTGGCCTCAGCTGGGGTTCTAGCCAGGCTGAGCCATACTCAGAACGGATGGCCAAGGTAGGGGGTTCTAGGACTTCCTAAAGGAAATCAGCCCTGAATATTCGTTGGAAGGACTGATGCTGAAGCTGAAGCTCAGATACTTGGGCCCTTTGATGGGAAAAACCAACTCATTGGAAAAGACCCTGATGCTGGGAAAGGTTGAGGGCAGGAGGAGAAGGGGGCAACAGAGGATGAGATGGTTGCATGACATGAGTTTGAGCAAACTCTGGCAAATAGTGAAGGACAGGGAAGCCTGGTGTCCTGCAGTTCATGGGGTCGCAAAAAGTTGGATACGACGACTTAGGGACTCAACTAGGTAGGGGGTGACTTCAAGCAGCAATGTATGACGCTGCCACCAGAGGGCGCAGGCGCTTCGCAGATCGCGTACAGGCAGCTTCTGACTTGGAAACCCTACTTAAGGTTCTTCTCTGTGGAAACTGAGGTCCAGAGTGGTTACAGTCCCAAAGGCATACTGCAGCCCTGAACCCGGGGATTCCATGAGCTTCCCCGGCACTGGGCTCTGTCTGTGAGGGGACGAGCTGGGTCAAAAGAGCAAACAGAAGTTTGCGGAGGCGGGGAGGGTGGGGGATGGGGGTGAAAAGGGCAGGTGCTGAAAGTTTGGAAAGGAACGTCGGTGCAGCAGCGCTGAGGCGCCGCTGAGTGTGGCAGTGTGGCAGGGGCGAGTGGATGAGCCGGGAGAGAGGCTCTGGGAGGGGTCGAGTAGGGCTACACCGCGATTCATGCGCAACGCTCTGAGGTCGGGGCTGATTTTCTTCTGGCTCTACAAACGTGGAAACTCAGGCTCCGAGCTGTCATTAAACCAGGTCACCCAGCTGAGCGGGTTTCAAATCATAGGTGGGGGCGGCTGGCGCCCAGTGTTGGAAGGTCCCAACCCCTTCTTCCTCCCGCCCCCAGTGCACGGGGTGGGGGGTGGGCGGGTCGAGCTGAGGCCCGAGGTAGTTAGTCCTAGACTCTCAGGGACCTAGCCGTTCCCTCCAGCTCCAGCTGTTCATGCGTCGAGTCACGTCTGCAAGTGGCGGCCGGTGGATGATGAAGCCGACGGCAGAATGCTCTTGCTAGGTGACCTGGCCTCGGTTTTTCCTGTTCACCCCTGCAGTCTGAGAGATGCTTGTTCTGTGTCGCGATGCTTGTCTCATCCCAGGGTCCAAGAGGGTGGCGGCGGTAGAAGGCCGCCAGCCGCAAGCTGGGGCTTTTGTTATTTTGCTCCAAGCCTGGGCAAGACCACGCCTCTTGCCGCGCCATTGGCGTATTCCCTTCCGGGGGCGGGACCTGCGTCTCGCCCCGCCCCTCCCGCCGTATAAATGCGGCGCCGGCGCAGGCCGTGTGGAGTCTGTGGCCCGACCTTCGAGTGCGCCTGCGCGCACCGGGTGGGATCGCGTCCTGAGGCTGCAGCCGGCGAGCCGCCGCGACGCGGGTTCGAAGCCAGGGGCCGCGCGCCGCGAGTTCGTATCCCCGAGGCGATGCTGTTCGACAAGGTGAAGGCATTCGTGGTGCTACTGGATGGTGCTAGCGCGGGCTCTGAGCCCGTGTTCAGCGGCGGCCAGGCGGTGGCCGGCCGAGTGCTCCTGGAGCTAGCGGGCCCGGCGCGAGTGAGCTCCCTGAAGCTGCGCGCGCGGGGTCGCGCCCATGTGCACTGGACCGAGTCTCGCAGCGCGGGCTCGAGCACGGCGTACACGCAGAGCTACAGCGAGCGCGTGGAGGTTGTGAGCCACCGTGCCACGCTGCTCGCGCCAGGTACCAGCCGGGGACCCCTGCACTGCGCTCGCTGCGTGCGCTGGGAGCCCCTTCGCAGCCACTGAGCCCGCCCCTCTTCCTCCTACCTGCAGGCACTGGAGAGACCACAACGCTGCCTCCTGGGCGTCATGAATTCCCATTCAGCTTCCAGCTGCCACCGTAAGTTGAGTGGGGTGCAGGATTGCGGGGGAGCCTCTAAGTGTCCCTAGGTCTGCAGCCCCTTCCAGGTTTGGGACTCCACTGCTTGGTATCTGGGGGCCACTGAGACCCAAGATTGTCTCCCTGGGAGGCCCCCCAGAGTGTCTCCTGCCTCTCATCCCCCAAAGCCGTTGGGGATCTCCCACCTGGGTGTCTCTGGGTCTTACCTTCCATCCACCCACAGGACGCTAGTGACTTCCTTTGAAGGCAAACATGGCAGTGTCAGATACTGTGTCAAAGCCACCCTCCACCGGCCTTGGGTCCCTGCCCGTCGGACAAGGAAGGTGTTTACTGTTATTGAGCCTGTGGACATCAACACACCGGCTCTGCTGGTGAGTGGCTGTCCTTGGTGGGTTGGGGGTGCCGCAGGCAGGGTCCTGGCTACACGGTGATCGGCTCCTCATTCCTCCCTTCATAGAGTGGGGGTCACAGCTGATCCCTGGCAGGGAGGGAGGCAGGCATGGGAATGCCAGTGGAGCTAGGTGCAAGAACCAGTTGCACCAGTTTGCTTTGTGGCTCTGTGTGAGTGTCTCACCCTCTCTGAGCCTCCCACGCATCCCTTGTCCCTCCTGTGTGAAAGGGGGCACTACCAGAGCTTATAATAATAATGGCTTACTGAGCACTCATTAACACACTAAGTGCCTGGCTTGTTCACTTGTTTTTAACTTAATAAGATGGGTCACATTCCTGGATCCATTTTGCAAACAGACTGTTAGAAACCAGGATACTAGACCCTGTCCCAAATCTTCCTTCAGCTGAGGGTGGTTTAGAAGCTCCACAGGGTCTGTGGTTGGTACAATGGGACCCGTTTCAAATCCTTTTCCTCCCCTTGACCCCTGACCAGGCCCCTCAAGCTGGAGCTCGGGAAAAGATTGCCCGATCCTGGTACAGTAACCGTGGCCTTGTCTCCCTCTCAGCCAAGATCGACCGCAAGGGCTACACACCAGGTAACAGGTGGGAGGGCTTAGATTGGGAAGAAGGCCAGTGGCAGGGTTGCAGGTGGGGAAACTGAGGCCCTGCGGTTCCACCTAACAGGTGAAGTGATCCCTGTCTTCGCTGAGATCGACAATGGCTCCACACGCCCCGTGCTGCCGCGGGCAGCCGTGGTCCAGACCCAGACCTTCATGGCGCGAGGTGCCCGCAAACAGAAACGAGCCGTAGTGGCTAGCCTCTCGGGGGAGCCTGTGGGCCCCGGGCGGCGGGCACTGTGGCAGGGCCGGGCTCTGCGGATCCCTCCTGTGGGTCCTTCTATCTTGCACTGTCGTGTGCTACACGTGGACTATGCCCTCAAGGTAGAGTATCCTCAGAGGTCGGGGTGGGTGCATTTGCTGTGTCCTTGATGCTGGAAAAGATTGAGGACAGGAGGAAAAAAGGGAGACAGAGAATGAGATGGTTGGATGACATCACTGATTCAATGGATATGAGTTTGAGCAAACTCAGGGAGATGGTGAAGGACTGGGAAGCCTGGTGTGCTGCAGTCAACAGAGTTGGACACAACTTAGTAGTTACTAAACAGCAACAACAACCAGCCTGGGGTCCCCCTCTCTCCTTGAGGCTAGAGCTGGGACCGCTGGGCCTCCTCCTGTAAGAAGCAGCATGTGGCCAAGGCTGCCTGGGTGCTGGTCTTTATCACGGTGCTTCCCTCCAGGTCTGCGTGGACATCCCGGGCTCATCCAAGCTGCTCTTGGAGCTCCCACTGGTCATCGGCACCATCCCCCTGCACCCTTTCGGCAGCCGCTCATCCAGCGTGGGCAGCCATGCCAGCTTCCTGATGGACTGGGGGCTGGGGGTCCTGCCAGAGCGGCCTGAAGGTGAACTCTCCATCCTGCTGTGGGTGGGTATGGGTGGGAGAGAGGCGAGGGCCTGGCTGACTCTCTTCCCCTCCAGCCTTGCTCGCTGCCCCCATCTATAGAAGTGCTCTGGAACAATCATGTTGGCAACCTGAGTCCCCCCCAAGAATCCTAATCCAAGGGCACACAGCCCAGTAGTTCCACCTGGCCATTGCCCTCGATGCTGGGGCTTCCTCCTCTACCAGCCTCACCCACCCTGTCTCTCAATTCCAGCCCCTCCCGAGTACTCCGAGGTGGTGCCCGACGAGGAGGTGGCAGCTATGGAGCAGAGGCTCTTGCCACTACTGCAGGACCCTGACGTGAGCATGGAAGGCCCCTTCTTTGCCTACATCCAAGAGTTCCGCTACCGCCCACCACCCCTGTACTCCGAGGTGAGCTTGGGGGTTCAAGAAGCCCCGGTGTCTCTCCAAGGCCCTGGGAGCCAAGAGGAGGGGGAGGAACCACAGGTGAATCTTCAGTAATGATAGAACTCCTAGGGACTTCCCTGGTGGTCCAGGGAAGAATCCACCTTCCAAGACAGGGGACGAGGGTTCAGTCCCTGGTCAGGCCAATAGGATCCCACATATTGGGAGGCAGTCAAGCCCATGCGCCCCAACTACTGAGTCCTCAAGCCTCAACTTGAGAGCGCTAGTGCTGCAAACTACAGAGCCCACGCGCTCCGAAGCCTGCACCATCACAACTAGAGAGAAGCCTGTGTGCAGCAGTTGAGACCCAATGCAGTCAAAGCTAAATTTCTTTTTTAAAGTGATAGAGCATCCTCTACATCCTGTTCGGGGCCTGAACCCACTTGGCATCTCAATCTGTTCCTAAGGGTCGCTCCCTAACCTAGTGTAGGGGTGGAGATCCAGGAGGATGGGGTGGGGGGTGTTTCTGAGCCTCCAGGGCCTCCTAAGACTTGATGGGATCCTTTCTGGCAGGAGGATCCAAACCCACCCTCAGAGGCCAGGAGGCCCCGCTGCATGACCTGCTGAGTGTCAAGTGGAAACTTCAAAGGATAAGGTGTTTACACATGCTTCCAGCCACCGTGGACATAAGCAAGGAGTGGCTAGATGAAGAACAGACTGGGCTGACTACATTGAAGTTGGGGGAACTGAGTCTCAGAACAAAATACAGCCATTCCACCATCACACAGACAGACGAAGAGTCAGTCTGGAGTCTTGACATATCTGGACTGGTCCTCATAAGGTACCAGATACCCACAGTAGGATATGAGAAACCATTCAACCTGTCTATGTCAGCCTGTGTTCCCTCAGAAGCCTCCAGTCTGGGACCGACAGAACCAGACATAAATACTTCCAGACTCACAGGACCAGAGGAAAGGACACAGAGCTGGGAGAGTCCAAAGAGGCAGCGGAGAAGGCTTTCTGGGGAAACGGCATTTTAGCTAAGGCTTGGTATATGAATAAGAGCTTGGTAGGCAGGCAAGCAAGAGGAAAAGTTGAAGAAGGTCAGAGCTGGCTGATGTTTGGAGACCATCCCCTTCATCTTTGGAGTGGGGCTCAGAGAGCAAGTGCCTCAGTCAAGGCTGTACTGCAAGGTCTGAGGGGTGAGAGGGCCCAGGAAAGAGGCATTCAGGAAAGCAGGGCTGTGTGGGGCTGAAGGGCGGCAGTTGCAGCGACTCCAGAGACTCCTGTCCCTGGCTGGAGCGCCTGGGCCCCTCCACATGCTCCAGGGCTTGAGCACTGCCTGGGTATTGCATGGCCTGAGAAACACAGCTTCAAAGTAGGACAGACAAGACCAGCTACATAACTTGCAGAATGAAGACATGGGGCCACTTGTTCAAGAATTAAGAATTTCAAGACAGGGACAGCAGAGCATTAAACCAGGCTGTGGGGACAGAAGTCAGCCTGGGGTGACAGAGTAGGGCCACAGTATGGGGCAGCTGGACGAGCCTCCAGGTGCAGAGACCTGGCTGAGGCAGGGCCCCCGCCTGGGACTCCACATTTCTGATAAGCCTTAAATTCTTCTCTTTTGTACATGTTTTTAAAAAATAAAAATCACAGAGGAAGAGCTTGAACTTAGTGGTTTATTGCCCCCAGGTGCTGAAAAAGTTGGGTGGCCTTGACCACCATCTTGGATCTGGATCTCAGATGAAATCCCAGGCTGGGGAAGGTTGAGGGGCCCATTGACCAGAAGGTGAAGGTGAGGCTCAAGGACACAGGGGGAGACTGACAGCACATCTCTCCCCTCAGTGTAGCTGCAAGGCTGGGAGCAGAGCTGGTGGAGGCCTCATCTGTCTTCGCAGAGTGAAGCTGAGCAGGTGGGAGGGAGGCGAGATGCAGGAGGATCCTGCCTGTCTGTGGAATCTGGGCTGGTTTTGCTTTTGTTGTCATTGTTGAGTCACTCAGTCTTGTCTGACTCTTTGCAATCCCATGGACTGTAGCCCACCAGGCCCCTCTCTCTGTCCACGGGATTCCCCAAGCAAGAATACTGGAGTGGGTTGCCATTTCCTTCTCCAGGGGATCTTCCTGACCCAGGGATCGAACCCACTTTTATTGAGATTCAATTCATTTGCCATTTGTAAATGTGTCTAGCAATTAGGACCTTTCCAATACTGTGCCACCATCACTTGTAGCTCCCAGTTATGCTCATCAGTCCCAAGGAGACCCTGTCCCCACGAGCTGTCACTCCACACTCCTCCTGCCTTAGCCCCAGGCAACCACTCACCTGCTTTCTCTGGCCTCTGAATTTGCCAGTTCTGGACATTTCCTGTAGGTGAGCTCATCGAATGTGTGACCTTTTGCGTCTGGCTTCTTTCACGTGGCATGAAGTTCAGCCGCTTTGGCTGCAGCAGGAGTCCGTGCTTCGGTCCTTTTGACGGCCAGATAATATTCCATTGTGTAGGTGCACCACGTTTTATTTATCTACTCAGCCCCTGTTGATGGACATTTGGGTCATTCCCACCCCTGATAATTGGGGCTCAAGGGGCTGTGGCTGTGCTTGCGCAGGGTTCGTTCGAGTACTCGCAGAGCTTTAGGGCAGCTCTCGTGGCCTGGACGTTGTTGTTTTGCTGGAGTCGCAGGTGTGGAAAGGGAGTCCAACAGAATGAGGTAACTTGCCCAGGGTCACACAGTGCTGGAGCCCCCACTGGAAAACGCCTCTGGAACTCTGGAATCCCGCGCAACTCAGGCTCCGCCCCAGACCAGAGGCCCCGCCCCACGGGCGGGGCCAAGTTAGACCACCTGCCGACAGACTTGACTTCCTGCCCACCAGTCTTCCCAGAGCAATGAAAATTAACTGGCAGCCCAGAGTGGCCACGGGTGGGCTGAGGGGCAGGATTGAGGACTGGGGGGACCCTGGAGCAGGACACTGGGAGCTCAGTGTTCAGGCTTTGCTCTCTGTGATGATGGGTTCCGAAGTCACTTGCTTCTGAACCTCAGTTTCCCCATCTGAGACTAGGACACTTCCTCTTCACATTAATCACTCTCCTCCCTGGTCTAAATTAGGCCCTGATTCCCAACATCTCCTAGTCTTGGGGTTCACCCAGTCCAGCAGTATCTGCCCCAGGTAGCTGATTGGCCATCAAGCTTGGAACTTGTCAGACTTGGGGTTCCTGGGGGCCCAGTGGCAGGGGGAGATGTTCCTACAGCACGGTTACCCAGATCCCCAAACGGCAGCCTCAGGTGGGGCTGAGTTCCCCATCAGCTGGATTGTGGAAGACACAAGATCGCAGTTTCCAGATTCATGTTCCCAAACTAAGAGGAGTCTGAGGTGTTTATTCCAACAGTGGATGCGAGTACACATCTACAAAAGGTTCCCCCGGGGGCTTGGGAGGACAAGCCTACCTCGTGTCCCCAGGACTCCTGCGTCTGCAACTCTCTGGAACCTGATCCCTAAAGGAGGCGGATTTTCTGGTTTGGATAAATGACAACCAGCATAGAGCTAGGCCAGGCAGCCCAGAATTCAGGGAACTCCCTGGATGTTGAGTGGGGCCCACAGAGTATAGAGGAGTGTGGCCAAATGTTCTTCTGAAATAAAATCCCTCCTCTCCTTGGTCCTCTAAGACCATCCACCCACCTCTCCCTCCAGTTTCCCCCTCCATCCCTGGCTGCTACTCAAACACCCCAAGCTGACTTCTACTTCAGGGGCTTTGCACATGCTGTTCCTTCTGCTAAAAGGCTGTTCCTTATAGCTGGCCCCTCTTAACACACTGGCCTTAAATTTCAGGGATAGCCCAACCTAAAGGCACCACCTCTCATCATTCCCTCCCCCACCCCCCGTCCTATGTTTTCTTTGCCTTCGTCAGTCTCTGAAATTTGTATTTAGATATTCACTTGCTTGGCTGAGACCTTGAGAGCAGGGCTGAGTCAGGGGTGTATCTGGGGACCCAGCACACAGCAGGAATGAGTGACTGGAGGGGACTCCCCATCTACTCTGGTGTGAACAAAGACTCTGATGGGGGTAGGAGGGTCACTGCTTCACATTTATTCCCAGGACCCCTGAGAATCAGAACTGTCACTGGTTTAGAGTCAAGGCCAGGTCTCTCTCTGTATCTCACTGCTGTCTTTCTCTCTGCTTCTGCCTCTCACCATCTTTGCCTCCCCCATCTCCATCTCTTCATGTCGCTCTCTCACTGGCTCTTATTGTCTCTGTCTGACTTACCATCTCTGCATCTCTGTGTCTTTCACTATCTCTCTGTCTCTCATCCTCCCTCTTGGCTACCATCTCTGTCTCTGACTCTTTTACCATCTCTCTCTCCTGCCCTGGCTGGGCCAAGCCCGGGGCATGGGGTGACAGGCAGGCAGGGCGCCTGCTGCTTGTTTTCCGCCCTCACTGGCAGCAGGCCCAGCCGGGCTGCTATTCAGGAATCCTCCAGCCGCCCTGCTCCAGCCACCAGGCCCAGCCACCACCAGCCTCTCCTCCCGGCACATTCTGTCCCGAGCAGGGAGTACTGGGGGTGGGCGGGCAGGGGCACATGTTCCTGCCCGGCTCCAGTTACAGGACAGCCAGTCCTGGTGGCCCTGCTCCCCACCAGCGCTGCCCCCTAACGCCTCTCCTCCTTGCTCTGGGCTTAGATCTTGAATGGGGCCCCTCCTCTGGCTAGTCCCCACCTCAGGAACTCTGCACCTGCTAAGGCTTCCTCTGGAGCTCCCTCTCCCTAGATGGTCCCAGGACCTTCCCCCATGTAGACCACCCTTCTCCCTTGTAGACCTTCCTGTCCCTTGGCCACAGCACCTTGTTAGTTCCCCTACCCCCGCTCTGATGCATTTGCTTTCTGATCTTTGCCCTTCTCAGAGTTATATATGTTTAGGTTTTTTTTTTTTTTGGCTTTGCCACATGGCATGTGGGATCTTAATTCCCTGATCGGGAATCAAACCCGCATCCTCTTCATTGAAAGCATGGAGTCTTAACCACTGGACCACCAAGGAAGTCCCATATTTGTTGATTTACATGTCTATTATCCCGGGACCCCACTATATCTGCAGTGCCAGGCACACAAATTAGGGCTTGGTGACTATTTTAGAGTTGATGTTGTCAGCCTGAATTCTGCTCATACACATGACTCCTCATCTCTTTAGCCTGCCTGACCCACCCCAGCCCCTGCCTCCTCCTGTCCCTGCTGTTTCCCACCCCACCCCCACCACACACACTAGGAATCTCCCAGTTCTCCAGCTGTTTCCCAGGGAATTCCCTGTACCACCAGAGACACCTTTATCCAATGAGGGGTTGGGTCTGTCTGTCCTTTAAGCCCACTGGGCTCTATACACAAGGGCATCCATGGGGCATACACACACACAAGCAGAGACACAAATGGGCCAGCGAACTCTAGCACATGCAGCTGAGCAACCCAACGCAGACCCTCTCACACATACCCGCTCACAGCTGTGCAAACAGGGTTGCCAGCAATGACCACACTCACCCCAGTGCTGGGCACTCACGGTCCTGGTTGAGGGTGTGTGGGGTGTTCACGTGTGGAGTCCCTAACTCTGAGGAGGCTATGGCTTCTTTGCAGGTGGGGACAGGATGTGGGATTTGAATCCACGCCAGGGTATACTCCATCTTGTCCACACGCACCTCTGCCCTTGCTTCCCTGGCTCAGGAGTCACCCCCCCCAACCTTGTTTTGATGTTCAGGGAAGGCCAGGAAAGTCCCCAGAAAGCATCGGGCTGGGCAAGGGGCCCAGGAGGAAGTGGTGACTCAGCCGGCGGCCCTCAGTGCCTGCCACACTGTGCTGCTCCATCTCAAGGGAACCACAGAGAGCAACAAGAAAGGATGAGGAAGGGGGCGCATGGTCAACAGGGCCTCTAAACAGCACGTGTGGTGGGGAGGGGAGTGCCTGGATGGCCCCTCGGCACTCCTACATCTCAGCCATGCCGAGTCCAATTCACAGGTAGAAAAACTGAGGAAAAGAGAACAGCCGACTTGGCCCAAGGCTCTCCAGCCAAGATGCAGCAGGCAGGGGACCCTTGAGTCCTTGGCAAAATGGTCCTGAGGGCATCTACTCTCCCCGCACACATTTTGGTGGCAGAAGGAGCCAGGTCCACTTCCTGCTTCCAGATGCAGACAGGTGACCAGGTCTGGCCAATTAGGGGGTTTTGTCACCATGGACTCAGGGATTGGTTCAGGGATGGGTGTGTGAATCTGGCTGAGCCAATCACTGTGGGACTTTGGAGACTGCCTGGAAGTGACGACAGCGGCCCACTTTACCAAGCGTGACAAGGACAGCAGAACAGAGTCTGGAGGACCACAAACGTCCCCCACCCTGTGAAGTCCAGGTGGGCCAGATGGAAGGATGAGGGCTGGAGGGTCTTGGGAAGGCTAGAAGCAGGAGAGGACATTGGAGTTGGGGCTTTGATGGATGAAGAGGAGTTTGCTAGGGAACTCGAGAAGAACAGCCCAGGCAGAGGGCACAGCCTGTGCAACCCTAGCAGACAAGAGACAGCCAAGCATGTCTATAGCCATCCTGGTGGGTCTCTGGGGCTGGAGCATGGAAGGGACAGCTGTAATTGTGTTTGTTTATTTGCTCCTGGGCTGGGTCTTTCACTGACCCCCAGAAGGTGGAACTAGGTCTGCTTTATCAGCTGCTGAAGCCTCATTAATGTTTGTGACAGGGAGGGCACTCCTTGGGGGACACAGGGATGAGATGGAGAGAGTGAGTGGTAAATGGGAGAGTTGGATTCATGGGGCAGGAGAGCCTGGGGTTGCCTAGAAGCCAGGAGGCACTGGGCCACAGTCCAGGCAGAAAGGGGCAATTCCCCATCTGTGAATCCTATACCTCCAGGGATGGTGCTTTAGTGGGAGGCAGGTTAGAGCTCAGGGTCTGGGTTCCAGGCACTATCCCTTCCTTCCTGTGTGACTTTGGGCTAGTGACATCACCTCTTTGAACCTCAGTTTCCTCATCTGGCATCTGATCTCAGGGTCAGGACTGGGGTACAGAGCGGGTGCAGGATCTGCAGGGCTGGATGGGGGAGGGTTGCGGAAGCAGTGGGGAAGGGGCTGGGCCTGTCCAGAACATTCCATCAGCAGTTCCCAGCCACTTTGAAAACAGGAAGCCAGCTCTCAAGGGAGCCCCCAGCAGCGTTTCCTGAGCCTCCTAGTGACGCAGGCTGGGGGTGTGCGCCTGCACATGTGTATTTACAGGCGGTGGGGAGGTAGGCGGAGCCAACAGCGTGTGCGGCATGTACGTGCGCTGTGTGTCTGCCTTGTCTGTGGCATTGCTCAGAGGTGTGTGCACACCAGTTGTGTGTACTTGAATGCAATCTGCATTCAGTCAGTGTGGGAAGCAGATGTGGGGTGATTGGTGCATTTGTGAGTTTGGGTCCAGGTGTTAGGCGTAAGTATTTATCAGCAGTGGTATGCCCTGGCAAGCACTAATTAGTATAGGGGGGTACTGGCTTGTGCAGGCTTGTGTCAATATAGGCAGGCAGATAGGAGCCTATTTAGTGACCTCCTCCCTGCCCAGGCCTCTGAATCCCCAGGTAAGTCCTGATTCAGCTGTCAGTGGTCTCTCTGGATACCATCTCTTCCCTGCTCCAAACCCAGGGCCCTGCATAGCCTGTGGATGCCTCCACTCTCCTTTCCTTCTATCTGACACTCACACATCAGCTCCTGGCCTACCTGCCTCCTTGCTGTTCCTATAGGCTACCAAATATGTTCCTGCCTCAGGGCCTTTGCACATGCTATACCAGCTACTTCCTTCCCCTTTTCCTCTTTTTCCAATTTCAGGACACTGGCCTTCAGCAAGTGTCTCCTCTCCTGATTCTCAACTATCTCCCTCTCCTCCCCGAAGTCCCCACTTTGACCACTTCCCTCTGCATCCTAGGATGAGTGGCTTCCCTCTATAAACCTCAGTTTTTTCTCCTGTAACCTGGGACCTGTCTTGGTGTGGCCTCACTCACTCATAGTCATTGAGAAAGCAAAGAAGCCTGGACTCAAATTTGGACTGGCCAGATCCCAGAGGCTTTGTCCTTGCCCATATTAAATGAGAAAAACACCTAGGGGTTGGGGACAGTCTAGGTCACTCACTCACAGGGGCCAAGTGGGGCCAAACTGGGGCCTTCCGTGGATCATGTTCCGGGGATATATTTTTCTTGCTCATAAATGTCTACTCATCCTTTAAAACCCCATCTCCAATACCCCTTTTCTCTGACCCCGTTCTGATCTCATGGACTGAGGGCATTTGTACCTGACCATGTCTATCCCCTCTCAGGAGCCGAGCATCACCCAGACAGATATGCAGGACCATGTTTCTCACTGGTCTGACTTCCTGGAGCTGGCTCAGGTCCCCAGGCCATGCCTCTGATTCCCAGGAGGTGCCTCCTGCTGGCTTATCGCCCTCAGGACCTGCCAAACTCAATAGTTTAGAAGAGCAGGCAAAACTTTTCTATTCCACCAAGACGTCTCTATGTTCTGGAAATTCCCCTTCTAGAAGATGCCTGAAAGAAGCCTGGAAGAGGCCTCCAGCCCCTCTGGCCTTGGTTCACATCAGCTCCATGCCCGGCTGATTCATTTGAGAAATGAACCTGAGACAGTCCAAGACACAGGCAATGCAGTGGGGGTTTCTTGCTGATGTCCTCAGGGCAGCCTTGGGAGCTCAGATACCATCCCCTATATATCGTCCCCAAAGCCCATGGGGTCCAGTCCGGCCCCGCCCCCACAGCCTCCATCACGACAGACTTAGTCCCACCTCAGGGCCTTTGCACTTGCTGTTCCTCCTGCCTGGATAGCCCTTCCCTCACTCCTCACAAGACCTTCCCCTTCTCCTTGAGGTCTAAGTTCAAACATCTCTTCTTCAGAACACCTGGGCCTCCCCAGTCAAACCTTCTCTGCCTCATTTTCTCTGTTAGCCCTTCTTTTGTGCTCCTGACAATTCACAATTACAACATATTTGAGGGTTCATGGTTGTCCTCCACCTTCCCTCTGTATTTGGACCTCTGAGAGGGCAGGGCTGTATTATGCAGCAAGCATCCAGTGAACCTGCAGTAGCAAAGGAGAAAGCAAGAGCCCAGAGGATGTCTCCTTAAGGGAGAGTCCCGGCCTCCCCCCCTGGCCTCTGCATCCTTGCTGCCTCCCTCTCCCAGAGCTTGCTTGGTGTTTGTGGGGGAGGGGAGGTTGGGAGAACCAAAGGTCTTGCTCAGTCATTCACACACTGGCCTCTCATAAAACCCTCCCCTTTATGATCCAGAGCCCCCTTTCCTTCCAGGCTCCAGGCCTAGAAAGGTCCTTATTTTGGCCTCCTCACCTTGTAGCATGAGTGGGAAATCCAAGGTCAGAGGAGGTCCTGCATCCAGGCTGAGCAGGCCCCTCCTCTACTCACTCACACTCTAGCCATAGCTCCCCATCACTCTCCAGAATCCAGCTCTTCAGCTCAGGGTTCAAGGTCCTGCCTGAGTGTGCCAAGATCCTTTGTTTTTCCTCTGCCTAATTCTCAGTCACCCTTTAGATCTCATCTTGGTTGCATTTCCCAGTGTTTTCTTTTTAATTTTTATTTATTTTTGGCTGCACTGGGTCTTTACTGCTCTGCACAATATTTCTCTAGTTGCAGCGAAAGGAGGCTGCTCTCTAGTTGCAGCATGTGGGTTTCTCATTGCAGTGGCTTTTCTTGCTGCAGAGCATGGTCTCTAGAACATGGAGGCTTCAGTAGTCGTGGTGCACGGACTTAGTAGTCAAGAGGCATGTGAAATCTTCCCAGATCAGGGATGGCTGGTAGGCAGATTCTTGACCACTGGGCCACCAGAGAAGTCCCATGTGGCCGTATTGACTGTTCACACAGTCTTGGGATACATCGACAGATGTCAGAGACCAAACATTCACTGCACCCAGCGTGTCAGCATATCAGACTGAATGTTACTCCTGCTTGCAGTGGCATATGAACATAATGGACCATTGCTCTTGTTCTTTGCACAGTGTATGAACATCAGAAACTATTGAACTCATTGTTGGCCCAGTATATGCACGTCATATGCTGCTGACCACTAACAGGATAGTATAGGAAACAGAAACTGCTTGGGAAGCTTGGATCAAAAGTTGAAAAGCTTTCTCTGTTAATGGCCAGATTATGAATTTTCTCAGTTCTGCCAGCCATACAGCATCTCTTGCAACTAGTCAATTCAGCTCTCTTGAAATCAGCCTCAAGCAACACTCAAATGAGTGAGTGTGACTGTAAAACTTTATTTATGCAAATTAAAATTTGAATTCCATGTAGTTTTCTGTTTGGTTGGCTTTTATTTATTTGGCTGCACTGGGTCTTAGTTGTGGCCCATGTGGGATCTAGTCCCCTGACCAGGGATTGAACCCAGGCCACCTGCATTGGGAGCTCAGAATCTTAGCCACTGGACCACCAGGGAAGCCCCTTCATGTAGTTTTCGTGGGTCACATGTCTTCTTTGCTATGTTTTCAATCATGGGAAAGTGTTGAAGCCCTTTTCTAGGTCTGGCCAGTGCTGCAGTTTGCCAGCCCCTGGATGAGGCTCACGATGGGTAACGGAGTATCAAGATTCATTGTTTACAGAGTATCAGAGCTCTGTTTAAAGTGCTTCCACGTCTCCAGCTAAGAAACATTAGGGCAGGTTGATGACTAACAGTGTCTGATCATTGACAAGTAACAGGTATCAGGACTTCATGTTTACAAAGTATCAGTACAAAATGAGCAGGGGTGGCTAATGAGGCGTCAGGATCTGCCTTTAAGTTGGACCCAGCCACCTGCCCTGGTACTGATGGAGCGCTGCTGCCCATTCTCAGAATACTGTTTACCAAATATCCAGTGACAGGGGCTGGTCGCAGGGTATCGAGTCACAGGGCAATCACACTGAGACTCGGGCGCTGTGACAACAATGCTAGACAACAGCTGTTTACAGTGACATGAGACCGGCTGTTTACAGGAGACCAGCCGCCCTGCTTCCGGATGCAGGAATCCAGATGGTGGGACAGGCTCCTCTTGTTTGCTGAGTCCTGATCTAGGGACACCTCTCCTGTGCCAGGAGCTGGAGTGAGAAAAGTGCCTACAACCCAGGCAAGGTTGGGCTTTGGCTCATTCAAACACCCTCTCCCCGCATCCTCCCCCACCCCAACTCTTTGGAGGGAAGAACTGAGTTCGAGTACTAAGTCACTGGGTCTCATTGTCCCACCTGAATTCCCCTTCTGCCCATCTCTTGCTGTGCCATGAATTAACCTCTCCGGACATCTATTTCCTTATCTGTAAAATGGGCACAATAATGGATCAGGGTTCCATCAAGGTATAAGATACCCAATTAACTTTAAATTTCAGATAATTTTTTTTTAATTTTAGTATTGTTGTTGTTCAGTCGCCAGGTCGTGTCTAAATCTTTGTGACCCCATGGACTGCAGCATGCTAGGCCTCCCTGTCCCTCACCATATCCTGGAGTTTGCCCAAGTTCATGTCATTGAATCAGTGATACCATCCAACCATCTCACCCTCTGTCATCCCCTTCTCCTCCTGCCTTCAATCTTTCCCAGCATCAGGGTGTTTTCCAGTGAATCAGCTGTTTGCATCAGCTGGCCAAAGTATTGGAGCTTCAGCTTGAACATCAGTCCTTCCAATGAGTATTCAGGGTTGATTTCCTTTCAGACTAACTGGTTTGATCTCCTTGCTGTTCAAGGGGCTCTCAAGAGTCTTCTCTGGCACCAGTGCTCAAAAACATCAATTTTGATATAAATATAGACAATGCAATATTTGGGGTTATACTAAAAAAAAAATGTGTCAGTTGTTGATCTGAAACTTGAAATAAACTGAGTGCCTAGATGTTTATTTGCTAGACCTGACCCCTCACTCCCCCTTTTTAGCCATGCCATGTGACTTGCAGGATCTTAGTTCCCCAACCAGGGATTGAGCCAGGGACCCAGCAGTGAAAGGGCTGAGTCCTAACCACTGAACCATCAGGGAACTCCCTGACCTCCCTTTGATGAAGCCTCAACCACTGGAGTTTGTGAACATACTGAGGGAATCCCAGGCCAGAAACAGAGAAAGTGATTCCACTGATGGTTCACCATCCTTGTCTCCCCTAGGAGCTCAAGGGAATGGATCTGTTTTGATGATTGACTCTTAAATACATCATCTGTCTCTGAGGACCAGAGCCTGCATGACAAGAATAGCTCCATTATTCAAGAGCTTCACTAGAATTGTCTGCAAGAGGCTCTGGATCACAGGGGCTCCAAGTTGTGTCCGAATCTTTGTGACCACATGAACTGCAGCATGCCAGACCTCCCTGTCCCTCACCATCTCCCAGAGTCCAAATTTCTTCATTCATCCTGTGCCCCCAGAAACCAGAGTTCAGCCTGGTGCCCTGCAGGGCTCAGGAAAGAGTTACTGAATGAATGGAAGATGGGATTCAAGAAGTAGTTATCAAATTCAATGATTGATCCCATCACTCTTTATTGAATACTTACTACTTGCCAAGTACCCCAATCCTTGCCTGCCCAGGACTCCTCATAAATAAAGGAGATGGGTAAGTGCAAAATTATAACTTGGACAGGACCTGCCAAAGGTAGACACCCCCTACCCACCCCAGTGCTAGGACCACCAGCATGGACTCCAGAAGGGCTTCCTGGAGGACCTGACAGAGACCTGGAAAGGGAGACATATAGGTATAAACAGAGGAAATAGAGTTGGAGGCAGAGGGCACAGCATGTGAGAAAGTCCCAGAGTGGGAGGGAACATGATGATTTCAAGGGCTCTTTTCATACCACCCGCAGTTCCTTTTGACAATTCGCAGACTCCCACAGATAGTCAGTAAGGCTAGGTTTAGGATCACCGAGGTTGAGTGGCAAGTTGGGCAGGACATTGTGTCCTGAATTGCCTACGTGGAAAAGGATGAAAGCCCCAGAACAAACTCAGCCCTGGCGAGGGCAAGACAAACGGCACCCAGTGCCGCCTCTGCCCTAGAATGTCCAGAGTCATCTGCCTTCCGGGTATACCCTGCTTTGCCATGATGTCCTGGCCCCCTCAGAAGACGCGGGAGGAGTGGGGTGGGGACACAGGCTGCTAGGTGGGGTCAGAGGGAGAGAGAAGAGCTTCAGGGTGTAAGAATCAGGGCTGAGGGGGGCAACAGTAACAACCCCCATAATAGTAACTGTAGCTGTTGACACCTTTGAGTGCCAGTAGCCCCCCCAAACCATCAGGAATAGGGATGTAAATTGGGATAGCCCCTATAGAAAACAGTATGAAGCTTCCTTAAAAACAAACAGACAAAAGCCCAAAAACCATAGCGCTGCCATATGGCCCAGGCTTCCCAGGTGGTGCTAGTGGTAAAGAACCCGCCTGCCAATGCAGGAGATGTAAGAGACGTGGTTCGATCCCTGGGTTGAGAAGATCTCCTGGAGGAGGGCATGGCAACCCACTCCAGTGTTCTTGCCTGGTGGGGTGCAGTCCATAGAGTCTGAGTCAGACATGATTGAAGCGACTTAGCAATCGCACTCACACACATATGACCCAATAATCCCACTCCTGAGTATATATCTGGAAAAGATGAAAGCTAACCTGAAAAGACGCAAGCACTCTGATGTTCACGGCAGCACTGTTTACAACAGGCAAGGCACGGAAACATCCCAAGTGACTGTCCACAGATGACTGGTTTAAGAAGGTATGTGCACAGTGGACCATTACTCAACCATAAAAAAGAATGAAACGGTGTCACTTGCAACAACAAGGGTGGGCCTGGACAATATTATGCTCAGTGAAGTAAGTCAGACAAAGAAAGGCAAATATTATATGGTATCACTTATATGCAGAATCTAAAAAATAATACAAATGAATCTATATTAAAAATCAGACTCACAGACATAGAAAACAAATTTATGGTTACCAAAGGGGAAGGGAGGGTGGGAGTGGTATATGAGAAGTATAGGACTTTATGATATAAATAGATAAGTTACGCAATAAAGATTTATTGTATAGCATAAGAAACTATTGGGCTTCCCAGGTGGAGCTAGTGGAAAAAAATCCACCTGCCAATGCAGGAGATGTGGCTTCTATCCCTGGGTTGGGAAGATCCCCTGGAGGAGGAAATGGCAACCTGATCCAGTATTCTTGCCAGGAAAATTCCATGGACAGAGGAGACTTGTGGGCTACAGTCCATGGGGCCACAAAGAGTCTGAAAATGACTTGAGCATGCATGCACAAGGAAGTATATTCAATATCTTCTAATAACATATAATGGAAAACAGTCTGAAATATACATATATAACTGCATTACTTTGCGATACACCTGAAACTAACACAATATTGTAAGTCAGCTATACTTTAAAAAAATGCCCCATCAGCTGGAAACAGGATCCAGGGGAAGAAATAGCTGGCTGAGGCCCTGTAGTTGACCCCAGGATGCAGCAGAGTTTAGTTTGGATTGCTATGACAAAAATACCATAGGTTGGGGAGCTTAAATAACAGACATTTATTTCTCAGTCTCAGAGGCTGGGGAGTCCGAGATTGAGGTACCAGCAGATCTGGAGTCTGATGAAAGCCCACTTCCTGGTTTGCAGACAGCTGCCTTCTTGTTGCATCCTCACATGGCAGAAAGCAGAGAAACGAAACAGGCTCTCTCAAGTCTTGCTGCTGCTGCTGCTGCTGCTGCTCAGTTGCTTCAGTTGTGTCCGACTCTGTGCAACCCCATAGACAGCAGCCCACCAGGCTCCCACGTCCCTGAGATTCTCCAGGCAACAACACTGGAGTGGGTTGCCATTTCCTTCTCCAATGCAGGAAAGTGAAAAGTGAAAGTGAAGTCGCTCGGTCATGTCCGACTCTTAGCGACCCCATGGCTGAAGCCTGCCAGCCTCCATCCATGGGATTTTCCAGGCAAAAGAGTACTGGAGTGGGTGCCATTGCCTTCTCCACTCTCAAGTCTTAGAAGGGCACTAATCCCATCAATGGGAGTTGCACCCTCATGGCCTGATTACCTCCCAAAGGCTCATCTCCTTACAGCAACACTCTGGTGATCAGGATTTCAGTTTATGAATTTTGGAGGCATATATCCCTGGTGGTTCAGACAGTTAAGAATCTGCCTGCAATGTGGGAGACCTGCATTTGATCGCTGGGTTGGAAAGATCCCCTGGAGAAGGAAATGGCAACCCACTCCAATATTCTTGCCTGAAGAATTCCATGGACAGAGGAACCTGGTGGGCTACAGTTCACAGTGTCACAAACAGTAGGACACGATGGAGCGACTAATACACATGTATGTGGGATATAAATATTCAGTGTATAGCAACACCTACTTTTCCTTTTTTAAAAATTCTTTTAAAATGTATTTTAATGAATTTATTTGGCTGTACCAGGTCTTAGCACCAGGTCTTAGTCCCCTGACCAGGGATGGAACCCGGGCCCCCTGCATTGGGAGCCTGGAGTCTTAGCCACTGGACCACCAGGGAAGTCCTTCTACCTTTCCTTTTAATCATCTTTTTTTCCTTTTGGTCACATCACACAGCATGCAAGATCTTAGTTCCCTGTCCAGGAATCGATTCCTTCAATGGAAGCAAGGCGTCTTAACCATGGACCACCAAGGAAGTCTCTTAATTTTCACATTTGAGATGAGGAGATGAAAACCCAACATCCAGGGCCAGAACTGAGGCCACAGGACCCACCGAGGCATTTGTCTCTAGCCTCAGTAGTAGTGGCCGTAAAATGGGACTTTGGCCAACTGTGGATGTCCACAGGCAGACCCCTCACCCCAGGCCCTGGGCTCACTCTGGGCTCAGCCAAGGGGTATGAGGACTTCCAAAGGGGATGGTGGCACGAGAAGTCCCCATCTCCCCTCAGCTGAATCTTTAACTCTGACTCTCTGTGTCCAGTGGGAAAAGATGAATGAGCTCACCCAGGATTCATCACTTATTGTATACCTGCAGTTGGGGAGGAGTTGGTTGTAAAAGGGGCCCAATAGAACTTTTGGGGTTGTGGAAATATATCCAGGTTGACAATTCCAAGACTGCATTTGTCAAAACTCATCTAACTGTACTCTATGGTGTGTGAATTGTAACCTAACCAAGCAGACCTTAAAAATAGGTATATGATGGGCTTCCCTGGTAGCTCAGTGGTAAAGCATCTGCCTGCCAAGGCAGGAGACACAGGTCCTGATCTGAGAAGATCCTACTTGCCACAGAGCAACTAAGCCTGTACACCACAACTACTGAGCCTGAGCTCTAGAGCCCGGGAGCCACGATAAGAGAACCCATGGCAATGAGAAGCCCATGCATTGCAACAAAGAGTAGCCCCTGCTTGCCACAACTAGGAAAGAACCCGATGTAGCAACGAAGACCCAACACAGCCAAAAATAAATAGAATTTAAAAAAATAGGTATCTATTTTATTTTGAGACTTTGGGGACGGGGGACAGAGTCGAGGGGGATGAGGCAACATAGGAACAGAAATCTAAATGCATTATACAAAGTCTCCTGTTTTGGAAGTCTGTGTAAGGAAGAAAAGTGATATCTTACTATATCTCTTGTAACAGTGTTTTTATTGTATTTTATATTTATGGGCCACACTGAGTGACTTGCAGGTTCCTAGTTACCTGCACCCTCAGCAGTGAAAGACTGGAGTCCCAAGTGCTGGACCACCAGGGAATTTCCTAACAATCTTTATTTTAAAAGTCTCTTTTGTCTGATATTGCTACTTCAACTTTCTCTTGGTTTCCATTTGCATGGAATACCTTTTCCATCCTCTCACTTTCAGTCTGTATGTGTCTCTAGATCTGAAGAGGCTCTCTTGCAGACAACATACATACGGGTCTCGGTTTTGTATCGATTCTGACCATCTGTGTCTTTTGATTGGCGCGTTTAATCTGCTGTACATTTAAGGTAGCTATTGATACGTATGTTCTTATTGTCATTTTGTTAATCATTTTGGATTTGTTTTTGTAGGTCTTTTTTCTTCCTTTCCTCTTTTGTTCTTTTCTCTTGTGATTTGATGACTATCTTTCATGTTGTGCTTGGATTCCTTTTCCCATTCAGTGTGTGTATCTATTTTAGAGTTTTTCATTTGTGGTTACCATGAGGTTTTGATACAGCAGTCTCTATGTTTCCATGGTTGTTTTTAATTTCTGGTCTCTTTATTTCAAATGTATTTCCAGTATCCTGCATTTGTACTCCATTTCTTACTATATACTCTAGCAGTCCAGATGGACCAGCAAATATTCTTTTTCTCCCTTCAAAATAAAAGACATCTGGGACTTCCCTGGTGGTCCAATGGCTACACATACCCAATGCAAGGGCTCTGGGTTCGATTCCTGATCAGGAAACTAGATCCCATATGCCACAACTAAAGATCCCACATGCCACAACTAAGACTTAGTGTAGCCAAATAAATAATTTTTTAAAAATCTGTATTTTAAGCTATGTCAATAAAAACATGCTATATATGAAGCATTTGTGAAAGATATGTGAGCACACTATAATATAAAAACAGAAAAAAAGGTTTAAAAAGCAATCCATTTGGAAATAGAGATATTATAGCTGTCACAGCTGCCCTGAGATGCTGCCTCAGTTTTCTCATCTGTACTATGGGGATAATGACCCCCATCTGCTGTGTGGAGCTGTTGTGGGGATCAGGTGGGTTGGGGGTGATTCAGTAGCTGCCATCAGGATAGGATAAATAAAGCCTGGGCTGGATTGAGTATGTTTCTGATGCATTCATTTATACTAATGAAAGCCAACTTAAAGTGTAGCTCACATATCTCACCATTGCCCAAGTGTTCAGGCTGTTAATCTGCAGGCCCTGCGAGGTCAGGGCCACACTGATGAGGCAGCATCACTGTCCCAGCCTCCCCCCAGTGCACAGCTCTACTTGACGAAGGTCTAGTCCTGGGGCTGCTTCTATTCTAGAACAATCTTGAGGGTGGTGAGGAGCCCAGGCTGGTGTCCTGGGATCCTGGAGTCTCCGGATCACCTGGAGTTGGACTCAGGGTGACCAGTGGGGGAGCTCCTGGCCTGGCAAGGGCACCTGGGGAGGCTGCTTTTGGGACTCAGCAGTGTGGCCAGCAGGATGAGGGAGGGGTTTCACAGGGTCAGGGCAAGGTGGCCAGGCCCAAGTTGGGCCCAGTGTGTGTTATTCCAACCTCATCAGAAAGTCTGGCCTGTCAACCATTCTCTGGAGGTTGAACAAGAGCTCATCTGTCTCTCTGCAGCTCAGACTGGAGGTCCCAGGGGAGAGGCAAGGGTTGCAGGGAGATCAGACAGTGGACTCAATAAATCTGCAAGACAGAGAGTGAAAGACAGAGGGAGACATAGAGACAAGAGAGAGGCAGGGATACAGAAAAAGAGGGAGAGCCTTTCAATCAACATAGGGGTCACCGGTTCGATCCCTGGTTGGGGGAATCAAGATTCCCAAATGCCATGGTGCACACCACAGCTAGAAAGAAACTCTCGCACCACAGTGAAGAGCCTGCTTGCCTCAACTAAGGCCCAATGCGGTCAAAGAAATAAACGTTAAACAAAAAAAGCCTGTAATGACCTATATGGGAAAAGAACCTAGAAAAAGAGTGAATATATGTATATGTGTAGCTGATACTCATCGGAAGGACTGATGCTGAAACTGAAGATCCAATACTTTGGCCACCTGATGCAAACAGCTGACTCACTGGAAAAGACCCTGATGCTGGGGAAGATTGGAGGCAGAAGGAAAGAGGGCAACAGAGGATGAGATAGTGGGATGACCTCACTGATTCAATGGACATGAACCTGGACAAACTCCAGGAGATGGTGAGGGACAGGGAGGCCCAGTGTGTTGCAGTCCATGGTGTCACAAAGTCAGACACAACTTGGTGGCCGAACAACAACAACAATAGCTGGTTCACTTTGCTGTACAGCGAGAAACTAGCATTTTAAATCAACTAGACTCTACTAAAAAAAAAAAAAATTTTAAGAAAGAAAGATAGGGAGGGAGAGACATGCAAAAAATTCGACAAAGATAGTGAGAGACAGAGAGACACACACACACAGATAAGGACTGATAGGGTGAGAGAGACAGGAAGAGAGAGGTATGGAGAGAGAGAGGGAAAGAGAGACATGAGGAGAGACAGAGTGACAAGGAGAGACAGAGAAGTGGAAATGGAGAAACAGAGAGAGGGAGAGAAAAAGATGGTGGAGAGACAGAGGGAAAAACAGGCACAAGGAAGAAGAGAGGGAGAGAAACAGCAGGGAAGACAGGGCTGGGGAGAGAGATTGGGGGCATTAACCCCACCCTTCCGCATCTGGCCTGGTGGTGCCCCTTTGACATACAGATGGGGAAACTAAGGTCCCAAGCTCCCAACCTGCAGCTGTGACACAGGCTGGAGCCCTCAGCATAGAGAGGTGCAGGTAGGATCCCAAAGGCTGGGAGGCAAGGAATGAAAGGGACCCTAGTTTCTGGTGAGTTTCAGGGGTCAGGCTTGTCCTGTAAGAAGAATTTCACATCTTGGATGAGGGGCATGACCTTGGGATAAACATGAACCTTATAAGGTCACGGCAGGGGTGGGTAGTGTCTTGGACATGGGGTGAGTGTAGCCTGGGTCACTGTGAACCCGGGGATGGCCCTCGGGTCACTGCATTCTTAACTCAGGGCATGTTTGAAAGTTTCCATGACACAGAGCATTTTTAAATGACCTCTGGGCTCCTGAGGCCGATCCCAGGCCTGATGTCCAGGATCAAGGAAAATCTCAGTTCTTCCTGGAGACTGGCCCAGAGGCACCAGAGTGGGGGATGCCGAGAAAATTCTGAGAATGACCCGGGCCTGAGATGGAGGCGCCAGACAGCCTAGAGGGGGTGGCTGGGAATTCTGTTCCTGGCATCCCCCAACCCCCGCTGTAGCCATTGCAAGAACATGCAATGCACACCACCACACCTGCTGGCAGAATGATCTGGGCAAGGGACTGCCCCTCTTCACCCCTGGGGAGGCACTTGCAACAGAGAGTGGCACCCCAACCTCCCATCAGCCGCCTCCCTGGGAGATGCTGGAAGGGAAGCTGGAACTAGGGAAGGAGGGGAAAGGAGAAGTGATGGCTTAAGGTTTCAGGGGACTTGGGGACTCATCTCATTATCTGAGACTGGGGTACTGGAGCTGGCCTTATCATTGGTTTTAGGCACTCAGTTGTGTCTGACTCTTTGTAATCCCATTGACTGTAGCCCATGAGATTCTCCAGGCAAGAATACTGGAGTGGGTTGCCATTTCCTTCTCCAGGTGATCTTTCCGATGCAGGAATCAAACCCCGGTCACCCGCATTCCATATTCTTTACCATCTGAGCCACCATTATCATTGATGTTCCTGAGAAAATGGGCTGGAATCAAAAAGACCAGATTTGGAGAAAACCATCATTTCACCAGGAAAAATTTCTGAACCATGGCTTCCACTGAGAGCAAGAACAGAAGGACAGCTAGGCCAGGAGCTTAAAATGAGCTTGATGTGCATCCCAAACTGGGCAGGAAAATATGCCAGCCATGTAAAGGTGGGCCCATCTGAACAGAACAAAACAAAATTCAGAAAAGAAACAGACAGAAAGCAAAAATACCATGTATCAAAACATCCCTCAAAGTGAAAACAAGTATGCAGTAGTAAAGCAGAAAGTCAGATGGAGGGCCCTCTGCATCAGGAAAGAGTAATAAATGAAACAGTTGATGTTCTCAGCCCTTCAGGGAAACAGAAACAGCTGTATTGAGATGCTAAGGAAGTGACAGGCATGGTGGGTGTACCATATTCATGGACAGTGAGGCTGAGGCTCAAGATGCTGATTCTCCCCATCTGAAGTTTTAACAGCCCCAGTCAATGTCACAACAGGATTGTGACTCCCCCCTGGAACTTGATGAATCAAATTTTTATCTGGAAGAACAGAGAGTTGTAAGGATGCTTCTACAGAAGAACAGGGTGGTGTTACCTGCCCTACCAGATACTGGGAGCCATTACAGAACCTATAATTGAGTAAGAGGGATATTGGCACAGGGAGAGACCCATTGACCAATGGATTGCAATTAAATACCTTCATACAGCCAATGTAGGTCAGAGATTTTGTTCCACAGTGGAGAAGGTCTGTCCTAGTAGAGGGGAGGGGAGAGTATCTCATAAAAGGATCTGGTAAGTGGGAGTCCAATTAAGTTGAATCCTACATCACACAAAACTCAGCTTCATGTGGGTGAAGGGACAATATGGGAAAAAAGAGCTTGGATAAAGCTTGAATGTCTTGGTAGAAAATATAGGTGAACTTCAGTAAAGAAAGATTTCCTGGTAAATAGCACCAAGGTACTCTATGTGTATGTTATTCACTTCGCTGTTTCTGAGTGTTTTGCGACCCCATGGACTACAGTCCACCAAGCTCCTCTGTTCATGGGATTTCCTAGGCAAGAATACTGGAGTGGGTTGCCATTCCCTTTTCCAGGGGATCTTCCTCACCCAGGGATCAAACCCAGGTCTTCTGCATTGCAGGCAAATTCTTTACCATCTGAGTCACCAGGGAAGCCCAAGACATTGTATACTATATAACAAAATATTGACCAACTTGTATATATTAAGACTTTTTGTTAATCAAAGGCACTTTGAAGAAAGCAAAGAGAAAAATTATAAACAAGGGGAAGATATCTGCAACACACTTGATTGACAGAGGAATAGTATCAAACATATATAGGGAACTCCTATGACTAATCATAGAAACAGTTCCCAGGTGGCACTAGTAGTAAGGAACCTGCCTGCCAATGCAGGAGACATGAGTTTGATCCTTGAGTTGGGAAGATCCCGTGGAGGAGGAAGTGGCAACCGACTCCAGTATTCTTGCATCAAGAATCCCTTGGGCACAGGAGTCTGGCGGGTTACAGTTTATAGGATTACAAAGAGTCAGACACAACTCAAGTGACTTATCATGCACTCATGCCTGACTCATCAAAAATAGTAGGAAGAAGCCAAGGAGGAAACCCACGTGGCAAGATGTTCAGAATCAATGAGAGATAAGGAAGATGCAAACTGAAACTCCAGTGAGATGCTGTTTGATTGACAAAAGCTACAAAAGCCAACAAAACCAGTGTTTCCCAAGTCACAGAGTCACAAGGAACTCAGATTTTCCAACACTTTAGGAAACCATCTAGAGTTTTTACAACCCATGTGCCCCTGAAATCCCCAAAAGACATTCCTCCCTACTCCTGGCCAGAATGCCCCAGGGGTAGACATCCCTGTCTCAGAGCTGGGAAACCTGCGGGAAGACAGGGAGCAGGTTATTCCAATGAGAGGAAGTGTGGGAGTTTCCTGGTGAGAGTCTGCCTCTCTCCTGGCCTCTGACTCGCTGGCAGCAACACTTAGCATCCCTTGGCCTATAGCAGCATCATTCCAGCCTCTGCCTCTGTCGCTATATGGCTGTCTCTTCTGTCTCTTCCCCCTCCTTTCTCTCGTTTTACTGGAACGCTTGTCATTAGATTTTGGACCCATCCTAATCCAGGATGAGCTCATCTCAAGATCCTTACCTTGATTAGATCTGTGCTCAGTTGCTCAGTTGCGTCTGACTCTTTGAGACCCCATGAACTGTAGCCCATGAGGCTCCTCTGTCCATGGGATTTTCCTAGCAAGAATACTGGAATGAGTTGTTATTTCCTACTCCAGGGGATCTTCCCCACCCAGGGATCAAACCATTGTCTCCTGGATCTCCTGCACTGGCAGGCAGATTCTCTACCACTGAGTCACCTGGGAAGCCCTGCAAAGACCTTATTTTCAAATAAGGTCCCATTCATCGGTAGCAGGTAGACATGTCTTCCAGAGGATAACCATTCAGTCTCAGGGAAGACTCTCAATCCCAAGATCACACCCTAATGTGAAACAGCCATCAGCTTGAGGTTCAAAAGCTGTGTCCCTGATACTGCGTTTCTTGTTCCCCTCTGTGTCCCCAGCTCCTGGTGAGGACTTGGCACAGAGCAGACTGGAGGTGATTCCAGAACAATGAAGTGAATAGATCTAGGCTCCAAAGGGCTGGGGTTTAAGTCCTAGCCCTTCAAATCAGCGACCTGATGTCTCTGTGTCTCAGTTCTTTGACATGTAGAGTTGATAATATCTGCCTGGAGAGGGTTGAATCATGGTTCCCCCCCCCCAATATATCTACCTAGGACCTCCAAATGTGACCTTACTGGGGACAAGGGTCTTTGTAGATGTGATTAATTGAGGATCTTGAGACAAAATCAACCTGGATTAGGGACTTTCCTGGTGGTCCAGTGGTTGGGAATCTGCCTGACAATGCAGGGGACACAGGTTCAGCCCCTGGTCTGGGAAGATCCTACATGCCACAGAGCAATGAAGCCTGTGCACCGTAACTGCTGAAGCCCGCTCACCTAGAGCCTGTGCTCTGCAGCAGGAGAAGCCACTGCAATGAGAAGGCCAGGTACTGCAACTAGAGTAACCCCCGCTCTCTACAACTAGAGAAAAGTCCATGCAGAGCAACGAAGGTCCAGTGTAGCCAAAAATAAATAAGTACATAATTTTTCTAAAAAGATCAACTTGGGCTAGGGTGACCCTAAATCCAATGACAGGTGTCCTTGTAAGAGATAGAAAAGGAGAAGACAAAGAGAGACAGAGGAGAAGACAGAGACAGAGACTGGAAGGATGCAGCTGCAACCCAAGGAATGCCAAGGGTTACTGGCTGCCACCAGCACCGGGAGAGAGGCAAGGGGTAGATGCTCCTTCAGAGCCACCAGAAGAAACCATCCCCTACCCCAGCCCAGACTTTGATTTCAGACTTCTGGCCTCCTGAACTGTCAGAGAATACATTGTTATTGTATTAAGAAGCAGGTTTACGGCCATCTGTTACAGGTACTACAGGGAGCTCAAACATTGCCCCAGAGGACTATAGGATGATGTTTAAAAGAGTGAATGTCAGGTACACAGCCTGGTATGCACGTAATATATGCTCACTGGGAAAATAAAATAGGCTAATAGAGCAAAGCATGAAGGATGCGGTAGTTGTTGATTGAATGAGTGACTGAGGCTAAATGAGGATGAGGGGTCAGTGCACCCCCAGGCTCCCGACCCCTGACCACCCCCAGGCCCCGGCAGCACCCTGCCTCTCTGAGGCAGTAGGTTAGATGTCCCCTTAGCTCACATACTCTCCTGCAGGCAGCGGTCCAGCAAAGCGCCTGGCTGCAGCAGGCAGTTGGAGCCGGATGCTATTTGCAAACTGAAACCCAGGCCTGCGGCTTTGGCCACCCACTTGTGCAACCAGCTGCTGCTGCTTCCTCTCCATGAGAAAGTTCCCTGGTGAGGCTCCTCGGTGGAAAGGCAGGGAGCCTGGAGGGGGCTGGCTCTGTTCCCTGAGGACAGCACCTCTGTGCCTCAGTTTCCCCATTTGCAACTGGGCCACATGGGGGATGTGGGGGGGGCAGGGGAGGGGATTGCAGGCTCCAGGTGGGGGAGACTGGACCTAGGGATGCTTCTCTTCACACCTCTGAACCTCTATTTCTCCATCTGTGAACTAGTGAGAAATACCGCGCCACCAGAGGGAGGGCACATGGTCTTTACCTAGGGAGACACAAATCAAGTCCTCTGCCCTTGCCCCTTGAGACTCTCCCAGGGTGCCTGAATGCTTTTTTTTTTTTCCAGCTGCACTGTGTGCCATGCAGGACCTTAGTTCCCTGACCAGGAATTGAACCTACATCCCCTGCATTGGAGTCTTAACCACTGGGGCCAGGGATGTCCCCACAGATTGTTTTTAAGGTAAAGACCATCACCCTGGGACTTCCCTGGCAGTCCAGCAGTTAAGATTCTGAGCTTCCAGTGCAGGGGGTGTGGGTTTGATCCCTGGTGGAGGAACTAAGATCCCACATGCTGTGTGGCGTGGCCAAAAAAAAAAAAAAGACCAGCAACCTCCCCATGGCCCTCAAGCTCCCATGAGGTCCAGCCCTGCTGCCCTTCCTCCATCATGTCATGCCACAGCCTCCTTGCCAATAAGCTCATTCCCAGATCAGAGTGTTTGCCTCTACCTGGAACCTCCTCACCACACTTCCTGGTCTCTCCTTCCCCTCATTCAGACCTGGACCCCAATGTCACCTCTTCCAGGAGGCCCTCCATGACTGTTCATTCTGGAAGGACCCTCCCTCTGGACCTGTGTCCCATTTTATCTGTACTGTCCATCTCTCTCCCTTCCTCCAGACCTTGAGCGCCACAAGAGCATGGATGCCTCCACTGTCCCCAGCTGTGTCCCCAGCTACTAGCCCAGGGCTTGACAATAGGCATCTGAGTTGTGAGCTCATTGATCTGACACTGCCATGAAGAAAATCAAGACTCCTGAAGGTAGGAGAGGAAGAAAGGGCAGGTGGGCAGGAGTTGAGCCAAGACCTGAAGGAGGTTCAGAAAACACTTGGGTGATTCCGGGAAGATGGTCCCAGGTGGAGGCACTGCCTGTGCCAAGTCCCTGAGGCACGAAAATGCCAGACTTTTTGGAGGGATTTGAGGAGGCCGAATGCGACCAGAGCTTCTCTGGTGGCTCAGCGATAAAGAATCTGCTTGTCAAAAAAAAAAAAAAAGAATCTGCTTGTCTATGCAGGAGACCTGCACAGGTTCGATCCCTGGATCAGGAAGAGCCCCTGGAGAAGGGCCCCTGGCAACCCACTCTAGTATCCTTGCCTGGAGAATCCCATGGACAGAAAAGCCTGGTAGGTTATAGTCCATGGGGTCGCAAAGAGTCGGACATGACTGAGTGACTACGTAACATGACTCAGTCAAGGTTAAGAAGAGAAAGGAAGTGGGAGCAGCTAGACCAGCAGGGCCTGGTGGTCTCAAGGAAGACTTCGGCTTTTGCCTTGAGGGAGGTGGGAGTCATGGAGGTTCTGAAGACAGGAAGGATGCAGCTGACTCGGGTCTTCACACAGGGAAGAGACTGTAGGGGAAGAAGGCAGGAGCCGGGAGGTCAGGAATGCCTCACTGGTCCCATCAATGATGGGACTAGGTGGGGAGGGGGCGGATTCTGGAGCAACTTCACTGGCGCATGGGGGTGGGGGATGAAGAGTCAAGGATGCCTGCTTGGTCCCATTTCACAGATGGAGAACTGAGGAGGCTCTTGATCTAAGTAAAGGAGAGGCTGAAAGGGTCAACAGGAAGTCAAGAGGCAACCAAGTCTGGGAGGGAGCCTTACACCCCACCCTCCTCTCCCAACCAAGTGCACCAGCTTCCTTCTGATGCAACTATTCTTTTTTGGTCTCTGATTTTATCTCTGTAATTTCAAACCTTGTCAGAGAAGGGGGTTTACCATTCATAGATGAAGACAGGCCTGACCCAGCTTCACAGAGATTCACTTACTCCCCCAACAACCCTGAAACAAGGGCACCATTTCCATTTTACAGATGGGCAAACCGAGGCTCCGAGAAGCAAAATGGTGATCCAAGTCAATGAGTGACAGAGGCTAGATGTGAACCCTAACTTGGGGCTCCAGAGCCCGGGCCTGGGACCGCACTCGCCCTGAGTTGGAGTGGGCGTGGGGTGCAGACGGGCTCCTGTGTGCTGCATGCTTAGCTGTGTCTGACTCTTTGTGACCCCATGGACTGTAGCCCACTAGGCTCCTCTGTCCATGGAATTTTCCAGGCAAGAATAGTGGCGAGTGTCGCCATTTCCTCCTCCAGGGGATCTTCCCAACCCAGAGATGGAACCCATATCCCCTGCAGATTCTTTACCACAGTGCCACGTGGGAGGCCCGGGGTGCAGACACATACCATCAAATGTCCTTCCCTCCCTGGAATGTATTATTCAGTTCAGGCTTCTGATGCGGCTGCAGCGGGAGCCCCTGGGGGAGGGGGATGCTAGGAATTCCAGTCTCAGCGTTTAGGCCTCCATTTCTATGGCTCCAGGACGCATGTAAATAGCGTGTTTGTTCACTCGTTTGCTCACTGGGCCACGGTCAGGCGGTCAGGCGTCTGCCTTATGTGAGTCAGTGTTCAAGGCCCCAGCTTGAGAGAGTCCCGGCTCATCACAGATACCCCCCACAGAGGTACCTATGGTTCCCCAGGGTCAAGGCCAGCCCAGAGGGATGTACTCAGAGCTGGGGGCCCCCAGGAGTGTGGGAGGCAGTGGGAGATGCTTCCAGAAGAAGGGACGGGCAGTCTGAGAAGTGGCTCCCTCCCTGCCCCATCCCCGCACACACCATGATGAAAGCCAGCAAGAGTGGGAACATGTGGGACCCACCTCAGACCCCATCCTCTGGTCCCCACTTCCTGCTGGCATTAGGCAGCTGCCAATGCTACTGGGACACAGCCCGGGCCATCGGCCAGGTCTGCCACCCGGGAAACCAGTTCTGGGAGGTAGGAGTGTCACTGCCTGGCCTGTCTGGGTGGAAGCAGGGCAATTACCATTTAAGGGGCAGGCCAGGGGCGGGGGTGAAGAGGAGGAGGGGGGAAGGGGGGCTGGGGGGCCGCCTGAGAGCCACAGACCCTAGAGGCTGGATAAGGATGGTGAGTGATGGCCCTGGAGCTGGTGGCTCTGGATGAGAGTCTTCATGATACAGGCCTTAAAGTCAGTCACTCCGTCGTGTCCGACTCCTAGTGACCTCACAGACTGTAGCCCGCCAGGCTCCTCCATTATGGAATTCTCCAGGCAAGAACACTGGAGTGGGTAGCCATTCCCTTCTCTAGGGGAATTTTCTTGACCCAGGGATCGAACCCAGGTCTCCGTCATTTACCATCTGAGCCACCTAGGATGCCCTATACAGGCCTCAGTTTCCCCATCTAAATGAATCATGGGGGAGGGGGAACCGGTGTGTCTCAAGGCTGAGTTTTGATCTGTTGGGCTTTGGAGGGTTAGAGAGAGACTCTTACACTGTTTGTGTTTCCCAGGCAACAAGTAAGGGCCCCAGGCTGCCTGGATCCTCACCCTGAGGCCACAGTAGGGGCGGCTTCAGGGAGATTAGATTGGATCTTGTCTCACAGCAATGTGGGCTTAAGATACTGGTCAGGCCTAGGCTGAGCCGGCTGATGCAAGCCTAGTCTAGGGGATCTGGAGGAGTGTTTAGGGAAAGACAGAGACCGTGAGAGATACAGAGAGACAATGAGAGCCAGAGAAGTGAGGTTGAGAGAAATAGGGAGAGATGAGACAGAAAAGAAAGGGAGGAACTTCCCTTGTGGTCCAGTGGCTGAAACTCTGGGACCCTGATGTGGGGTAGGGGGACTGGGTTGGATCCCTGGTCAGGGAACTAGATCCCACATGGCAACTAAGAAAAAAGAAGGAGGAGGAGAAGGAGGAGGGCAAGAAACAGGAGAGCTGGGGACACAGAGCCAAGAAGAGAGAGGGAGGTGGGCAGTTAGGGAGACACAGGTGCCCCCACCTGGCCCCCTGGGTGGAACTAATCTCCGTGTGCTCTTGAACAAACCATGACTTTCATATTATTGAGGATGAGGTTAGGGACAGCTTCCTGAGGTGTGTGCTTCCAGAGCCAGGCACCCTCTTCACCTCTCACAACACCCAAGGAGGGGTGCGTGTGTTCGTTGCTCAGTTGTGTCCGACTCTGCAATCCCATGGGCTGTAGCCCACCAGGCTCCTCTGTTCATGGGATTTCCCAGACAAGAATACTAGAGTAGGGTAGCCATTCCTTTCTCCAGTGGATTTCCTTGACCCAGGGATCAAACCAGAGTCTCTGGCATTGCAGGCAGATTCTTTACCATCTCAACCACTAACTACCCTCATCCCACCAATGGAGAAACTGAGGCTGGAGAGCCCCAGGCTGCACAGCTAGCTGGAGGCAGAGCAGAACTTGGTCAAGACCTGTAAGACGTTTTTCTGTCTACTGTGTGATACTCCATTCCTCCAGCCTCCCACCTGAAATCACACCCAGGCTGGTAAAGAAACCTGCCCTGCCCCTCCTCCCTGGCCCACCAGTCCCCAACTCCCCACCCCTCCTGGCCCAGCTCACCGGCCTGCAGAGTATTTTTCTTCTCTGCTCCTGGGTGTTACAGTTTCCTGCCTGCCAGGGTCAGCCCAGGGCAGGGACTGGAGCCAGACGCAGCTTGGTAGGGGGGCGACCTCTACCATCACCCCAACCTGGGGACCAGGCAAGTTCCCTCCTGCTCCCTCCATATCGTGGGAGCCCCAGCTGGAAAGTGGGGCCCTGCCTGGTTGCGGGCCCCCACGCGTGGCCATGGGGGAGCAGGCCTCGATGTGGCCAAGGGGCAGATGCCTGCGGGCGGGGTTTCCCGCGTGGCTGCCAAGGTTCCGAGCCCTCCGTTATTAAACGCTGATGGAAGCTTCCGGGTGTCTGCCAGGAGGCCTCCCAGTGCGGAGACTGGGATTGATGGGGTGTGGGGGGGGGGCAGCGCTGGGCGGGGGGGGGGGGGGGAGCAGCCTGGGGGGACGGGGAGAGATACCTACAAGTGTGTGTGCGTGTGTGTGTGTGTGTGTGTGTGTGTGTATGTGTGTGTGCGCCTATCAATCGTGCCCAACACTTTGCAACCCCATGGACTGTAGACCCCAGGCTCCTATGTGCATGGGCTTCCCCAGGCAAGAATTCTGACGAGAGTTGCCATTTCCTTCTAGGTGAGGAGGGTATCCTCCTCACCTAGGGATCCAACCTGCTTCTCCAGCTTCTCTTTCATTGGCAGGTGGATTCTTTACCACTGAGCTACCTGGGAAGCCCGTGCCTGTCAAAGACAAGGAGAATTCTTAGATATGAACCTAAAGCGCAAGGGACCAAGGAAAACACAGAAATTGGACTCCGTGAAATTTAAGAGTTTTCTTTGACAAAGGACACTTAAGAGAGGGAAAAGCCAACCAACAGAATGGGAGAAAAGATTTGCAAATCATACATCTGACAAGAGATTAATATGCAGAATGTATGAAGAACACTCATAACTCGATAATAAAAAGAGAACCCAGTGAAAACTGGGCAAAAGTCTTGCATGGACATTTCTCCAGAGATGATGTACAAATGGTAATATGAACATGAAAAGATGCTCACCATCAATAGTCCTCGGGGAAATGCAAATCAAGCCCCCTGAGATACCACTTCACACTCATTAGGATGAACAGACTCAAAAGGAAAAAAAAAGCTTGGAAATAATAGGTGTTAATGAGAATGTGGGGCAATAAGGAGCCCTCACACACTTCTGATGGAAATAAAAAATGTGCAAGCACTTTGGAAAACAATCTGGCCGTTTCTTAATCACTTAAACATAGAATTACAATGTGATCCAATCATTCTACTCCTAGGCATTTACCAAGAGAATTGAAAATAGGTATTCACATCAACCCTTGTACACAATATTCATAGCAGAACTAGTCACAATTGCCAAAAGGTGGAAAGAACCCAAGTGTCCATCAGTAGATGAATGGATAAACAAAATGCAGCCCATCCATACAATGGAATATTACTCAGTCATAAAAAAATGAAGTGGGGAATTCCCTGGCAGTTTGTTAGGATTCCAAGCTCTCAGTGCTGGCCTGGATTCAATCCCCGGTCTGGGAACTAAGATCTCACAATTTGCAGTACAGGCAAAAAAAAAAAAAGAGAATGAAGTTGTGATATGCACTACAACATAGATGAACCTCAAAAACACCAAGCTGAGTTTCGTTAACAAAAGAACAGACGCAAAGGTCACATATCATATGATCCCATTTGTATGAAATGTCCAGGCAAATCCATAAAGACAGAAAGCAGATTAGTGGTGGCCTGGGGCTGGGGGAGGGGGAAGGAAGGTGACTGTTCTTGGGGATAGGGTTTTCTTTTGGGGGTGATGGGAATGCTCTGGAAGTAGATAGTAATAATGGGTCCATCACATTGTGTATGCCACTGAATTATTCACTTTAAAAGCATAAGGGGACTTCCCTGGTGGTACAGTGGATAGGAATCTGTCTGCCAATGCAGGGGACACAGGTTCGATCCCTGTTGCGGGAAGATTCCGCATGCCTCAGAGCAGCTATGCCTGTGAGCCACAGCTACCAGCCCACACTCTAGAGCCCCCCGAGCCTCACGTGCCCACCTGGCTCAGCTACTGCAGCCTGTGCGTCTAGAGCCCATGCTGCGCAACAAGAGAAGCCACTGTGATGAGGAGCCCGTGTCGGGGAGCAAAGAGGAGCCCCCACTCGCCGCAACTAGAGACAGCCTTCGCACAGCAACAAAGACCCAGTGCAGCTAAAACAAATCGATCAGTCAGTCAATAAAAGGGTGAGGGAATTCCCCTGAGGTCCAGTGGTTAGGGCTCTGTGCTTCCACTGCAGGGGGCATGGGTTCAATCCCTGATTGGGCAACAAAGGTCTCCCATACCTCGAGGCCAAAAAATAAATTTTAACAAATGAAAGGAGGTTAGACTTCCCTGGTGCTACAATGGATAAGACTCTGCCTGCTGATGCAGAGGACATGGGTTCGATCCCTGGTCCAGGAAGATTCCATATGCCACGGGCAACAAAATCCTATGAGTGCAGCTACTGAAGCCTGTGTGCCTAGAGCCTGTGCTCTGCCATGAGAGAAGCCATTGCAATGAGACCCTGGGCACCCCAATGAAGAGCAGCCCCTGGGCACTGCAACTAGAGAAAGCCCTTAATGAAAGGGTGAATAGTGTGGTATGTGGATACCATTAAAAAAAAAGATGAATGGGCAAAGATGCACAGTTAGGGGAAGGTCATATCACTTCAGGCCAAGGGCCTGGCATCTGCAGGGTGAGGGCGGGGTCACATAACAGGCCAGGCCAGGGCTGTTCTGCGTCACCTCCTGCACCTCAGAGATCCCTGATACCCCAGCCCCATCCTGGCTCAAGGGAAGAGGCAGAGACAACATCTCTTTATGACCATACTACCCAGAGGCTGCTGAGGCAACAGAAGAAGCAGGTTATCTGGGGAGGTAAACTGAGGCAGCCTGTCTCCCTGATGGAAACATGCATCTTGACTCATGGGGGGATGAGTCTCTTTGTCTCTTGAGACCCTCCACCTCTCCTGCTCCAGAACCTCCCCTCCAACCCCCTACAAACTTAAGAATAAAAACTCTTAGGTCCCCAGGCCACTGAAGGTTGTGGCCTCTATCCCCATCCTCACCTATTCCCCACCGACCACCTCTGCCACAGGGCCTTTGCTCCTGCTGTTCTGGCCTCTCTTCACCATTTGGCCCCAACACAACCTCTTCCAGGAAGCCCTCCCCCACTTCTGTTCCTCACACTTTCACTTGTCGCTCTCCCAGGTTTATTGTAACTCTCTTTGTGATGATTAAATTAGCTTCTGTCCTCCCTACCCAACCAGGAGCCCCTCATGACTGGACCAGTTCTGACCTGTGCAGAACAGAGACACTGATTTCCTGAGTCAAGGAAGGAAGGAAACTGTGAAACAGGGTCTCCCACAGTCTTGATTCCTGGAACTGCTGGGAGCAGCTGAGGAATCACCACTCAGAAGCCCTAGGGTAATGAGGACACAGCAAATGCTCAGTTAACACTGGGCCAGGGCTCTGCTAAATAGGACTGCCCAACCCATGGAGGTAGGGCCCTCAAGCCAGTGCCCTGACCCTCTCCTATTATACAGATGGGCAAGTAGAGGCCCAGAGAGGAACTTCTTATGGGTCATTTTCTAGCAGCAGAAACAGAGCTCAAAATGCCTTTAACAACAAGAAAACCAGAATTTGGGGCTTCAGGCATGGCTGGATCCAGGAACTAGGATGCCATCTCTCTGTGTTGCTGTCCTCTCCGCAAGCTTCTCTTCCAGGCATGTTCAGCCTTCCCCCAAGAGAAGCAGGGTGTTTGTTTTCTCCATTCATTTCAGCAAGAATTTCCAGTGGTGCTCCATAAATATCAGACTAACTCCATGGACCCAGGAGGTGAGTCTGCCAACTCCAAGGGCCACCTAACTGGGTGCTGTGCTATTGATGGGTCCAACACTGGGTCCCATACTGGGATGGCCAGCATGGGGGCATTTAGCTCCCTGAAGGTTCCACTGTGTACATGTGTGTGCTGGGTGAGGGAGAGGGGGACTCTGGGCTTGAGGTGGGTAGCTCCGAGGCTCTGGGGTCAGGTCACTCGTGTTTCTCATGAGGTTGCTGACCCAGCATCCCCTCTATCCTGTCCCCTAGGTCCTGCCACTGTCCAGGCCCCCTCCTCAAGATGCAGCCCAGCCCTCAGGAATGAGGAGGGCTGATCTTTAGGGGAGGGTTTATCTAGCGGAGGGCGCAGGTTGAGTACTTGGACCAAGTCTTCTATTTCCCCATCCAGATGCACTGATGGGGAAATAGAAGACCCTAAGGAGGAAAGGCCAGGACCTCTTGATTCTCGACCCTACCGGCTGCCAGACCTTCTTCACCCAGAGGTCTCATCTTCTTTTGCCACAAAATTCAATGGTTCTGAGTTTTAATCTCCACCCTGTCCCTGTTTAAAACCGAAAGAGTGCGTTTTACAAACTCTCTGGGAGGTGGGAGCGGGGCTGGGCGGACTGGGACGGGAGACACGCGCTGCTGCTGCCACCTGGTGGCCACGGAGGGAATCGGCACCAACTTGTTTAAGAATGAGGGAAGGTCTGATGGGGAAAGTATAGGAAGCAGTGGTTTCAGCGCGTGTCTCGGGAGTAAAAGTTCTGCTGCGGGTGTTGGATGTTAGGATGAGCGAAGAATCCCGGGTCTCCGCCTGAGCCCTGGACAGAGGAATGGGGTTGGGGGCAACCAAGCCTCCTCCTGTTATTTATTTATTAAGCCTTAGACACCCCCGACTCCAGCAGCTTGTGAGGTCTACAGGATCATCACCCTTGTTTTATTTATTTTTTAATTTTTGGAGTTTAGGTTAATTTTATTCTACATGGGGTAAGAAAACTGAATAGTAATGAAAGCAGTTAACTATTAAACTTAATTACTGATTCAGTAAGTTTAAAATCCTATCTTTTTGTTTTATTTTTTAAAAAAATCCTATCTTTTTAAAGCCATTCAATCATTTTTAATATTTAATACAATCAAACCTAGTGAAAGCTCTTTTTATCTAAACCTTTAAAATGACTGGAAGACTAAAACTTAATTCCCATTCATGACTGTATTGCACTCTTTGCTAATGCAACAGTCTTTATCTTCCCAAAGATGTTGCGGCTTATAGCAAAGTATTTTCTTCCTCTCCACCCTAAGTTTACTGGATTTTCTCCTTTGTTTTCAGTTTTTCATTTTCTCCTACAATAACTTCATATTTCTCTTTCATTTTTTCCAGTTCTAGGCAAAGCAGCTCTATTTCTGGATTTTCTAGGGTAGCAGCTCCCGAGTGATGCTTTAAAAAAACATCCAAAGCACCATTAGGTTTCTCTGGTTCTTCGTATATGTCCAGCACCCCCAACTTTTCCAAGTACCTCTGGAACTGCTCAGTAGACTTGTAATGAGATATAGTGACAGCAGCAGCGACCTCCCCATTTGATTATTTTATTATTTTGTATTTTCGCCCCCACTTTACTGGCAAGGCATCTGCAGCCAGGGAGGGGCCATCACCTTCCTCAGAATGTTTAGCCTTCTTTTCCCCACATGTGGATTGTCCAAGCCTGGAGACCCTGCAGGGCAACAGAGAATTCTGCACCTAGATTCCCCATTCAGACAGGACCTTCAGCCCAGGATCTGGGATCAGCCTGAGCCTCTTTGGGCCCCTCTTCAGTCTATCCCACACGCGCCCTCAACAGGCCAACCACAGCGCCTTACTCCATGGATGCCAGGTCCTGGCCCTGCGTAGCCACTTCCATTTCAAGATGGTTTTTAAGGTTCCCACCATAGGGCATGGCAGCTGGTGCTGGGCAGAGTCAGTGTCTATGGAGGGCAGTGGCTCCAAAGCCTGGGGAGTGAGGATGGAGTCTGAGTCCCTCAGCCTGGATCAGAGTCTTGCGTGTGGCCCCAGGCCAGCCACTCGCCCTTTCTGAACCTCACTGAGGCTCCCTAAAATAGGTCAGTAGGACGGCCATGTCACTCAAGGTGGCCACGGGGATTCAGAGCATCGTGTGTGTCTGGAAAGAACAGGCTGAGTATGCAGTGAACACCTAATAACCAGCCACTGTGGCGGGAGTCGTCAATCTTCTCTGTAGGAGGAGGCAGATGCTCCTGTTTCTCCCTGGGAACCGAACCTGGGGGTCTGCCTTAGGTCCCCCAGGAGCAGCAGTGGGAATCTAGCCGCCTGGGCAAAGCTGTCCTCCAGACTGTGCTGCCAGCCAGGCCCCAAAGCCCCAGTCGCAGGGTATCCTTGCTTCTGTTTCCTGTCCTTCGAGGGCAGCTCTGTGTCCAGGGCTGGCTTAGGGGCATGCAGAGGCAGCTCCATCTTCTCCTTGAGAGGCCCAAGTGTGCCCATGTCAGCTCCCTCGCCTTTTTCCCAGGATATATTCACCACCAGGGCCTCTTGTGTAGACATCTCCTCTGGGAAGTCTGCTGGGCTGGTCCACTGCCAAACCTGGAGAGGGAGGGCAGGGTCAAGGCTGCGGACGGGGCCTTATTTCTCATTCACACAAGGATGGAGTGGACCAGGTCCCTTCTGGCTAAATTCTCTAAAATCCTGAGGCCAATTCAAGGATCAATAGGAAAGGCTCCCCATTTCACTGTGGAAAACTGTCTCTCTTCCTCTGATGAGTGATGTGGTTGGGCAGGGCAGTAGCCCCAAGCTGGTTTTTGCCATCAGCATGTGATCCTGGCCCAGTCAATCAGAGCATTCCAGCCCCCTGGTTCCAGTGATAGGCTCACGGATGGGCATGTGACCCATGCTGGGCCAATTGGTGATGGCCCAGAATTTTGCTGCAGTTAATAGGAAAAAAGGTTTCCTTGCAGAAGGGATATCCTGTTTCCACAAGAGGAAGGCTGAACCTGCCTGGAAAAGAAGCCTGCTGGGAAGCTAGCACCCCAAAGAGATGGAGTCCTAGCTCCTGGATCCAGCCATGCCTGAAGCCCACAACCTTAGAATTTTTTTTTTCCAATCAGGTTATGTTGTGAAGTCACCTGAGTCTCTGCTATGAGGAAATGATCCACACTTTGGGTTTCTATTTGCTTATCTATAAAATAGGGTATTTTTTGAGTCCTTGCACCAATGGTTTGGAAAGAATAAAATGAGTTAATGCATGGCCATTACTCTCCAGAGTCCTAATCCAGATATGGACCCAATAAGCAAGACCTGGAATTAGAAAGAGGGGCCCTTACCTGCTTCCCCTGGCTGCCAGAGAACTTGATGGCAGTGCTGGCACCAGGTGTGGGCAGGGGTGGGCACAGGTGCCTTACAGCCCTGGGGAGAGAGGGGGATTGGTCAGTGCTTCTGTTTGTTCTTACTTTTTTTTTTCATCTCCGTTAGGTTACAATAAGGGGAGTGAAAGTGCAGCTGAGGGGTCAGAGGAGAGGGAAACGGACAGACCCAGGTTGAAATTCTAGCAGTGTTGGATGCCCTGGGCCTGACTATCTGGGCCTCAGTTTCCTCATCTTGAAAGTGGACATAAAAACCTATTTGGGGTTAACAATTATTATTATTCATACTATCACTATTACAGATCATCTCAGGGGAGGGGGTGCAAGTTACCTGTTCAAGCCGAGGTACCCAAAGATTCCCAGGAGAAGGATGCTCACGAAACTCCCCAAAGATGCGAGGAAGATGGACAAGTCGGACAACTCAGAAACCTGGACTTCTAGGAGCAGAAGAGCTTGGGCAGAAGGAGACATACCTTCTGCCTCTCATTGAGGAGGGAGCTGGGAGGGGTGGGTCCCCCAACAACTCACTGCTGACCCTGGCACAACATGCGCCCCTTTGAGCCTCAGTTTCCTCCTCTGGGAAGCGGGACCCAGCCTGCCCCGTGACTACCAGATAAAGCCCCGGCACACATTATTGAGTGCTCAGGACACTGTAGCTCCGACGGCCCGCGAGTGAGGCATGTATGGTTGCTCCCCTGGACCCAGACCTGCCGACCACACACCTAGTCTGACTAACTGCTTCTTTTACAACCAGATTTACTGGTTTATTGTGAGGACAACAGGAAGGACTATGGCAAGAACAAAGGTCTTTCGGTCCCCAAATCTCCCACTTCCACATGCCCCAAGACAACAGGGCCCACTGACTTCCTTATATTTGTGATGAGAGATGCTTATTCATATTCATTCATTCCCTCAATAAATACCCACCACTGCTCCCTCCCTCTCCCCAATAGCTCCAAGGTTGGGGGAGGCAGAGCCCATAAAGACATCCCCACCTGCTTCCAAGGTGTCAGGACAGGTAGGCAGGGCAATCACAGCTGGAGGAAAGAGGGATGCCCCAGAAGGAAGTCTGGAAGGCTTTCTGAAGGAGAGAGCTTTTAAGCTGAGTTATGAAGGGTGAATAGGAGTTTGACAAGGAGACCAAACATTCTAGGCAGAGGCCTGCAAGAGCAAGGACACGGGAGTGTAAGAAAAGGTTTATGAGAGGAAGACACAGCAGAGGAAGCTGGTAAAGGAGGTGGGAGCAAGTCAGCCTGTGACTTGCTCCTGAGGGAGATTCACAGGGAGCAATGGAAATTTGGAAGGTCAAGGCAGAAATGCTTGTTGATGTGGGATGTGGGGCAGTGCATGCTGGGTAAATACACGGTCCATCCCCCACCCTCCTCCACTCAGGCTTCCCTGGTGGTGCAGATGGTAAAGAGTCTGTCTGCAGTGCAGGAGAGCCATGTCTGATCCCTGGGTCGGGAAGATCCCCTGGAGAAGGAAACGGCAGCCCACTCCAGTGTTCTTGCCTGGAGAATCCCAGGGACAGAGGAGCCTGGCAGGCTGCAGTCCACGGGGCTGCAAAGACTTGCACATGAGTGAGCGACTGTCACTCACTGCCTCACTCACCGATGGTGAAACGCAGGGGTTGGCTCCAGGCACCCCGCCCCTTGGCTGTGTCTGCGCGAACCTGCACCTTGTAAGCTGTGCCAGCCCGCAGGTCCTGGAGGGTGACCTGGGTCTCTGTGGGCTTCACGTGCAGCTCTGTGAACGGGAGGCAGCTGTGAGTCCCCAGACCCCCTTTATTCTGGGCTCCCCCCTGGGAGGTGAGGATGGGGGTGGGGTTCAGAGACATTTTGTGGAAACTTCTTCCCTAAATGCACCCATTCACCTCAAGCTTATTTGGAAAAATATTCTTCATCAAAATATTCAGCAAATGATGCTGTTTTTCTCAAATTCTGACCAATACACCCTTCCCTCTCTCTGCCAGCCACATCTGCCTTCTCCTCTGAGCTCCCTTAAGGAGCTGAGCTCCCTCAGGTTCCATCCTCAACCTCAGGGCCTTTGCACTGGCTCCCTGGCCTGGTTTACCCTTTCTTCAGATGACTACATGGTTTCCTCCCTCACCTCTTTCCCATCTTTCAGGTCAGGGTTACCTTTGTCTAAGTTGCCCCCCCCACCAGTATCCCCAGTACCTCAGCACACAGTAGGACCTCAACAAGTGTTTGTGGAATGGGCTGACTGAAAAAATAAAGCACCTTATAAAAATCTTTAAAATGAGAATACAATTGGTGGTGGTTGTCCAGAAGAAAAAATTTCCTAGAACCCTAAATCCCTATTCATTGTAAATATCCAAGAAGAATATTTTCCAAAAGAAATTTCAGGGAAGTCGGAACATTTGGCCAAATGGGCAATTTGTGCAAGAATCTTCAGCAATTTGGCTTTTGGCAAATTGGTTTTCAGCAAACAGGGCTGTTTCTGGCTGTGCAGGAATACATCACCGACTCCCATGAGGCTTCATTTACCCCCACTAAGGGGCCTCCCAGGTGGGTAAAGAATCTATCTGTTGGAGATGCAAGAGATTTGGGTTTGATCCCTGGGTCAGAAAGATCCCCTAGGGTAGGAAATGGCAACCCACTCCAGTATTCTTGCCTGGAGAATCCCATGGACAGAGGAGCCTGGCAGGCTACAGCTCGTGGGGTCCCAAAGAGTCAGACACGACTGAGCCACTGACAGGGCCTGCACGCATGCACACACTCCCTCTAAGCATCACAGGGCGACCAACCGGACGGCAGGGTGTCTATGTCTGAGCCTGGGGTGCCCCCATCACCCCATCCCCTCACTCCCCCTCCCCTACCCCTGGCATCATGCCTTGCCCTGCGCGGGCTTGCGCAGAGAAGGCAGGAAGTACACCCATAGTCTTGCTGGCCTGGCCTGTTGCTGCAGGAGATGGATGGATGAGGCTGTATCTGTAAGACTGTGTTAACCAGTGGAAGAATGAGGCTCCCAGGGCAGGAAATGATAGGAAGATCCAGCCTTGGTGAGACCTGCCCTGTACATCCTCATTTCTTTCCCTCTTATGGGGCAGGAAGGGGCATCTGAGTTCAAATCCAGGCTTGCTTAACCTTTGGGCCAGTGAATCTCTCTGTAGGCCTTAGTTTCCCCATCTGTAGAATGGGGACAGTCATTTCTACTCCATGGGAGTCGCCGTCAGGGCCAATCAAATGATGAGTCCAACTCTATCATTTTATGTTGTGGGGAAACCAAGGCCCAGAGAGGGACAGTGAGGTGCCCAGGGCCACGCAGCAAGGCAGACTCAAGCCCAGACCCTTTCCTCCCCCAGCCAGGCCTGTGCTGCCTCACCTACCAGATACTCGGTTGCTGTCCTCATCCTGGCAGTACACAATGTACTCCTTCAGGACGCCAGGGCAGGTGCTCAGCAGAGACGGTGTCCAGTCCACAGACACCGAATCCTGGCTGAGTTTCTTCACCGACACACGCTGTGGGCTTCCGGCCTCTGAGGCTGCAATCACACCGTTGCCGTGGTCATTCCCAAGGGTGCTGGCTCCGCATGTTCTGCCTGCCCAGCTGGTACCATCCAGAGACCCAGGGAACCATGACCACCAAGTCAAGTGGGCCTGGGCTCAAATCCTGGCCGCACTGCTCTGGTTCCGTCACCTCTCCTCTCTGAGCCTCACTTTTCTTACCTATAAAATGGGGCAGTGCCTCTTGAGGTGTCTTAGAAGTCGAGTGAGTTGAGTTTTTATGTTTTTTGCCTCTCCATGAGGCATGTGGGATCTTAGTTCCCTGACCAGAGATTGAACCTGCACGCCCTGAAGTAGAAGCAGAATCTTAAACACTGAACCACCAGGGATGTCCTGACTGAGCTGAACTTCTAAGTGTCTGGCTTTTGGCCCACACCTGATAGGCAGCACGTGCCTCTAAATGGTATTCCCCATTCCTTATACCCAAGGACCCCTGCTGAGTCCCCAGAGGAGACCACCCTGCAGGTTTGGGCCACTCACCATTGCCTCCAAAGTGGTAGGTGGACAATACTGTAGACCACGAGGTTGGCTTCTCCGGGTGTGCAGAGGCAAAGATGGTGATGCGGTAACATGCCTTCTGTTCCAATGCCCCAGATTCTTGGCTCCAGCTGTGAGTTGCTGGAAGGAGTAGCAAGGGCCAGGCCAGTAAAGAGATTGTGTCCCCACGTTTGCACCTGTGCCATCTGCCAGGAACTTTTAGGGTACTCCTACTCATGCCTCAAAACCCTTGCACCAATGTCCCCTCCTTGAGGATTCCTCCAGTATTCCTTCCTTTTGCCCTCTCCCAAAGCATCCCCACCTTCTCCAGCAAAGCTCTTACTCCATGGTGCCAGGGGTGTCTGTGTCCAGCCTGTCTCCCCTGGCTGGAAGCTCTTGGAGGGACAGGCTAAGACAGGATTTTGGGGGACCTGGCCAGGGAAGAGAGCAAGAGGCTGCCTGGGCCATTCAGCAACCCCTCTTTCCCTCCAGAGGACTCATTAATTTGCCACTAGCATCTTGGTAGTTGCCACCTTTCCTGGCACCAGTGAGTGTTTAGCAAACACCCTAGGACGTGAGACTCATTTCCTGCCAGGGTGCAACCTGCCCAGGGCTGAGCCCTGGCAAACCAGGATTGCAGCAGGGAACTCCAGACTTGTGCAAGTAGGAGAGTCTGACAGGTCCCTTGGCCTGTCCCATACTTCTGTGTGACCTTGAGCAAGTAGCAAGACCTCTCTGGCCCTCAGATAACCCCACGTGGAGGATGCCTATAGGTTTCAGTTGACTGGGAGCTCTAATGGAGGGTGCAGGGTAACCCAAACTACGGTACCCATTCCAGCAGCGTCCGGGTCCTGGGGTGCCGTCACGATGCAGGTGGCAAGGTTCTCCTCCTGGCCCTGGAGCTGCCACTCAATGCAGTACCTCATTCCCTGGGCCCTGGCTGGCCAATGTAAGGTGGTCCCATTGGCTCCTGTGCTGACATTCAGAAGCCCTGGTTCTGGAAGGAAACAAGGGGGCGCGCATCAGACTAGTGATCTTATGCCCCGCCCCCAACCACCCACCGACTCCGAGAGACCCATCCCACTCTCTTGACAAACTCTGACCCCCCAGGGGACCAGGGGTGGTTGTATCTGACTCTGTCTCTCCACGCTGGGGGCTGCCGAGTTGGGGGCTGAGCATCAAGGGGCCAGCAGCGGCTGTTTGAATGAATCGAGTCCTCCCCCAGCCTGACCACAGGTTCTCTGCCAGGACACCCACCATCAGAGCTCCTTGTGCTGCCACTTCTACCCTGCCAGCCTGGTAAGCAGCTGCTCCAGCAGATGCCTGGCCGCCCACCAGCCGCCTCGCCCCGCGGCAGTGGGTGGCTGTGGTGGGGGAGGGGCCTCCTTGTTGGACCAGTGGTCAGAGGACACACCCCCTCAGCCCTCTTGGACTCATCTCTGCCACTCCTTACAAGGGTATCTGCACTAACCTGAGAGGTGGGTACGGCTTCCAGTTCTAGACAGCTATCATTTATTGAGTTTCTGACTGTATGCACCAGGCCAGGGCTATTTTACAGTCACCATGATCAGTGATACAAACCATATCAATATCATGCCACATCATATCAAATTATATCAATGATATAAATATTGAGGCTCAAAGACAGAGAGCCACCAGCTCAAGGTCACACAGCAAGGCCATGGCCCAAACCAGACCGGGAACGGACAGACTCCCTGATGTGCCACCCTGGCCGCATCTGTCTGAGCCTCAGTCATCCCATCTCTGAAATGGGCATCATCAAATCCCATCATCGGATCCTGCTGGGTACTCAGCAGGATCAGGACTAAGGTGAAGCAAGCAGGGCACTCATCTTGGGCATGAAATTTAAGGAGGTGTCAAAGAATTCAGTCATCAGTATCAATGCTCTTTTAATGCAATATTTTTTAAAAATAGAGGTGAATGGAAAAATATGTACTGAGGACTATTCAGGATGGCCAAACAATGGAAACAGCTTAAGTGTTCATCAGTGGAAAAGCAGATGTGGCCCCCCCACACAATGAAATATTACTCAGCCATAAAAAAAAATGAAGTATGACATGTGATACAATGTAGTTGAATCCTGGAGACACCAGGTTGAGTGAAAGAAACCAGACACAAAAGATCACAAAGCATACGATCAGTGTCTGTGAAAAGGTCCAGGCAAATCCACAGGGACAGAAAGAGCCGTGATAATCCGAGGCTGGGGGAGGGGATGGGAAGTCACTGCTAACGGGGACACAGTCTCCTTTTGGGGTGATGAAAAGTCCTGGAACTAGATGAGGTGATGGTTGTATAACATTGTGAGTGTAATTAGTGCACCAAAGTGTGCTTGCTAAATGGTTCATTTTGATATGTGACCCTTACCTCGATAAAATATATGTGTATATACATACACATAAATCTTGATGTTTTAAATTTTAGATTTATTTTGTATTGGGGTAATGTTGGCTTACAGAAGTATATGTTTCACGAGTAAAACATTATATGTCAACTTCTGAATACCTTTCTGTGTGCTCACCATAGAAAATTTAGTTTCCGTCTATCACCATAGAGTTGATCCTCTTTACCCCTTCCCTCCCCCATCTCTTTCCCTGCAGTAACCGCTACTCTTTTCTCTCTGCCTACGTGTTGTTTTGTTTTGTTTGTTTTGGTTTGTCCATTTATTTATTTGGTTAGTCAGTTTGTTTGGCTTGTTGGTTGGTTTTTATATTCCACATCTGAGAGAAATTATAGCGTATTTGTCTTTCTCCATCTGACTTATTTCACTAAGGATAATATCCTCAAGGGCCATATGGGTTGTCACAAATGCCAGCATTTCTTTCTTTTTTATGGCTGAGCAGTTTTCCATTGTATACATGTACCACATCTTTTTGATCCATTGATGGTCATTTAGGATGTTCCCATATTTTGGCTATTGGGAATAACGCTGCAATGAACATAGGGGTGCATATATTGTTTCCAACTGTGTTTTTCTTTTCTCTGGGTAAGTACACAGAAGTGGAATTGCTGGATCATATAGCTCAGATGGCAAAGAATCTGCCTGCAATGTAGGAGACCTGGGTTTGATCCCTGGATTGGGAAGATCCCCTGGAGAAGGGAATAACTACCCTCTCCAGTATTTTTGTCTGGAAAATTCCATGGACAGAGGAGCCTGGCAGGTCCATGGAGTCACAAAGAGTCAGACACGACTGAGCAACTAACACTTTCACTTCTCATGGTAGTTCTAGTCTTAATTTTTTGAGGAATCTACATTCTGTTTTCCTTAATGGCTGCACCAACTTGCACTCCTGCCAATAGTGTGCAAGGATTCCTTTTTATCCACATCATCACCATTGATTTTTTTCATTATATGTAAATATATGCATATATTTGATATATGTATATGCATGCGTGCATGCTAAGTCGCTTCAGTCGTGTCTGACTCTGTGACCCTATGGACCACAGCCCGCCAGGCTCCTCTGTCGATGGGATTCTCCAGGCAAAAATACTGGAGTGGGTTGCCATGCTCTCCTCCGGGGGATCTTCCCGACCCAGGGATCAAACCTGCATTTGCAAGCAGGTTCTTTACCACTAGTACCACCTGGAAAGCCCTTAATATATGTATGCCTGTATATAAAGTGAGCAAATTGACTAGATTTTAAATGAAGACAGGCTCAACCCCGTACTTGTACAATCCTGCCCCTGGTCCCAATAAAACTTTATTTACAAAAACTCATGTCTGACTTGAGCTGTAGTTTGCCCGTGAGATTTTTTTTTTGAACTATTACATTATAACCCTATGCCTTTTTAGAAACACTATGCATTTTTGGTTACTAACTTTTGATGGACTCCTAAATTAGACACCCCCTTAAATTTGCATGCTTCGCTTGCCTCACCTAGTCTAGCTGAGATTCAGAGTGTGTGCTCAGCTCCAAGGGGCCCTCCCACCACCCAGCCAAAGGCACCTGAGTGGCTGCAGGCAGGAATGTGCCATGTCTGATTGGGGCCGAGGCCGAAGCGATTCCGGGAAACGACAGCCAGATCATAGGCAGCACCCGAGAGGCTGAGCTTTTTCTTCAGGCGCAGAGTCCTCTTGGCCTTGGTCTTACACGGGCAGGAGAGCATGTGCAGATGGACATGGTAGGTCACCTCCATGCCAGAGTCAGGCCCGAGGCAGCCTTCCGGAAGCTCCAGTTGGGGCAGCTGTCATGAGTGTGAGAGAGGGCTTATTGGGGACCTGAACATGGTCCTTGCCCCCATGGGTTGACATCAGGATTTAACCCATGAGCACCAACTCATCCCTAGGCCCAGGTGATGACTTGAGCAAACATTTACAAACTAGTAAACCTCAGTGCTGGCGAGACTGTTGGGAAACTGACACATTCACTCATCACTGGTCTGGGGGGAAGGGGGGAATAATTTGGCAAAACCCACTGAAAGCCGGGGGAGCAGAAAAGTTTCCATCTTCAAACCCAGTTATCTCAAGTCTGGAAATTTTTTCTAAGATAAAGGATTCAAATGATAGGAAACCTAGGAAGAGAAGGAGCTTCCCTTTAACTTTACTGTGACAGGTCATTAGGGAGCTGGCTGAATCAATTATGGTGAAATCAGGGGTTGAAACATGCTTTTGCCCCTGACTCAGGCAGAAGACTCTTCCTCTGTGCCTCAGTTTCCTTCTATGTAAAACAGGTACATTTGACTACACTTAATGAGTTGTTTGGGGGACTTCAGAGAAATCATCTTCCATCCAGACCAACACAGTCAGCTACTTCCTGGCCTCCCAGCTTCCACCTGAGCCCTCCACAATTTATTCTCCCGATGGCCACCAGAGAGAGCCTGTGAACACCTCAGTCCAGCCATATTTCTCAGCTCACACACCTACCATGGCTCCCCGTTACCTTCAGAGTTCAACCTACAGTCTTTCTGGTCTCCTTCACCTTCACAGTTCATCTCCCTGAGTTTTGCACACTTCCACTCAAGCCTCTTGTTTCCGTCTCTCTTTCCCCAGGCTAACCCACAGCCCAATGACAGCCCTGTTACCTGCTCATGCAAGGTCACCTGCCTCCTCCCGTCTGGGCGAAGCTTCTCTACTGAGAACCTCACCTCAGCCTGTGGAGGGGTTTCTGCAATGAGACAGCAAGACGGGGACACTGGGTTGGTGCCCTTGCTCACAACCTCCTGCAGACCCTGGATAGAGACATGGAACCTTTTCCTTCCCTCCCATGAAACACAGGATTCCATGGGTTACATAGTTTTCAGAATCTGCGAACATGGAGATCCACCTCATGAGGGTGAATATACTTGATGCGATCAGCTAAAAATGGTTAAAATGGTCAATTTTATATAATGTCTTTTTTTTTAATACTACAGATTTTTTAAAAAAATCTGGAAACAACTACTGGAGTTGTTTCCCAGCAGATATACTCTTGGGCGGGCAGGAGGAAGCTCCTGTCCAAAGGGTGGAGCCAAATATTGACAGTCACCCCATCTCTCCCTTGCACCCCCACCTTGGACTACATCTCCACTCTGGAACTGCCCAGGCTCCAGCCTCATGTGTTGTTTGGGAAAATCCATCTTCACAACACAGCTGCTTGCACCCATCAACTCCTTGGTCAGCGTTCAGAGAACAAAACCCCGCCAAACTAACTGGAAGGAGCGAAGAACTGAGAAGTGTTTTCTTTTTCAATTACGGGTTAGCTGCATTTTATAAAGTGAAACTCACTCACTGCCCTGGCACCTGGCACCAGTTTTTCCCAATTTCTCCTGCCACCTTCTTTCTAACACCCACCACCTTACTGCTAGCACTCATCACCTTATTTCTAATCCCACTACCATCTTTCGGATGCCTGTCTCCCCTCCTGTGGCCCAGGGTTTTCTCACCAGGGGGGATGCACACAGGGCTGCTCCAACTGCTCCAGGGCCCTCCAGGGACCCCTGGCCCCAGACGCCGCCGCAGCTGGAATTCCTGGGCCATGTCCATCTCCACGGGGCAGAGGCATGACTCTGAGGAGAGGCAGAGCAAACTTCAGGCCAAGGGGCTGTCCCACAGCGAGGGGTACCCAGAGCTTGGGATGGTCACTTAGCCATCATGTACATATTAAGTGCCAGCTGTATGTGCACTTATTGAGCATCGACTGTGTGCATGCACTTATTGAGAGTCAACTGCATGCCAGACCCTGGGGACAAAGACAGTCAGAATAGGCCAGGTCCTGTGCTCTGGGGCCTCAAGGATCATCCACTTCTTACACTGTCTGGGGTTCGAGTCTCAGCAATACCATTCCTTGGGATGTGACCTTGGCCAATGGCTTCACAAGCCCAAGCCTGTTTCCTCACCTGTGAAATGGGAATCATCCAATATTGAACTACAAGGAGGCACAAACAAGTCTACAAAGAATTTAGCACTGGGCCTATGACACTGGGGGCTTCTCCAGTGGCTCAGCAGTAAAGAATCTGCCTGCAGAGCAGGAATTAACAGGAGACGCAGTTTTGATCCCTGCGTTGGGAAGATCCTGTGGAGGAGGGCTTGGCAATCCACTCAGTATTCTTGTCTGGAGAATCCCATGGACAGAGGAGTCTGGTGGGCTATGGTTCATAGGATCACAGAGTCAGACACAACTGAAGCGACTTAGCACTGGCACACAGTGGGTGCCTAATTAATGCTAACTCGCTGCTGCTGTCATTGTGCATTATTATTCTCACCGAAGCCAGCATCATCCTGACGTCCACAGTCACCCTGAAATGAGATCATATTTATACATGATTTTACATTTGGTGTTGAAAATATTAGTTAGCTCTTTTGAAATGTTCAACAATTATTTCGCTGAATGCCACATAGAGCCCTGGATTGGAGCTGGGAACAGCAAGAGGACATCCTCAGAAAAGCAAACGAAGGACTTCCACGGTAACCCAGTGCTTAGGAACCCGCCTTCTGACTCAGGGGGTGCAGGCTCAGTCCCTGGTTTGTGTGAGCGAAGGCAGTCATAATTAGATCTGACAGACCTCAGAGGCTAAATATGGGGCAAAATGGAGGCCAGGTGGAAGGGGTGATAGAGACTGCAAAGCCGATGGGGGGCATGTGAAGGTGCCCTGTGCCCTGTGCAAACCGCTGATCTGGGGAATAAACTCACCAGCTTCCACGGACTGCCCGGTGTGCGGTGTCGGAACTGTACCTCCGCACCATCCTGGCGGGCTGGGGTCTCCCACTCCATACGCAGCTTCCCTGCTGACTTGGACACCTTGATGTTTCCTGGGGGAGGGTCGTATTTAACTGGAAGCAGAGATGGGGGTTGGGGAAGGGAAGCAAGCAAGTGTGTGAGTTGTTGGTCCTGAAAAATCCCAGAAAACCTGCACATGATCCTCCTGGTCCAGAGAAACCCCCAAGGCCCACCCTAGCAAGTCCCACCTAAGCCTGGGATTCTACGAGTCAAAGAGTCAAGATTTATACACAGAATCCTGTTAGTAAAAATATCTTTAAAATATTAATACTCATGCCAGCAAAGCTATGGTAAGACATACTTCTGTAAATTGCTGATGAGAGGGTAATTAACTGGTTCGATGTTTCTGGAGGACTATTGGGAAACTCTTACTAACTTTTTAAACTCACTTCAGGGAGCCTGACCTAAGGAAAGACATCTGTCACTCTTCCTGTCTTTTGGTTATATGGCGTTTGATTCTACCTCAGGGCCTTGGCACTTGCTGCCTGGACCACACTTCCCTATCTTTATTCTTGTTGGACCTTTTTCACCCTTCAAAGACTCAGTTTGAGCCAGGGGTCTTCCTGATCTGCCAGCAGTATCTCATCATGTGTAATGGTCATGCCTTGTTCATCACCCTACTTGAATCAGGGCTCCATGAAGCAGAGATAAGGTTGGGATTAGGGTGAGGAGAGTGAGGCAGGGTTGTACAAATACAAGGTCAGATCCTCTCTTTATTTAAAATCTTGATATTGAGAGTCATTCATCATGGCTTTTTTTTTTGCATCAATATTGATTTTTTAAAACATTGAATCATGATACTGCTTATCTTGACTACTAAGATTTTTCACCACCACCCCCGCTTAAATTTTGTGGCCAAGGAGGGTGCCTCATTCACCTCTCCCTCATCCCAGCCCTGGGCTCTGACCTCCTTTGGCCTTGTCCGTGTCCTTTATGAGTGAGCATGGCACACAGTGGCAGCTCAATACATCTAAACCAAGGGTGTGTTGTTGATTAACAAAAACAGATTTTAAAGACCCAACAGGATCTTGGGAGCATTATAGCATCAAGGAGAAACCAGAAGCTACCTAAATGTCCAGCAGTAGGGGATCAGTAAGGGAACCATGAAAGACTCTGCCAAGTCACAGGGCAGTGTTGGATGGGAAAGCAGCTGGCACTATCCAACCCCTTGCCAGGAACCCAGAATCCACCCCCAACCCCAGGTCTTGGCTTGGGGACCAGAAGCGTCTCTGGGTGAGGAGAGGGTAGTGCAGAGGAGAACAGGGTGCTGACCTGATTTGTAGAGGTTCAGGGTAATGTTGGGGGACTTCTCTGTCCGGTTGGCAGCCCGGGATTCCACCCAGAGAGTGACATTGTGGAGCACGGATATGCCATCCTGGTCGGAGAACTGCAGCTTGGTGGCCGAGCCTGTGGCAAAGTAGCAACAGCGGCCAGACTTGAGGCTGTGGGCAGGAAGGCACTGGTGCTGAGTCTCAGCGGTGGCACCGGGTGACGCACATCACATCCCATTACCCTTGCCTGCCCCTTTCACTCCTCCTCCCCATCCTGGGGGTTTCTCGGGGATCAGCCTGGGACTAAGGGTTTTGGAGGACCCCAGAATCTCCTAACAAGGCCTGTCACGGAGGGAAGGAAGAAATGAATGGATGGATGAGTGAATAGAAGTATGAATAAGTGAGAGAGCGAGGATGAGGGAAGGACAGAGGGGTCCTAACTGCCGCCCAAACTGGATACCCCCCTGTGCTGAGCCCCCACAACACAGAGCCCCAACCCTCCCTTCTGACATGAGAAACCGAGGCCCAGGAAGGGGCCCAGACCCTGAGAGCAGAGGTCAGGGGTGCAGAGCGAAGGGTAGGGTCCTCACCAGCCTCTGAGGAAGTGGCTGACTCCAGCTGCAGAGCCCTCGTACTCCCAGGAACATTCATAACCAGCGCTGCTGAATACCCGGTAGCAGTTCAGGTCCCGGGGGCCCGATGTGGAGCCTGGAGGTTTGAGAATAGGCTACAGTGCCAGGGAGGGGGTGTCCCCAAACTGACACACCTCAGGGAGGTATCTCTGTGACATTTACGTAACCCAGTATGACCTCAGCTTAAACGTGCTGTGGCTTCCAGCACCTTCCACGGCCCTTCCCACCTGTCTCCTGCCATCTCCCCTGCACTTCCTGCTCCAGCCACTTCGGCCTCCTCCCTGGTGTTCAAACATATTGGACTCACTCCTACCTTGGGGCCTTTGCGTGTGCTGTGCCCTCCGCCTGAAATGCCCTTGCCCCAGATCTTCACATTCCAATTTCTCCTTCAGAGTCACTGCCTCAAACACTAGGTTATTTAAAGCAGCCCCTTCCCTCTCCACCTCCCATTCTGCTCTGTTTATACAGCACATCATTATATACAGGATATGCATTAGTGTGACTGTTGTCCATCTCCTGCACTAGCCTGCAACCCCAGGAGGACAGCTGGGTTCGCAGCTGATTCCTTCACATCCAGGACCGTGTCCGCACATAGTAAGTGTTCAGTAAGTATCTCTTGAACAAAAGAATAGAGGAAATGCCTGCCCAAGGGCAGATTAGTGAATTTGTTATAAGCATGAGTGTTTCAGCAATGCTTGCTTTGGGGGAGGCAAAATGTTTAACAGCTGCTTAACCCCACGTGCTGACCAGCCAGAACAGACCCAGACACTGCCCTGCGACTCTGCTAGGGAGCAGACAGAGCTTATGGAGGTGGACAACAGCACGGAGCTTGAAGAGTACAGGCTGTCAGGATGTCAGGTCAGGGCCCCCAAGACCCCAGTCTTTGGCTAAGGGAGGGGCTGCCAGGGGTGGGCCAGTCAGAGCCCAGCACCAGCCCTCCCTCCCACAATGGGGAACTGCCCCAGACCTGAGTCTGCATCTGGGTACGGTGGTTTCTGAAAACAGCATCCGATGGTACTGCAGGCGTCAGCTGCAAAGGCAATGAAAAGATAATGGCAGTCTCAGCCTTTCACTGCAGAGGGAGAGGAGCTCGCCCAGGGATCATCCACACACCTGTCCACTTTCCCGTGCACCCCCCACCCATCCATCCACCTTTCTATCCATCCATCCACCCTCGCATCCACTTATCTATCCATCCAGTCATCTAACCATCTTTCCATCTACCCACACATCCATCCGTCCATCCATCCACTCAGCTCTCCATCAATTCATCCATCCATCCTCCCAGACACTCATCTATCCATTTACTCACCCATCCTCTCATCTGCCCATCCATTCATCCATCCGTTCACCCATCTGCTTCTCAGGCTGCTCTTCTAAAGCAACTCAGTGTCCTCTGCCCCCTCTCTTTTGCTGGTCTCTAGGCCTGCCTGACCTCCAAAAGTCCTGAAACCTTGCTGATCTCCAGTTCACAGAGAGGGAAATTGAGGCACAAGGAAGTTATCCAAGTTTATGCAACAGCAGAGTTGGGATGAGAGTCCAAACTTGGCTCTTAGAAAGGGCTGAGTCCTTTCCCATTGGATTCCACAAGATGGAGAGAGAGTATGTACATTACATACACTAAATACACATCTATTATATACACACTTGTTCTTTATCCCTTCCTTAGCTACTCCTCACTAAATAAACTCTGGGACGTGGGAAAGATTCAGAGATTTAGCCCACTCCACCCTGGTAACTCAGCTGGTAAAGAATCTGCCTGCAATTCAGGAGACCCTGGTTCGATTTCTGGGTCAGGAAGACCCGCTGGAGGAGGGCATGGCAACCCACTCCAGTATTCTTGCCTGGAGAATCCCCGGTGGCAGAAGAACCTGGCAGGCTACAGTCCATGGGGTTGCAAAGAGTTGGACACAACTGAGTGACTAAGCCAGAGAAGGCAATGGCAACCCACTCCAGTACTCTTGCCTGGAAAATCCCATGGACGGAGGAGCCTGGTGGGCTGCCATCTATGGGGCTGCACAGAGTCGGACACGACTGAAGCAACTTAGCAGCAGCAGCAGAGTGACTAAGCACAAAGTACAGAAGACAAAATCAAGACCGGAGAGGAAATGCCCAAGTCTGACAGTAGAAGTCATAATTACTAGTGTCTCATTTGACAGAGGGAAAGACTGAGCACGAAGACATGGAACCAACCCTGGAACCCAGTCCACAGCCCTCCACATACACACAACCCAAACACCCCCACTAAGAAGAGGTAAATTGTCAGGGTAGGGGACTCACCGCCCTGTCTGCGGAGTAAGATGAGAAGGAGGGCAACCAGCCTGAACACCCATTGCCCCATCCAGTCATTGAAGCTGGCAGCAGCCCCAGATGAACTTCTGTGCTGCCGGTAAGGCCCCAGCCACCAGGTCCTTCCTCACCCAGGAAGCTAATAAAGGAAGAATAAAGAGATTAAAAAAAAAAAAAAGCGATGAGACATGGCCCCTCCCAGGGCCAGTCAAAATGAAAGAAAAACCCAGGAAGTCAGCTTGGGGGTGGTGGCCTCATCTAGGCCTCAAACCCACATGAGGCCTAGACCCTGAGCCTTGGGGTCTGGGGTCTTCTCTGCTGGCTCCAGATGGAATCCAGACCCCAGGTGAGAGCCCCATGTGTGGCCTGGGACTCCGTGTACTTGGCTAGTCCTCCAGCCCTCTCTGGTCCACTTCTGAGATCCAAGAGCTAAATGAGAGGCCAGGTGCCTTTGGACGTCAGAGTTCACGCTCCTGACAAATTGTTATGAAGTGCTTTCTGTAGGCTGGACCCCCCAAAAAATGTCCACCTCATAGTTTCCCAAACTTGAACCTCAGGGCACCCTGGGTCCCCTGTCTGAAGAATTTCCTTATTTCCTTTAGATTCAACTTAGTCTTTTCTCTGTGTCTGTTTCCCGGCCAGAGATGGGGAGGTTGGGGACGGGGGTCGGGGGGGAAGGAGTTGTTTCAGTTTCTGATCTTCTCTTCCCACTGTCTACAAAGGTCCAAAATGTCCACAGAAAAGAGCTGATTCATGCTATAAAAAGTGGGTTGCACCCTCAAAGCAACATACTGAATGGAAAAAGTCAGACCCAGCAGGTCACATGTTGTACAATTCTATGTATATGAAACGTCCAGAACAGGTAAATCCACAGAGACAGAAGGTAAAATGGTGATTGCCAGGGGCTGGGGGAGGGTGTGAGGAGTGACTGTTCATGGGGATGGGGTTGCCTTTGGGGATGCTGGAAATGTTTTGGAACTAAATAGAGGTGATCATTGTATAATGCAGTGAATGTTCTAAGTGCCACTGAACTGTATATATTAACACAGTTCATTACATGTTGTGATTTTCACCTAAAAAAAAAAAAAGCTGTTCTCAGAACCCAGGTGGACAAAAAACAGGATAAGGGTCTCTCCTGGGGAAAAGCATCTGGGGAAACTGAGGCCCGGGGTGGGTGGGAGGAAGCACTTTTTCTGAGAGCCGGTTCCGAGAGGCAGCTGGGCCGGCCAGGGTCAGGCACCCAGCAGGCCATGAAGTCAGAGCCATTAAAACAAAGAGGCAGTGTTCCAGGCCTGGCACAGTGGGGACGGAGACCCTGTGATCCTGTACAGAACAGCCTTCATTGGAGCAGGGCCCAGGCCAGGCCAGGGGCAGAGTAGCTGTGAGGTCTGGGGGAGGGGCAAAGATAGAGAGAGAAATGTAAAGATGGAAGAGACCATTGGAGATGGGATAAATCAATGGGCCCCCTCTCAATGATCTGAGACTCTTACCCCAGGTGCCCCATTTCACAGATGGAAAAACTGAGTCCAGAGACACTCAGTCTACTCAGGGCCCTGGCTAGAGGTATAAAGACAGTGATGTAAACCCTGAGGCAGAGCCCCCCACACAGTGGGGCTGAGCTCCCATGAGCAAGGCTCATGTCCTAGGGCTACCTCCTATCCCCAGGAAAGTCAGGCCTCCCAAGCTTCAGCTTCCTCACCTGCAAATGGGCTAGAGTGAGGATAAATGGGGCTTCCCCAGGGGCTCAGCGGTAAAAAATCCACCTGCCATACAGGAGGCACAGAGACGCGGGTTCCATCCCTGGGTCAGGAAGATGCCCTGGAGAAGGAAGTGGCTACCCACTCTAGGATTCTTGCCTGGAAAATCCCACGGACAGAGGAGCCTGATGGGCTGCAGTCCACAGGTTCACAAAGAGTCAGACATGACTGCGCAAATGAGCACAAGGATAAACAAGGGTTGCTGCCCACCAGACAACCAGTACGATTTGTCATTCTCTGGGGGCTCTCAGTGGCCTCTGCTCTTATCACACCTCTTTCCCATCCCCCCAGAGTTAGAGCAGCCACTGAACAAACATCAGAGGAGTGAAGCAGAACTTGACAGAGATGCTCCCAGCTCCTTGGGGGTTAGGGGCTGGCTGCAGGGAGGGGTAGAGGTCGGGGGCTCTGATGGGGGCTCTGAAGGGGACCAGAGAAGGCTGTCCAAAGAAGGGAAGTCTTAAACTGCTCTGTAGAGTTAAAGGGCATTCCCAGCAGAGGTCAAAGGAGAGGCAAAAGTCTTGGGGGCACGCTTTGGGGAACACCAAGATGAACTGGCACGTCTGGGGCTCCATGTGAGAGAAGATGGTAGAGTCGACCAGAGCCTTGACCGCTGGGCTGAAGGGCTGGGCTTTTTCCCAAGGAGCTATGGCAGCAGAATGAGCAGGATTCCAGCCACATGTGAGGTGGTGTTTTCTACCCTTATTGAGGTCACAGTTGCAGGCTCGTCCTGAGGTTCACCGCAGCCCACCTTCCCCGGGTCAAATCTTTGTGCATTCACCTCTCTTGGCCTGCCTGCCACCTACTTCAGGAAGCCCTCCCAGCCGCCCCAGAAGCACAACTGAGATACATCCCCAGGGCCGTCCCACTTTCAGATGCCCCACAAACTGAGGAGGGGCAGGAAGGGTAGGGTCATGGGCCCCCCTGCCCAGGAAATGGTAACAGGAGGAACCGCAGAACTTCCCCACCCCCGCAGCTTCCGTCTTCCGTGGGGAGGGTGAGTAGTGACCTTTAGCCTGAGAAGAGCTGAGCTTCCCTCCATGAGGTCAAGAGATCTGATGCCCTTGAAGGGTATCTCAGGAGGGTCTTGAGGGGTGAATAGGAGTTGGCGAGGAAACTTGCCGTTAAATGATCCGTTAGCTCATTTAACAAACACATTTATTAATAAGAACATTTTTTCACCAATAAGAGCATTTTTCATTCACTCAGCCAGGACTTTCTGATGCCTCCAGAGGGTCATTTGAGGATGTTTTTAAAGAATACATAGTAGTGACCATTTTGTAAGGTATAGAAATATTGAACTAATATATATGATATTGTATATATGTAATAGACTGATCGAATGCTGTAGGTCAATGTTTTTTCAATTTTTTTAAAAAAATTATTTAATTTATTGGGCTGTGCTGGGCCTTAGTGGGCTTCCGCCTGGCAGACTACAGTCTGTGGTGTCACAAAGAGCTACTTAGCAGACTTGGGTGCTAGTGGTAAAGAACCTGCCTGCCGATGCAGGAGACATAAGACACATGGGTTCAATCCCTGGGTCCGAAAGATCCCCTGGAGGAGGAAATGGCAACGCACGCCAGGATTCTGGCCTCGAGAATCCCGTGGACCGAGGAGCCTGGCAGGCTACAATCCCTGGGGTTGTGAAGAGTCGGACATGACTGAGGGACTAAGCACAGCATGTGAGGGGTCTTAGCAGTGGCATGTATGTGTATGCTAAGTCACTTCAGTCGTGTCTGACTCTTTACGACTCTGTGGACTGTGGCCCACCAGGCTCCTCTGTCCATGGGATTCTCCAGGCAAGAATCCTGGAGTGGGTGGCCATCTCCTCTTCCAGGGAATCTTCCCAACCCAGGGATCAAACCCACATCCCTTGCGTCTCCTTCACTGGCAGGCAGGTTCTTCACCACGAGTGCCACCTGGAGAAGTAGTGGCTTGTGGGGTTTTTTTTTTCAGCTGTAGCATGTGAAATCTTGGTTGCATGTGAGATCTAGCTCCCCGACCAAGGATCACATCTGGCCACCCTGCATTGAGAGCATGGAGTCTTAGCCACTGGAACCACCAGGGAAGTCCCTTATTCAATTTTTTTTTTTTAAAGAATACATACAAAGTGTGTGTGTTGGTTGCTCAGTCATGTCTGAGTCGTTGCAACCCCATGGGCTGTAGCCCCCCAGACTCCTCTGTCCATGGGGTTTTCCAGGCAAGAATACTGGAGTGGGTAGCCATTCTCTTCTCCAGGGGATCTTCCTGACCCGGGGATCAAACCTGGGTCTCCTGCATTGCAGGCAGACTCTTTACCATCTGAACCATCAGGGATGCCCATATACATACATATTATTCACTCCCTGATGCCCCTCATGGAGATATTTGAGGAGGGTTTTGATGAACATGTAGAAGATTGCAAGCAAAAAAAAAAAACATTTATGTCCATTCAATAAATCATCTCTGATGTTTCTCAAAGAGAATTTGAAGTGGATTTTGAAGAATAGGTGTTCACTGTGGAAAAACTGCAGTCGGTCCGTGAGTCAGCCAACAAATGCTCCCTGTTGCCCATTGAAGTGGTCTTTCAGGAAGGAGTTTTGTGAAAGAATTCTTCAGAGAGATCAAGGACATTGAGACCTCTCTGATGTCTTCCCCTCTACTAGCTCCTCATCAGTCCACCCGACCACCTCTGGTACATGAGAGTAACAGGTAGGAAGGCCAGAGGTCCCCAAGCGGCAGGAGGAAATAAACTGCAAGTGGCAGACATTTTTTTCCTTCTCTACACAAAATTAAAAGAGGCTTCTCTTAATTATGTGTTGAAGACACTTGGTTCTGCCTTGACCTAACCAATGCGTTTTTCTTACAGAAATGTTTTTCTTAAGCTATGTTAATGAAACTATGTATTTGTTTTGGAATCTGCCTTTCTTTATCCGCCAAAGAATAACTTCTTTTACTCTTCTCAAATCTTGGGCTGATAATGGCTCAACAAGCCAGTATTCCTGTCAATTGTCTTATGGCCGGGCGGGGTGACACGCCTCGTGCCATCCTATCTTGAAAATGCATATTGTGGGAGAGGGACCTGGTGAAACTCCCTCAGCCTTGATGTGTCTCTCTTATCTGATTAATAGTTTTCTAACAGACATAAAACACCTTGCTAAAAACTATCAAGGGGGCACCCTTTCTGTCCACTTCTGATGTCTATGTGTCAGAAGTTTTCCCTATCTCTATTATACTTTAATAAAACTTGGCTACACAAAAAGTTTCAAGTAGTCAAGCTCGATCGAAATCCTCTCCTCCGGAGGTCACAAAACCTGGTGTAACGCACAGGTTGCAACAGCAGCTTTTCATACAGGGGACCTCTCCTCCTCTGGATTCCCGCCAAAGTCCCAGGGAAGATACTGACTGGCTGAGTTTGAGTCACATCTCCATCTTGAACCAATCACAGTGGCTGGATGCAAGACTCTAGGTCACATGTCCACCCCAGCCTGGACTACAGTAGAACTTTTAGGCAGGACTAGCCAGAGACAGAAAGTTGGCTATTTTAGGGCATAAGTTTAGATTACCTGGGTGTATGCAAACTCCAACTGAAGCCCATTTAGTGTAGGGTTGTCAGATAAAATATGTGACCACCAGTTAAACAGGAATCACAGATAAATGAAAGTGAAAGTCACGTCCAACTCTTTGGGACCCCATGGACTATACGGTCCATGGAATTCTCTAGGCCAGAATACTGGAGTGGGTAGCCTTTCTCTTTTCCAAGGGATCTTCCCAACCCAGGGATCGAACCCAGGTCTCCCACACTGCAGGCAGATTCTTTACCAACTAAGCCACAAGGGAAGCCCAAGAATACTGAAGTGAGTAATCTATTTTTTCTCTAGCAGATCTTCCTGACTCAGGAATCAAACTGGGGTCTCCTGCATTGCAGGCAGACTCTATACCAACTGAGTTATCAGGGAATAAGATAAATAATAGAGAGCTTTTTGCATACTTACATCCCAATTATTGTGGAGAGTATATACTGAAAAAGTATTCATTGTTTATCTGAAATTAAATGTAACCAGGTGTCTGTATGAGTTTGGTAGAACTGCCATAACAAAGTATCATAGTCTAAGTGATTTCAACAACAGAAATTTTCTTCCTTATAGTTCTAGAGGCTAGAAGTCTAAGATCAAGGTGTTGGCAGGTTTGATTTCTTCCAGGGTCTCTCTCCACAGCTTGAAAATGGCATCTGTTCCTCCTGTCTTCACATTGTCTTCCCTCATACATATGTGTATACTAATCTCCTCTTCTTGATTGTCTGAGCCCCCAGGGAATCCTCTAACCTCCTCCTCTTATAAAAATATCAGCCATATTGAATTATGATCCACCCATATGACCTCCTTCTACTTTAATTACTTCTTCAAAGGCCTTGTCTCCAAATACATTCAGAGGTACTGGGAGATGAGGATTTCAACTTACGAATTTGGGAAGAACACAAATCAACCCCTAACAGTGATTACTTTGGAAAACAGTTTGGTATTTTTTTTTAAATATTTAAAAGCAGCGTTACCACACATGCATGCTAAGTCCCTTTAGCTGTGCCTGACTTTGCAACTCTACCAGGCTCCTCTGTCCATGGGATTCTCCAGGCAAGAATACTGGAGTGGGTTGCCATGCCTTCCTCCAGGGGATCTTCCAGACCCAAGGTTCAAACCTGCGTCTCTTACATCTCCTGCATTGGCAGGCAGGTTCTTTACCACTAGCACCACCTGGGAAGCGCAAGTGACTATCGGACCCAGGAATTCCACTCCTAGGTATATACCCAAGAGAACTGAGAGCATATTCATGTCCACACAAAAACTTGTAATACAGGTAATACATGAATGTTCACAGCAGCACTCTTCACAAGAAGCAAAAAGTAGAATAACTCAAATATCCATTGATGGGTAAATGAATAAACAAAACACTATCCATGTTTCCTAAAAAGGAGAGAAGTGGCACTTGCTGCAATGTGAATGAATCTTGAAAACATTGTGCTGTGAAAGAAGTCAGGCATGAAAGACCACACGTATGAGTCTATTCATGTGAAAGGTCCAGAAAGGCAAATTCACAGAGACAGAAAGCATATTGGTGTTCACCAGGGGCTGAGGGGAGGGAAAATAGGAGGTGACAGCTCACTAGTATAGGGGTTCTTTTGGAGTTGATCAAAGTGTTAAGGAATTAGATAGTGGTGCTGATTGCACAACTCTGTGAGTATGTCTAAAAACCACAGAATTGTACACTTTAAAAAGGTCAACTTTAGGGTAGGCAAATTACATGCCAATTTCAACCCATGTACAAGAAAAACAAATTTTATCTGGAGTCCTATATATATTTCTTTTTATAGGCTTCCCTAGTGGCTAAGCTGACTCATTTGAAAAGACCCTAATATTAGGAAAGACTGAAGGCAGGAGGAGAAGGGGTCGACAGAGGATGAGGTGGTTAGATGGCATCACCGACTCAGTGGTGATGAGTTTGGGTAAACTCCAGGAGTTGGTGATGGACAGGGAGGCCTGGTGAGCTGCAGTTCATGGGGTCGCAAAGAGTCGGACACGACTGAGTGACTGATCTGAACTGAACTGATGGCTCAGTGGTAAAGAATCCGCCTGGCAATGCAGGAGACATGGGTTTGATCCCTGGGTCAGGAAGATTCCCTGGAGAAGGAAGTGGGAACTCACTCCGGTATTCTTCTCTGGGAAATTCCATGGTAGGAGGAGCCTGGCAGACTATAGTCCATAAGGTTGCAAATAGTCGGACACGACTCAGCCACTAAACGACAACCACCTATATTTTTATGTGCTCAGTCTGGCTACCATAACTTGGTGGGATCTTACAGTACCTCACAGGCGATTAGCCAGGTCACCTCCAACCTGAGAATGTACGGTCATGTCACATTAGGATAAAAGAAGGAAACTGCACCTGCAGTGACAGCGGTAATTTCAGGGAAAGAGAATGTAGATGCCACCTTGGGACTTCAGGCTTTTTCCAGCCTCCCTTTCCCTTCTGCGAAGTCAATTACCATCAGATACTTATGAGAGGAGGGCCTTATGAAGCATTTAGTTGGGTGCTCAATTGACGCTCAGCAAAGGCAGTCATCATCAAAAAAGAAACTGGTAACTACAGCGGCTGCTTATTCTTCTAAATAAAGTTTTATTGGGACAAGGGCCAGGATTGGAGTGAGGCAAGCAGTCAGGGTCATGCAAGGGCAGAGCCTGATCCTGTATTTAAAATGATGATGTCTAGTTCATCATGCATTTTTGTGTTAGCTTTGACTTTACACTATTGTTTTCAAAATGTTGTGCATCTTAAGGATTTGTGTGTGTGTGTGTGTGAGCTCTTGTTAAAATTTTGCACAGCAGTGAATACCCCACCCGCCTCACCCTTGTTGTGTGCCCCAGGCACATGGGTCCTGAGCCTCGGTTTCCTCATTTGCAAAATAGGGATACTTCTCTCTTCTAGGAAGATGTGTTGAAAAATGTTTACTTCTAGGCTCTAGGGGCGGGGCGGGCCTGGAAGGGCGGGGCAGGCTCTCCAGAAAGGGGCGGGCCTTTCATAACCGGCTCCTGGAGAGGGGCGGGGTCGGGCCTCATCAGCTGACCTGCTCGGCCAATGGCGCGGGGTGGCGGGGCCTGGCTGGCTGAGGCGGGGCCGGGCGCCCGCCGGCAGTGCGGACTAGCGGGCGATGGACGAGCCGAGCCTCCTGCGGCGCCGTGGGCTCCAGGTGAGGCCCCGTGCCAGCGGGCAGAGATCGCTGGTGGAGTGAACCTGCCTGGGTGCGGGATCGGGGCTTGGACGGACCAGGGGGAAGCTGAGGCAGAAGGAGGGGCGCGCTCCGGGGGCTCCCGGCTGTGCACTCACATCTCAAAGTGCTTTCGGCTAGGTGAGAAGAGGGTATGCCCGTTTGCCATATGGAGAAACTGAGGCTCCTTGGGGGAAAGGGGTTGAGGGTTTCGCTCTCTCCACCAAGAGCTCTAATAATACGAGCAACGACAGCCTTTGAGCGCTCATCGTATGTTCATGTCGTTGGTGTTAATCCTTTTACTAGCGATATGTTGTATTAATCTTTTTACTAGGGATATATTAATATTAATTAATGTGTATTAATACGTGCTTCGTGCCTTCGCAGCTCCATCGCACCCCTGTCTCAGCTCACCCATACGGCAAGATGGAGAGGTTGGGGCTGTCAGGCAGCCCTTTCATCAGACAAGGAAACTGAGGCTCCAGTCTAAAAAAGTCACAATCCCGAGGTCGCCCAGCAGGCATGTAATTTGCCTACCCTTAATCAGCTCTCTGGCGCACACTCCACTGCCAAATGGCTGTGTGGCCTGGGGAGTAGGGGCAGGGGCGGTGGGAGGCACTCTTGTGTCTCCGGACTTCAGTTTCCCCATTCGCTATAAGGGACCTCCTTTTCTGACCCCTGGTCTCGGGTTTGTGTTGGGGAGGCAGCGCCACGAGGAGATAGGAAAAAAGGCATCACAGCTAGCAGAGGCTGACATTCCAATGTGGGTAACCTCTGGGCGGCAATTCCTTTGATCTCTCTGGACCTCAGTTTCCCTGTCTGTTCAATGGGAATTTAGACAATCTAGCCCTTTCCCTCGAGCTTAGACCACACATGTAGAAGCCACCAGTTGCAAGTGGGGAAACCGGGATTCATCATTTACCCAACAAACACTTATTGAGTGCCTCTTGTAGTCTCCTGGCTCCAAGAGGCAGTGGTGGTGGTGAGGGGTGTTCACCCCTGAAACTGCTCTCCTGGACCTCCCAGCCTGTTGGGGGAGATGAATGCCTGAGCAGCAGTGACCCCGCCAAAGGGTCAGGTGCCCTGTGGCACCCTCAGGCACCCCTGGAGAAGGTACCTGAACTGATGGTTGCCAGTGGCTTTGGGACAGAGAAGGCAACCCCTGGTGGCGGGGCAGGGGGGTTGGTGTTTGGGAAATGAATGAGGCTGAGAGAAGCCAGAAAGGACAGGGTTGGAGAAATGGGCACTGAAGCTGAGGAGAATGGGGAAAGGCAGGGCTTGAACCTGGCTGCCAGACCATGAACTTGTCTGAAGGTTCAGGGGGATGCGGTCACCTGTTTTGGGTTGGGGATCAGAGAGGGTGTGGGTAGAGCTGCAAGGCAGAGACGCTGATGGCATGGGGAAGGAGGGAGCAGGAGAAGGGCAGGGGTCATTGCCCTAGGCAAGAGCGGGGCACGGGGAGGAGGGGCTGAGCATAGACGAAGGGGTGCAGCTGGACTAGTGAGCACTGGGGAACCAGGCCCCGCCCGCAGCCCCAGATAGATTTAAGCCCCGCCCGCAGCCTCTTAAAATAGAGAAACTGCCTTTGGGTAGGCGAATGGGGGTGCAACTGACGTCAGAAAGTGGGGGCCTGTTCCATGGGGAGGAGGTACCCATTCCCTGAGGACGAATCCCACGTTACAAATGGGGAAACTAAGGCTCATAGAATCATAGGCTCATCCAGGTGTCCCAGTGGGTAAGAGAGTCAGGATTTGAACCCACACAGACCTGGCTGTCCCTCCAGACCAACCTCACATTGGCTGGACTCCATCCTAGGAAGTGGAGGGATGAGTAGGGATTGCTCACGTGAGTGAGGGCAACCTGAGCAGAGGAAATAGCACGTGGAAATGCTCAGAGATATGCAAACATATGTGTTTAGGGGCAACCAGAGGCCATTTCTTAGCACTGGAACTGGGTATGTGAGATGGACTCATCTACTTCCAGTACTTCTAGAACTGATTTTGAAGAGGTTAGACTTTCTCCCTAGGGTGATTAGGAGCTGTGGAAGGTGCTGGAGCAGGGGAGGTCATGAGATCTGAGAGCTTTGAAGGACTCCTCTGGAGCAGGTGGGGATCTAAAAAAGAGCCAGAAACAAGGAAAGCATCTACAGTAAAGGACCAAGTAGGAGACACAATGAAAATATTTTAAAAAATAACAGAAGTGTAAATAACTGCTCACATTATGGGGCACCTACAAATGCTAAATGCTAAGCATGCATTTAAGTCTCCAACAGCCCAGGGGATTATTAACTTTATTTATCAGAGGGGGAAACTGAGGCTTAGAGAGGGAAAGTAACAGCCAGGAAGTCAGAATTGAAATTCTAACTGGTCTGGCACTGAAGAGTGCAAAGATGTTGAGGGCTTTGATTTGGGGCATCAGTCACACACTCCTTTAACTGGAGCCCTGAGCGCCCCCAGCCAATTAGGGGGCAGCCTGCTGATCAGAGTCAATCATTTATCCTGAAGGCTAATCTTTGCCACAGGTCAAAGAGTCAATTCATAAAAGTTTGAGAAAGCCATGTGCTGATTGGCCAGTCCAGACAATACATGGAGGTGTCCTGGCCAATCTGACTGTGGCAATGCAGGGTATGCTGTTGGCTGAGTGAGTTTGTTGTTGTTTAGTTGATAAGTGTGTCCAGCTCTTTGCAACTCCATGGACTGTAGCCCAACAGTAGCCCCAATTTCCTCTGTCTGAGAGATTTCTCAGGCAAAAATACTGAAGTGGGTTGCTCTTTCCTTCTCCAAGGAATCTTCCCCACCCAGGGATCAAGCCTTTGTCACCTGCATTGGTGGGCAGATTCTTCATCGCTAAGCCACCAGGGAAGCCTCACTGAATACTAAGAGATCGTAAATAGACCTGGCTTGGCCCATGGGGCACCAGTTTGCCTTGGCTGTGGGTAAAGGGAAGAGGAGACTGGCCCTTCCTGGTTTGGGTTAAGCTCAGCCTTCTTTGTAGCGATTGTTGGCGCCAGTTAACATAAGCTGTTATTACTAGGATTACTACCACTATTATTCTATCATTATTTTCATCTCCCATTTGGCCCTTTGCTTCACAAATGACAGAATTTTAAAACACCAGATCCCCAAACAGAGCATCCGGGGACAGAGAGACTGGCCAGTCTGTGTCTGGACTTTGTTTCTGTGCTGCTGGGGAAGCTCCCTGGAAGGACCATCTGGCATTCTCATGGCCCAGTTCCAACTATTCTCCTCCTCCAGGAAGTCCTCTTGCTGGTGCCTTGTGGTCCCTACTGATCTCTCTCTCTACTCCAGCTGCCATCTTCCCATGAGACTTGGTACCCACTGCGCTGAGTCCCACCTCCACCCTACTGTTTCCCACTAGCCTGCTGGTCCAACTTGAAGACCCCTCCAGGAAGTCTTTTGGCTCCCCACTCCCTCCAGCCCCTTCTCTTCCTCTGGGTCCTTGCTAGTGCCTCCAGTATGGGGGTGTCCATGCCTTCCCCTGTCTCCTTCAGACTGGGGATTCCTCCAGGTGGAGCTGAGGCTTGTGGTGAAGAGACAGCATCACCCAGCCCATAAGAGGATACCATAAATATTATCTTTAAAGGGCGGTTCCAAGGGGTTGGATCCCCCCCACCTCCACCCCCTTTCTAGGCGAGAGCCACTCCCTGAGGAACAGCTGGCAAAGAGGAGGCTGAAGGCAGAAGCAGATGGTGCATGGAGCAGAGGGTCCGGGGGTGGTTCCGGGAGAATTCCATGTGGGCCCAGCACTCCACTGAGCTTATGCAGGGGGCTACTGACCTTCCCTCATCTCTCTTTGCCACTTCACATCTTTTTGTATTTTGGAAGTAAATTAAAATGTGTGGATTAATTGTGAGTTATCAACCTCACAAAATAATTGTCTTGGCTTCCTTTTATCAAAGCCTCCCCCATCTTCAGGCCCTGAGCCTGCTGCTTGACTCCTTCAAGGCCCCATGTAACTGGACCATTTCCTAACAAGGAAACTGAGGCTCAGAGGGATGAAGTTGTTTGGCGGAGATCATACAGCCCAGACTGGGGAGCCAGACTGGGAACCAAGGACTGTCAGGGTTTTAGAAGGAAATGGCTGGGATGCCGTGTATGTGTGTGTGTGTGTGTACACGTGTGGGCACAGCAAAAACCCCTGAGCTCAGATCCCAGCTCCTCACTGTTTTGTGGGTTAGTAGGGGAAGGAGGATGCTGGCATAAAAGCCCACAACAATTGGAGGGGGCCAATGGAGCCCCTAATGGTGGTGGGTCTGGGACCCTTTGCCCTGCACGATACTGAGCTCTCCATCCCCAGAGGTATTCAAGCAAACAAGGAGACCTCAGGTTGGCAGGGAAGCCTCCTCCCATCCTGAAGGACTCTGACTTGCTTTACTGAGCTCAGAGTGGTTGGGGTCCAGCCTCCAGGCTTCGCCCCACCCCCGCAGATCCATCTCTTCCTCTGCCTGGAGACCCTGTCAACCCCTCCCAGCCCTGTCATCTCAGCGCCCAGCAGCTTCCGGCCCCCTCCAATTGGCTGCGGGGGCTGATGACGTCATTGTTGCCATGACGAACGCCCAACTCTCGATGTGGGCAGCCCTTAACCCATCTAGATAAAAATAGTTGTGCATCCTCGACGCTACCGCCCCAGCGTGTGTGTTTGTGTGTGGTGTCCAGAGACCCGGATTCCCGACCCTATCTCAGTCAAGAGATGTGGGCAGCTGCTACCCTCCGCGCCTCAGTTACCTGCCTGTAAAAAGGCCTCTGCTCCTGGCGCGTGGTAGCGGCTCAGTGAATGTGAGTAAAATTTAGCGAGTGTCGCGATAGTTTGCGAAGGCCCTTGCTAAGTTCAAAAATAACACAACAGGCGACGGTAATAATTTCAGATCATTTTTACACCAGACCCCGCTTTACATTATCTCCACATTACACACGGGGAAACCAAAGCACAGGGAGTACCAATCACTTGGCTCAGGGTCCCAGGGACAGGAAAGAAGAGATAATAGATCTGGACCCAGGTCTGAGTGTCCTTGGGTTCTAAACTTGTGCTACACAGCCTTTTGAGAATTAAAAAGTCCTCTTGGGCAAACCACATTTGAGGGTGGACTCTGGGATAACAGTGGACCCCAAGCATAGGGATTTCTTGTATATGGTAAGGACTCCCGCTCTGCATCTTCCATAGGGTTTGTGCCCCCCAGCCCCCATTGATGACCAGGACCCAAACCTGCCTGGATTTTGCAGAGGGTGAGCAGAAATGGCTTTCCGATCTGGCGGGGGTGGGGGGACAGGGTAAGGATGACGCAGGAATCTCCCGCTCCTCAGTTGTTGTTCAGTTGCTAAGTTGTGTCTGACTCTTTGCAACCCCGTGGACTGCAGCACACCAGGCTTCCCTGTCCTTCACTATCCCCCGGAGGCTGCTTAAATTCATGTCCATTGAGTCAGTGATGCTATCTAATCATCGCATCCTCTGCCACTCTCTTCTCCTCTTGCCCTCAGTTTTTCCCAGCATCAGTGTCTTTTCCAATGAGTCAGCTCTTTGCATCAGGTGGCCAAAGCATTGGAGCTTCAGCTTCAGCATCAGTCCTACCAATGAATATTCACAGGTTGATTTCCTTTAGGACTGACTGATTTGATCTCCTTGAAGTCCAAGAGACTCTCAAGAGTCTTTTCCAGCACCACAATTTGAAGGCATCAGTTCTTCAGCTCTCAATAGAATATTAGTATTAATATTTAGCCACTACTGATATAGTTCTTTGTAAAATCAACTAATTTATTTTAAATAATGAAGTTATTTTTAATGTAAGGAGTCTGAGAGGGCTTCATGGAGGAAAGGATGTTTGAGCTGAGACCTGAGGGATGAACGTCAATTAACTAGCACCAGAAGGGAGGGAAAGTGGTCCTAAAAGAGGATACAGCTGGTGCAAAGGCCCTGAGGCAGGGCTGAGTTCAGTGTATGGGGTGAGCAAAAAAGAGGCATTGGTTGTAACAGGGCGAACAAGGGGCCAACTGGGAGATGAGGTGAGTGGAAGGCTAGGGAAGTGAGGGGTTTGTCTCCTTGGGAATGACTCCTGTTTTCTTTTCAGAAGGAGCTGAGCCTACCACGCCGGGGACGTGGGTGAGTTTACCTGGGGCCAGTTGGCTGGGTGGAGCCCTGTGGTCCTGGGCACAGATATTTCAGCAGCAGCATCTGAATTATGAATTTATTTAATAATTACTACAAAGCTTCTCACCTTGGTCCTGCCCTACCCCCTTTCCCCCTGGTGTTTGCAAAGTACTTCAAAGGCACCTCACCACAGGCTGGGAGGTGAGGTACAAGTCATGCCAGTTTGCAAATGGGAACCTGAAGTGCATAAGGGTTGCATCACTGGCTCAAAAGCACCCAACTTGAAAGGGTGGTATCCAGGGTCCAGACTATAGAATTCCAACCTGGTGTCCTGGAATCGGCTTGCATGCCTCCCATGACAGAAAGCTCATTCTATTTCAGGGAACATGGGTGGAAAATCATATAATTCAGGGTCACATTAATGTTCCTGGTGGTTGACGTTGTGAGATCCCTCAAACTCAAAGAAGATTTGTTAAGTGTCTTCACTAGTTTGTTGATTTTGTTTAGTTGCCAAGTCATGTTCCACTCTTTGTAGCCACCTGGACAGTAGTCCACCAGGTTCCTCTATCCATAGGGTTTCTCAGGCAAGAATACTGGAGTGGGTTGCCATGCCCTTCTCCAGGAGATCTTCCTGACCCAGGGATCGAATCTGTATCTTTTGTGGCAGGCAGATTCTTTATCCCTGAGCCACCTGGGAAGCTCCCAACTTTACACAGGTTTATGTGGGGTTCCCTGGTAGCTCAGTTGATAAAGAATTTGCAATGCAGGAGACTGCCTGCAATATAGGAGACACAGGATTGATCCCTGGGTCAGGAAGATCCCCTGGAGAAGGGAATGGTTACCCACTCCAGTATTCTTGCCTGGGAAATCCCATGGTCAGAAAGCCTGGTGGGCTATAGCCCATGGGGTCACAAAGAGTTGGATACAAGTGAAGCCACTTAGCACACTTAGCAGCACCAGTGGGAAAACCAAAGTCCAGGAAGGGGAGGAGATTGCCTTGTGCTGGTGGTCTGGGGAAGTGTGATGGCAAACACTCTCTCTTTGGAGGCTTGGCGGCTGTGTTTGCCTGAGTTGAGGGTAGGAATTCCCTTGTGCTTAAGTGAAATCACTCTCTCAGCAAACTTCTTTTGAGTATCTACTGTGTACTAGGTTCTGTTCCTGACACAGGCGACAGGGTGAGAAGTCAATGTTGGCCCCTGTCATGCAGCTTGCACTCTCCTGGGCAAAATGATGAAGTGATGTTCTATAGCATGTGTGTGTGTGTGTGTGTGTGTGTGTGTGTGTGCGCACGTGTGCGCTCAGTCATGTCTGATTGTTTTCGACCCCATAGACTGTAGCCTCCCAGCTTCCTCTGTCCATGGGATTTTTCAGGCAAGAATACTGGAGCAGGTTGCTATTTCCCAATCCAGGGTCTCTTCCTGACCCTTGTCTCTTGATCTCTTGCATTGGCAGACGGATACTTTACCACTGTGCCACCTGGGAAATGATGCCACAGGGGAGAAATTAGAGGCAGACAGAGGGGGCTGGAGGGTGGCTTTAGAGGAAGTGACATTTGAGACTAGATCTTGAAGAAGTGGGAGAGGCGGCGGGGGGGGGGGGGGGGGAAGGGAGGGGGAACAGCATTCCAGGGAGAGAGAACTGCACCGTCAAAGGTCCTGAGATGTGAACTAGCTTAGTATTGGAGAAACAGCATGGAGACAGGAGCGGAGAGAGAGGGAAAGGGGGTAGATCCTGGGGGTTGGATGAGATTTTGAAGTCTGGTGGTGGGGCTGGTATCAGAGTAGCCCCAAAATCCAGACCCTCTCTTGTTGGACCGAGGATAGTGCCGCTGGTGGGGTCGGACCTGCGGGGCCTCGGTAGGGGTGGGGCTTGGACGCGGCCGGGGAGGCAGGCACTGTCCCCAGCCTTTGCCCAGGCTGGGGCGGGGTGGTGGGCGGTGAATATCAGTCCAAACTACAGAAGGCAAAGTCCAGGACCACGGAGTAGGACCAGGACAGATTCCCTGAAGGTTGTCTACTCTTAGCCACCTGCGGTGTGCGTGACTCGTTCTAACCAGGATTTCTAGGGGGCTGCCGCCAGACACAGCCAACCCCAGACTTTCGGCAGGAGGGAGGCTGGGGCTCGGCGCGCCGGAGGTCCACTTGTATTTGGGAGGCTGGTGGGGCTGAATTCGGATATGAATGAGGGCGATGACGGTCCTGGCAGAGGGAACCCGGGGAAGCAAAGGCCTGGAGGCATGGTCGGGGCCTCCGTAGTGCCGGGAGGTGCTGACACCGGCTGCGGGTGGCTAGGAACGCGGGGCTGAGCCCCCGCGGCGGTGGCCAGTGGGAGGATAGGGGCGGGGCACGCTCAATCCCGGGTCCAGAGACACCCCCCACGGAGGGCGGGGCTGGGCGAGCGCCGGGTCTCCACCGGGAAGGGGCGGGGCCAATTGATGGAGCAATGAACCCGGTTGAGAAGGTAGTGACCGCCCTTCCTTTCCGACTGTGCAGCTCAGTGACTCGAAGCCCGGCACCCTCGCCTGCCCTTCCTGGGAGAAGGTGGCACCGGTGCCTCCTGCCTCCAGCAATCCGATCTTTCCTGCCAGGCTGGGCCTGCGCGTAGGTGCAGGGTTCGGAGCCCCGCCCCTGGGCGGAGAGAGTCCGTCCTCCCCGCCCCCCCGCAGCCCAGCCCCCACTCCGCGTCCGCCTCGCCTGTAAGGCGTGCTGTCCTGGCGTCCTGTCTGTCCGTCCGATTGCGACACGATCAGGGCGGCCACGAAGGGGGCGTCAGTACTCTGTCGCGGTCGCATAGACGCGGCCTCGGCATGAAGTCCCGCAGGGACAAGCTGCACATCCCGGCGCTGACCCTCGAGTGAGTGCTTGATCCTGGCAGGGGAGAGGGAGGGGAGGAGGGGCAGGCTGACAACCACCCTTCCTCCGCGTCTCTGTTCGAGTCGCCCCGAATCGTACCACCGCCTCCGGGGAGCCCTCCCAGGTTATCGGTCTGGCCCCGCCTTCGTGGCCTATGGTAGACCCAGTATCCCCAGCCTCAGGCCCCTTCTTCCAAAATGAACCACACCCTGGTCCCGTCTCCAGCCACACGCAGGGGCCGTTGCCAGGTTCACCGTCCCCGGCCTCTTTCTTTGCAGTCTGTCTCCAAGCAGCCAGAGTCCGTCCTTGCTGAGTCCCAGCAGCCCCTGCAGCCCCTGCAGCCCCTCGCTGGGCCTGCACCCCTGGAGGTAAGTGACAGCGCACGCGGGCGGGGCTCGGACATTGCCCTGGCACCCCAGAGACTTGGAAGCCGCCCAGATCCAGCTCCCTCCCCCAAGGTACTGTGGGCTGGTGACATGGACTCTCTGGGCCTCAGTTTACCCCTTCATAAAATGACACTGTGATCCACACTAGGACCATGATGGGAAAATTCCATCAGGTCCCTCTTGTGGCAGATGGCCAGGGCGAGGCCAGAACTTGAGCTGTTGCCCAAGGACTTCCTCGAGACAGGTGCTGGGTTCCCAGCCTGTTCAGGGCCTTGATGAATTGGCCTGGCCTCCTGGGCTGTGACCCAGCTGAAGCTGGCCTAAAAGCTCCTCCCTTGGAATGTACACACACACACACACACTCACTCACTCACCCCTAAGGCTGAGAGCCCACCACTGGAGCTCCGGCACTGTACTGAACCAGGCAGAGTGGTATAGAGAGAAAAGAACCAGCTCTCTGCCAAATGCCTTCTTTCCCTTCCACAACCTTGGGAGAGAAGCACCCTTTCTGATCCCATTTCTGAGCAGAGGAAACTGAGGTTCAGAGAAGAGACGTCAGTTCTCCTGGCTCAGTATGTCTGAGGGCTAAGTGTCTGGACCAGCTTTGCCATCAGAGTCTATTAAGAGTTTGAACTACCCTCTATAACTGGAGAAGTGGGCATCTCAGGGTCTTGCCCCTGTACAGAAAAGAACATCAAAGTTATAATGGACTCCTCACACAGCTTGGGCAAAATTTAGGGAGGTGACAGAGGTACAGGTCAGTGATGTCTAGAATTTGATGGCCTATCAACCATTTACACCTTAGTATGAATGAGCTGCTCAGACTCTTTCCCTGGGCCTTTAATGGAGAGAAGAGGGAACACTTTGGAGCCCATACAAGGTGCTGGGCAACAGGCAGATACCTTCATTAAATAGGCATCTGCTGTGTGCCAGGTGCTAAGGGCATAGCTGTGAACAAGAAGAGTGTAGTTTCTTCCTCATGGGGCTCTCAGTCAGTTCTCAGGCAGTAGGCAGTGAACGATGGGATGGGCAAACAAGGCACATTCAGAGGGAGACCTTTTAATATGGTGTTTGAGCCAAGGCCTGAGCAGTGCTAGGGGAAGGAAGGCGCCAAACAGAACTGCACGTGCAGAGGTCCTGGGGCAGGACCAATATTTTTTATTTTATTATTTATTTATTCATGGCCACACTCCCTGCACCATGTGGGATCTTATTCCCCAACCATGGATCTAACCCACACCCCCTGCAGTAAAAGCACACAGTCTTAACAACTAGACCACTAGGGAAGTCCCAGGACCAAGATTTTTAAAGCCTCTGTGGCCACCTTGGGGGAAGAAAGGTTGGCTGGGGACAGGATATAGGCATGGAGGTGACAGAGGCATAGAAGTGGCTAGGGCAACATCCAGGTAGGAGATGGTGCGGTCTGGACCAGGCTGGGGTGTGTCAATGGAAGGCAGAGATGGTGTCACTCACTGTTGAGCAGCGGAGGAGAGTACAGCTTAGGACCTCTGAGTGTGTTGCCCAGGGATACCTTGGGAGAGAGAAGTATCAGGCCAGATCTGACTCTAGAGTCTTTGGCCTCTACCCGAGCTGAGGACCGGATGAGGGGAGGGATCTGCTGAAAGCAGATAATCCAGTTTTACCAGGAGGAAATGGAGGCAGAGAGCTTGGGGCCCAAACTGAGTCCGCTGGTCCCCTTCTCGCCACCAGGGGGCAGCAGAGCCACATTGCCTTGGACCAGGCAAAGAACTGGGTCCCTGTCTTCTCTGCTCTGAGCCCTTCAGAAATAAGCCCACACTTGTCCCCTCAGCCTCCAAAGCCCTATGAGTCCAGCCCACAGTGTGCCAGTAACCGTGTAAATAAGAAAGTGTTAAGTGGACACAGTGATGCACCTCTCCACCCCCGCCCATCCATCTCTCTCCAGAGCTCACCTGACCACTCATGTGGTTTCCCGAACTGCCAGAGTATAAGCTGGTCCAGCCTCAGGGCCTTTACATTTGCTGCGCCCCGCCCCCACTGCCTAGAGCTCCATTTTTCTCTATTCACTCCTTTATTCATCTGTCAAGTCTCCATCAAGCTCAGATAGGAAGCCTTCTCTGACCAACCCTCCCCTGCCCCACCATAAGGGCCCCAAGCCCCACTTATGTTCATGTTGTACATCCTGACCCCACCATGAGTGTGATGCAGTGGGCCTTAGTTACAGCACTGAGGCTCCTGGTTGATGCATGCAGGATCTTCCGTTGCAGTGCACAGGTTTCTCTCTAGCTGTGGCACTCAAGCTCGGGACGTGAGCTCAGTAGTTGGGGCAGGGTCAGCTGCCCCACCACATGTGGGATCCCAGTTCCCCAACCAGGGATCGAACCCATGTCCCCTACATTAGATGGCAGATTCTCAACCACTGGACCACCAGGGAAGTCCCTCTATGTTTTCTTGTGTGATTATTGGGGTTTTTTTCACCCAAAGGTTTGGGAGTCCCTTGAGGGCCTGACTTCATCTGTCCTGGTCATCCTATAGCCTCAGGCACAGACTAGTAGACATCAGGAGCTCAGTTAATGCTTGGGGCACAACTAGGAAGCGGCTGGGAAGGCCCCACCCATGTTGGGGTCAGGGAGCAGATTGAAGAGAAGGTCTTGAGTTGGGTCCATATGGCCAAGGGGACAACAAAGAGGAGGGTTCCCTCTGGCTTTGTATACCAAGGACAAGAAGATTTTGGATTTTCTACTGAGGGTACTGGGAACCCCGCAAGGTACGGGGCTTGGAGGGGTGTGGACAGCTCATGGGCAGGTGGAAGGGGCTGCGATGGTCCGACCGATGTGGGGTCAGGAATGGGGGTCTGTACGTCCACCGAGGGCTTTCCTGTTTGCACAGTTTCCGGCACAGGCAGAGAGAGGCAAAGCCCTAGGCACAAAGCTAGGACCCGAGCTCTAGGAAAGGGATTAACCCGGAGTGCAGATTTGCTGTAAAATGAGCTGTGGAGGGTGTATGAGCAGGGGAGGACCTTGATCTGGTGGGCAGTGGGCTGGTGCTGGAGATTACTGACTCAGCTAGCTTTTCACAGGATGTCTTTGCCATGGCCATGGATCCCCTGGAGTGCCAGCTGTAGGCCTGGTCTGCAGAGGAGGAGACTGAAGCCAGATGGGTGTGGGAGAAGCAGCTGCTGGGGATGCCAGCATTGTGGGTGTAATGGGAGGCAGGCAGGCGGTGCAGGCTGGGGATGATGGGCAGCTCCCTTCCTAACTGTGCAGAAGTATCCCTGGCACATGTGGTGGTGGGGGTGGGGGAAGGAGCTTGTGGATACAGAGTGTTAGTGGATGGTGCATGAGACCATAACTTCATCCCCGCTTGGGTTCCTAGATCTATGGGACCCCGAATTTCTCCCAGGCAGGAGGCTCTGTTCCCTGTGCGCGGCTCTGGCTAAATACCTGAGGATCCTGGGTGACCTCTCTTATCCTCATCTCTTCATCTGACCCCTTAACAGCACCTCTTCTTTAGCCTCAAATTCTAGGTACATCCAGAATTTACCCACTTCACTCTATGGCCCTACCCTGGTCCAGCCCTCAGTATCTCCCTCCCAGGCTCTGTTACAGCTCTCACTAGTCTCCTGCCACCTTCCACTCCTGCCCCAACAGCTCCTATTCCCCATGGCATTAATCAAGGAGGATGTTTTACAGTAGTCTGGATCACACCCTCCCTCTGCTCACACATCCTCTATGGCTCCCTATTGCCCCTGCAGTAAAACCGCCATCCTCCCTGCAGCCTACAAGGCCTATATGGAGAGTCTTGCTGGTATCTTCCTCTCAGCCCTGCCTCAGGGCCTTTGCACGAGCTGTGCTCTCTGCCTGAGATGCTTTTTCCTCCACGGCTGGCCCCTCTTTCTTCTCAATGTGTGGCTGGCTGCAGTGTCACTTCAGAGAGGCTAAAGTTGTCCTTTGCCAGTGTTACCCCTGTTCTTTGCCTTCCTTGACTTCAGAAATTAACTTGTTCACATAACTGTTTCCTGTCTACTCTCTGCCTCCCCTACCAGACTGGGGACCCTGGCTGCAGGGATCATTCGTGTCCTGCATTCCCAGTGTTCAGTACAAAGGGTAGGTGTTCATTGTGTTTTTGAGTGAGCGAGTGGCTAGGTATGGGTAGTTTGAGCCTCAGTCTGGAGGGCCTGGGGAGACACTCAGCAATATCTGGGCAACCTGAAGGTGACCCTGGGCTTGGAGGGAGCAAGGTGGGGAGTCTGAGAGAGACTTGAGAAGCAAAATCAGTGGCGAGATGGATGCACAGGGTTAGGGCTAGGTACCAGGCAGCAATGCCCTCTGTATGCCTCAGTTTTCTCAGATGTGAGGTCAGCCTCGAGGTCGGTCCTGCCTGGGCTAGTTCCCAAAGTGTTGTATGGCTGTGGAGGGTTCACCTTCAGGGTGACACTGTCCCTGATTTCCTGGGGGGGCTGTCATGAAAGGAGGAAGCATTAACTCACAGTCTACTGTGTGACACATTACATAATGAAGATGATCTGTACCCCAGCTCTCTACCAGGCACTTTCTGTGCCTCTCATTTCATTGTTATTCAGTCACTAAGTCCTGTCCGACTCTTTGGGACCTCATGGACTATAGTCCACCAAGCTCCTCTGTCTTCCACTGTCTCCCAGAGTTTGCTCAAATTCATGTCCAATCGTGTTGGTGATGGTATCTAACCATCTCATACTCTGCCGTCCCCTTCTCCTTTGGCCTTCAGTCTTTCCCAGCATCAGGGTCTTTTCCAATGAGTCAGCTATTTTATTGCATTTTCACAAACGGACATGTGTAGACGGGGAAACAGAGGCCTGGAAGTTTACTTAATGCTAACATTTATGAAATGTTTACCAAGCACTCTTGGAGACACAGAGTAATCTTCGTGTCAGCCCCATATTCCTCACATTTTACAGTTGAGAATACTGAGGCTTGAGAAATTAAATCAATTTAATTAATTGAATTCCCGATAGTAGCCAGGCTGATGGCCTTTCCTGTCATACAGACAGGAAGAGCATATCAGGTGCTCTGACTCAGTTTGCTAAACACGCCCACTACTGGAAGATGCTGGGACAAAGAAGCCAAGCCAGGGGGAAGATAGAGCTGGACAGACAAAAGGGAAGCCTTCCTGGAGGAGGGGGCACTGGATTTTGCCAGACGGGAAAGGCATTCCAAGGAGTAAAGCCAGCGTGGGCGCGGTAGCATGAGCTGAACCAGGGCACTGGATGGGTCTGAGTGCCACACTCCAGAAGGGTTTAACGCCTAGGGAGTGAGTAGAGGGAGAAGCGGTCGTATTTACATTTTGCTGGAAGAGAGCCAAGTTCCAAGGCCCTGCATCCAGGTACCGCCAACGCCCCGCCTCCGCCGCCTGCAACCCTGGCAACGTCCCGCCCCTCCGCCCGCGGCCCTGGCAACGTCCCGCCCCTCCGCCCGCGGCCATGGCAACACCACGCCCACTCGCCGGCACGCGAGTCCGCCGGCCCGGCTTCCGCGTCGCTCACCCCGCCCAGCCAGGCCAGGCCCCGCCCCCGCGCGGTCCTGGGCGGGGTTCCCGGCCTCGCTCCCGGGCGCGCGCTCCCTCCGCTCCCCCTACCCCCGGCCCCGCGGCGCGCCCCCCGCCCTCACCGTGGGGCTCCGGGAGCAGATTCCACGGGGAAGGTTCGCGCCCCGCCGCCGCTGGTTGTGCCCCCGTGCCTCTCGGGCCTCTGGCGGCGGCGGCGGCACAAAGGGAAGAAGCATGTCCGACCCCAGCTACTGGACGGCGGTGGCGGCGCCGGGCCACCGGAGCCGCCTGGCCAAGGGCGCATTGCTGCAGCGCTCCAAGAGGTAGGGGGCTTCGCGCGGACCTACCGAGTGGCGCGGCGGCCGACCGGGCAGACACGAGTTGCCGAAAGTGCGTCTCGGCCGCGTGGGGAGAGCCACAGTGTGCGGCGGTAGGGGGAAGTGGGAGGATGCTTTGGGATCTAGGTATCCCCTGGGGTCCCAGGTACCCTCCTCTCACCGGTCCTTACCCAGACTGCAGCCTCTGTCCGCCAGGGTCAGCTCAGGTGGTGACAGAGGCTCTAGGGATTTGGGACTGAATTGGGATTCGAACTTGGGTCAGTCCTATGGCCAGACCTGGGGAGGAGCTTCTTGGAAAAACTGAGGCTCTTTGGTCCTTGGGGCCCAGTTAGCGGAAATGTTGGTTCAGAAGTAAACATTGCCCCAGGAGGCTGGTGTGCATGTCGGTTATGGGGGCGGGGGTGGGGGGGGAATCACTTTGTTCTATACAGAGCCAAGTGGAGTCTCAGTTTCTCCTGAAAAGCAGAGAAGCTGAGTGAGGGCTGTGAGCCCTGCTGGACCTGCGTGGAAATTCCAGCTCAGCCAATGTCAGGATATGTGACCGCAGGCAGTTCCTTAACCTCTCTGTGCCTGTGTCTCACCAGTGCTTGGTCTAGGCATTCCCAGAGGGAACACAGGCAAAGGCTGAGTAATGGGACCAGCTGCTGAAGGACCTTGAATGCCTAGTTCAGGGTTTAGGCTCTTCTCCCAGAACCCGGGGAGCTGCAGAAGGCTCATGGACACCTCAGGAATCAGGTGCCAGAAGCTGACCTCAGGCCCCTCTTTTCTGACATACTTCTCACTCTCTGTTGACCCATAAGGGTGATTATTGAAAAACTAGGCAGCTTCTTGGGGTCCTGAGCCTTCTCCAGGAAGGGCTGAGCAAACAGTTGGTGCTCAATAGATGCTCAGGAATTGAACAGAGGATGCCCAGTTCCCCTTTGAGAGCTCAGATGTAGCTGTTTTTGAGAAGGCCCTGCCAGAGAGCAAGAGGGAGGAGGCCAAGTGCTTTTCCCAAATGCTGTTGGGAGTGAAAAATGATGCATCAGGATGAAGAGTCCAGTAGGGTTGGAAGAGGATGTGGGCTGTGGGGGGGTGTGTGTGTTGGGGTGGGGGGTTGACAGGAAGTTTTGCAGGAACCTGTGGGTTTCACTTTTGCTTCTGCACCTCAGACTAGAGGACAATTTCTGTGGCTGGTGACCATCCGTGGCCTCAGTTTTCCGGGCTGGGAAATGGATGTAGCCAGTCTCTCCCTCCTCTGGGCTTATTGGTATTGGTGAATGTTGGTGATTTCTCTGGCGAGTCATTGCCTTCTCTCCCACCATGCACCAAGCCCAGTGAGCAATGTCGGGAGAAAGATGACAATATAGGTACCTGCCACAGTTTACCCTGTGCCCCGCCCAAAGCTGAGTACTGTGTATGCACCTTGCAAGGTATACAGATGGGGAAGCTGAGGCTCAGAGGGGCAGCGGCAAGTACAGCCATGGGTCGGCTGAACCCCTCCTCCCTGTACATTTAGTCTCCTGAGTGGGTTGCTGACCTCGCCTTCCTTGGCCTGCATTGTGCCTTCTGCCTGGAACACCGTTCCTGGCCCTGTGAGGCCCCAGCGTTTCATCTCTCTCTCTCTCTCTATGCAGTTCCGCCGAGGCCGGGCTGCGTTGGCAGCTCTGGCTGTGTGGGCTGATGCACTTGTCGAGCGAGCAGAGCTGTTGCCAGGCAACTGCCAGGGTTGGGGGGGAACCATGTCGCTCCCAACTTCCCTATACCAGGGCGGGGGCTGGGGCCAGGGCCCAGGTAGGAGAAACCGGGCAAGGGCAGGAGGGAGGGGCCTGGGCCAGGGATCTGGTGGCCAAGAAGGAGCTGGGATGAAGGGAGGAAAACACGTAGGCCAAAGTTTGGCAGAACAAGACGCAACTGTTTGTGATGCCGGCTTTAGGGTTTCCAAAGGTCAGATTGGCATTTTAGGGGGGTCTTGGGGGAGGGGATTGCAGCAGTGGTCCTGGGAAGACATACTTAATATGGAGTAGAGGGTCTGCCTCAACCCCCCTGTGGGTTCCAGGGTCCTCTCCACCCTCTGTCTTGTTTGCCAGTGTTCCTGGCAAGGCTCTGGGAGTGGGACTGTGAACACAGAAGCTGGAGAAGCAGGGCCAGGGGCTGCCAGGCTGAACTCAGGGCCATGGGGAGTCCACCTGGGGACCAAAGAGGGCATAGTCATGCCCCCAAAGCTGCCACCCATGGGCTCCTGGTTGGGCATGTGGTTCTCTGAGCTAGGAGGCCCAGGCCTGACCTTATCCCCACCTTCTCCAATAGCTGCCGCAGCGGGAACCGCAAGAGCCTGGTGGTAGGAACGCCCTCACCCACCCTTTCCCGGCCCCTGTCGCCGCTGTCCATCCCAACAGGTGAGTGTAGGGGGCGAGCAGGGTGGGGGTGGAGGTGTCCTGTCTCCACTCCTGCTGACTCAGTTTCCCCACCTCATCCTCAGCAGGCAGCAGCCCCCTAGATAGTCCTCGGAATTTCTCAGCTGCTTCTGCCATCAACTTCCCTTTTGCGCGGAGGTGAGTGGTTGCCAGTTTGGGGGGATGGGGGCTGATACTGTGGGCAAGGGGACAGGCAGGGGCCTGTGCTTGGTGGCTGGACCTGCCTCCTCATCAGCCTTTTCCCCCTCCCCTGGCCTCTGCCCTGCGGTTGTCCCCCCTCTGGCTCCCGTCCCTGGCAAACGCACGCATGCACGACCTCCTACAGCCACATCGCACGCACAGAGAGGTAATTTCTAGGAGCCCTTGGGGAGGGGGTGGGGGCGGGGGTGGCATGGCTTGGTCCAGGAATCTCTCACTCACTGAAAGTTATTAATTCACCTAGCAAGAGCTGGCAGAGGTGCTGTTGTGTGCCAGGCATTTAAATGTCACTTATTCATTCAACATTTATTGCATTCCTGCTGGGTGCCATGCCCTCCGCTGGGGGGCTGAGGAATGGGAGGCTGGACTTTGGCCCTCAGGGCATCCTCAGGCTGGTGGGAGTGGCCAGCACGTACCCTAGCAGCTGCAACTCAGAGAACAGCTTTGATGGCAGCTGGCATCAGGGAGGACTTCCTGGAGGAGGCGTCTGGAGAACAAGGAGAAAAACACAGTGGACTTGCTCACCCTGTATTCCTGTTCTTGGCCTTTGCAGAAGGTCCTTCCTCCGGCGGGGCTAGGATCTGCCAGCCATAGTGCCTGCCCTTGGTCCCTACAAACTGCAGGGGCCATGCCTCCCTTCTAACTTCTCATTCTCCTCCCCAGGGCCGACGGCAGAAGATGGTCCCTCGCGTCACTCCCATCTTCTGGCTATGGAACCAACACGCCCAGCTCCACTGTCTCGGTACCCACAGTCCTACCTTGGCAGGCAGACCAGGGAGTGCCAGGTTGGGGGTGGGGGAGACACCTTTTTATTTTGTTTTGATTTTTTTAAGGTGTTGAATAGTTGTCTAGTCAGCGAAATATCCTGGCTTCCTCCCCTCTGTGCTCCATTTTGAGCAATGTGGGAGTCCCTGAAAGGACCCAGCCTTGGCCCAAAGGGCTCCTGGTCAGGTATATGCAGATATCTGCATCCTTGTGTGGTCAGGGAAGGTCTGGTCAGAGGGGGTCTTGGAGTTGCCAAGGGAGCGCGAGGAAGGGGCATCAAAGCTGGAGTTTTGAAGGATGCACAGGAGAGAGGCTGGAGAGTTACCATGATGACAGTAGACAGCTGGGCCTTGAGAGTTAGGAGAATGCCGAGGCCCTGGCTGTGGTGCTGACCGTGAACCCATGGCCCTGATACCCCCTCCTGCCAGTCGAGCTCATCCTCTCGGGAGCGCCTCCACCAGCTTCCTTTCCAGCCGACGCCGGACGAACTCTGCTTCCTGTCCAAGCATTTCCGCAGCTCAGACAGTGTGGCTGATGAGGAGGGTGGCCACCGCTCCCCTCGCCTCCGGCCCCGCTCCCGCAGCCTCAGGTGGGCTCCACCGCTGACCCCAGCCCCAGCCCTTCTCTGAGCTGGCTTTGGGACCCACCGCGGGGCTCCTCCTCCACCTCTGGTCCTGACCCCGCCCATGCCTGGCCTCTAGCCCTGGGCCCTCGGTCCTGGCTCAGCCACCCTTCCCTGGGCTGTGTTTTGGGTCCCGTGCCTTAAGCCAGTTGTCCCCTCCTTCAGCCCTGGACGCACCACAGGGAACTTCGACAATGAGATCGTAATGATGAATCATGTGTACCGGGAGAGATTCCCCAAGGTGGGCAGTGCCTGGTGGCTGGACCAGCCCCAGCTCCGCTCCTTGTTCCTGTCCCTCCGTGGCCCGTGCTGTCTTCTTGGTTGTGTCCCCCCCACCCCTGTGTTTCTGTTTTTCCCTGTCACTGTCTCACACTGCACCCCCCGCCCCCTCTTGCATCTGTACACATTGCTTCTTCCCCTCCAATCCTTGGACCCCATCATCACATCTTCTCTCTCTCCCACCCCCATTTGCACACGTTGCTCTCAGGCCCCATCCAATGACCAGGTCACCCCATTTCCCCTCGCTCCCCCCACTTCTGCCCAGGCCACAGCACAGATGGAGGGCCGTCTGCAGGAGTTCCTGGCCGCCTTCTCACCCGGCGCCCGTCTGGCACTGGCTGACGGCGTCCTGGGTTTCATCCACCACCAAATCATCGAGCTGGCCCGCGACTGCCTGGCCAAGTCTGGAGAGGCGCTTGTCACCTCCCGCTACTTCCTGGAAATGCAGGAGAAGCTGGAGCGGCTGCTGCAGGATGTGTGTGGGGGTGGGGCAAAGGAGAATGGGTACAGGGTTTCGGGGTCCCCAGGCAGGGCAGGGCAGGACCAGGAGCTGGTGTATGATGCTACCACCCATCTGCTCCCAGGCCCATGAGCGCTCAGACAGTGAGGAAGTTGGCTTCATTGTCCAGCTCGTCCGGAAGCTGCTGATCATCATTTCGCGGCCAGCGAGGCTCCTTGAGTGCCTGGTGAGTTCTTGGCACACGGCCAGGTGCACGGCTCAGACCAGGCCCTCAGCAGTCCTGCTGAGATTAAAAAGAGACAGTCCTCATCGTGTAGGGCTTTGAGAGGAACACCAGGGGCTGCCAGACTCGGGTGGGCTTCCCAGAAGAGGGACTGGGAGCTAGGATCCTGGGGACGAGTTGGAGCCACTGGTGAGAAGGCTTCAGACGGAGGGAGGGGGGTGTGCAAAGGCCTGGAGGTGGGACCAGGCCTCAGTTGACCAATCCCTCTGCGTCCCCAGGAGTTTGACCCCGAGGAGTTTTACCACCTGCTGGAGGCTGCCGAGGGCCAGGCCCGAGAGGGCCAGGGCATCAAGACTGACCTGCCACAGTACATCATTGGGCAGCTGGGCCTGGCTAAGGATCCCCTCCAGGGTGAGCTGCAGTGGGAGCGGGGCCAGAAGAGGAAACTGGGGTGAGAATGGGGAGGAGCCAGAGTGCCAGCCTGTGCCCATGTGACTCCAGAGTACGCCACACTGTCCTTCCCCTCTGTTTGGCCCAGTCCTCAGCCACCTGCAGGGCACATTTTGGGGAACGTGCCCAGGATTCCAGGGTAAGGTGGCCACAAGTTGGACCCCCTGACCTGCCAGCTGCCTTGGTGCCTCAAGGGTGCCAGTGACCCACCGTGAGCAGTGGCGTTCACTTGTTGTGTGAATTCCAAAGCACTTCCCCAGTTTCTTCTGACTGCAGCCCAGGAAGTGGGACATGGAGTCAGACAGGGCAGTCTATGGGCACAGCTGAAATAGTCAGGAACCTCCCCCAAACAGTCAGGACACGGAAAGACATGTGCTGGGGGAGCATTGAACGTGAACCTGGCCTGGCCTAGGGGTGGTCAGGGGAGCTCTGGGAAAAGATTATATTCAAACTGGGGCCTGGAGGATGGAGAAGTGACCAGATGCAGATCTGGGGGACAGAGGAAGTGAACCAGGCAGGGGGAATGGTGAGGGCAAAGGTCATGAGATGGGTGTGAGTCTGGCCTTTTGGGAGAGCAGTGAGGAAGGGCTGTGGCTGAGGAGGGGGTGATGGGGTCAGCAGGACCCAGCCGCAGTGGCCAGCATCCACAGGGACCAGGCTGCCATCGTCCCATTTAAAGTTGGAGAGACTGAGGCTCTATGCCGTTGAGCTGGATTTAGGTCCAGGTGTGCCCAAGGCCAGATCACGCTCAGATTATCTGTCTGGGCTCAGATTATCTGTCTGGCCGATACTGCTCTACAGACGGTGCTGCAGCGGGGGCGGGGCCCCGGGTGTCAGAGGAAACAGGAAGTGGCCAGGCGGGCAGGTGGCAGCTGAGGCTGAGGCCTCCCCGACCCGAGGCTATGCTGCCCCGTCTCAGCCTTGCTCTGTGACCACGAGACACTGTCTTCATGATCACCACCACCACTGATGTTCACCAGCCACTCGCTCTCACTCAAGACTGCCCCTGCTAAACCCCAGCTGAGGCTGGAAACTAAGGGGGCTCCCCTGAGCTGAGGAGCGTGTCAGCCACCACCTAGAGGGCCTACATCACAGTCTCACCCCAAGACTTGGAGCCAGGATTCAAGATAGCCTGAGCAATCAGAACCTGGGCTTCCCACTGGCTCTTCTAGAAGGTTCTTCAGTCATTGCTCAGTCCAGCCTCCTGGATTTTCCCAAAACCTGAACACAGTAGGGACTCAGCAGCAGGATCATGGGAGCTGGTCAGGGGAGGCACTCTCTCCATAGTCCAGGATGAGCCCTGGAGGCCTCAGGAAGTCTCTGACTGGTGAAGGGGCCAGGCTCAGAAACCCCGTTTAAGGTTCCTTCCACATTTTACAGAGATGGTGCCTCTGAGTCACCTTGATGACAATGGAGGACAGCCACCAGTACCAGAGGAGGCCCCTGAGGTAAGACAGCAAAGAGCTTTGGTGCCCCCACCTATCTTGTTCTTTTGATGGTAGACCAGGTGGCCCTGAGAGGGACTAGGTTTGTCATTTGCTGAGGTTTTGCATATAGTAGGTGCTCAGTGAATGCCTGTGACTTTGGGAGAAGGTGGGGGCAGGTGAGATTGCCCTGCTGGGGAGGTTGGGCAGGGCAGGCTTGGAGGGGGCACTGGAAAGTAGGGTTTTGCAGGCTGCGTAGGAGTTTTCTGGTAGGGTATGCGTGGCTTCAGCTCAAATCTCAAACTTGGAGGATGAGTTTGAGAAGTATGTATGGGAGAAGTAGTGTCAAGTACCAGTTGGGACTTGGGGGCAGGAAGAACACAGCCTGCTCTGAGCTGGGGCAGGACCCTGACCCCTGTTGCCCCCCCCAGAGTCGTGCCCTGGTCGGCTCTTCACGGAGGAAACCATGTGAGAGCGACTTCGAGACTGTCAAACTCATTAGCAATGGGGCCTACGGGTGAGTCCTCAGGTCCCCATAGACCCATTTCTCAGATGCCTTTGGGGATGACTGAAGCCCACACAGCCCCTGAGTATGTAGACAGAGAAATAGACCTAAAGAGGGAAGTAAAGGCACAACCCAGCAGGGACATGGTTTGGAAGGGTTCATCCATGGTCTTGGTCCTTACTCGCCTCAAGTGTAGGGTTCTAGGAGTTTGGGGGCTGAGCAAGCGATGGCAGTAGTGGGCAGTGAGCATCATTTAAATGCCACTTTGACAATTTGCTTTGGCGGAGGTGGTAGCGGGGAATCCCTCATAGGGTAAGACTGTCATGTGGGCAAGGGCAGAGGGGGTAGTTACAGAGGGGGCTTGTGTGTCCAGGCTTCAGTGTCAGCAGCGCGGTGGGGAGTCTCTGAGTCAGAGAGCTCCATCAGGCAGAAGCAGCTTGGGGTTTTCATAGCCCCAGCATTTACCTTATCTGAGGGTATGCAAAACCCAACAGGCTCTAAATGGCTAAAAATCTGCTTATTTGAGTTATAATGAACACAATTTGAGTTTGTGCCAGCGAGGCTTCTGAACTACCGGGTGTCAGCTGTGAAGAAATAAACGACCTAGGAGCCGTCTTTGACTCTTTATGTGACATCAGGGAGTGTGGCTTAAACCCTCAGAGTGGCTGCCCGGGTGGAGGGTACAGGCCAAGGCACGGCAGGCGGGGTTCTGGACCCAGGTCGGGTCCTGGTGCCTGCCAGGGCTTCAGCAGGCCCCCACCCCCGCTCCAACCCCACCCCAGGGCCGTCTACCTGGTGCGGCACCGGGAAACCAGGCAGCGTTTTGCCATCAAGAAGATCAACAAGCAGAACCTGATGCTGCGCAACCAGATCCAGCAGGTCTTTGTGGAGCGCGACATCCTCACCTTCGCCGAGAACCCATTCGTGGTCAGCATGTTCTGCTCGTTCGAGACCCGGCGCCACCTGTGCATGGTCATGGAGTATGTGGAAGGTGTGGTCACGAGGGCTTGCCTGCCTCCAGCAGTGGGGAGCTCACCCCTTATCCAGGAGACAGTCTCTTCTTTGACCCAGCTAGAGTCTGCTCTGTCCTCCATGGGGTCCCAGCCTGCCTTGGTGAGAGGAAGGGCCCAGTCTGCAGTGGGGGACCCAGCAGTGGGGTTGGAGATGGGGTAGCCCAAAGACGAGTGTGAAGGCAGAACCCTAGGGCATAGAGTAGGGGTAGGATGGACAGCCTCGGCAGAAGGGACTGGTGGGCAGAAGCTTGGAGGCTAGAATAAAAGCAAGGGAGGGCAGGAGGCGTGGGTTGGAAGAACTAGGATGCTTGGAGGAGTTGTAGGGTCAGGTTTCCAGCTCGGGAAAGCATAGTGTCTTTAGGTAATGGCAGGGACAAGCCTTTACCGAGGTAGCTGCTAGGCAAGGCGAGGGAGCATGCACTTGGGAGGTACCAGCTCTGTACAAGGGAAGGGACTGTGCACTTAACAAAGCTGCTGCCGTGCCCAGGGCAAGTCAGAAAGTAGGCTCTGCATACCCCCCCGCCCCTGCCCGCTCCCCACCCCCATTCAGGACAGGCTGGGGACACTGTGCGGGGGGGGGGGGGGGGGGGGTAGGGGCAAGTGTAGGCACAGCTGCAGAGCCAAGGGTCTCTGCGGGCATCTCCGTGCTTCTGCAGGCGGCGACTGTGCCACGCTCCTGAAGAACATGGGCCCGCTGCCCGTGGACATGGCCCGCATGTACTTCGCCGAGACGGTGTTGGCGCTGGAGTACCTGCACAACTACGGCATCGTCCACCGTGACCTCAAGCCTGACAAGTGAGCGACGGGGACCTCTGGAGCGGGGTCTCTGAGTGGGTCTGGGGCTGCTCTGGAGCACCACTGTCTGGATCCCGCTGGCATCATGGGGCCCCAGCGGCGAGCAGATAACTAGTGGACGCCTACTGTGTGCAGGGGAAGGACAGTGCACGTATGGAGATGCTCTGGCAAAGAGGGCGCCCAGACCAGACAGGGGAAAGGACCAGGCACTCAGAGCGCCGCTACGACATGACGGAAGTGAGCCTGACTGTACGAGACGCCAGCTGTATACAAAGAGCAGGGCCACGCACTTTGCAAAGCCTTATGTGTGAAGAAAGGGACTGTGCGTGTCCTGAACACCTGCTGTGTATTAGCGTAGGAAAGAGAGTCTCGGGCTGTTTCTTGTATCCCAGCACTAGTAAGCATCTGTTGAGTGCCAGGTCCTCTGTGAGTGACTGGAAAACACGAGTGTGGGTATGAATAACCCCTCGGGCTTTGCAACCCCTCCATAGTTTTCAAAGCACTCTCCTCCGGCATTAATTGAGCACCTGCTGTGTACAGAGGAAAGGGCCTGCTCTTACATCAAGTACCCTCTGGACACCATCAGGCAGGACGAGTGAGCTTTCAGGTACTTGCTGGGTGGAGGTGTGAACATAAGCATTAAGAGTCTGCGTGTTTGGGGACATACTCTCGTGGTGGCCCGGTGGTTAAGACACGGCGCTTCTAGTGCAGGTTACACAGGTTCGAGCCCTGGCCGGGGAACTAAGATGCCACGTGCCGTGCTGCGCCGCGTGGCCAATAATCAGTTAAGAGAGTCTGCATGTTTTCAGGCTGTCTTATATTTTGCAAGTGGCTTAGAAAACAAAGCACATGTGTTTGGCGCTTGCTGCCCAGCTTGGGCCTGTGCTGTCATTTTAAGGAGCCCACATGGCAGTGTGACTGACCCCTCACACACTGATGACTTTTGAGTTTGTAAAGCACATTTTTTTGCTGGTGTGTATTTATTGGTCACCAGCTGTGTAGAGGTGATCAGAGCACCTCTGCTTAATAATAACTGTGATATGGTTAAGGACTGTGTGTCAGGCCCTGAGCACTGCAACTGGCTTTTTCTATGAAGTTTTTATGTTGAGGTCAGCATGGACTGTATGGGGACAGGGGTCCTTTTCTCCAGTGAAGGTACTTGCCAGGTGGAGTTGTGAACCTGAGCTTTAAGAGGCCTGCATGTTTTCAGGGCATCTTGTAGTTTGCCAGAGGCTTAGAACAGTGGTCCCCAGCCTATTTGGCACCAGCGACCCGTTTTATGGAAAATAATTTTCCCACGGACCAGGGTGGCACGGAATGGTTCTGGGTTGATTCCAGGGCATTACATATATTCTGTCCTTTATTTCTGTCGTCACATCAGCTCCACCTCAGATCATCAGGCATTAGATACCGGAGGTTGGAGACCCCTGGCTTAAGAAACAAGCAGACATGTATTTGGCACCTGTTGTATACCTGTGCCTCCATGCTCCATGTTCTCTGGCTGCTTGCTTTGTGCCCATCAGACCTCTTTGTGATCATCCTGGACTGGGGTCTTCCAAGTGTTCCCGAGGCAGGACTGGCCCCTCCCATGCTCACGACCCTCATCTGCAAAACGGGATGGGAAGGGGTCCAGCCCCAGAGAGTTCAGGGTGGGATAGGCCCCCGCAATTGGTACTGGAGGAAAATAATTTTTCCTTTGCAGTTCAGAAAATTTCAAGTATACCCCAAGTCAAGAGAAGGTGCATTCTTTTGCTAGGGCTGCCCTAACTAAGGGCTTAAACAACAAGAAATTTATTCTCAGGACGTCCCTGGCTGTCCTGTGGTTAAGACTCTGCACTTCCACTGTGCACTTCCCACAGTGGGCCTGGGTTCGATCCCCGTTAGTGAACCAAGATCCCACATGCCGCACAGTGTGGCCAAAGATAAATGAATTAATTTAAATTTGTTTTAAAAAAGAAATTTATTCTCTCAGCTCTGGAGACTAGAAGTTCAAGATCAAAGGGCCGGCTCCCTTCGAAGGTACCAAGGAAGGATGTATTCCAGGCTTCTCTCCTGGCTTCCGGTAGTTCCTAGGCTATGGCGGCATAATTCTAACCTTCGCGTGGTGTCCCCCACTGTGTGCAAGTCTGTGTCCAAATCCCTGCTTTTTATAAGGACTCCAGTCCTGTTGGATTAGTGGTCACCTGATGGCTCAGCAGGTAAAGAATCTGCCTGTAATGCCAGAGCTCCAGGAGACGATCCCTGGGTCAGGAAGATCCCCTGGAGGAGGGAATGGCAACCCACTCCAGTATTCTTGCCTGGAGAATCCCCGTGGACAGACGAGCTTGGCGGGCTACAGTCTATAGGGTCGCAGAGTTGGACACAACTGAGCGACTGAGCACAGCACAGCAGCTACGTACTCCGGAATGACCTCATCTCACCTATGACATTTGCAGTGACTCCGTCCTCAGATAAGATCACATCATAGTTCCTGGGGGTTAGGAGCTCAGCGGGTGAAGTTGGGGGAGACACAGTTCAGTCCATAATGCAAGAGCGGTACAGCACCCCACCCCCACAGCTCCCAACGTTCATCCAGTCCCATTTTCTCCCAGGCCACTGAGTCCTCCCCACTGGGTGAGTTGAAGCAAATTCCAGGCATTGTCTCATTTTCTCTGTGACAAGGAAACAAATTTTAATTTTAATTTTATTTATTTTTTTTTTCTCAAATCAAGAATTTTTATCATCTCTTTAAAATATCACAACTGAGTCCATAGAACCATCTGCTATCTTGTCGTTTCTGCAGCGGGCTCACTGAGATCTTATTCATCAGTCTGCTGACTGTTCCTTTTTCAGAAACATAGATACCATCCAAAAATTTTCTGATATCCTTGTTTTTAACTGTGGTGGCTTGCTGAATCAAAGCAGCTGAATTTGACACACGTTCAATGTCATTTCCTTCAAGAATCAACTCGTCTTTCTGGGCTTGAGATACCGAACAGGCAACCCCTGGCCTCATTCGAACCCTGTGTATGTATTTTTCACTCCCAAAATTTCGGATTTCCACAAGAGAACCATTCTCCTGAATAACGACGCTGATGGGGAAGTGGGCATACACCGATCTCATCTTGTAACGGAAGCCCAGTGTAACGCCCTTGATCGTGCTCTGTACGTGGCTACAGATCGTGCGGACAGTGGCCAGTTCCTTTCTGTTTCCCCACCATTTTGTCAACACGGAGCCTCTTCTTTTTCTTTCCAAGGAGACTGAGTTCTACATTGACGTGATTGAAGTCCCTCCACAGGGTGCCTCTGGGGCCCTTCACAATAACGTTTTCTGGGATGTCGACACTCTGATCGCTGAGAACGGTCTTCATTCTCGCAGCAGATGCGGCCAAGAGCGGAAACAAATTTTTAAATACCACGTATAGTTAACCCTCAAGAAATGAACTTTTTTTTTAAGATTTTTTAATTTATTATTTTATTTCTTTATTTGGCTGCACCGGGTCTTAGTTGCAGTTTGTGGGACCTCATTCCTTTAGCAGGGATCAAACCCGGGTACCTTGCATTGGGAGCGTGGGGTCTTAGCCACCAGACTACCAGGGAAGTCCCAGGAAATGAACGTGTTTGAGGCAGGGACATGCCCGTAGGAGCTCAGGAAATATTGGTTTGTCTTCGCAGAGGATGGCCAGAGGCCAGCTGCAAGGCCTTGGTTTTTGGAGGGAGTTGGCTGAGCCGGTAGCTACGCCAAAGTGTTTCTTCCATAGCTGATATACACAGTAGTTGCTTAAGAAGCATCATTTGAAGAAACAAACAAAACCCAGCAGAGGCATGGAATGGGAACACAGAATTGTAGTGGGTGTCAAATAAATGACTCCTCAGGCAGGCAACTTGGATACAGACAGTGAATTCTCCAGAAATTTATTTATTTATTTAAAAATATTTTTGGAAATGATTTTATTTATTTACTTATTCTTGGCTGTGCTGGATCGTGGTGGCTGCGTGGGCTTTGCTCCCGTTGCGGTGCTCAAGCTTCTCCTTGCGGTGGCCCTCTCGTCGCCGAGCACAGGCCCTAGCGCGCTCGGCTTCAGTAGCTCTGGCGCTGGGCTCCTGAGCACAGGATCAGCGGTTGTGGCACCAGGCTTAGTTGCTCCACGCCATGTGGGATCTTCCTGGACCAGGGATCAAATCTGTGTCTCCGGCACCGGCAGGCAGATTCTTGACCACTGAGCCGCCAGGGATGCCCCTATTTATTTCTTTCTCATTTTGCTTATTTATTTTTGGCTGTGCCATGTGGTATGTGCAATCTCAGCGCTCGGACCAGGGATTGAACCCATGCCCTCTGCCCTAGGGGCACGGAGTTTTAACCACTGGACCACCGGGAAAGTCCTGCAGATGTTTATTTTTAAATGGGCAGATGTACCCAGGAGGTGCATGAAAATGTGACTTTATAAAGCTGATGCATGTGATTTTTATCACTTAAAATATTTATATATTTAAACTTGCAGGAGAACGTGAACAGCAGTGTACAGGATAGGTGTGTGAGTTTTAAACACCTGGTATACCCCTGAGGGGCACAAATATTTCTGTATATAGCAGGTGCTAGAGACATGTTCACTTCACAGTAGGTGCTTGCACAATATTTGGTTTGTTAAAAATAATGGCTGTAGATACAAAAATATGCTCTAGATCTCCTGCTAGGAGGTGTTCAGGAGACGTTTCATTGCCCAGTGGGGAAATGCCATGATTCTCAGGAACTTAATTTTTGCCCAGCAAAGTAGACAGTAGGTGCTCAACAGTAATACCTGATGCACCCAGAAGGTGCACAGAGATGTTTGCCAAATTTGTGATGTTCCCCAAGAACCTCTGTTTCTTTTGGTAATGTAAACAGGCGTAGGACGGGCGTTCTGATCCATGGAGGGGTTGGGCCACCTTGGATGGGACGAAGTTCGTGATCGGGGGGTGGCAGGAGCAGCCAGGTACCTCCCAGCCCTGAGCCCCCCACCCACCTGCCCACAGCCTGCTCATCACCTCGCTTGGCCACATCAAGCTCACTGACTTCGGCCTGTCTAAGATTGGGCTCATGAGTATGGCCACCAACCTTTACGAAGGCCACATCGAGAAGGACACCCGGGAGTTCGTGGACAAGCAGGTGGGCAGCACTGCCTCCCCCTGCCCAAAGCCCAACCCGGGGCCGTGGGGAGGCTCTGCAGCAAAAAGGAGTATAGAAGCCCCATAATTCTCCCCAGCCTTCCTTCTTTGGCTGGGAGCCAGCCTCAGTTTTCCTGTCTCACCCGGCCCAGGTATGCGGGACGCCCGAGTACATTGCCCCCGAGGTGATCTTCCGCCAGGGCTACGGGAAGCCAGTGGACTGGTGGGCCATGGGCGTCGTCCTCTATGAATTCCTGGTGGGCTGTGTGCCCTTCTTCGGCGATACCCCTGAAGAACTCTTTGGCCAGGTGGTCAGTGGTGCGTTCCCCACCCCCACCCCCCATGGCCCACTTTGGCTCTGCTCAGTGGTCCCTCTGCCTGTGTCAGGGAGGGGAGAAGCCCCATGTGTGCAAGGGTTGAGCACCTTTGGCATGCCAGGCCCTGGCTGAGCACTGGAGATACAGCCAAGGGCAAGATGGACAGTAAGGGAGATAAATAAGCAAACTATGGAGGGACTTTGCTTGTGGTCCAGTGGTTAAAACTCCACCTTCCTGTGCCGGGGTCGGGGTGGAGGGGTTTGATGTCTCTCAGGGAACCAAGATCCCAAATCACCCCTGGTGTGGCCAAAAAAAAACCCCAAAAACTGTAGAACAAGAGGCAAAAATGAGGAGGAGGAAAAGAAGCAGGAAGAAGGGAGGGCGCGGGGTGGCAGGTGTGGGGTGGTTAGTCACTCAGTCATGTCTGACTCTTTTGCGACCCTATGGATTGTAGGAGCCCAGACAGGCTCCTCTGTCCGTGGGATTTTCCCAGGCAAGAATACTGGAGTAGGTTGCCCTTTCCTCCTCCAGGGGGTCTTCCCAACCCAGGGATTGAACCTAAGTCTCCTGGGTCTCCTGCATTGCAGTGGGGGGAAGCCCCAGGTGTGGGCATAGAGGAGCTGTATGGAAAGAGTCACAGAGACCAACACTGAGGTGACATGTGAGCAAAGTTATAAAGGAACACGAGGGAGCCCCAGAGATGGAGGAAAGGAAGATGCTTACGGCAGAGAGCATGGCCAGAGCAAAGGCTGTGAGGGACCAAACCTGGAATGCTGAAGGAGCAGGGGAGGCTGATAGCTTGGAGCACAGAAAGCAGTAATAGGAGATGCTAGGAAGCACTGTCCCCGCCTCCTCACTCCCTCCTCTCACTTCAGACGAGATCATGTGGCCAGAGGGAGATGAGGCCCTTCCAGCCGATGCCCAGGACCTCATCACCAGGCTGCTCCGACAGAGCCCGCGGGACCGTCTGGGCACTGGTACGTCGGTGTGGGTGGGCTGGAGACTGGAGTAAAATGAGCTCTATTTGAGAGGCTGCATAGAGGAAGGGGACTTGAAGCTGGGGTTTTGAAGGATGCATATAAGCTCACTGGGAACTTACATAAGACTTTGAAAGCAGCTGGGTCTAGTGCAGACAAGACCTGAGGCTGTGCCAGGTCACCGTGGGCTGTGTCCTAAGGTCCCTAAGGACCAGCACGGTGGATCCCACTGTCCAAGTTTCCCCAGCCACCAAAATGGTGATAAAAGGATTATTTAATACTGATGCAGCCACCCAGTATGTGGCCACTATGGATCACTTTCAGGATGAAACTTGGCCACTGGAGAGGACTACAAGGGCTGAGGTTGGGGAACAGGATACATCTGTGCAGTCAGCTCTGCTCCTGGGATAGAAACATGTGGAAAGGGGCCCCGGAAGAAGTCTCTCCTGAGGTCCCAGGTTTCTCCGGGTGTTGGGATCTCAGGATCCAGCTGAGGGAAGATCAGGGCCTAGGTTCTAGCCCTAGCTTGGTTCCCCTCTGGCTCTTAGACGACAGCTGGTTTTCCCTTCCCATCTGTGTGGCTCTGCGCTGGCCAAGTTTGGGTTCATAACTGGCCCAGGGGGTGGTGGGGGGTGGGGACCAGCAGGGCTCAGCCGACCGTGTCTGCAGGAGGCACCCATGAAGTGAAGCAGCACCCCTTCTTCTGGACGCTGGACTGGGCCGGGCTTCTGCGACACAAGGCCGAGTTCGTGCCGCAGCTTGAAGCAGAGGACGACACCAGCTACTTCGACAGTAAGCAGGGATCCAGGAGACGAGCTCTGCTGCCCCACACTCTCCTGGGGCGGTAAGGGGTCTCTGCGGGGGTCCCCATCCCAGTTTGGCGCCTCACCCTGGGCCTGGAGCTCCTGACTTCCTGAGCCTTCCAGGACTCTGGGCATGTGTGTGCTGGCTGCCCACCCCCCAGCCCCCCCCCCCCAGACCCCTGCTAGGATTTCCTTTGCATCTGGGCTCAGGTACTGCAGCACCCCCTCGGGTTGTGGGAGGGGACACCAAGCTATTTTGGGTGGCAGACCCTTTCCTGGGATCCCCCAGCAGGTTCGGTCCCCTGAGTCTCAGCCCTGACCAGGCATGGAACCTTGCCTGTCACACAGGAGGGTGGGCTGCCTCTCTCAGCTTGGGTGGAGGGGGTCCCCTCAAGCACTTCAGGTGGGCTCAGACAAATCTCCCTCTCCCTACGTAGGGCTCTGGCCAATCCTAGAGTAAATGCTCTCGGCTTCCAGCGCCTCCTCCAGAACTGGATGTGTGACCTTGAGCATGTCAGAGGTCCTCTCTGAACATCTGTTTCCTTTTCTGTAAAATGAGGAACATCCTTTATGTTTGAGCTGCGCAGTGTTACCCAGCTGTGGGGGACCCATCTCAAGAGTGAGGAAACTGAGACACAGGAATTCCCATCCACTGCCCCCACAACTTTGAGGGACACACCTGGGATTTATTCCCAGACACGAAATCTGCCAGGGCTTCCCTGGTGGCTCACAGGTGGAAAATCCGCCTGCCAATTCAGGAGATGTGGGATTGATCCCTGGGTCGGGAAGATCCCCTGGAGGAGGGCACAGCAACCCACTCCTGTACCCTTGTCTAGGAAATCCCATGGACAGAGGAGCCTGGCAGGCTTCAGTCCATGGGGTCGTAGAGTCGGACACGACTGAGCAACTAAATGCGCCACCCAAGCCCCCTCTGGCCTTAAACGTACCAGGCATAGTCCCACCTCAGTGCCTGTGCCCTGTCAGTGTCTCCCCACGCGGGAGCCCTCCCCACATCACCCCACAGCTCCTGTGTCCACCTCCGGGCATCAGCTGGGCGATGCCTTTCCCTCCCGCAGCCCGCTCGGAACGTTACCGCCACCTGGGCTCTGAAGATGACGAGACTAACGATGAGGAGTCGTCCACCGAGATCCCCCAGTTCTCGTCCTGTTCCCACCGCTTCAGCAAGGTGAGCCTGGGACCCTGGGTGTAGCTGGCACTCAGGAAGCAGGCCCAGATGTCTGTTGGGGTTGTTTTGTTTCTTTCGGCCGTGTCAGGTCTGAGTCGCGGCATGTGGAATGTTCACTCAACCTGTGGCCTTTATCTCCAGTTGAGGCTCACGGGCTTAGTTGCCCTGAGGCATGTGGAAGCTTAGTTCCCCGACTTGGGAATCAAACCCATGCCTCCTGCATTGCAAGTCCGATTCTTAACCCCTGCACCATCAGAGGAGGCCCTGTTTGGGTTTTTTTTTTTTTTTTTTTAGTTTTTGTTTTCATTGTAGTGAAATACATATAAACTATTTTAACTTTTTTAAACTGTACAATCCAGTGACATTTAGTACATTCACAGTGTTGTGCAACCATCACAACTTTATCTGGTTCCAGAACATTTCCATCATGCCCAAAGGGCGACTTTGTACTTGTCTGCAGTCACTCCTTGTTTCCCCCTCCCTCACCCTCAACAACCAGTAATCTGCTTTCTGTCTCTGTGCATTTACCTGTTCTGGAAATATCACATACATGATATGTGTATGTGATACATATCATGCATCATCTCACCCAGTCCAGTGTCCATGAAGCTTTACTTCATGGGTGCCTCCTGCAGACAAGGCTGGCTGAGCCCTACTGGTCCCCACCCCCCTGATCCCCTGGGCCAGTTATGAGCCCAAACTTGGCCAGCACAGAGCCACAAAGATGACAGGAGAAAACCAGCCATTGCTTAAGAGTCCGGAGGGGAACCGAGCTAGGACTGGAGCCTAGGCCCTGATCTTCCCTCTGCTGGATTCTGAGATCCCAACACCCGGAGAAACCCTGGGACCTCAGGAGAGATTCCTTCTTGGGCCCCTTTCCACGTGTTTCTACTCCATATATTCTATGGGCTTTTGTGTCTGGCTTCTTCTTTTTTTTTTCTTTTTTAATATTTATTTGTTTGGCTGTGTGGGCTCTTAGTTGCAGTGCGTGGGATCTAGTTCCCTGACCAGGGACCAAATCCAGGCGCCCTGCATTGGGAGCTCAGAGTCTTAGCCACTGGACCATCAGCCAAGTCCCTGCCTTTTTTTTGTTTTGCTTCACTTCATGGCTTGTAGGATCTTAGACCTCTGACCAGGGATTGAACCCAGCAGCAATGAGAACTCAGAGTCCTAACCACTGAATCACTGGGGAATTCCCTGTTTCTGGCTTCTTAAGACTGATCTACGCGATAGCATGTCAGTACTTCACTCCTTGTTGTGGCTGAGTAATATTCCACTGTGTGTGACTGGACCACAGTTTTGTTTATCCACTCATCAGTTGATGAACCATTTCGGTTGTTGCCACTTTGGGGCAATTGTGAATAGACGTGCTATGCTGGGTGTTATTTTATAGCATCATTAGCTTCACTTAAGTTCCTTCCTTTGTTTGTAATTGGATCAAAAAACCTGCACAGGCACTTCCCTGGCGGTCCAGTGGTTAAGACTCCAAGCTTCCAGTGCAGGGGGCATGGGTTCAATCTCTGGTCAGGGAACTAAGAGCCTGCATGCTGTGCAGCACGACCAAAAAAAGCCCCTAAAACCTGCACTGCTTATGGGCCTGGGCCCGACGGGTGGGAAACTTCAGCCGTGGCCCCCTGGTAACCAGGCTTGCAGAGCCTCAGTCTCTCCATCTGTACAGCAGGCTAAAGACTCTGTGTCTTTAAAGAAGTGGTGAGAAAGGATTTGAGGAAATGAGTCAGAAGTGGCGGGCATGTAGGAAGCACTCAACTAAGCCATCCCCCAGGGATGCGGTTGTTGCGACTGTTATTTTTAATTGCTTCCCAGGTCTATAGCAGCTCTGAGTTCCTGGCTGCCCAGCCCACCCCAACCTTTGCTGAACGGAGCTTCAGTGAGGACCGGGAGGAAGGGTGGGAACGCAGCAACGAGGGGGACTATGGGCGCCGGCTGAGCACCACTGAGGTTCGGTAGGTGGGCTGGGGAGTGGAGCCTGCTGGGAGGTGGAGCCACCAAGCCTAACATTGGAAAGAGCTACCCAGTGGCCCAGTAGAAAAGGGTCAAACATACTGGCCAGCCTATCAGACCCCTGCCAACCTGGCCTCTATCATCACTCCCTTTGGATTTGCATTCCTAACCACACTGAAGGTTAAGCAGCCATACACCATCACGCTGCTAGGCTTTTGCTTGCTTCCTCTGCCCAGAATGCCCTTTGCTCATGCTTACGAAGTCTCGTTCATCTGTTAAAGTCCAGACTCAACACAAATAATCAATGTCTACTTGAGGAGGGGCATTGGAAGCTGGGTTTTAAAAGATGAGTAGGAGTTCTCTGGGCAGTCACAGAGGATGCAGCAGGCACAGGGAGCTCACTTTGTCTTTACAGATTACCTCTGACTCTAGGCTGAGGGTTAAGATGCAGCCACTAGAGAAGATTGGGTGCCCTGGGGTGAGGGCACCTGGCAAGTGTGACACAGGCTGTTCCCTACTACAGGCTGAGATCCTGCACATCTTCTGGTTCATCTTGCCACTCATCCTCCTCTCAGCCTGAGCGGGGCCCCAGCCCATCTCTCCTGAACACCATCAGCCTGGACACGATGCCCAAGTTTGCCTTCTCATCAGAGGATGAGGGAGCTGGCCCCGGCCCTGTGGGCCCCAAAAGGCCCGTCTTCATTCTGGGGGAGCCTGATGCTCCCCAAGAAGCCACCCCAGTGATACCCAAGCCCTCCAGCCTTTCTGGTAGGTAAAATCCAGGATGGGAGGGGTAGTCTTTGGCAAATTTCCCACAGGAGGGACTATTTAAGATGGGTTTTGAAGGATGAGTAGGAGTTCTCCAGAGAGAACATTCACTTGTCTAACAAAGGCCTCAGTCTAGGGCTGATACCCTCAGCCTCAGTGGATCAGGACAGGAGAGAGGAATTGAACTGGGGAGCTCTGAGAGGGAGTAGGGGTCTAACGGGAGTGAGGGGAAGGCTTCATGATGGAGGGGCCCTGAAGAATGGAGCTTCCCAGGGAGAGCAGTGCAGGAAGGGTGTGCAAGAAAGGGGAACAGCCTGTGTAACAGCCAGGAGACTGGACTGTGTGCATGCCGACCAGGAAGGAAGGCGCTTTGCCTCCTGAGGGCAGAAGGGCCACATGGTAAGCTGGAGGGTGGGGCAGACTAACCCCTGACCCGTTGTCCCTCACAGCTGACACCGCCGCTCTCAGCCATGCGCGCCTACGAAGCAACAGCACCGGTGCACGACATTCCACGCCATGGGCCCTGGATGCTGGCCGGGGCCGCCGCCTCGGGAGCCCCAGAGACTCTGCCCCGGAGAAATCCAGGACCTCCCCCAGCGGAGGCCGCGTGCCCAAGTCAGCCTCGGTGTCCGCCCTGTCGCTCATCATCACAGCAGGTAACGCCCATGGCCCAGCCTTGTCTTGGCATGCCTGTCCACATCCATCTTTAACCACAGGGTGGAGGCAGTTTTGGCCAGTGGTAGCTGGCGGGGGTCCTTCCGGGTGATGTGGGGGCTGCTGTTTAGGGCTGAGCCCAGGAGAAGGGAAGCAGCAGGGGGAGGGGACTGGCATTCTTGGCAGTGGGCACTGCATGTGCCAAGACTCAAAGGGGAGGGAGAAGGTGTTTGGGGGCACTGAAGCAGCAGCAAAGCAGCCAGAGTGATCAGTGTGGGAACTTCCCTGGTGGTCCAGTGATTAAGACTCTGCTGCCATTAGAGGGGGCATGGTTCGATCCCTGGTCAGGGAACTAAGATCCTACAGGTCGCATGGTGTGGTCAGAAAACAAAAACATTAAACAGCGATCAGTGTGGAGGGGGAGGGGAATGTGCCTTGTGAGGGGCCCCCAAGGCAGTGACCCCCTCCCTGAACCTCGTCCCTGCAGATGATGGCAGCGGTGGCCCCCTCATGAGCCCCCTGTCCCCACGCTCACTGTCCTCAAACCCATCGTCCCGCGACTCCTCTCCAAGCCGAGACCCTTCCCCCGTGTGTGGCAGCCTGCGGCCCCCCATCGTCATCCACAGCTCGGGCAAGAAGTACGGCTTCAACCTGCGGGCAATCCGCGTCTACATGGGCGACAGTGACGTCTACACAGTGCACCACGTGGTGTGGGTAAGTTGGCCCCACATCCCCATCCTGTGGGATGGGCAGGAACAGCCGGACCTGGTTGGAGTTCGACTCTGCCTGGGTGCGGGGCTTCCCTCGCGGAGCTGCGTTAGTCAGTCTGGGAAAGCTGGGAAACCAGGCAGTGTGGAAGCATCAGCTTGCTGGGGGCCCGAGGCTGACTCAGCTCGGCTGGGGTCTCTGTCTGTGGGGCCTGGACCACTGACCCCCGGCTACCCCCACCCCAGAGTGTGGAGGAAGGAAGCCCCGCCCAGGAGGCGGGCCTGCGAGCTGGGGACCTGATCACCCACATCAACGGGGAGTCCGTCCTGGGATTGGTACACATGGACGTCGTGGAGCTGTTGCTGAAGGTGCAGCCCTCTCCTCTCCAACTCCCACCACCCACCCCGGCCTACCCACAGGGCTCCGAGCCCCCACCCCGGGTCCATCCTCAAAGTACCCTGCTCCTGTAACCCCTGTCCCCTCCCCTTTGTCTCAGCTGCCCATTCTGTGTGGTTCTCCCCCTCCAACCACAGCATTCCACTTGGGCCCTGCATTCCTCCTCCCCTCTGCTTCCCTCTTCTCTTTTTCTTTCTTCTTTTTTATTTTTTTGGCCAAGTGGCATGCAGGATCTTAGTTCCCTGAACAGGAATCAAACCCACACCCCTGCAGTGGAATTGCAAGTCCTAATCACTGGACAGCCAGACTAACAAACGCCGCCTTCTTTAGCGCCCTTATATCACCCCTCATAGCCACTCCTCCAGAAAGCCCCCTGGGGACCCCACTCCTGACCTTCCCTCTGGCCCACCTTGACCTCTGTGCCATCTTTGCCTCCTGCCTCCTCAAAGGCTGAGGCCCAGGGGAGGAAAGGTGGGCACAAGTGAGGAGGCAGGCCGCTGGTTGGATAGCTCCCGGGACCAGTGGGTGAGTCGATGGCTCACTGGATGGATGGACAGATGGCACACATCCATCTTTGGCCCAGTGAGTGATGAGGTCATTAGTTGAGAAATGGGTGGTTAGGATCCAGAGCTTTTGATGGATGAGTTGGTGGGTGAAGGGCTCACTGGCTAGGAGGCACACGGCGATCCCTTGCCATCCTTCCTACAGAGTGGCAACAAGATCGCCCTTCGGACCACGGCACTGGAGAACACGTCCATCAAGGTGGGCCCCGCACGGAAGAACGTGACCAAGGGCCGCATGGCGCGCAGGAGCAAGCGGAGCCGAAGGCGGGAGACACAGGACCGGTGAGCAGTGGGCCGGCCACCGTGGAGGGCTAATGCAGGACGTGTGGGATGTTGGGCAGCCCTGGCCACTGGGGGGCTGGACTTGTGAAGAATCTGGGTTTCTAACCCGTAGGCGGAAATCGCTCTTCAAGAAGATCTCAAAACAGTCGTCCGTGCTGCACACCAGCCGCAGCTTCTCCTCCGGCCTCCACCAGTCCCTGTCATCCAGCGAAAGCCTCCCAGGCTCCCCCACCCACAGCCTGTCCCCCAGCCCCACCACACCCTGCCGCAGCCCGGCTCCCGATGCCCCAGCAGGTGGGTGCACCCCCCAGGACCACCCTGGGAAGAAGGACCACACAGGGCTGCAGTGGTTGGCCCAGGGAGGGGGCCGAACAGAGTTGGAAGGATGGAGTGACATGATGAATGACAGCCTTAAAGGCAACCTGGGGTGGGCAGGGCAGGTGTGAGGGCAGGGAAGGGTGTGTCCAGCAGAAGGGAACATCATAAGCAAAGCAGGTCTAGACAAGAGGGATGCGAAAGTTAGAGGGAGGCTAGGGAGAGGGGACTGGGGGATGTATCAAGCCAAAGAGCTGGGCTTAAATGGGCGGGGGGCGGGGGGCAATAGGGAGCCACAGAGAGTGAGTGAGCCAGAGAGGATATGGAAGGATAGTTCTAGAGCAGGAAAGGATGGTGACTTAGTCCAACCTGGAGGTTTCCCAGTCTGTGAGAGACAGCCAGAGATGGACACCCCTAGTTCCACTGGGTTAGCATCAGTCTAGAGGGAGAGAGAGAGACAGGCTGTGACAATCCACAGAGGAAGGAAGGCTGCTCTCCCAGGAAGCCCTTCCTGCCTTCTGAGGACCCCACTGCTGTCTCTCCCTCTAACCTACCATGACCTCAAGGAGCTGGGGGTATCTGTGCCATCTTTGCCCTCCTTAGACCAGATATCCTCTGAGTGGAGAGTGGGTACAGGCAGAGGCAGGGCCCTTATTGGATAACTTCCTGAACCAGTGGGTGGATAGCTCATGGGATGGACAGATGGACAGTGGACAGGTACCTTTGGCCAAATGATTTGGTGGGACATTTAGATAAGAAATGGGTGAAAAGGTACTAGGGCTTTGATGACTGAATAGGACTTTACCAGATCTAAGCCAAAGGAAGAACCTGTGCAAACAAAGGGAAAACCAGGCCTGATGGGTGACCACATGCCTGGAAGTGACATGGGCTTTGCAGTCAGTCCAGGGCCCCACCTCAAGGCTGGGACATTGAGACTGGTGGCCTGACCCTCCCCTGTCACCCGCAGACACAGCGTCTCCACCCAGTATATCCCCAAGCTCCAGCAGCCCTGCATCTCCAGCTGCCGCTGGCCACAGCCGCCCCAGCTCCCTGCATGGCCTGGCCGCCAAGCTCGGGCCACCTCGCCCCAAAGCCGGCCGCCGCAAGTCCACCAGCAGCATCCCACCCTCCCCACTGGCCTGCCCACCTGTGCCTGCACCCCCACCCCGCTCACCCTCACCCTTGCCAGGACACCCGCCTGTGCCTGCCCGATCCCCAAGGCTGCGCCGAGGCCAGTCAGCTGACAAGCTGGGTACAGGTGAGCGACTGGACGGGGAGCTGGGGCGCCGCGGCCGCGGGCCGGACTCTGAGCTGGTGATCATGCGACGGCTGCATCTGTCTGAGCGCCGAGACTCCTTCAAGAAGCAGGAGGCCGTGCAGGAGGTGAGCTTTGATGAGCCACTGGAAGAAGGCACTGGGCCACCCACCTTGGTGCCGCAAATTGCCGTGGAGGGCGCTGAGGCTGTGTCAGGAGCCCTTGGACCCTCTGGGAAAGACTAATCTACCTGGCCTCTCCCTGGCCTAGCAGTCAATGCATTTTCTGTGGAATGTGTTTTCCATAAACTGACACCTGGATGGAGACTGAGCCACCAGCCTTTGACACCTGAAAGAAGACAAGCCACTGCAGTTCTTGCTGGAAGGTGTAGACAGTGCCTCCTTCATATTCTGGAGCTGGTCAATCAGGGGGCCGTAGGGCAGGAATGGGAGACTAGGGTGGCATTGTAAATAGCAGCAAATCCCTGCAACTAATTTATTACTTTTTATAAGTGATAGTCAGACTTAAGACGGCTGCCCGGGTCTTGCCCCAGGCACCTGGGACCCATTTGTAAATCCTGCCCCCCTGGGCTGAGAAGGAAGCACTTTGGACAAGTCAACACGTGTTCATGTTTTATGGTTTTTCTGTTCTTTTAAAGTTTTTTTTGTGTGTGTTACTTGATCCTATCCCTGACTCAAGACCCATACATTTGAAGGGATGTAGCCTAGCTTATCAGTCCAGGCCCAGTTTGGATGACTTGGAGAGTCTGTAAACAATTTCCCTCCACCACAAAACGGAGTAATTCTGATGATGGGCTGGATTCTGCAGGCTACTTCTCACCCTCATGGCCTCTAGGCCAGCCTTGCTAGAGTCTGCCTCCAGTCCTATAGGCTTAGGGGTTGTGGGAACTGGCGCTTTGATGTACGAGTAAAAGTTCACCAAATATAGACAGGAGTCATCCACTTCACAGGCAGACACTGATGCCCCGGGAGGCAGAGGCCTCAAAGGGCAATGCCAGGGACAAGATTTTTTTGTATTTGATGCCTACCAGGGTGAGAACTTGACCATGATGTGTCTGAAACACTGCCTGGGAAGTGCCCTCAATATGCCAGAGCCTTGCTGGCATGAAATCTGAATAGGAAAATCCAACTGGGGGGCAGTGAGGCCCAAGTTGAAATCTTGGCTTCACTGGCTCTAGGAAAATGGCTTCCCCACTCTGTGCCTCAGTTCCCTTGTGTTTACAAAACGAATATTAATGACTATTTATTAAGCACCTACTGTATGCCAAGCGCTTTTACTTGTGGCTTCTCCCTCAGTCAGCCTTGAGAAGGCTGGAGGTGATAGTGTCCTCCCCATAACTAAGGCCTGGCAAGGGGCGGAGATAGGCCCCGCTCTTTCCTAAGAGTCATGCAGCCAGCCCCTGTCCTGGGCTTTGTCAAGGGAGCTGTGGAGAATCTGTTGTCAGATACAGCAGACTGCAACTCCAACCCTCTCCCCTGAGATGCTGTGTGACCCACCGGGCATCTCAGAGCCTCCATTTTCCATTGGGAGATGGCTAATATGACGGCTGTGTCCCATATGGTAAGGGCACTTTGCAGGCTCTGCAGCCCACTCTGCATTCCTTCCGGAGACATCCACACAGCACTGCCTGGTGTTGGAGCTAGATCAAGGCTGTGCATGACTTTTGCTCCCGCCTTCCATCCTGGAGCTGACCGTGAATAAAAGCTCACATTTACAAAGAAAAGGTCCGATGTCTGGATTTCTGAGGGGCCGAGAAAAGGGTAAGGGAAGAGTGGGGTGGGGGTGGGATGAAAATAGACCCTTGGCTCAAAGTCGCCTGAAGTGGGTTTTGAAGGCTGCTGGGAGTTCACCATTGAGATCCTTCTCGATGCCTTCTACCCTCTCCCGATTGAGTACCTATCACGGGCTCTGTCCCTAAAAGCTTCAGACACCGTCCGGGCCTTGAAGCTGTGATAATCAATAAACCATCTTTATGACCTTTTATACTGTCTTCACTTGCGCTGTGCGCTGAAATCCCCCTCCCCACGCCGCAGCCCAGCCCGAGCGCGTTCAGATTGCTTCTGAAAGGTTCGGAAGGGTCGGACAGCCCTGGCCTCGCCCCTTGTCTCCAGCGTCTTCGGCTGTTTCCGGAAGCAGTCGTACGCCCATGGGCCGACCTTGGGGTAGCTCTGCCCGCCCGCGAGTTAGTTTCTAGACGCTCTGGACCACCCTGGGAACCCCGGCTTTGAAGCCTGACCCCTTCTCGGCGCTCAGCTTGTCTCCTGAAAAGCTCCGCTTTCTGTGGCGAGCCCCTGCCCCTGAAATGCCAGCTTCAGCTCCCTGAGCTCAGGGCCACTTCGCTTGCTCTCGGGAGACGTCCCTGCCTCGGCAGTTTCCGGAAGTGGGTAGTCGCCTCTGGATCTAAGTTTTCATTTGGGGCCACGCCCACCTAGTTCTTTCCAGTAAGTTTCCGAAGTTTCGGGGCCCAGCCTGTTTCGCGGGTCTGGCTGGAGAGGGCTCGGCCGTTTCCGGAATCTCGGGCCTCTCAGTACAGCCGAGTCTAGCCGAGCCTCCGAATGACTCATCTGATCCGATTGTGCTCGACTATTTCCGGAAATGATCGGCTGTCTCGGGGCACGTTCCCCCGACGTTAACCTCCAGTCCCGCGGGAGTACGTTCGGCTCTTTCCGGAACCACTCGGGCTTCCTCTGTCCCCGCCTCGGCCCCTGGTCACCCGCCCGGCCCGAAGGCATTCGACCATTTCCGCCGGGGGGCGGGCCCTACCGTTCGGAACCGCGGCGGCAGAGGCGGAGGCGGGGATCCCGCGGCTGCGGCGGCGACGGCGGCCGCGGTGAAGCCACGGGTCTGGCTCGGTTCGGCGTGACGGTGGCCGCGGCGGCAGCGGTGGCGGCCACGACCAGGTAAGTGCGAGCTGTCCGCGTGGCAGGCCAGGTTGGGGGTGCGCTCAGATGCGGGGCGCCCAGGCAGTGTGGGGCCGCGGTGGAAGCCGGAACGCGAGCAGGGCTGCATCGGGCCCCGCGGGAACTGGGGGCCGCAGGGAGCGGGAGGCCTCGGGCTCGACCTGGCTCTGGTGCAACCTACCCTGGAAGATGAGGGTGGAACGGCGGACTGTAGGCAGAGATAAGGGGTTGAAGCCGCGGCCCTGAACTGAGGGAGGCCCTTGCCGGGAGTGGGGAGTCGAGCAGTAAAGAGGGGGCGCCCAGGCATTGTGTGGGGCTTAGTGGGGTGCAAGACAGCAGAAGGGCGACTGCGCTTCCGGCCCCCGAGCTGGGCTTCGCGGTCCTCGCAGGCCCGAGTGCACGTCTGCACACGCGTGAGCGCGCAGGCCCTGTGTCCCCCGCCAAGCCCCCAGCCAGGCCTGGCCCCTCCACCCCGCCTCTTGGATTCGGGGAGCGCTGGTTCCCAGGCGCGCGCACCGGGGCGTGTGCAAACGTGTGCACGGTGGGGCGCGGAGGCGGGCAGGCAAGCGGATTCAGGCGGTTTTCTGGACGTTCCTGTCGCTGGGCCTCAGTTTCCCCACCTGTAGAATGGGGGTACAGGGGCCAAGGAGCGGATAAGTTGGGGCGTCCTGGAATGTGGAGGTTGTGCCCAGTACTTGGACACCTCTTGCGGTTCCCTGTGGTCGACGGATAAAGCCTGACCCTCTACCTGGCACCCAAGGTCCTGAATGGCCTGTGGCTTTCTTAAGGCCACCCTGAACTCTTGACAAGCATTTCTTGCTGTCAAGCCTTTGCCTGTCCTAGTCCTTCTGACCAGTGCTCCTCCTGTCCTCTGTGAGGACCCGCGTTTTGGAAAAGCACCGCCCCCCGCCAGTCTCTCAGGAAGACCCAACCTGCAGGGCTGTGATTGAGAATGTGTCTGCTGGGCTGTGTCTCCTAAGATTGGTGACTCCTTGGGGGTGATCATTGCCCCTGCATACAGCAGCCATCCTCTTGGCAGCTGCAGTGCCCTCCTTCCTTCTACCCATTCCCAGCTCCATGTCTTTTCTGGGGCTAAGGTCCTTTTGGCCTCCCACCAACCCTTTTCTGTTTTAAGTACCTGCTGTGGGCCTGAAGCTGAGACATGTCAGGGACCCCGCCCGCCACCCCATTCTCTCCTCCCCCTGCAGATTTCAGAGATCCATTTGCTTGGACTCACCTTTGCTTGTGCTGTGACATCTGCTTGGACTTCATTCCCTGTCCCTTTTGGTCCCTGCTGCCTCTTACTGCACTCAGCCATCCCAGCCCCTCCTCAGGGCTCCACAGCACGCTGAGCATCATCACCCATTACACCCTGCACATTCTGCCCTGAGCATTCAGGGTTTAACTGGCCATTTAGGGTGGATGAATTCTGGGTCTTGTGAAACTGGGCAGCTCTGAGTTTTTCAGTCCTGGCTTCCTGGCCCATTGAATGGTCCAACAGAGACCTCCCTGCTCTGAGCCTCAGTTTCCCCATCTCTAACAGAGGCGATGACGAGCTGGTTTACTGAACTTGCAGTATGCCCAGGGCAGATTCTTGGGAGCTCTGCCCCCAACAATCCCAAGGGAGGGCTATTCACCCATTTTATAGCTGGGGAAACGGAGGCCCAGAGAGGTGCAGGGACTGACCCAAGTTAGTCAGGAAATTCTAACCTGGGATTTGGGTTTGGCTCTGAGTTGAGGGTGGCAGGAGTTCAAACCGACTCATGCTGCCCCGCCCCTCTCCCCCTAGGTCGGTGTCCCGAGCCGAGCATGGTGACAGCCTGTGCCCTCGGCCCCCTCGCCTGGCGCAGCTGGAAGAGCCGCCAGCCTCGGGAGCCGATGGCCCCCCACGTGAGGGAGTGAGCGACCTGGCCCCGCCCTACAGATTGAGGGGGGACACAGCAGCTGAGTGACCTGAGATCAGGCTGCCGACCCCCTCCCACCAGTTGACGAATGCTGGAACAAGCAACGAGTGACCCTTATTAGGGTCGTGAAATAATGGTGGGAAGCAAAGCGTGAGCATCTCCGGTGGGCACCTGTAACTTCTTGGTGGAAATCGAAGCCTGAGTCCCCAAGCCCACCCCGCGGACCCTCCTGGCTCCCCACCCCGGGCTGATGGGGCCACTGGGGCCCCAAGCAGCCACCTGACCATCCAGACCCCACTCTGCCAGCCATGGCTGGCGCTGAGGGCTTCCAATACCGTGCGTTGTACCCATTCCGCCGGGAGCGGCCGGAGGACCTAGAGCTGCTTCCGGGTGATGTGCTGGTGGTGAGCAGGGCCGCCCTGCAGGCACTGGGCGTGGCCGAGGGCAACGAGCGCTGCCCGCAGAGCGTCGGCTGGATGCCTGGCCTCAATGAGCGTACCCGGCAACGCGGCGACTTCCCTGGCACCTATGTTGAGTTCCTGGGGCCTGTGGCCCTGGCCCGGCCTGGCCCTCGCCCACGTGGCCCCCGCCCACTGCCCGCCAGGCCCCGAGATGGGCCCCCTGAGCCAGGTGAGCAGCAGATTGGGCCCCTGGCAGGGATGAGAGAAAGCAGGAGTGCCCTCAGACCCTCAGTTTCCTCTTCTTTCCCCTGAGTCAATGGTGCTTGTCCCCGGAGAGGAGGAATAAGGATATCTGATAGGCTGCCAGGTATCAATTACACTGCTGTGGAGGACTGGGTGCAGTTTGTGGCACTGGGCACCCAGAGGCGGACACTGGCCTTGCCCTGCTCTCACGGGGCTTCTGGTTCAAGAAGTGAGAAGAAGGTGATTAAGTGATGACAGATGCTGAGAGAAAGAAGCCTCTCAGAGAGTAGGGGGAGAAGGCTTCGGCCACAGGCCTAGCAAAGACAAAGGCCCTGAGGGAATGTCACAGCAGGTTCAGGGAACCAGCCCTGACAAGTGGAGCAGAGTGAGGAAGGGGCAGGGTCCTCACCTTGGATTTCATGGGATTGATTTTGAAGACAATAGGGAGTGTCCAGTAAGATTCAGAGGCCCAATTTAACTTCATCTTGTGGTTTGCAGACGGAATCCCTTGAGAAGCCCCCCTTTTGTTGTAACCCTGGTTTTCTGATTTCCAGAATGACGGGAGCCAAAAAGCCCAAAGGTGGGCTACTCAGTCGAGGCCACGCAGCACAGTGGCATGTGAGGACACTCCATCCCTTTCAAGGAGACCCCTGGCCACCCCTCCCTCCAAAGAGCATGCTGGGAGTGGAGAACCAGGGCACTGAACATACATTGTGACTGCATGCCGGGCTGTTTGCTGGGCAGAGAAACCGAGGCACAGGTTGTAGGAAGGAAGCTGATGAGTGCTGAGCACCCAGCATGGTCTGCCTCGACGCTCACAGCGGCCCAGCGTGGCCGCGTATACTCATGGGGAGACCAGGGTGCCAGGGAGTCGAAGCACTCGCTCAGGGAGTCACCCAGTGAAGGCCAAAGCCTTGAGAGGTGCCATGGCCCCACCCCGCGGCCCACCTGGTTTTGTGCCCACGGGACTCTGATGCTCAAAGAGGGTCAGGCCAGAGTCCCCACGGCGTGGAGTGGGATGGCGGGGTGCCGGGGCGGCGTGCTGCAGGCTCGGGCTTTGCAGCATCTGGTGTCTCCAGGGCCTGTGCCTGCGTCCAGCCTCAGCCTGGAGGAGCAGGAGGCGGCCCCATCCGGGCTCCCCGCCAGAGTCTGCCTCTCCCCCTGGTAACAGCCGCCTCCCTCCTCTGCCTGGCCTGGGTCCAGCCACCACACACATCCCCATTCCCAGGCGGCCACCCAGCTCCGCCTCCCAATCTCCCAGGGCCACGTGACATGGGCTAGGGCCAGCTGTCTCCAGGCCTCGGTTTCCTCATCTGGCAGTGGGCGGGTATTGGTCCTTTTGTTCAAGCCCTGACCCTCTGAGGCCCACTAGGCAACACGCTGGAGCTGCCTGCCTTCCCTGCCTTCCCTGCGTACAACTCTGCACAGGGAGCAGCGTGCCGAGCCCCGATGTCACCTGGGCCCCCTCCGGCCTGTGCATCGAGGGGAGGTTGCTCTTTTCCTGAGCCTCGCTTTCTCATCCGGAAAATGGGAGGTGATGCCTAGTCTAATGGGACCTCCCTCCCTGTGTTGCAGACAGGCAAATTTCAGAGTGGAGTTTCAGAACTGTGGCCCCCTTACCAGCCGGATATCACACACCTCCCCTTGTTTGCTCCTTTTTTTTTTTTTTTTTTGCATTTTTGACACAGCTGGGCCTTTCTGCAGCTCAGGCACCACCTGGCCCATCACTCAGGGAGGCCCCACAGGCCCTGGCTTGCCCCTGCTGTGTGCCAGGGCGTCCCCGCCAAGGGCCAAAGCTGCATCAAATGGTGGCTGTGCGGGCAGAGAACGCCTGAACACAAAAGGTTGGGTGGGGCCAGGAGGGGCTGGGACAGGGAAGGGGGTCAGCATTTTTAAAGGGGGGGACTTTTTTTTTTTTAAAGCAAAATGATTTAGAAAATGGAGAAATTTTCTTGGGATGAGATGTCCTGACCCCGATGAGATATTTTCCTTTTATTCTTTTCAACTGCTTTGTTGTTCCCGCTAAGAAAGGAGAGATGATGCCATTGACCAGTTTCTCAGTTGCAGAATCTGAGGCACAGAGAGGGTAGGTCCTGTGCCCGAGGTTGCCCAGCAAGCAATGGCAGAGTCCCAAACCTGCTGCATGAGTACCCTGTGGCTGCTGAAATGAACTACCACAAACCAGTGGTAGTTCAAACAACGGGAGCATGTTTTCTCATGGCACCAGAGACCAGAAGTCTAAGACCAAGGTGTGGGCAGGGCTGTGCTCTCTCCAGAGACCTTAAGGGAGGAGCTTTCCTTGCTTCTTCCAGCTTTTAGGGGTTCCAGGCATACATTGGTTTATTGCTACATCACCCCAATCTCTGCCTCTCTCTTCAGATGGCCTTCTCTTATAAAGACACCAGTCCTTGGGTTTAGGACCCTTAGTCCAAGATGGTCTCATTGTAAAATCCTTATCTTAATTATATCTGAGAAATTAGGAAGTGGACATCCCATTTGGTTGACACTGGTCAACCTACTCCACCTCATGTTTGAAGTTGTGTGAACTGATACTTTAACCCAGAACATTGTTTCCCACCAACTCAGCCCTCCCAGCTCCACCAGATGGGCTTTCTGTCTCCCCCAGGGTGGTGGTCCGGATGCCAGGCCCTTGGGCTGAGATGCAGCAGGCAAAGATGGGGCTGGGGTCCTTCTAGGGACCCTGCCAACACTGTGTCCCCTCCTGCCAGGCGTTACACTCCCTGACCTACCTGAGCAGTTCTCCCCCCCTGATGTGGCTCCCCCTATCCTGGTGAAGCTGGTGGAGGCCATTGAACGGACAGGTGAGCCTTGGCCAGACTGCAGCCCCTGGATTCTGCTTGCTTACCTCTGGGGATGGGCAACTCATCCTCTTCCCTGGGCTCAGGTTGCGTGGAGAGGCTGAGTCTGGATGCTCTGGGTCTCCATGTTGAGTTGGGGAAGGAATAACTCTCTAGGGAATGTGGACCCCTTCAGAGCATGTGCCACGCCCTCTGCTACCATTTCCCTCCCCTCCCTCTGCTCTTACCTCTGGGAGGTTGAGTAGCCACCCCAGACCCCACAAGGGGTGGAGGCAGCATTTGAGAGCTGGCCTTCGCACCTAGAGTGGTGCTGAACTACCCCATTCCTTCCCCCCAGGGCTGGACAGCTACAGGCCTGAGCCACCCGCTGTGCGCACAGGTGAGGGCAAGCTTCAGTGGGTGAGAGTGGGAAAGGAACCTGCCCTGGGTGGATGTGTCCCCTCCCTGCGCCCGCCTTGGACTGATAAATACCCCTTGCACCCGTAGACTGGTCCCTGAGTGATGTGGAGCAGTGGGATGCGGCAGCCCTGTCAGATGGTGTGAAAGGCTTTCTGCTGGCGCTGCCGGTGCCCCTCGTGACACCTGAGGCCGCGGCCGAGGCACACCGAGCCCTGCGGGGTAAATCTGGCGGGAAGCCCGGGCAGGGGAAGGCCTTGGGGCAGGCGGGCGCAGGCCCTGGCTCACCCTCCCCTGGCCATCTGTCCGCAGAGGCTGCGGGGCCCGTGGGGCCGGCGCTGGAGCCCCCGACGCTGCCACTGCACCATGCGCTCACGCTGCGCTTCCTGCTCCAGCACCTGCGCCGGGTGGCCGGGCGGGCCCCAGCCCCGGGCCCCGCGGTCCGCGCCCTGGGCGCCACCTTCGGGCCACTGCTGCTGCGCGCGCCGCCGCCGCCCTCTCCGCCGCCAGGGGGCGCGCCCGACGGGTGAGAGGCCGATGCTGGGGGGCAGGGCTGAGTCGGAGCAGAGGAGGGTGGGGCTTTAGAGGAAGCTGTGGCTGGAGCCGTAGCCAGGGAGGGGTCTAGAAAGGAGAGGGGAGTGTGAATGTGGGCCCCATGGGGAAGAGGCCAGAGCTGGCGTGATGGGCGGGCTAGGAAAGATATCCGGGGGTGAGACTTGAGCTCCAAGAAGACTCCATCAGGGCTTGGGACAAGGCGAGGGGGCTTGGACCACAGAGCAGGCAAGTGGATTGTGTCTGTGCCTGCTTTCTACTTCCCCACCCCCAGGGCTGGACTCCTGTTTGTTGTATGAGCACTTACCCATCGCTGCATATACAGAACGAGTCGTGGGTCTCCCACGCCTGCCCGCAGCATCTACTCTTCCACTGGCGTGCTTTCACACATCCCCCCTGCCAGGTGTGCAAGCGCACACAGAGCCATGTGCACATCAGCACTCACCACACTCCCCTTCGCCCTAGGACCGAGCCCACCCCCGACTTCCCTGCGCTGCTGGTGGAGAAGCTGCTTCAGGAACATCTGGAGGAGCAGGAGGTTGCACCCCCAGGTGACCCCCACCCCCTTACTGTTGGGGGTGAGAGTGCTGACTCGGGGTCCTGCCAGTATCAGCAGGCTCAGTTGCCAGGGGAGCGCACCCTGGTATACAGTTGGTGCTCAATGTGTATTTTCTTGTCCCCTAGCACTGCCACCAAAACCCCCCAAGACAAAGCCAGCCCCCACAGGCCTGGCCAATGGGGGCAGCCCGCCCTCCCTGCAGGATGCCGAGTGGTACTGGGGTGACATCTCCAGGTAGGACTGTTGGGCAGGGCCACACAACCTGAGGGGCAGGGTCTCCCAGTGGGCAGCCCCCATCCCAGCTGTCTCCACAGGGAGGAGGTAAACGAAAAGCTGCGGGACACACCTGATGGCACCTTCCTGGTTCGAGATGCCTCCAGCAAGATCCAGGGAGAGTACACGCTGACCCTCAGGTGGGGGCCCGTCCCTTCAGGGAGACCAGGGGTGAGGGGTGGGAGGGAGGACACTCGGGTGAGAGGACTGGGGGTCACACAGGCAGTGGGACACGTGTTGGGTCTGCTGCTGAGCACTGACACCCTCTCTCACCCACCCCTAGGAAAGGCGGAAACAACAAGCTGATCAAGGTCTTCCACCGAGACGGGCACTATGGCTTCTCAGAGCCGCTCACCTTCTGCTCTGTCGTGGACCTCATCACCCACTACCGCCACGAGTCACTGGCCCAATACAACGCCAAGCTGGACACGCGGCTCCTCTACCCAGTGTCCAAGTACCAACAGGTCAGGGGCTGGGGTGGGCCTGGGGGTGGGGGTTGGTGCCCGGCTGGCACTGGACCTCAGTTTCCCAGGTCGCTTGCCTGATGGCACCGGGTATTCCCAGGACCAGATCGTCAAAGAGGACAGTGTGGAGGCGGTGGGTGCCCAGCTCAAGGTCTACCACCAGCAGTACCAGGACAAGAGCCGCGAGTATGACCAACTCTACGAGGAGTACACGCGTACCTCCCAGGTACCACGGGCAAGCACATGCTGAGGAGGCCTAGGCACAGAGGGCAGTGCTAAGGTCACAGTGCCAGACATCCACTTCTAGGTCACAGAGCAGGCTCTCAGCACCAGGGACTGCCCTGAAAACAGAAATCAACGCAGTGGTGCTTTAGTCGCTAAGGCGTGTCCGACTCTTGTGACCCCATGTACTGTAGCCTGCCAGGCTCCTCTGTCCATGGGATTCTCCAGGCAAGAATACTGGAGTGGGTTGCCATTTCCATCTCCAGAGGATCCTCCTGACCCAGGAATTGAACCCGTGACTCCTGTATTGCTGACAGATTCTTCACCAACTGAGCTATGAGGGAAGCCCAGAAATCAGTATATATGATTCTAAAAAAAAAAAAAGAACACAGATGAGGAGGCACCAAGCAGCCTCACGAGCGGCTGAGCCATCGGGGATGTCTTGGTTGAGCCTCTGGGTCTCAGTCGCCCCATCTGGAAACTGGAACCATGAGATTCAGTTCCTTTCCTTCTCCATCCCCTTCAACCTGGATGTTATCAAAATGATGGTAATCACCTCACCAAAAGTTGCCTAAGACAGAGGGTCAGGAGGTCATGGGAAAGAGCAGTGTCTTTTAAAAACAGGCAAGTGGGGGAAGGTTTCATCACTCCAGGACTGTGTTAATAGACTTCTTTTGTAAGTTGAGATGCAACTTATTCAGATTGAACATCCCATCTCCATCAGGGAGTTTCTCTGTCTCCTCTGTAGTCTCTGAGCAATCTCTTTCTTGTCTCCTTTCTAGAGATAGATTACCTGAGGTTCTGAGTGGAAAGGACAGTTAGGAGCATCATGACCTTGGAAATGGCTTAGGCCTCCTGAGTCTCAGTTTCCCCATTAACAATTCTGACTTTATATAGGCTGTTGGGAGGTTGGATGAGAGGATGCATGAAAGGGGCTTGGTGCAGCATCTACCCTGAAAAGGAGCCCCATGAATTGTAGCAACTAGATTTATCATTAATTCTCAGCAGTGCTCACACACCCAGGTGTTTTGTTGTTTTGTAAGATTCTCAAAGGAGAATCTTAAAGAAGAGTGGGTTGGGGTATGTGGGCTTTGAAGGCTGAATAGGAGTTCGTTTGGTACAGCTGGAGCTAGAGGAACAATGCACCTGGTGGAGGGAACAGCTTGAGCAGTGTCTCCATATCAGAGTTGGGATCTGCCTTTACCTCTCATGAGGGACTGCCGGGAGTCCCAGGAGGTGCTCAGACTTACCCCTTTCCCAGGAACTGCAGATGAAGCGCACAGCCATCGAAGCCTTCAATGAGACCATCAAGATCTTTGAAGAGCAGGGCCAGACCCAGGAGAAGTGCAGCAAGGAATATCTGGAGCGCTTCCGACGTGAGGGCAATGAGAAAGAAATGCAGAGGTGAGTCCAGTTCCTCGTCTCGGTCCTACTGCACCCTGATCCAGCATAGCGCAAGTAGGGAAAGAAAGGAAACAGAGCGGGCAGCCTGGGTTCCAGGGGGAGAGAGGGTCAGTTGAAATGGACTTTGAAGGATGACTCTGAGCCACTCCTCCCACAGGATCCTGCTAAACTCAGAGCGGCTCAAGTCTCGCATTGCCGAGATCCACGAGAGCCGCACAAAGCTGGAGCAGGAGCTGCGGGCACAGGCCTCTGACAACCGAGAGATCGACAAGCGCATGAACAGCCTCAAGCCAGACCTCATGCAGTTGCGCAAGATCCGAGACCAGTACCTTGTGTGAGTGCCTGGCTCTGCGTTCGCGTATGGGATCCCCCCGTTAATGCAGGGGCAACTGGAGTAGTGACCTTTGCGTGTAGCTCCCTTATTTTCTCCACCAAGTAGTCCCATCTACCTCCCTACCCCCTCATCTGTCCACCAGCCCCCTTCCCTCTCAATAGGGCGCCTTCTGGCCCGCTCAAAAGGGCTCTTGGACTTCCCTGGTGATCCAGTGGTTAAGACTGTGCTTCCATGGCAGCGAGCACGGGTTTGATCCCTGGTCGAGGAACTAAGCGTGGTGCTGCCCAAAAAAAAGCGTTCCCTGTAGAGCAGTTTCACTCAGCCTCAGTTGTGGAATGGGAGCACTGCTCCTACACGGCTGAGTCACTGGGAGCCCCCGAATGCCAACTCCGTGACCCGGCGTGCAGTGCCCAACCTGAGCCCGAGATCCCGTTTCTGCCTGCTGACCTACTGAGGCTTCCCCCTCCCACCTGGGCCTTTGACGCTTATGTGCACCTAGTGTGTGCTGAGCACCGTGCATACATTAGCTCACTTGGTCCTTTGAAATATTGTCAAGTTTCCCTTTCGCAGGTGGGGGAAATCGAGGTTCAGAACAGACAGCGGCCATGTGCAAAGGCATGCTACCGTGCAGCCCCCTGGACTGAGCCTCTGGTGCTGATAACACCTTGCTGCGATGGCAATCTGGGGTCTCAAAAAGTGTTAACAGAAACATAATAAATGGTGGAGGGTGGGGATCCCTAGCAGAGCCTGGGGAGTCCGCCTGGGTTGAAGCTGTCCTGTCCTGGCCGAGGCTGACCCCTTGTGGCAACTGGGGGTACTGCACCTAGAACCTACTCTGGTCAGCCCTTGCCTCCTGCCTGGCTGGCCAGGACCACGGAGGGCTTGCCTTTCCTATGCTGCAGCCTCTGTTCCCCTCCCAGCCAAGCAGCAGGAGCCCACCTTTCCTCTTCCCTCCAGATGGCTCACTCAGAAAGGTGCCCGGCAGAAGAAAATCAACGAATGGTTGGGGATCAAGAATGAGACTGAGGAGTGAGTGACCACTTCTGGCGAGGGGTAGAGGGATGTTCTTAGAGGAGGGGCCATTTTGTGTGGGTTTTTCAGGGTGAATAAGAGTTCACTAGGGAAGGAGCACTGTCCAGGTGACAGGGGGACCTTGGAGGCTGGTGAGTAAGTGACCAGGGCTCCTCCGTGCCTCCCCCACAGCCAGTACTCACTGATGGAGGATGAGGATGACCTCCCCCACCACGAGGAACGCACATGGTATGTAGGCAAGATCAACCGCACCCAAGCTGAGGAAATGCTGAGTGGCAAGCGGGACGGTACCTTCCTCATCCGTGAGAGCAGCCAGCGGGGTTGCTACGCCTGTTCTGTGGTGTGAGTGCCTGGCAAGGGAACTGAGAACGGCTGAATGTCGGGAGGGAGATCTACCCATTCCTTCGGAGGGCTGTCATTGAGTAGCACCTGTATGTTCGGCCTGGGGAGACAGCCGGGAAGAAGCCCTGGGGAGACAGCCCGGAAGAAGCCCAGGGTTCTTGGGGATAGGGGAGAAAGCTGGGGCAGGATCAAAGCAGGAGACAGCAGGGTCTGGGCCAGGCCAGCAGCCAGCACCCAGGAAATGGGGAAGTAGGGGTCCCAGGCGGGGTCACCAGAGAGGAGCCGGGGCGGGGGGGGGGGGGGGGGCATCTGGGGAAGCCCGCGGGGGGGGGGGCCCTTCTGACCCGGCCCTGGGCCTGCCCCCGCAGGGTCGACGGCGATACGAAGCACTGCGTCATCTACCGCACGGCCACGGGCTTCGGCTTCGCGGAGCCCTACAACCTGTACGGGTCCCTCAAGGAGCTGGTGCTCCACTACCAGCACGCCTCCCTGGTGCAGCACAACGACGCGCTGACCGTCACGCTCGCTCACCCCGTGCGCGCCCCCGGCCCGGGGCCCCCGCCCGCCGCGCGCTGAGCGCGGAGCAGGGCAGGGCCGCTGGCCGGAGGCTGGCGTGCAGCTGCATCCGGAGTCTGTCTCTAATCTGTCTCTTTGTGAATCTCTCCAGCTGTATCTGTTTTTCTCTTTCTCTCTCTGCAGTTCTGTCTCAGTCTCTCCCAGTCTCTCCGTCTTTCTTTCTCTGAGTCTCTTTCTGTCCCTCGCTGTCACTCTATCTCTCTCTAGCTCCATCTGTCCTCTCTCTGTCCCCTTCCCCGTCTCTATGTATCTGTGTTGGGGCTCCCGCCTCCCCAACTCCACACCCCCCTCCCCCACAAGCACTGCCCTCCAACGGCTCTGGCCACCCACAACCTTGTGCCCTGTCCCCCACAGGCCTCCGGGGGTCCCCAGAGCCCCACCTGGCTGCACCTGCCATGTTTACAGAGGCCCCTGGGCTGCGTGGCCCCCGCCTGGGTGCCCCGATTTTTAAGCCATAGACCTGGGGTCAGGGCAGGAAGGAACTTCGCTTGGCCACTTCCAAGAACCTCAGCCGTGACATTTGGGGCCAGGCGGGACCTGCCCCATAGACCCCAACTTCCCCTTCAGACCCTGAAGTGAAACCCGGCCCCGGGTTATTCCCACCTTGGGGCTGCTGCCAAGAAGTACCCCTGAAAAAGAAAATAATTAAAAATAAACTCACAGGCTGAACCCAGGCCTCCCAGGAACTGAGGCCACCAGCACCTGTGGGGCAGCCGGCCCATAACGCTGCCCACAGCACCCTCGTCGACGCAGACTCAAGGCTTCTCCATCATGTTGGGCTCTGATTTTATTTTTCCTCAAGTGTATGTAAAGCCCTCTTTTCTCTCCTCTTTTGGGACGAGAGCCCTGATTTTCTATGCCACCCATGGACCCCACCCCCCCTTTCCTGCCTGTCTGGCTAGGCTGGCAGGTGGGTTTTGTATGGTACGTTGATACTGATACGGATATAAAACATTGAACTCGGCGGATGCTTCTGTTTTCAGTGACAGGCCTCTTTAGCTCTGGGCTGCCAAATGAAGGGTACCAACCTCTGCCTCCCCCATCACCTCCCTCCCCCCACCACCTCCCTCCCCATCACGTCCAGAGGAATTGAGAGACCTGCCTGAGGTCACACGGCAGAGAGGCTCAGACCCCAGCCTCTGCTGCAGGGACCCCAGACCAAAGCTCCCAGGTTTGAGTTTGAGTTCTGACACTCAGCCACCATCCCTGTCCCCAGAAAATCGCCACACCTCTAACGTGCAGCTTCCTCACGGCCAGGCAGCAAAGACTGTCACAACCCCTCCCATGCCACTCAGAGGGGTCTCCCGCATCCTTGATCCCCTCAGTGTCAGCCCCTCTCTGCTGTCCTTCCACTGATCCCCCCTCTCCACACCTGCCCCGTGCAGGCTGCTGTGGCTCTAGGGACACAGCTGGGTCCTCATGGTGTCACTGACCAGGACTCATAGTCACCATTCCCTGCCGCCCTCCCCAGGATCCCTGTCTCAACCCTCCCCTCACATGCCCCCAGGGCTGGAAACCTCCTCTCCTTCCCACTCTCCCACCCCAGCCCACAGCACCTGTCAGGACCCAGCAGGGGTGAGACAGCCCTCAGGGATGAAGGAGCTGGGCTGTCTGATCCATCTCTCCCCTGGGCTTTCAGAGGGATAGGAGTTACCTTCCTTGGCATCAAAGCTCCAGTCCTCCCCGAGCACTGTCCCCGCTTGAGTGACTGACTAGTCAGGAGGCACCCTCTAAACACTCCAGCCCAGACTCTGCCCCCACTGAGGTCTTCACCCATGGCATGAGTGGAAGCTGGGTAAAGCTCACCGTCTCAGTCCTGTGAGCCCAGCCGGGGGGCACCTGAGCACAAATGAGAACGCCCCACATAGCCTCTAGCTGGTCTCCATACTCAATCAACTGTGTCTCCTTGGGAACGTCACCTCCACTGGGCATCTCTGAGGATTTCATGATCAAATGGGTGAGGTTATCTTTAGGAATTCCTCCAAATACAGCTGGTGCTTAATACCCACTGGAAAAATTGTAGCCATTATATTTATTGCTATCTCTTCAGCCCAGTACAGGACGGAGTCCAGACTAAGTTCCCGAAAGCCGTGTCGCTTAGCCTTGCAGAGGCTTCACAAAGGAAAGAGGTTCTGCGAAGGGTTCAAAAGAATGAGGTGGGATCATCCAGCCATGGGGACTTCAGGGGAACCCCAGCTCCCGAACCTGCTGCTATGAATGTGGCCATGTAGGCTAGGGTTTCTCCAGAACTGGAGGAGGACATGGGCTGTGGAGCTGGGGGCTGGACTGATTTCCAGGCTCGGGGGGTGGGGGAGCGTTTTCTCCCCTGGGGCCCAAATCTTTGTATCATCATGGCCTTGCAAAGTCTGTATGTGTCGGTTACTTTCCCAACACTCCAAGCCTCCAAGCCTTTATCTGGGTTATTCTCTCTGCCCACTCTGCTGTCCTGCAAACACCTTCCACCCTCCCCCCAGCCTGGGGCAATGCTCCCTCTGTTCTGAGCCCTTCCTAATAGCTTTAGTCCCTAAACCTCACTTCTCCTACTTGATAGAAGGAGAAGTTGGGGCTTCATCACCTGAGGTGTCCAGCACAGTCCCCAAGCAAACCTGGGTCTGCCTGATTCCCCTGGATTTGAGTCCTACAGGGCCAGTCCCGTATCCCATAATACATCGTACAGGCTTCAGGTAATGACTGCTCCAACTGAGGCTTCTCTTCTACCAAAGGAGCTGGCAGAGGGCAGGAGTGCACCCCTCCTCAAGCCCGGGAGAGGGGGAAAAAAGGAACACTAGCTTTCTCTTCCCAGCCCCCAGCCAGGGATGGGGACGCCAAGAGAAGTGGGGTGCCCCTCCCTCCACTGGCTTCTGCTTTCTGGCCCTGCTGTGGTCAAGCCTGAGTCAGCCCCACGGGACCACGCTGTCTGTTCTGGGGAGCCTGAGGGGGGAGGGGTGAAGCTTGGGAGTGAGGCAGGGTATGGGCCAAGCTAGGAGAGGGGCCCTGGCTGCCCCCCTCAGGGGGGCAAACGATCACCTCCCCTGGGAACACAGGGTAGGGAGGTCGGCGAGGCCAGGACCAGGGAGGTCGGAGGGCTAGGACCGGGGTGGGGTGGGGGGTGGGGCAGGACTGCTCTATGGCCCCCGGAGGGCTCCGCGGGCCCATAGAGACCTCCTATCTCTCGATCTCTCTGTTTCTCTGTCTCTAAGCCCCCACCTCACCTCGGCTCGAGGTGCTCAGCCTCAGCTTCACATGGCTGGGCCGGGCTGGTTGCAGGGAAGGGTTGGGGGAGATGGAAGGGCAGCGAGTTGTTCAGGGAATTGGGGGTGCCCAGCACCTGGCGGAGGTGGGGGGTGCTGGGGCTGGGGTGGGGTTGGGATGGAAAGAAAGACCCAGAGAGAGAAGTAGGGATACCTAGAGGCACCAGCCCCGGCCCCCGAGGGGCGTGGGCACCGGGAGGCGGGTCCCGCCTGGGGGCCGGGCCACCGCCGAGTTAAAGGCGGCTTCTTTCCTGGGGCCACGGCTCCCCACCGTCGCGCGTTCGCCGCCGCTGCGATGGCCTCGTCGCCTCTCCTGCTCCTGCCGCTCCTGCTGCTGCTGCTGCCTGAGGTCCCCGCCGCAACGCGGTGGTCCTCGCTGGAAACACTCCCCGAGGGGGCGGGCCCCTGCCAGGTAGCGCCGGCGACGCGGCGGGCGGGCCAGCGGGGACCCGCGCCCAGGTCGGAGGCCGGCAGCTCCTCTCCTCCCACCCCCGCCCCCTACTTCGACGGGGGACCACCGGGGTCCGGAGAGGATGCTCCCCGGGGGAGGGGGTGGCGCCCCCCTCCGCAACTCCACCCTTCAGTCCGGCACTTTGGCCATACTTTTCCCTTTCGCTTTCCTATCTGGAGTCCGAGTCCCTCAGCTGTCCCCCACCCCATCCTCCCGCAACTCCCTCCGCTCCCCAAGGTGCATTGAGCACCAGCTGTGTACATCTGGAGCGAGAATCATAGTCTCCTCTTTTAGGCCAGGGGAAAGAAGCCCAGACTAGCTGAGCTGCCGGCCCCCGGCCACGGGCGTTCATCGAGGGTGCGTTTCGTTCCGGGAAGAGCGCGCGTTTTTCTGATCCGGAGTAAACAGATGCCCGGGAGGCTAAACCACTTGCTCACAGACACGGCCGCCCGCCACCCCTCAGCTGGAGCCGGAAGTCAGCACCTATTAGGCGCCGCCTCTGCAGTAGCCTTGGGAGGAGTTCAGTGGGCTGGTGGAGAGGAAGAGTAAATAAGGAGTCGGTGAAGTGTAGGGCCTCGCTCAGCTCGGGGCCATGGCTCGAGGGGATGAAGTGGCCACAAGGGAGCACGCCGTGGTGATCTACACCACCGGAAGGCAGGACTGACAGCAGTGACCCAGACGGGTGAAGGCCACGAATTCTTCCACCCTGTCGACCCCTGGGTGAGAAGTTTCCCCTTTCCTGGAGGAAAGCAAGCTTTGTGCCTCCATTAACTGCCTACTGTTTGCAAATCTGTGTCACATCCATCTTGCAATCTGACTGATGTTTAGGAAGATTTAGGGATTTGGGGAAGCCTCAGCATCAGACTCCCACCTGGCAAGGTGGGGAAGGAGGGTGAGATGGAGCGCCTACTTCTTGCGAGAGTTTAACTTGACTCACACCCCTTCCTTCTGTGCAGGTCGGTGAGCTGTGCCTGCAGGCATCACCCCAGAAGCCTGATGTTCCCCTGGTCAATGTGAGCCTTTACTATGAGGCACTGTGCCCTGGCTGCCGGGAATTCCTGATCCGAGAGCTCTTCCCGACGTGGCTGATGGTGTGGGAAATCCTCAACGTCACCTTAGTGCCCTATGGGAACGCTCAGGTGCCTGGGGACTGGGGAAACCGAGGCACGATGCCCTGGGAAGGAGGTCTGGGGGAGGGGGCTGCCAGCACTCACCTCATTGCTTTCCAGGAAAGAAACGTCAGTGGCAAGTGGGAGTTCACGTGCCAGCATGGCGAGCGGGAGTGCAAGCTTAACAAAGTGGAGGTGAGCAGCTCCCTTCACCCCTAATTCCCAAGGGAGGGGCACGGAAGCTGGAACTACTGCCCTGATAAGGAAGGTGAAGTCATGACTCAGAAGGGATTCCAAACAGCTCTGTCCCTTGCCTGTGTGCCTCCATTTAATCATGTCTTTGCTCTCCACTTGATTGGTGGACACCTCGTGGTTATTCCTGGGGTGGTCCTTGGGGTGGAGGGTGCTCTGAGCCACTCACATCCTTGCCTGCCTGCCCCCACCCCCAGGCCTGCCTGTTGGACCAGCTGGAGCAGAAAATGGCCATCTTGACCATTGTCTGCCTAGAGGAAATGGATGACATGGAGCAAAATCTGAAGCCGGTGAGTAACACCCCTCATTCAGCCTGGACTGGGGGGCCCTGGCCTCCCTGCATCCCAACAGACCCAGGCTCAAGTCCTGGCCCTGACTGCCACTCTCTGTGCAGTCCCAGGAATACAGCCTCCTTTCTCAAAGATTCAGGCTCTGAGTGGAGAGAACCAAGATCTTCTGCGGGCCTGCCTGGTAGATCAGGGAGGGCTTCCTGGAAGAGGTGCCTCTAAGCTGGGCTTGGTTGAACAGGAATATACAGGGACACAGACAGTGATCCTTCTCTGGGGTATGGCGATGACATACCTGGCCCACCTCCCTCTCTGGAGGATTATGAAAAAGAACTCCCAAAAGGGTGACTTATCTGCCCTGATTGTTTATTTATTCATCAAGCATCTGGGCCACCCAAGAGAACTGAAGCCTCCCTGTGACACCTCCAAGCCCTGCAGAGTCATAGTGTGGCTGGGGGTGTGCAAAGGAGGGGGGAACACTCAGGAGACTCAGAAGAAGGAGGAGGAAAAGTGTTCCTGGCAGAGGGAACAGCGAGTACGGATGCTCTGGGGAAAATAAAACACTTCAGGGGTGGGGCTTCAGGTCTGGTCTATGGGAGACAGCTTGAGCAGAAGCAGCCTGAGCCCCTGCCTTGGGGGTCTCCACTCAGGCATGTATTAAGCACTTGCTCTTTAGGGGCCTTACTGCATCCCTGAAAACCCGACTGTCTCCTGTTGTCAGTGAGGAAGCAGAAACTGGGCTTGGGGGAGTGGGGGTTGCTAGAAGGAGGACCGTTGGGGAGATAAGAGGGAGGAAGCTGAGGCAATGGCCCTGCTGACCACCTCCCCATCTGCCTTCAGTGCCTGCAGATCTATGCTCCAAAGGTGTCCCCGGATTCCATCATGAACTGTGCTATGGGGGACCGTGGCATGCAGCTCTTGCACATCAATGCTCAGCTCACAGACGCTCTGCGGCCACCCCACAAATACGTGCCCTGGGTCGTCGTCAATGGGGTAAGAACTCTTGCAGCCCCCTGACAGGGACCAGGCTGATGGGTGTGCACATTGATCTGGGAGGCAGAAGTCAAGGGCCAGACTGGGGGCCACTTGCAGCCCCTTCTGGGCAGGCATGGGTCAGTTGGGGCCAGTGGAACTTTTAACCCTCTGTCTTGCTTGTTCAGGAACACATGGAAGGTGAGGAACATCTCTTACACATTGTCTGCCGGTTGTACCAGGTAAGCCAGGCGGGGAATGGAGGGATCTGGCTGGTGGGGGTAGGGTAGGGTCTCCTTTCAAGACCCCAACTCACGACCACCTTCTCCAGGGCCAGAAGCCAGATGTCTGCCAACTCACAGCTGACCTGTCCAAGGAAGTCCACTTCAAGTGATTGACAGCCTGTGTCCTGGGAGGGAGCTGGTGCAAGAAGAAAGAAATCACACCCGTCCTTGTTTTTTGATCCCTGACTCAGCAAAGCCACTACCTGTCATCCCGAAAATTTCTACTGATTCTACAAAACCCAGACTCAAAATTCTGCCCCAGGATCAAGAATTCTGCCTCACTGTGAATGGTGCTACATCGAAACTCACTTAATAAACACTTCTGGATTTTGTGATTCAGCAAATCTCCTTTTTCTAGATCTATACAGTGCTGGGACCCCTGAGAAGCTCTCTGTCCTGAGGATGAAGAGCCAGACAGATATCCCTAGTCCCATGGGGCAGGGATGGGCCAGAGTGGGAGGTACCAGTACTAGAGGAGCCCAGAGGAGAAGAGACAGTCCTTCATAGGAAGGAGGGACATTGGGGCTGGGGTTTTGAAGGGTGACTAGGAGTTCATTAGGCAGAACATATATCTGTTACATCAACATACATCCCTAGCTACTCTTTTTCGCTGCCCCACACTAGGTGTTATGGGTTAAGCCAGAAGGTGGTAACTGGAGTCATGCAAGCCCACAGGTGGGGCAGTGACCTTGTCTGGGGAGTTTGAAAGAATATGTTCACTGGGGAGAAGTCATGGAGTTCCAGGGAAGGGGAACAAGTGTGAAAAGACTCAGACAGCAACAAGATCTGGAGTTAGAATGCCAGGCTGAGGTATCTAAGAACAACAGGGCATGTTATAGGATAATTTTCAAAGAAGGGAAAAAAGTCATGGTTCTCATGCTGGTGTAAAATGAATACATGTTAAAGATTTTATTTATTTCATGATTTATGAGGGGCAACTGGTCAGATATTCAAAGAACAGACAGGTTTATAGATCAGGAATATTGAAATGATTGGGCAAAACTGACAGGGGCAGAGAAATGATCAGCTTTCCCTTTTTTTGCACCCAGTTTTATGATGTTTTTATAATTTTAATACAGTTGACCCTTGAACAACACGGGCTTGAACTGCGTGGGTCCACTTCTACACAGAGTTTGTAAAATAATTTTATTCACTTATTTTTGGCTGAGCTGGATCTTCGTTGCTGCATGCAGGCTTTCTCTAGTTGCGGCGAGCTGGGGTTTCCTCTTCACTGCGGTACATGGGCCTCTCATCCCAGTGGCTTCCCCTGTTGCCGCGCACAGGCTTTAAGGCATTCGGGCTTCACTGCGGCTCATAGACTCTAGAGCACAGGCTTGCTGTGGCCCACGGGCTTAGCTGTTGCTCAGCACGTGGGATCTTAATAGACCGGAGATGGAATCAGTGTCCATATATTGCAAGACGGACTCTTAACCACCAGGGAAACACCCTACACAGATTTTTCCCCCCAGTAAATATGCACTACAGTCCTACATGATCTGCAATTGGCGTCTGTGGTTAGAATGCTTAAAGTTTACTGGCTTAGCAACTTTCACATGTAACAACATAGCACTCTAACTGTACACCATGCTGTACCTTAGATCCTCAGGACTTCTGGTAAAATTTATACACTTTGACCAACATCGCCCCATTCCTCACCCCATCCCCTAGCTCCTGAAAACCAACATTCTTCTGTTTCTATGAGTCTGGCTATTTTAGCTTCCACACGTAAGTGAAGTCATGCAGATTTTAATCGTTCTCTGTCTGGCTAGTTTCTCTTAGCGTAACACCTACCAGCTTCATCACAGTGCCACAGACAGCAGGATTTTCTTCTTTTTTTTTTAATGATGAAATAATATTTGAGCTGTTCCTTTTGTTAAAATTAATCTCAAAGAAAGACCTTCCTTGCCAGGTCTCATTGAATTTGCCCTGATTATTTTACACAGGTACAGCAAGAGTTCAGCTTGCTTTACTGGAAGTTTCCGTAAGGAGTCTCAAAATGGACTTCCAAAAGCCTCTATCCTTTGCTAACTGAAGATAAGAGCCTGAGCTTCACCTGCAGTATCTATGCCTTTTGATGAATTTGGCTCTTCTTTGAAGTTCCTGAAATATGAAAAGGATCTTCGTTGGCCTGGCTGGATCTGTAAGGCTTACCCTGCAAGCCAGCTTTCCTAAGAGGGTTTTGTAGCATTTGCTCCCAAAAGTCCAATTTAGTCTCTTGACACTGCTTGGTGAAATCCTATCTGGGGATGGTCTCTCTTCCGGAAAGTGGAGCTTAATTTCACCCCCTCATCCCAACCCTGAGAGTGGGCTGGATTTGGGAACTCAGTTCCAAAGAAGGGAAAGTGGGAAATGGTAACTTGACAGGGGAGCAGAAGCGACTGGCAGACAGCCCCTCAACCACGTGACCCAGGTCAGGGTCTCGTGATTCGGGTTAGCGTCACCAGGATGAGTCAGGCAGGATCACACGCTTTCACAAGGACACCACCTCTGTGAACCCCAGGGTAACCACGAGAAAACAGCACCTGAGCCCAGGTGGAGGGACATTCTACCAAATGCCCCACTGGTCCTCTTCAAAGGTGTCACGGTCATAAAAAACAAGAAAAAAATGGAAATATCACAGGAGGAGCCTAAGGAGAGGCATAACTAAATACAAGAGGTTGGGATCATGGCCAAGCTCACATTTGAACAAATAACTGGAATTTGGACTGAGAAGTCTGTCCTGTGAGTCCCTAATATCAGTAAACGCCCCTTCAGGAATCTACCACGTAGAAATGTATCACAGAGCTAAAAAATACAATCTGCTAGTGAATATAACAAAAAAGAAGCAGACTCCCAGATAAAGGGAACAAAATAGTGATTACCAGTGGAGAGGGGTGGAGGGGCAATATAGAGGTAAGGGATTAAGAGGTACAGACTATCAGGTATAAAGTATGCTACAAAGGGGCTTCCCCAGTGGCTCAGTGGGTAAAGAATCTGCCTGCAGTGCAGGAGATGGAAGCAGATGAAAGTTCAACCCCTGGGTGGGGAAGAATCCTGGGAGGCAGGCTTGGCAACCTACTCCAGTATTCTTGCCTGGAGAATCCCATGGACAGAGAAGCCTGTGGGCTAAAGTCCTAGGGTCCCAGAGAGTCGGACACGACTGAAGTGACTGAACACACACACACACACACACACACACACACACACACACACACTCACACACACACATGCTACAAGGATGGGCTTCCCTGGTGACTCAGATGGTAAAGAACCTACTTACAATGCGGGAGATCTGGGTTTGAGTCCCCCGGTCAGAAAGATTCCCTGGAAAAGGGAATGGTTTCTCACTCCAGTATTCTTGCCTGGAGAATTCTATGTTGCAGTCACATATGACTGAGCGACCAATACACGTTACAAGGATATATTGTATAACACGGGAACTACAGCCAATATTTTATAATAACCACAAGTGGAGTGTAACCTTTAAAAATTGTGAACCTATATTGTACAGCTAATTTATATACTATGATATATCAACTATACATCAATGAAAAAAAAAGAAATATATCACAGTGAGGGCACTAGCCCAGCTCCTTTTTAATTAACTGACTAGAGTAATTATGACTCCAAAATCCCTTCTAAAAATTAACACTGCATCGTAAAGCAACCAGGCTGTTGCTGCTGCTAAGTCGCTTCAGTCGTGCCCGACTCTGTGCGACCCCATAGACGGCAGCCCACCAGGCTCCCCCAACCCTGGGATTCTCCAGGCAAGAACACTGGAGTGGGTTGCCATTTCCTTCTCCAATGCATGAAAGTGAAAAGTGAAAGGGAAGTCACTCAGTCGTGTCCGACTCTTAGCGACCCCATGGACGCAGCCTACCAGGCTCCTCCATCCATGGGATTTTCCAGGCAAGAGAACTGGAGTGGGGTGCCATTGCCTTCTCCGAAAGCAACCATATTTGAGTAAAATAAAAATTTTTACAAATTACTTCTAAAGTACAACATCACATCATATTCACATTTTATCATACTCACGAGTTCTGTCTACACCCAAGGAGGATGTACAGATATACATCTGAGGCAGAAATCTTGGGGCCATATCTTAGAATCCTGCCTCTCACACTTCCTGGTATAGAAAAATATACTCACAGTGACAAGTAAAGACCTCTCCGATTATAGACTGGTAGGCATGCAAGTGGTGGCTCATTCAGTAAAGAATCCACCTGCAACTCAGATGGACGAAACTGGAGCCCATTATCCAGAGTGAAGTAAGCCAGAAGCAAAAACAACAATACAGTATATTAACGCATATATATGGAATTTAGAAAGACGGTAATGAGAACCCAACATGCGAGACAACAAAAGGAACGCAGATGTATAGAATAGACTCGTGGACTTTGTGGATGAGGGTAAGGGTGGGATGAGATGGGAGAAGGGCATTGAAGCATGTTAATTGTCATGTGTCTAATCAATCGCCAGCCCAGGATTGATGCTCGGGACTGGTGCAGCGAGATTTCCCGGGGGGGAGGGAGGAGGGAGGGGGGTTCCGGAGGGGAAGCATATGTAAACCCATGGTGATATCATGACAATGTATGGCAAAAACAATTTAAAAAAAAGAAAAAGAATCCACCTGCAGTGCAGGAGATCCTTGGGTCAGGAAGATACCCTGGAGAAGGAAATGCAACCCACTCCAGTATTCTTGCCTGGAAAATTCCATGGACAGAGGAGCCTGGAGGGCAACAGTCTGTAGGGTCACAAAGAGTCAGACATGACTGAGAGACTAAACCACCACCAGGCATGCAGACAGAGTTTATAGCTTCATAAAGTTCAGCTGTGGGTCACGAGGAAACAGTGTAGGGGAAGTAAAATTTAGAATTTGATTTTGGGAAGCTCGTCCAAAACATCAAAGATTTGAACACTTGGTTAAGTAAGTTCATAGATTACTATGCAACCATTCTTAGTTACATGTTTAACTAAAGTGACAGTAAAAGATCTTATAGGCAAATACAGTAAGTTACCTAACAAAAGAAAAAGTTCCAGCTCTTATAACTTTGAGATGACTCAGTTTTCCTAATTAGAGATCCCATAAAGACAACATTTTGATAAAAACAGAATCTCTGTTTCCAATATGAATTACTTAACAGGTAAAGAGACATTTTTTACAATAATCCAAGAAAATATTGTCCTTATAGCAGAGAAAGAAAATCAGATTCATGTTTTGCATAGTCACATTGTTGATATTAAAGCTCACTGTAGAGAACTAACAAGGCCCTACTGTATAGCTCAGGGAACTATACTCACTATCTTATAATAACCCACAGTGGAAAAGAATCTGAAAAAGAATAGAGGATATATATGTATAACTGAATCACTTTGCTATATATCTGAAGCTAATGCAACATTGTAAATCAACTACATTTCATAAAAGTTTAAAAAATAAAGCTCATTGTTAACATTCTTATAATAATCCATTTACCTTTCACCAGTTTGACCACCCTAGATAAGATTTCTTCTTTGTTCCTCTTCCATTTTCTAAATTCGTTTGTTTTCATCTTTTTTATTTTCCTCTTTTGTATTTTGAAACAATCATTAATACTTTTAAACAGGGATAAAATCACTGTTCCTTTTCCTTCTTAAGAATGAGCCTTCACACCTCCCTGATCCTTCAGACTTCAGAATCAGGCTGCCAGTGCAGAGGACGAAGGTTCAATCCCTGGTCAGGGAAGATTCCGCATGCCACAGAGCAACTAAACCCCTGCACCACAATTACTGAGCCTGCACGCTAAAGCCTAGGAATCGGAGCTACTGAAGCCCACATGCCCTAGAGCCCATGTTCCACGATAAGAGGAGCCCCTGCAATGAGAAGCCCGCGCACCACAATGAAGAGGAGCCCCCGCAAAGCACAACTAGAGAAAGCCCATGTGCGCAACAAAGACCCAGAGCAGACAAAAATAAAATAAACTTTAAAGTATTTTTTAAAAAGAATGATCCTTCATACCTCATAACAAAAACACATCTTATTTTCCTTACATACTTCACATACAAGGTTATTTCTGAACTTTATTATTCCTAGTAATTTCATTTACTTTTGTTGTTATTTAGTCGCTAAGTCGTGTCTGACTCTTTGGGACTCCATGGACTTCACCAAACTTCCTTGCCCTTCACTCTCAACCGCAATTTGCTCAAACTCAAGTCTTCTTCTTCTTTTTTTATTTACTTACCTTGATTATGGGCTTCTGTGGTGGCTCAGCTGGTAGAGAATCCTCCTGCAATGCAGGAGACCCTGGTTTGTTTCCTAGGTCGGGAAGATCAGTTGGACAAGGGATAGGCTACCCACTCTGGTATTCTTGGGCTTCCCTGATGGCTCAGGTGGTAAAGAATCCACGTGCAATGTGGAAGACCTGGGTTTGATCCCTGGGTTGGGAAGATCCCCTGGAGAAGGAATGGCTACCCACTCCAGTATTCTGGCCTGGAGCATTCCATGGACTGTATAGTAATTAATAACTCTTAATTTCCAATGAAAACTAGGAAGCAAGCAATTGTAAACTGTCTGTGGCCATACCAACATTTATATTAATGTCTATCCCAGTATTCTGCAGTAGATTCACAGAATTATGAATATGTCATTTAATAATTTGTAGGGACATATGCTTCCTTATAATATAATTTTTTGATGTGGCAAAGGACACGTTAGTAATCTAAATATCATTAGTGCCTCTGTAAAAATTGAGAAGCCGAGGAGATAAACTTATGTTTAATAAGTAATGTTGTAGTATTTTCCCTTATTTGAAAATTATCTAGATATTCAGTGAATATCCATCAATTCTTAGTGTAACTCCAAAGTTTCAAGTTTCCTTAATGATTCTGGAAGCTATTTTTTTAATTTTTCTTTACTTTATTGTGTTGGTTTTGCCATACATTGACATGAATCTGCCATGGGTATACATATGTTCCCCTTCCAGAAACCCCTTCCCTCCTCCCTCTCGATTCCCTCCCTCTGGGACATCCCAGTGCACCAGCCCTGAGCATCAAACCTGGGCTGGCGATTGATTTCACATATGATAATAACATGTTTCAATGACATTCTCCCATATCATCCCACCCTTGCCCTCTTCCACAGAGTCCACGAATCTGTTCTATACATCTGCGTTCCTTTTGCTGTCTCACATACAGGGTTCTCGTTACCATCTTTCTAAATTCCATATATATGAGTTAGTATACTGTATTTTTGTTTTTCCTTCTGGCTTACTTCATTCTGTATAATAGGCTCCAGTTTCGTCCACCTGAGTAGAACTGATTCAAATGAATTTTTTTTTTAATGCTGAGTAATATTCCATTGTGTATACGTACCACAGCTTTCTTATCCATTCGTCAGTTGATGGGCATCTAGGTTGCTTCCACGTCCTGGCTATTGTAAACAATGCAGCGATGAACATTGGGGTACACGTGTCTCTTTCAAAATTCTGGTTTCCTCGGTGTATATGCCCAGCAGTGGGATTGCTGGGTCATATGGCAGTTCTATTTTCAGTTTTTTAAGGAACCTCCACACTGTTTTCCATAGTGGCTGTACTAGTTTGCAATCCCACCAACAGTGTAAGAGGGTTCCCTTTTCTCCACATCCTCTCTAGCATTTATTGCTTATAGACTTTTGGATGGCAGCCATTCTGACTGGTGTAAAGTGGTACCTCATTGTGGTTTTGATTTGCATTTCTCTGATAATGAGTGATGTTGAGCATCTTTTCATGTGTTTGTTAGCCATTTTTATGTCTTCTTTGGAGAAATGTCTGTTGAGTTCTTTGGCCCACTTTTTGATTGGGTCGTTTATTTTTCTGGAATGGAGCTGCAGGAGTTGCTTGTATATTTTTGAGATTAATTGTTTGTCCGTTGCTTCGTTTGCTATTATTTTCTCCCATTCTGAAGGCTGCCTTTTCACCTTGCTTTTAGTTTCCTTTGTTGTGCAGAAGCTTTTAATTTTAATTAAGTCCCATTTGTTTATTTGTGCTTTTATTTCCAATATTCTGGGAGGTGGTTCATAGAGGATCTTGCTTTGGTTTATGTCGGAGAGTGTGGAAGCTATTTTTAAGCACACGTATTTTAACACATAATTATTGTTGAAAAGCTTACTTATAAATGTGTATCTCATTTATATGTATTACTTAACTTGTTTTCTAACAATTATACTTAGATTACTCGGGAAATTTTCATGAGTCATTAAATAGCTAGCCATGACCTTATGCTGTTTTTCTTGTTGATAAATCAGGCAAGTGTCAAAAATCACAGAAGCAAAGAATGTAAAAAGTTAAATATATGACTTCCTTTATGTTATTTTTTAATTGATTGATTATTTTTGGATCTGCAGGATCTTCGTTGCTATGTGCGGGCTTTCTTTAGTTGTGTTGAGTGGGGGCTACTCTTCGCTGCAGTGCCCGGCTTTCTTATCGCAGTGGTTTCTCTTGCTGCAGGGCACGGGCTCTAGACCACTGGCTCAGTAGCTGTGGCATACAGGCTGAGTTGCTCCCCAGCAAGAGGGATCTTCCCGGACCAGAGATCGAACCCATGTCCCCCGCACTGGCAGGCGGATTCTTATTCACTGTGCCACCAGGGAAGTCCAGACTTCTGTTATTTTAAAATTTACTGTTGCTATATGTCAAGCAACTCACTTTTATCATCTGTTTTGTCCTTAAGTTGAGTTTATGGCTCTAAAATCTTAAACATTTAGCCGAGACAACTAAATGTGTTTGTTTGACTAATCAATTTATGTAAGTACCTTTTTTTAAGCCAACTAAATGGAGCTCTTTTACAAGTTAATTTCTAGCAATGCTTCCTAGAGGTAGAAAAATATTACATACATGTAACATAGATATACAGACAAACAATCATAGAGACAGAAGCAAACAGAGAGTATGTAGCTTTTATTTTTAAAGTTTGGCCATGAAGCAGGTACAAGAATTTTAAGCTCATTATTTAAGAAAAAATAGTTGGATGCAAATTGTGTTTCTGGCAGATGGAACAAGTTTACTAATATTTGTGAAGAAGGATTTTTAAAAATCATTTTCTTTATTTATGGCCATGCTGAATCTTCGTTGCTGCAAGGGCTGTTCTCTAGTTGCGGAGAGTGGTGGCTACTCTAGTTGGTTCTCTAGTAGATTCACAGGCTTCTCGTTGTGGAGAAGCTGCAGCAGTTATGAACATGGGCTTAGTTGCTCCAAGAAACGTGGGATCTTCCTCGATCAGGGATTCACCCCATGTCCCCTGCATTGTCACAGGGATTCTTTGTCATTGAGCCATGAGGGAAGCCTTGAAAAAAGGCTTTTAAAACTTTTTTGCTTGCCAATGTGTTCCCAAATAGCCCTCTGATATATAGTTCCATTTTAGCTTAGGAGAGAAGACCTTGATTATCCTTCCAATCAGACTCTGAATATATCTCCAATTAAGCCAGTTTCTCCAAATAAGCCATAGACTTCCTTAAAAAAAAAATCCTTTCAATATCGGTTTCAGCTCAGACAAACAGTAAATTTTCTCACGACTACTGAACTCATTTTTTTTTTCTACTTTTTTAAAACCAAAAGCGTACTTATTTCAAGTGATTCAAAATCAGTCAGTCTCCTGTGACTAAACCACGGGTGCACGAAGTGAAGTGAAAGTGTTAGCCGCTCAGTCGTGTCTGACTCTTCGTGATCCCATGGGCTGTAACCCCACCGGGCTTCTCAATCCATGGAATTCTCCAGGCCAGAATACTGGAATGGGTAGCCATTCCTTTCTCCAGGGAATCTTCCCAACCCAGGGATCGAACTCAGGTCTCCCACATTTCAGGCAGATTCTTTCCCATCTGAGCCACCAGAGAAGCCCTCTTGTGGATGCATGAGATTTTCCCAAAGAAAGTACAAAAACTGGAGCCCTCTCAAATCCAGCAGGTGCACTAAATCACTCCAGTCATGTCCAGCTCTTTGGGACCCATGGGCTGTAGCCCACCAGGCTCCTCTGTCCAGGGGATTCTCTAATCAAGAATATTGGAGGGCACTGCCATGCCCTCCTCCAGGGGGTCTTCCTGATCCAGGGATCGAACCCACATCTCTGATGTCTCCTGCATTGGCAGGTGGGTTCTTTACTACTAGTGCCACCTGGGAAGCCCTTTCAAGATCCAGATCCTCTCTCAAAGATGACCAAAAGAGAGAAAGACTTTAGACAATTTCCCTCAGAGCCTGGGTCCAGTGGTCAGTAGGACCCTAGCCACAAATGGGGTGCAATATACATTTGTGTGTGGCCATCAGCATATTCTCAAGGTTCTCACCTGATGGTCTGACACTCAGGACCAAACATGCCAGCATGTCCCGGCAGACAGAACGCCAAGCCAAGCTCTCAGCACACAATAGGAGACAAAGAGGAAACAGCTGTCCCTGGGAGGGAAAGGGTCAACAAGTGGGTACCCCCAAACAAAATTTGCAAGCTTTCTGGGAATTTCCTTGTGGCCCAGTGGTTAGGACTCAGAGCTTCCACTGCCAGGGGCACAGGTTCCATCCAGGGTCAAGGAACCAAGATCCTGCTTTCCTTACAGCACGGCTGAAAAAGAAGAAATGTTCACCAGAGTTAACTACCCAAAGAACTAATCCTTACAAATGCTTTTCTCTGGCCAGTCCACCATCCTTGGAAAGGATGAAGAGAAATTGTTTACCATCCTCTCTCTGCAAGGTACCACAGATAGCAATCAGGAAGACAGACATGGTAAGGATTCTAGCTTCTGCTCCAGCCTGGTCTTTGCATCTCTAATTTGCAGACCCAGAAGTCAGTTATGTCCCTGCCATTGCCAACCCATTCTCCTAACCAGAAACCATAGCGGATGTAGAATTTTCCTCCACCTTCTAGGATCTCCAACGGAAACTGACATATAAGACAGATTAACAGGGGGAAAAGCACACAAAATTTCTTTATGTGTTATGTGGGAATCATTGCAAAAAAAAAAAAAATGAAGACCAAAAGACTTGTTATTTACTAGGTTGAACAGAGGGGCAACTACAGAAAAGCTATTGAAATATTTGGGGAGATAAGGAAGATAAGCTATTTCAAAAGACCTGTTGGTATGGATTTTCCTCATGGAAAAAAATCTTTTGAGAAAAGTCTGACTTTGTCTCTGAGGATAAAAGGTTTCTTCCTCCCAGCACAGGGAAGAAAACTTTCCCATGGGAAGTTTATTTCTAGCTTTTAGGAAGAAAAAGGAAGTTCCAAGAACCCTTCTTGCATCTTGCTATTATACTAATGCCCTGAACTCAAAACAATCAGTCTGCTAGAGTAGTATATTGGTGGGGAGAGGTGGCATGTTCTGAATTCTTTCAACAGAAACACCCCAAATCACTGGTCCAGACATCAAAAGCTGTTCCTCCTGATGGGTGCTAAATTCTTTTGACATTTTAACCTTTAAAAAAAAAAATTTTGGCCACATCCTGTGGGTTCTTAGTTTCCTGACCAGGGATCAAACCCGACCCCCCTAGAGTGGAAGTATGGAATCTTAACCACTGGATGGCCAAAGAAGTCCTTAACTAGTTCCTGGACACTAAATCCTTAATGAATCTTCCATTTTTTTTCAACCAGAAATCAGTAATCCATTGAAGGGAATGCCAAATGGTCAGATAAAGCCAGATTCCCAATCCCTGATGACATTATGTGTGTGTGTGCTAAGTCATTTCAGTCGTGTCTGACTCTTTGAGACCCTATAGACTGTAGCCCGCTAACTCCTCTGTTTATGGGATTCTCCAGGCAAGAATGCTGGACTGGGTCACTATGCCCTCCTCCAGCGGATCTTGCCCACCCAGGGATTGAACCCATGTCTCTGGTGTCTCCTGCATTGGCAGGTGGGTTCTTTACTACTAGCGTGACCTGGGAAGCCCTGCTGATGACATCATCCATCAGCTCAGACTGTGAGCTTCCCTGGTGGCTCAGATGGCAAAGAATCTGCCCGTAATGTGGGAGACCAGGGTTTGATCTCTGGGTTGGGAAGATCCCCTGGAAAACGGGGTATTCTGCCCTGGAGAATTCCATGGACAGAGGAACCTGGCAGGCTATAGTCCATGGGGTCACAAAGAGTCGGACATGATTGAGCAACTTTCACTTTCACTTCACTTTCAGCTCAGACTGGGACTTGAACCCATGGGCCTGGGACTGGAGCACAGCCAAAACCCAGTCTTCTAACTGAGATCACAACACCCAGTTTCAGGACCTAATGAAGCTCGGGATCTTGATGTCTCATCTCAGAAAGAATTCAGTGAGACAAAGTGGTAGGTAAGAAATGGATTTATTTAGAAAGAAACACATTCCGTAGACAAGTGTGTGGGCTATCGCAGAGGGCGAGTATGGCCTCAAAATGTGGTGTGGTTAGCTTTTATGGGCTGGGTAATTCCATAAGTTGATGAGCAGGATTATTCCAACTATTTGGGAAGGGGCAGAGATTTCCAGGAATTTGGCCGCCTCTTTTTGATCTTTGATGGTCAGCCTTGGAACTGTCATGGAGCATGCGAGTGTGTCACTTAGCTTGCTGATGCGTTACAGTTAGCATATACTGAGGCTCAAGGTCTAATGGAAGTTGGCTTGTCCAGCATCTTGAACCCATTTGGTTCTTATCAGTTTATGTTGTGTCCTTGGGCTATGTCATTCTTTCAAAGATCGTGCCCTGTCTCCTCCCATCCTCTTTCATTTTCCTCTCAGCGATTTTACTCCCATATTCTTATGAGAAGTAGAAGGACAATGGTCGTATCTTCTGTAACTGCTTCAAGGCTGAATAGGGGTGTGGACCCTCCTGTCAGCGAGTAAAAATCTCCAGATACCTGACCTAGGGTCCCCAGGTCAGGACGGCTCCTTGTTTTAATCCTTATGGACTGGAACCCCCACATAGCCATCATCTTCATGTGGAACTGATGCCACTGTGTTGTTAAAAAAAAAAAACCCAGGCTCTGTTCACTGATGCCGAATATGAATATGGAGACAAGAGTTTAGGAGGAGGAGAAAGGAATAGGTTTATTACTTTGCAAGGCAAAGGGGGACCACAGCAAGCTAATGCTTTCAAGACCTTGCCCCACCTCCTGGGACGTTAGAAGAGGCCTTAGAGTTTTAGAATGGAAAATAAGGCTGAAGATAAGCATCAGAGTTGCTGTGGTCTTATATTCTTCTCCTCCTCCTGGGGCCACTGAGATCATAAGGCTGGCATCATGTGATTCCAAGACAGGTTCTGGTGGTCTTAGAGGTCATTCTCCTGTAACATTCTTTCTGGAATGAAGAATGCTCCCAGGGGAAAGGAGTGTTAGGGAGTGTTGTCTCGGGAGGGTAAACATCAAGTATAGCTAGATGGTAATCATTTTCAGAGTGCAGTTAAGCAAGAAAGAGAGGGAGAATAGACACCTGTAGGTTAAATGGGTGGAGAGAACAAGGACTGGATAAGCGCTAACTCAATTAGTATTTGCTACAGCAAATACTTCTTAGCCTTCTTAACAATCTTCTGGGTGACAAAGCACTTTTTGTAACAGTACCAGAGTACAAAAATATCTACAAATGACAAAAGATTTAAAAGGCTTAAAACCATTTAAAATGGTTAAATATCTGACTACAGTGTAATTGTAAAGAATCCGCCTGCAATGTGAGAGACCTGAGCTCGATCCCTGGGTTGGGAAGATTTCCTGGAGAAGGGCATGGCAACCCTCTCCAGTATTCTTGCCTGGAGAATCCCTATGGACACAGGAACCTGGCGGGCAACAGTCCATGGGGTTGCAAAGAGTTGGACAAGACTGAGCAACTAACACATCGCACACAGTGAAGCTGATAAAAAAATCCTGGTTACAATCACCATTTACATTACATTACATTACATTACATTACAATAATATTTAACATAACATACCAAATATGTGGGTGTTAAATAGTTCTCTTTAAGATATCTCAGGGACCCTCTAAAGCTGGAAATCAGAACTCTAATTAAAATTAATTAAAATTTGGTATTCCAGATGTTTGCCAAAAAGTTTTAAAACTTGTCAAATGAGACTATAGGTCACTGTGAGACAACACTTATTCCTTAACCAAAGTTAAAAAAGATCTCACAAGCAAATACAAATCAATTAAAGGCCAAGAAACTCACAATCTGTTGTGAAAAGCAGTGTTTCAAGAATACTTCAGAGAACCCAAATCCAGTCTTGTCCTAGCCCATTCCCAACAAAATCCACTTACCCAACTAAATTTAATCCAATATTGGAAATACTGATCATGCATAATTCTTTTCAGTATTTTTTCACTCCTCACGTCTTTTTTTTTTTTTACTAAAAACACATATCTGATTTTCCTTAAAAGTTTTTTTTTCCATGTTGAGTTACTTTTCTTGTTGACAAATTTTCGATAGATGTAATTAGATCTAGTACACCTAAGTACAACATTATGCTTAACATTGAGGACTCTAAAGACATGTCTGTATTAATCGACCAACAACTTTAAGCCACCTTCAATACCAAATATCTGTTTCACCCTGAATATTTTCCAAATGACATGAACCTGAAATCTATTCTGGCCAGATTATTTTGTATTTCTGAGTACTTATGTGTGTTGAATTTTCTTTAAGTCAATCAAATAGAGCCATTTTATGAATTAACTTTTGACAACACTGTATGTCTATAACACACATAGACACATATGAACACAAAAGCAAACACAGAGGCATCATAGTTCCTGTTCCAAAATTTTAGCCATGATCTTGGGAACTTGAACCATTTTCCCAAAATAGCTCCTAAATCTGGGAGAGGGTCATTTACAGCCTCTATTTTTTGTGCAATGTGACTCAGTAATTTTAGCAGAGTTTTCTGGAATAAAAGCACAATACTCTGTCTTTGCAATAAATTCCAAAGAGTTTCATGTCCATCAGGTAAAGCCTTGATTAATTTCCATCACTGAGTTTGTGGTATCATAATCTTTCCATCTAACATATACCTCATCTTTTGACTTATTAATCCCCTATTTTTAGCCCAATCTTCTTCCTTCATATAACAGGGTTGTGGCATTTCCTCTATCAAGCTTAGATGTGTAAAACTGCTTTTATTTTATCTGTTGGTATGCAAACTGCTCTTTGCTTCTTGGTCAACGTGGTGATTTCCCTTTCCAGTTTCAGACCTGGGAATCTGAGGCTGATGTCCCCTACATTGAGCTACAGCTATTTCTTGAGGATCTTGTTTAATAACTACTGGCTGGATATCTTTGGCCAGGCCTGGAACCTTGATACCCACACTCCAGGGTCTTCTAAGCCTTCTATCTCAGCTTCAAATTCAGCCTGTTGCTTTCTGCTTTCTGTCAGAACCATTTGGCGATAAGGGTGGTTCCCTTGCCCCTTGAGATACAGAACGACCCTAACTTAGTTAACAAATCTCTTCCCATCAAAGGAATGGGACAATGAGGCACAAATTAAAAAGAATGTAAAAACAGCTGGCCGTCGACACTGCACAAAAGGGGCTCCAGGAAAGCGAGCCCCTGTTTCTTCCCTGACAACCTCTTTACGTATTCCTTATGACTACTAAATTTTCTAATCCTTTGGGTTATGATCGAGAACATTGTCTATAAGAAATTCTATCAAGTAGCATGCCACATCAATAACCGCCTGAGGCTAGTTATGTAGGTAGTATCTCCAGGCAGAGCCCCTTTTAGCTTTGGGCTGGTAGGTCTTCTGTGAAACCAACAATGGTGGAGGGCCTTGCCACCTCACTCTCTGGTTCTTGGGGCATCCATCTGCCAATGCCCTGGCTATCTGCAAAGGGCATATTGATCACAATCTTCCCTCCAGTGTCCCTTTTGTCTGCATAGAATACACCTTCCTTGTTTGGGTACCCATGGACCTAGTGGTCTGCCAGGGAGACAGGCCCAGAAAAAGCAGTCTCCCAGTTGGTGGACTCTGAGCAGACAAAGCCGCTGCAATCATCTGGACCTTGTGCATATTCTGGCTGGGCTCATTCAGTCTTTGTGGCCATATCCCTATTATTGAAAACTAAATAAGGCAATTGGAGTAATGAATGATCACTCATTGGAATCTGAAGACCAGCAGTTGCTTTTTGAATTTTGTGTTGACTAAAATACTAGTCACAACCTGAAAGTAGAGTTATGGGAATACCAGACCACTTTACCTGCCTCCTGAGAAACCTGTATGCAGGTCAAGAAGCAACAGAACCAGACATGGGACAATGAACTTCTTCCAAATTAGGAAAGAAGTATGTCACCCTGGTTATTTAACTTATATGCCGAGTACATCATGAGAAATGCTGCGTTGGACAAATCACACAAGCTGGAATCAAGATTTCCGGGAGAAATATCAACAAGCTCAGATATGCAGATGACACCACCTTAATAAAGAGTATGAAAAGGCAAAAAGATATGACACGGAAAGATGAACTCCCCAGTTCGGTAGGTGCCAACATGTTACTGGAGGAAGAGTGGAGAAATAACTCCAGAAAGAATGAAGAGACAGAGCCAAAGCGAAAACACCCAGCTGTGGATGTGACTGGTGACAGAAGTAAAGTCCGATGCTGTAAAGAGCAATATTGCATAGGAACCTGGAACGTTAGGTCCACGAATCAAGGTAAATTAGAAGTGGTCAAGCTGGAGATGGCAAGAGTGAACATCAACATTTCAGGAATCATTGAACTAAAATGGTTGGGAATGGGCAAATTTAATTCAGATGAACATTATATATACTACCGTGGGCAAGAATCCCTTAGAAGAAACGAAGTAGCCCTCATAGTCAAGGAGAGTCCGAAATGCAGTACTTGGATGCAATCTCAAAAATGCCAGAATGAACTTGGTTCGTTTCCAAGGCAAACAATTCAGTATCAAAGTAATCCAAGTCTATGCCCCAACCAGTTATGCTGAAGAAGCTGAAGTTGAACAGTTCTGTCACGCGAGTGTATGCTCCTCGGTTCTGTCTTGTCACAACAAAGATTTGGAGTGACGGACTTTAAAGCCCTTGGCGGGTCACAGCTCTCGGGTCTTGGACAGACCGTGTTATAGCTCTCAGACAAATCAGTGTTACAGCTCAGTATTACAGCTCTATTTTATTTAGATAATAGCAGGAAAATCCATCCTTGAAGTGTGAGGGCATGTCTAACCAAAGACGTGAAGAGAAGAACGCCAGTGCGCGGGAGAGGGAGAGGGGGAGAGAGGGAGAGAGATTTGGCTCCTCTTTTTATGTTTTTTTCCTCCCCCTGGGCCTGTCCTATGTAAATTGGGTTAGCCAGGAGTGTTGTTCTATCTGAAGTCCTCACTCCGGTCCTCGGCCCTTCTTCTGTTCTGTTTTCCCGGGCTTTTCTCTTCCTCATCTTTAAGCCACCGCCATTTTGGACTCCTGTTTCCTATCCTAACTACCTAACATTCCCCCCTCAAGAGATGGGAGGCCCAATTCTTTGGGAATGGGGGCGTCGAGGTCTTTCTGGCTACTTCCTGCTGAACTGGGATGGTGAGGGGCATTGGGCCGCCCCCTCTTGCTAGTCTCAAGCCTCAGAGTCCTCATAGCGGTGTCCATCTAAGGGTGAGTGATATTTTCCATGGTAGGCTGTAGTTTTATATCTTGGTTGAACTGGGGCACTGCATGTTGTAGCTTGTCAACCTGAGCAGAGACAAAACAGGTTAGACAATTGATAACGCATGGAACATTCATAAGCAGCATCAGTATGGTGAAACAAGGACTAGAAGGGGCATTAGCCAATTCCAAATTCCCATCGCCAGGATGGCTCAAGTCCCTCTCTGTTCAGGGATCAGAAGATTTATCTCCTGCCTGCTTTGGAGTACAGTCTCTATCAAGCTGTGTTGGCTCTTTAGAGCTATCCTGAGAAATCTTATCCCCAGAAACTAGATTTTGGGGGTGTTCATTAGAACGGCGCTCATTTGTAGTTCTGAATAGGTATCTGAGATCTCCCAGGGGCTCACAGGTGTATTGAGTGTCCTCTTCTGTTGTCTTCCATGGCTTGACTCGTGAGTAGTGAATCCAGGAGTTGTGCCCTGGTACCTTGACTGCTGTGGAGGTAGAAAGTATTACAGGGTAGGGGCCCTTCCATGTGGGCTGGAGGGGACCCATCTTTCCAGTCTTTAATTAGGGCTTGAATCCCTGGAGCATATAGTGGTGACTCCTTAGAATCTTTTGGGTCCTGGTTCACACCCCACAAGCATATATCCTGTTGGAATTGCCCAATGGCCATGGTATAAGACTGGAGGGTCTGAGCCTCTGGATCTAGGAAGAGGTCATTGACGTAAACAAAAGGTCTCCCATATAGCATCTCATAAGGACTAAGACCAACCTGTTCCTAGGGGCAATACGGGTGCAGAGGAGGGCTATTGGTAAAGCCTTCTTCCATCCCAGGGATGTCTCCTGGGTTATCTTTTTTATCGCTGATTTTAAGAATTGGTTGGCTCTTTTTACTTTTCCTGAAGACTGAGGCCTCCAGGCACAATGGAGATAATAAGTAACGCCCAATGCTTTAGAGACCCCTTGGGTGACCTTAGAAGTAAATGATTGCTGGGGTCCAGCCTCGGCAGGTCCGGGGGTCTTGAGGGATGAGTGGTGTCTGCGGAAGAACTGAGCTGAGTGGTGATGGAGCAGTCTCTCTCTTTATTGTTGTTGGTTTACAGTTGTTATACCCAAGAAACACACCCATTACACATATTATTCTATACAATCTTGTTTTCTGCCTACCATCAACAACTTTAACATTAAGCTCATCTTCCTTGTAGAAGTCGGATTTCTGCATAATTAGATTTAACAGTAGTATGTTTACCATATGATTGTCTTCAGCATACTTCATTCAATCATGACAAGTACATCAATCTAAGTAGAAAGGTTACATTTCTCTTATTAGGTGCAACTATGTAGAAGCTAGAGAGAAGGGCTTAAGCTTGAAACTATTTTATTCTATTAACCTACTCTGGTTCTTACAAGCAAAGAGGAAAGAGGACAAAGAGATAGTTTGGAAAGAGGAAAGAGGACTAAGAGACAGTCTAGCAGCACTGCTTTAGCAATAAAACCCTATTAACCTTATATAACTACTATAATGAATTCCTATGTCTACATTATCTTAAAGCAATCAGTGTCTCCAACTATGCTGGCCACAGTTATGAGCATTCCTAAGTCCCATTCCAGTCTGGTTTCTTCAAGGAAGGGAGCCTCCTCCTTGGAGTGGTTGGGAGAGTGGGATGTGGAAAGGTGAGCCAAGTATGAGCCCTTCTGGTGGTGGCCTTGCCATGACCCCCAGAGAACCCTTGGTAAACTCCCCAGTAAGGAGTAGGAGGTGTAGTAATCTATTTAAATGTCCCTTATTCCTCCTTTGTCCCCAGGGAAGGGAATCTGCCTTCCCCACTCCCCTGGGGGAAATAAGGTCTGAGGGAATTATCTCAGGATGAATTATTTCTAACTGGGACTGACCTACTGAGATGAGCTAATGTTCAGAGCATAAACAGAACTTCCCAAGAAAAACACCAGGAGGGGCCTTGCCTTGGGATGCCCCGAAGGAAAATCCTATTTGCAGTTTCCTTCTTAGTCTCGTGACCTTGTCATCTGAGTGAGGGGGCATCCCATTGTCACTTTGTAATGACCTGGGCAGACCAAATCTTAGAATGATTTCGTGGAGCTGTTTATTACCTCCTCAGCCTTCTCAGTCTGGATGGGAAAGCTTTCAATCCATCCTATGAATGTATCTATCATGACTAATAGGTATTTATACCCTTGAGAAACTGGCATCTGGGTGAAGTCCACCTGCCATTCCTCTCCTGGATAGGCCCAGCATCATTGGACGGGCTGGGCCAGCTGGGGTCTTCGAGCTCCTTGAGGGTTGTTTAATTGGCAAGTGGGACAAGAGGAGACCACTTGTCCCCTTTCTGCCAAAAAGTTGAGAACCTGAATTGCATGTTGTTGGGCATTTTTCTCATCTGGAGATCTGATTAGTAGGTCATCTATGTATTGTAATATTTTCCCACTAAGTCCCAGGTCCAGATCTAGGAGATCCCGACTAAGGGCCTGTCCAAACAGGTGGGGGCTATCTTACAGTCGTTTGGAGACCTGTTCCTCTGAAGGACCTTTCTAGTAATCTTTGGAGGGCCTTTTCTCCTAAATGAGTGGTGGCATGTAAGGAGTTAACCAACTTCCATTGGAGGTTTCCAGGCAGAAAAAGGAGTCCCTGCTTTTGGAACCACTCCATATGGTCTTCTTGAAAGCCCTCACTCTTAGCTTTAAGAGTCTCACCTTCAGCATATGAAGGAGTTTCTGGCAAATTAGTCTGTGGAACTAGGGTGGCAACCCCTATTAGGTCATTGTTCTGTAACGCTGCTCTCTTAGCTGCCTGATCAGCTGCTTGGTTCCCTCGTGCCACTTCTGTGCTCCCTTTTTGGTGTCCTTTACAGTAGGAGACTGAAACCTCAGGGGCCAGATGGATTGCCACCAAGAGTCTAAGGATTTGATCACGATGCTTGATTGGGAACCCTCGGGTGGTCAAGTGGCCCCTTTCTTTCCAAATAGCCCCATGTGCATGTAGCACCAGAAAGGCATACTTGGAGTCAGTGTAAATGGCTACTCTCTTTCCTTTTCCCAGCTCTAAAGCTCGGCTCAGGGCTATGAGCTCAGCTAATTGGGTTGAAGTATCTGGTGTCAGAGGCTTAGCCTCTATGATCTCAAAATTGGAGACTACTGCATCCGGCTCTTCTTTTCCCATCCAAGACAAAGCTGCTTCCATCATTGTGCCAGATTTCCGCGGGATTGGTCAGAGGATCTTCCGACAATCCCTCTGGGGTTTTGTCCAGTGCTCCAAGATTTCTAGGCAAGAGTGAAAGGGGAGAGAGCCCTCGGGGGTAGGCAGGAGGGTGGCTGGGTTAAGAACCTCACCAAGGAGATATAGTGAGGCCTGGATTTTCCATCAACATTGCTTGATATCTGAGGATTCTTTGATCAGACATCCATAATGGCTTCTCCCATTTAGGAGTTGTTTAACTTGGTGGCTGGTAAAAATAGTTAGTTTGCCCCCAAAGGAGAGTTTTAAAGCATCTTCTATCATGATTGCAATAGCTGCAAGATTTCAAAGGCAGGAGGGCCAGCCCCAGGTGGTTGGATTGAGCCTCTTGGATAAGCTACAGGCTGGGGCTCAGATCCCAACCTTTGAGTTAACACTCCCAAGGCTATTCCCTCTCTTTCATGGACATAAAGTTGGAATGATTTTTCTGGGTCTGGCAACCTCAAGGTAGGTGCCTGAGTTAAGGCTTGTTTTAGTATAGCCTCTGCCTTCCTTTGAGGAGTTCCCCACATCAGTGGGATTGAATCATCCCATCCCTTTAAGCTGGGCAATTAGACCATAGTTGGATATCCGGATTCTACAATACCCAGTTAGTCCCAGGAAAGCTCAAAATTGTTCTCAAGTCATGGGGGAGGGCAAATGGAGGATTCCTTGTACCCGATCAGAGGATGGCCTCCTGGACCCGTGTATAATCTGAACTCTCAGGTAAGTGACCCTTGTCTCGACCATCTGTGCCTTAGCACGGGAGACTTTATATCCCCTTTCTGCCAAAAAGTTTAGAACCTGAATTGCATGTTGTTGGGCATTTTTCTCATCTGGAGATCTGATTAATAGGTCATCTATGTATTGTAATATTTTCCCATTAGATCCCAGGTCCAGATCTAGGAGATCCCGACTAAGGGCCTGTCCAAACAGGTGGGGGCTATCTCTGAACCCCTGAGGTAATACTGTCCAAGTCATCTGTTGGTGTTTTTCTCCTGGGGCCTCCCACTTGAAGACAAAACGATATTGGGATTCTTTAGCCAGCGGTATGCAAAAAAATGCATCTTTGAGATCCAAGACTGCAAACCACTTGGCACTGGGTGGGATTTCTCCCAAGATTACATAGGGATGGGGTACTGTGAGATGGAGGGGGACTACAGCTTCATTTACGATCCGGAGACCTTGAACCATTCACCAGGTTCCATCCTTTTTCTTTACTGAGAGAATCGGGGTGTTACATGGTGAACTGGTGGGGACCAATAGTCCACAAGCAAGGAATTAATTTATTAAAGGCTGTAGTCCCTCCCGAGCCTCTCTTCTGAGGGGATATTGTTCCCGGTTAGGAAACCGAGTGGGATCTCGGAGGACAATGATGACCGGTTCATCTTGGTGGTCTCGTCCAGGAATCCCCTGGTCCCACACCTGGGGGTTAATTTGGTCCTCCCATAGTTTTTGGTCCCTCTCTATTGGAGAGGGTGTAATGGGTTCTTCAGTAGTAACCAGGAGCTGTAGAGCTCTAGGAGCTGATAAACTTCCCATCACGAGGGTGGTCCCCAATTTAGGGAGTATATCTCTTCCCAATAATGGAGTAAGCCATTCCAGACCACCAGAAACTGGTGGGAAAATAGTTGTCCATGCCAGCAACAAAGAAGTGCTTGGGTGAATCTTTTAGTAGTTGCTTTTCCTGTGGCACCCAAAATGGTACAGATTTGGGAGAAGGCTCCGGAGTAGGAAGTCAGGACAGAGTAGGTAGTCCCCGTGTCAACCAAGAAATCCTCGGACCTACCCGCCACATCCAGTTGCACCCTTGGCTCCAGCCCCGTGATGGTTATCTGTGACAGGTGGGCTGGCTGGAGCAGGCCGCTTCAGTCCTCTTGAACCATCATGAGGGAAGGCTTGGCACTTGACCTTGAGGCTCCTGGGTCCCACGGGCACAGTGCTACCCAGTGTCCCAGTTGATGGCGTTTGTAGCAAGCCATTTTAGACTTGTCATGGTTTGGACACTCTTTGGCCCAATGCCCAGCCGGTCTACAGATTAGGCATTTGCTTCGTGCCTTGTCCTTCAAGGACTTGGGGTTTGCCGTAGGGTTTCCCTGGAGGGCAGCCAGCACCTGGGCATGCCTCGTCTCTTTCCTTCTCTCCCTCTCCTGGGCCTTGGCCTCCCTCTCCTGTTCTCTGTTATAGAAGGTGTTGGTGGCTGTCTGGACCATCTCATCTAAAGAGGCAGCAGGGTCCTGCTGCTGGAGCTGCTGTAGCTTAATTCTGATATCTGATGCACGCTGGGACAGGAATTTGTCCTTTAAAATCACCTGTCCCTCGTAAGAGTCTAAGTCCAGATTGGTGAACTTTTGGAGGGCCTCTTTTAGTCTTTCCAGAGAGGCAATGGGGTTCCCACTGGGCTCCTGAGTTATTGCTGAGACCCGGGCATAGCTGATTACTTTTTGTTGGGCTGCTTTCAGTCCTGCTTTCACACAGATTAGAAAATGATCTCTTTCCCAGATATGCTCAGGGTCATTAAAATTCCAATTAGGATCAGAGGAGGGGACTGCAGTTTCCCCTATTGGGTATCTATCACTTGACATGTGAAGCCCCGTTGCATACCTTCGGGCTTCCTTTAAGACCCTAGTATGTTCAGGGTCACATAAAGTTTGACTAAATATGACCATGATGTCCTTCCACGTCAAGTCAAAGACCAAGGTAATATGTTGGAATGCATCTATATATTTGCCTGGGTCATCTGTATAGCTTCCCAGGTCTTGTTGGATCTGTCTTAGTTCTAAGAGGGAGAAGGGCTTATGGAGCCAGATTGGTCCAAATTCTCCTCCAGTTTCAACTAAGAGACATACTTGAACTGGCTTTGGTGGAGGGGGTGCTCCTGGATATGGGGGCACGTTTGGATACAAAGAAGGAGCACCAGGCAACTCGGGAGCTGTGGGAGGCTCCAGTCTCTTTGGGGGCGTGGGAGGTGAGCCTTTACACGGGGTTCCTTCTCTTGGTCGCCTGCGCCTAACACCATTTGCCTAGTAGGCTCACTTTCAGGGCATACAACAACCCCATATTTAAGACAGAGTTCCTTCAAAGAGGCCTACAAGGGGTCAGGGTCCTGATTGTAGGAGTTATTAATTGGCTTAAGAACAAATTTGTTCAGAGGCAACAGACCAGACTCCATAAAAGTGGAGTGGAGATTTGACCCCAGGGTATGTTTGTAACTTTAGCAGAAGGGTGGTAAGGGTTTGGGCCCAAATGGCCTGCAGGGCTAACTCCCAAAGTGGCAAACATTATCCCTGGAAGCCCAATTGCCTTTGAAGGGATGCCAACAGATAGACTTCTAGCAGGCATTGTGTGCCTGTCTCCTGCCCTAGTAGGTTCACTGAGCGATGCGGATGTTGCACATGTTGTAGGGAGCATGGAAACTGAAGGGCTGAATATCTAGAGGGGTTGGATATTATACAGTATTTCCCTCCCAACGGCCAGCTATTTTCTGGTTGTCCCTCCAGAAGACTGTAGAGGCAACATTGTGGGCCTGGACTGGGCTCAGGAAAAGAGCATGAAACAGGAGAGAAGGGGGCAGAACACAACCTTTGAAAGAATGACATAGCACAAGGGTATGCCATAAACCGATTAAAATCACTTGGGTCCAAGATGACAAGTCAAATCCTAGTAAACCATAATCCCCAATCTGTAAGTCAAAAGACACACCCAGAGGTGGCAGGATAGCGCCAAAGCACTGTCAAAAAAGGGAGAAGTGGGTGGTTCCCCAATGGTTGGGATGATCCTCCCACTCATTAGCATATGAATTCACCCCGCTTGCAAAACCTAACCAGACTACATTCCAAGGCCCAAGCCCTAGTCCTTTGCAATGGCCTACACTGCAGAGTGTGTTTCTCTCTGAATCCTAACAAATCCACCTCTTACCTACCACTTTGTCTCTCACTGAATTTTTGCAATGAGACATCAGAACCTGAGCTTCATTAGGTCCTGAAGCCGGGCATCCTGGGTATTGGCCGGGCTCGAGTCAGGGGAGGGAGAGCTGAAGAACAGGAGGGAAAAGCAGTGGGGAAAACGTGCCAAGAAATTCCCTTCGTAGCCTGCCGGAAAATCTGCTAAATTCCTGACCTGTGCTCACAGTTTTCATTGGCCTGATCCTTGGCACAGAGAAGAGTAAGGACAGAAGAACCCCCACCGGCTTGGGTAACAGCTACTGGGGCCCAGTAGACGGTGCCTTTGGGATATACCGAAGAGTAGCCTCTGCAGAGTCCCTCGGTGGCGCCCACTGCCGCCAGCCTGTTCGTGGGGGGTTCAAGGAAACAAGAAAGATTGTAAAGGAATTAAGGTTTTGTTAGGCATATGTCCCTCCAGCCATAGGAGCGAGGACCTCCTACCTTAATCGGAGGTCTTCTGGAATCTGAGACTGAGCCCCGTGAGCTTTCTGCTGGTTTGTTTTCCGCTGTCCCGGTTTCCAGCACGATGGGCCTCTTGTCATTTACCCTGCGCTGGGTTTTCTTCGTGTTCCGCTTCTACCGCGGGAGCTTTCGCTGGGTTGGGCTCCTGCTGTGATGGGCCTCCTCCTTGCGGGAGCCGCGCCAAGGTTGTTTCAGCCAGGTTAAACCCGAGTCAGGGCACCACAGATGTCCCGTGAGTGTATGCTCCTCCGTCTGTCTTGTCTCAACAAAGATTTGGAGGGACAGGCATCAAAGCCCTCGGCGGGTCACAGCTCTCGGGTCTCGGACAGACTGTGTTATACTTCTTAGACAAATCAGTGTTACAGCTCTATTTTATTTAGATAATAGCAGGCAAAACCATCCTCGAGGCGTGAGGGCATGTCGACCCAAAGACACGAAGAGAAGAACGCCCCAGCGTGCGGGAGAGAAGCAGGAGAGCGATGTCTTTTTATGTGTTTTTCCCTCCGCTGGGCCTGTCCTATGTAAATTGGGTTAGCCAGGGGTGTTGTTTGTTCTGCTTGAGGTCCTCACTCCAGTCCTCAGACCTTCCTTTGTTCCTTTGTTCTGTTCTCATGGGCTTTTCTCTTCCTCATCTTTTAGCCACTGCCATTCCAGACTCCTGTTTCCTATTCTAACTACCTAACAGTTGTATGAAGAACTACAAGACCTTCTAGAACTAACATGAAAAAAAAGATGTCCTTTTCATCATAGAGGACTGGAATGCAAAAGTAGGAAGTCAAGAGATACCTGGAGTAACAGGCAAATTTGGCCTTGAAGTACAAAATGAAGCAGGGCAAAGGCTAACAGTTTTGCCAAGAGAGTTTTGCACTGATCATAGCAAACACCCTCTTCCAACCACACAGGAGAAGACTCTACATATCGGCATCACCAGATGGTCAATACTGAAATCAGATTGATTCTATTCTTTGCAGCCAAAGATGGAGAAGCTCTATACAGTCAGCAAAAACAAGACTGGGAGCTGACTGTGGCTCAGATCATGAATTCCTTATCAAAAAATTCAGACTTAAATTGAAGAAAATAGAGAAAACCACTAGACCATTCAGGTATGACCTAAATCCAATTCCTTACAATTATACAGGGGAAGTGACAAATAGATTCAAGGGATTCGACCTGATAGACAGAGTGCCTAATGAACTATGGACACAGGTTTGTGACATTGTACGGGAGGCAGCGATCAAGACCATCCCCAAGAAAAAGAAATGCAAAAAAAAAAAAAGGCTGTCTGAGGAGGCCTTACAAATAGCTGAGAAAAGAAGAGAAGTGAAAGACAAAGGAGAAAAGGAAAGAGATACCCATTTGAATGCAGAATTCCAAAAAACAGCAAGGAGAGATAAGAAAACCTTCCTCGGTGATCAATGTAAAGAAATAGAGGAAAACAATAGACTGGGAAAGACTAGAAATCTCTTCAAGAAAATTAGAGGTACCAAGGGAACATTTCATGCAAAGATGGGCTCAATAAAGGACAGAAATGGTATGGACCTAATAGAAGCAGAAGAGATTAAGAAGAGTTGGCAAGACTACATAGAGAAACAATACAAAAAAGATTGTCATGACCCAGGTAACTACGATGGTGTGATCACTCACCTAGAGCCAGACATCCAAGAATATGAAGTCAAGTGGGCCTTAGGAAGCATCACTGTGAACAAAGCTAGTGGAGGTGATGGAATTCCAGTTGAGCTATTTCAAATCCTGAAAGATGATGCAGTGAAAGTGCTGCACTCAATATGCCAGCAAATTTGGAAAACTCAGCAGTGGCCACAGGACTGGAAAAGTTCAGTTTTTATTCCAATCCCAAAGAAAGGCAATGCCAGAAAATGTTCAGACTACCTCACAACTGCACTCATCTCACATGCTAGCAAAGGAATGTTCAAAATACTCCAAGCCAGGCTTCAACAGTACGTGAATGGTGAACATTCAGATGTACAAGCTGGTTTTAGAAAAGGCAGAGGAACCAGAGATGAAATTGCCAACATCCGCTGGATCATCAAAAAAGCAAGAGAGTTCCAGAAAAACATCTATTTTTGCTTTATTGACTATGCCACTGTATTGATCACAAGAAGCTGTGGGAAATTCTGAAAGAGATGGGAATACCAGACCATCTGACCTGTCTCTTGAGAAACCTGGATGCAGGTCAGGAAGCAACAGTTAGAACTGGACATGGAAAAACAGACTGGTTCCAAATTGGTAAAGGAGTACATTAAGGATGTATAGTGTCATCCTGATTTTTTAACTTATATGCAAGAGTACATCATGCAAAATGCTGGGCTGGACAAAGCACAAGCTGGAATCAAGATTGCAGGGAGAAATATCAATAGCCTCAGATAAGCAGATGACACCATCCTTATGGCAGAAAATGAAGAGGAACTAAAAAGCCCTTTGATGAAAGTGAAAGAGAAGAGTGAAAAAGCTGACTTAAAACTCAACATTCAAAAAACGAATACCATGGCAACTGGTCCCATCACTTCATGGCAAACAGATAGGGAAACAATGGAAATAGTGAGAGACTTTATTTTCTTGGGGTCCAAAATCACTACATGTGGTGAATGCAGCCATGAAATTAAAAAATGTTTGCTCCTTGGAAGAAAAGCTATGACTGACCTAGACAGCGTATTAAAAAACAGAGACATTACTTTGCTGACAAAGGTCCGTCTAGTCAGAGCTATAGTTTTTCCACTAGTCATGTATGGATGTGAAAGCTGGACTATAAAGAAAGCTGAGCACCAAAGAATTGATGTTTTTAAATGTGGTGTTGGAGAAAACTCTTGAGTGTCCCTTGGACTGCGAGACAATCAAATCAGTCAATCCTACAGGAAATCAGTTCTGAACATTCATTGGAAGGACTGATACTGAAGCTAAAACTCCAATACTTTGGCCACCTGATGTGAAGAACTGACTCATTGGAAAAGACCCTGATGCTGGGAAAGATTGAAAGCAAGTGGAGAAGGGGATGACAGAGGATGAGATGGTTGGATGGCATCACCAACTCGATGGACATGAGTTTGAGTAAGCTCCAGGAGTTGGTGAAGAACAGGGAAGCCTGGTTCACGAGGTCGCAAAGAGTCGGACACGACTAAGCAACTGAACTGAACTGAACTGAACCACCTTAATGGCAGAAAGCAAAGAGGAACTAAAGAGCCTCTTGATGAAGGTGAAAAAAGAGAATGTAAAAGCTGCCTTAAAACTCAGCATTCAAAACACGAAGATCATGGCATCCGGTCCCATCACTTCTTGACAAATATATGGGGAAATAATGGAAACAGTGACAGACTTTATATTCTTGGACTCCAAAATCACTGCAGATGATTACTGCAGCCATGAAATGAAAAGATCCTAGCTACTTGGAAGAAAAGCTATGACAAACCTAGACAGCGTATTAAAAAAGCAGATGTCACTTTGCCTACAAAAGCCTGTCTAGTCAAAGCTATGGTTTTTCCAGTAGTCATGTATGGATATGAGAGTTGGATCATAAATAAGCCTGAGAGCCAAAGAATTGATGATTTCAAACTGTGTTGCTGGACAATACTCTTGAGAGTCCCTTGGACAACAAGATCAAACCAGTCAATCCTAAAGGAAATCAACCCTGAACACTCAATGGAAGGACGGATGTTGACGCTGAAGCTCCAATACAAAGGGCCATGGGATGCTAAGAGCCAGCTCACTGGAAAAGACCCTGATGCTGGGTGAGACTGAGGGCAGGAGGAGAAGGGGACGACAGAGGATGAGATGGTTGGATGGCATCACAGACTCAATGGATATGAGTCTGAGCAAACTCGGAGAGATAGCAAAGGACAGGGAAGCCTGGTGTGCTGCTGTCCATGGGGTCACAGAGTCACACACGACTTAGCAACTGAACAACAACAGATTTTATTTGGTGGGAATGTTAAGGACTCCAAGCCCAAGAGACAGTATCTCAGCAGCCCTGGAAAACTGCTGCAAGCAGGCGGGACAGGGAATCAGGCTATTTACAAGTTGGCAACAAAGGAGGCAGACAGTCTGGATATCAAAGATTATTATTAAGTAAGGAAAACCAGATATCAAGTTAAGGAATTTAGTGTTCTCTATATGGGAAGATGCAACAGTCTGGAGTTACTGAAGTCATTAAATGTATCTCAGTTATCTGGGGCCAGCATCCAGCACTTTTACAGCAGTATTCTTCTCCTTTTGAAATCCCTTAGGTCACACCAGAGGGCCATAATCACTGATGACTATGACATCCTTAAGTTTCTGATGTAGGGAGTGGTACCTCTTGTCCACATGACTCAAATTTACAGTTGCTATTTGCCGGGATGGCTCAGAAAATTCACATTTTTTGGGGGGAGGAGATGCGGACTCTCAGATAGCTATGACATTTCTTGCCCACCGATATGGCAGGAAATATTTCATTTCACATGCATCTGATATTTGGGGGAGACTGTGCTATGAAATGCAGAGCCTGAAGGTACTGTCCCTTGGGGGAGGAAGGATCCATGTGTTTTATACTTCCTCAAAGCCTCCACTAATCTCCTTTGGAAGACTGCAGGATTTTCATGCTCTCCCGGTGGGACCTCTTTACCTTTTCATAATTAATAGGCTTTACTGTTTCTTCATACTACCTATTAAACAGTTAATCATATGATTCCCATCTATCTTTATGAATAGAATTCATCTGGTAATTTCACTGGTGGCTCAGCTGGTAAAGAATCCACCTGCAATATGGGAGACCTGGGTTCAATCCCTGGGTCAAGAAGATGCCCTGGAGGTGGGAAAGGCTACCACTCCAGAATTCTGGCCTGGAGAATTTCATGGACTGTGTAGTCTATGGGGTTGCAAAGAGTCGGACATGACTGAGTGACTTTCACTTTCGCTGCCTGAAGAACAGCTTCATTCCCCACTTGTTGCTCTGCACTTCCCTGCTGGGTTGGGCTGCCAGTTGGTCTGCATGGGCTCTGGCCACCAATACTACTTGCTTCATTGTTGCAGGGGTGGGACAATAAGATCTGTAAGTCTTCCCAGGTGCAATCAAAAGATCTCAATAGTTGTGTAAACCCCTGTGTTAAAAAGTTCAGAGTCCTCAGAAAAACTTGCCAACTTGTCTTCCTCCATCTTTAGATCAGACATTGAGAAAGGTACATGGGCTCTTCTTGTTCCTTGATTTCCATCAGGAACTTCTCTCAGAGGCAGAGCTGTAGGGGCAGTTGGTTGGTAACTCAAATTGCTGTGAGTGCCAGCTGGACTGAGGATGGCCCTTTGGGTAACTCAGGGTACAAAGAAGAGGTTCCTGAATGTGGATGGGGTCTCTTTTCATCCCCAGCTATGTCTTCCCCTGGGCCAAAAGCCTTGGCTGGAGAAGGGTCTCCTGTCTGAGGGGTGGCCTCTGTCGAAGCCACAGCTGCTGCTGGTACGGTGGCTTTTTCTGGGGCAACAGCTACTCCCAGAAAGCAGGGAGTAGCTCCTCTTTGCTTGGATGGCCCCATCAGGTAAATTAAAATGTCTTCCGTGTCCTTACTAGAATTGTCCCCCTGAGCTACACACATCTTAAATTCCTTTTGAATCTCATTGTCTAAACACAAGGCTATGAAAATTTGAATGTACAGAAGCTCACTCCATTTAAGGTTCTTTTTACAACATAAATCTAACAGCAATATAGTATCATAACTCGGGGACCCACTTAATTCAGATGACCGTTTTATCTACTACTGTGGGCAAGAATCCCTTAGAAGAAAAGGAGTAGCCCTCATAGTCAACAAAAGAGCCCAAAATGCAGTACTTGGATGCAATCTCAAAAATACCAGAATAAACTCGGTTCGTTTCCAAGGCAAACAATTCAGTATCACAGTAATTCAAGTCTATGCCCCAACCAGTTATGCTGAAGAAGCTGAAGTTGAACGGTTCTATGAAGACCTACAAGACCTTCTAGAACTAACATGAAAAAAAGATGTCCTTTTCATCATAGAGGACTGGAATGCAAAAGTAGGAAGTCAAGAGATACCTGGAGTAACAGGCAAATTTGGCCTTGAAGTACAAAATGAAGCAGGGTTTCCAAGAGAATGCACTGGTCATAGCAAACACCCTCTTCCAACCACACAAGAGAAGACTCTACATATGGGCATCACCAGATGGTCAATACTGAAATCAGACTGATTCTGTTCTTTGCAGCCAAAGATGGAGAAGCCCTATACAGTCAGCAAAAACAAGACTGGGAGCTGACTGTGGCTCAGATCATGAATTCCTTATCAAAAAATTCAGACTTAAATTGAAGAAAGTAGGGAAAACCACTAGACCATTCAAATATGACCTAAATCCAATTCCTTACAGTTATACAGGGGAAGTGACAAATAGATTCAAGGGAGTCAATCTGATAGACAGAGCACCTGAATAACTATGGACAGAGGTTTGTGACATCGTTCAGGAGGTGGTGACCAAAATCATCCAAGAAAAAGAACTGTAACAAGGCAAATAGTTGTCTGAGGAGGCCCTACAAATAGCTAAGAAATGCAGAAAAGTGAAAGGCAAAGGAGAAAAGGAAATATATACCCATCTGAATGCGGAGTTCAGAAGAAAAGCAAGGAGAGATAAGAAAGCCTTCCTCAGTGATTAATGTAAAGAAATAGAGGAAAACAATAGACTGGGAAAGACTAGAGATCTCGTCAAGAAAATTAGAGATACCAGAGGAACATTTCATGCAAAGATGAGCAGAATAAAGGACAGAAATGATATGGACCTGATTTTGGACTTGTGCAGCTTGAAGAAAGCAGAAGCAAGAGGTAGCTGGAAGCAAGGTTTTAGTTTCCCAGACCTGGAGTCTTAACCACTGGATCACAAAGGTGAGCAGCTTGGACTAGTATCCTTAGTCCTTTCCTGCCTAGTCAAGAGTGAATTCAGGCAAGGAGGAAGAAGGTAAAGAGTAAAGTAAAAAGTTTATTGAAAAGAAAAGTATATGCAGAAAGGCATACAGGTGAGCTCAGAAAGAGTTGCGGCTTTGGGAAGTTAAAATTCTGTAGAAGACGGCATTTCTCCAGATCTTTGTCTTCACTCAGGCCAGTCATCTTGCTCTGTCCCCTCCCTGGTTAATTTGTCTCAGGACCCTCACCTAGGGTGCGCAGGCACACCCTGGCCAAGATGGTTCTCCAAGTGAGAGCTTCTGGGAGGAGGAAGACTCATTACGGTTTGGAATTATCCTCTGACTTTTGACTTCAAGGAGCCTTTCTACGCAGGTGTAGTGTCTCTGTTATCCTTTACTGTGAGCATTTTTTCCCCCTCTCTTTGTCCTTACCGTGATTATTTTGATGAGATGTTTACAAGAAACAAAGACTGGCTATTTACCCTGTTTCTGTGGTTACTTCCATTTCAGAGAGCGAACAGGAGGCTGGTTGTAAATTCCTTGAGTCCACCTGTCTGTTGCCTCAGGAAATGCAAAGAGGAGGCTGGCTGATGATAATGTCCAAACGGGAGCCTATCTATTTCCAACCTCAGACCTAACAGAAGTAGAAGAAGAGGTGGCAAGAATATACAGCAAAACTGTACAAAAGAGGTCTTAATGACCTAGATAATCATGATGGTGTGATCACTCACCTAGAGCCAGACATCCTGGAATGCGAGGTCAAGTGGCCTTAGGAAGTATCACTATGAACAAAGCTAGTGGACGTGATAGAATTCCAGTTGAGCTATTTCAAATCCTGAAAGATGATGCTGTGAAAGTGCTGCACTCAGTATGCCAGCAAGTTTGGAAAACTCAGCAGTGGCCACAGGACTGGAAAAGGTCAGTTTTCATTCCAATCCCAAAGAAGAGCAATGCCAAAGAATGTTTAACTATGGCACAACTGGACTCATTTCACATGCTGGCAAAGTAGTGCTCAAAACCCTTCAAGTCAGGCTTCAACAGTATGTAAACCAAGAACTTCCATATGTTCAAGCTGGATTTAGAAAAGGCAGAGGAACCCGAGATCAAATTGCCAACATCCACTGGATCATAGAAAAAACAAGGGAATTCCAGAAAAACACCTACTTCAGCTTCATTGACTATGTGAAAGCCTTTGACTGTGTGGATCACAACAAACTGTGGAAAATTCTTAGAAATGGGAATTCCAGACCACCTGACTTGCCTCCTGAGAAACCTGTAGGCAGGTCAAGAAGCAACAATTAGAACCGGACATGGAACAACGGACTGGTTCCAAACTGGGAAAGGAGTACATCAAAGCTGTATACTGTCACCTTGCTTATTTAACTTATATGCAGAGTGCATAATGCAAAATGCTGGCTGGATGAAGCTCAAGCTGGAATCAAAATTGCTGGGAGAAATATCAATAACCTCAGATATGCAGAGGAGACCATTCTTATGGCAGAAAGCAAAGAGGAACTAAAGAGCCTCTTGATGAAGGTGAAAGAAGAGAGTGAAAAAGCTGCACAAAACTCAACTTTCAGAAAACAAAGATCATGGCATCATCCCAACACTTCATGGCAAACAGATGGGGGAACAATGGACACAGTGACAGACTTTATTTTCTTGAGCTTCAAAACCACTGCAGACAGTGATTACAGTCATTAAATTAAAAGACGCTTGTTCCTTGGAAAAGTTAGGACAAACCTAGGCAGCATATTCAAAAGCAGAGACTACACGAAATTATAGCTAGTCAAAGTCATGGTTTTTCCAGTAGTGTATGAATGTGAGAGTTGAACCATAAATAAAGCTGAGCCCTGAAGAACTGATGCTTTCAAACTGTGGTGCTGGAGAAGACTCTTGAGAATTCCTTGGACAGCAAGGAGATCAAACCAGTCCATCCTAAAGGAAATCAACTCTGAATACTCATTGGAAGGACTGTACTGAAGCTGAAGCTCCAATACTTTGGCCACCTGATGCAAATTGCTGACTCATTGGAAAAGACTGATGCTGGGAAAGACTGAGGGCAGGAGGAGAAGGGGGCAACAGAGGATGAGATGGCTGGATGGCATCATCAACTCAATGGACATGAGTCTGAGCGTGAAGGAGGAAACAGAACAGGCTCTGTCTTGAAAGCAGGACACCATCTTGGGCCAGACTGTGGACTTTGAGCTATATGCCCAGTATCTATGGAAATGACATACCAGCTGGAAAACCAGGCCCCAGGAAGGAAGAGCCCTGCCTAAAAGAATACCCTAATTATCTGTGTAACTGAATAGGATCATACATTCTATTATGCTTATTGGGGTATGACCACAGGCCTATTGATAATTGTCCACTGTTAACTACCTAGACTTAAGGCATATAAATCATGGGTTAACTTTGATTGCATCTTTCTTTTTCCTTTGTTCGGACTAGTTTCCAGGAATTTGAGGTGGTGGGTTTGGGCACATACACTTAGGGTATATAAAGTTTTCACACAAAATGTGGGCAGAGTGCTTGGCTAAGAGGAGACTCTGCCTTGGGCCCGCCTGTGTAAAATACACTCCACCATCTGCATTGTCCTGAGTGAGTTTGTTTCCCGGAACGCGTGGCTACAACAAGCAAACTCCAGGAGATGGTGAAGGACAGGGAAGGCTAGCGTCCCTGGACTCGCAAAGAGTCAGACATGACTGAGCAACTGAAAAACAACAACAAAGAGTCAGCACTTGTAAAGGTTAGAGGGAGAGGAGCAAAAGTGAAACAGTACACCTTGGTGGCCACACAGGTGTTCTGGGGTTAACAGAAGAAAAAAAAGAAGTGGAGCAGGCTTCAACAAGAAAGCAAGAATGTAGGAGAAAAACCGAAGAGTCAAGGAGAAGAGTGTAGATATTAACAATTCTGTCCCAGACCTGCTGCTGGATGTGTAGACTGAAAAAAAACAGTCGCAACCTGACAGTAGAGAGTTATTTTATTTTGTGGGAATGTTATGGACTCCACGCCCAAAAGACATCATCTCAGTAGCCCTGTAAAACTGCTCCAAGCAGGCAGGAGAGGGAGTCAAGCTATTTACAAGTTTGCAGCAACGGGAGCAAGAAGCCTTGAACCTCAAGGATTATTGTTAAGTAAGGAAAACCAGATATCAAGTTAAGGAATTTAGAGTTCCTCTATGCATGGAAAGATGCTAGAGTCTGGGATTATTGATGTCATTCCTTTCATATGTATCTCAGCTAACTGGGGCATCCTGCATTTTTATAGCAGTGTTCTTCTCTTCTTGAATTCCCTTAGGTCACATTGAAGGGCTGTAGTCATGATGACCGTGACATCCTTAAGTTCTTTGTGTAGGGAATGATATCACTTACCCTTGTCCACATGGCTCAGAAATTCAGAATATCGGATTGTGACATTTCTTGCCCTACAGCAGGAAATGTTTCACAGATGTGCAAAAGCATATGGATTTTACCTACCAGGTCAAAAGTGAGCAGAGGTTATTTGCCCCAAGAGTTCTTTTCCTATGTACTCATGTGCATGCATGGATGTGCGTGTGAGCACTCTCTGAAATTGTGAGTTTAAATCTATATCATCACTGAAGCTCTCATTATGTTGGTATTCACGGCAATGGTGAAGGTTACCTTGGCAACGTGTCCATTGCTTTTTTGATGTTTATTATATGTGTGTGCATGTCTAGTCGCTCAGTTGTGTCTGACTCGTTACAATCTCATGGACTGTAGCCCACCAGGCTCTTCTGTCCATGGCATTCTCCAGGCAAGAATACTGGAGTTGGGAAGCCATTCCCTTCTCTAGGGGAAATTCCTGACCCAGGGATTGAATCCAGGTCACCTACATTGCAGGTAGATTCTTTACTGTCTGGGCTTTCCTGGTAGCTTTATTGTACTATAAATTCTCTCTTTTGAGTTTTGTAACTTTGTACTATTTGAGATGGGTTTCCTTTGTGGCTCAGCTGATTAAGAATCTGCCTGCAATTCCACCAACAGTGTAAGAGAGTTCCCTTTTCTCCACATCCTCTCCAGCATTTATTACTTGTAGATTTTTGGATTGCAGCCATTCTGAGTGGTGTAAAGTGATATCTCATTGTGGTTTTGATTTGCATTTCTCTGATAATGAGTGATGTTGAGCATCTTTTCATGTGTTTGTTAGCCATTTTTATGTCTTCTTTGGAGACTGGAAAAACAGTGTGGAGGTTCCTTAAAAAACTGCAAATAGACCTGCCATATGACCCAGCAATTCCACTGCTGGGCATATACACCGAGGAAACCAGAATTGAAAGAGCCACGTGTACCCCAATGTTCATCGCTGCTTTGTTTACAATAGCCAGGACATGGAAGCAACCTAGATGCCCATCAACTGACGAATGGATAAGAAAGCTGTGGTACATATACACAATGGAATATTACTCAGCATTAAAAAAAATTCATTTGAATCAGTTCTACTCAGATGGACGAAACTGGAGCCCATTATCCAGAGTGAAGTAAGCCAGAAGCAAAAACAACAATACAGTATATTAACGCATATATATGGAATTTAGAAAGACGGTAACGAGAACCCAGCATGCGAGACAGCAAAAGGAACGCAGATGTATAGAATAGACTCGTGGAGTCTGTGGATGAGGGCAAGGGTGGGATGATATGGGAGAATGGCATTGAAACATGTTAATTATCATATGTCTAATCAATCACCAGCCCAGGATTGATGCTCGGGGCTGGTGCATCGAGATTTCCCGGGGGGAGGGAGGAGGGAGGGAGGAGGGAGGGGGGTTCTGGAGGGGGAGCATATGTAAAACCATGGTGATATCATGTCATTGTATGGCAAAACTAATAAAAAAAAAAAGAATCTGCCTGCAATGAGAGAGACCTGGGTTTGATCCCTGGGTTGGGAAGATCCACTGGGGAAGGGAAAGGCTACCCACTTCAGTATTCTGGCCTAGAGTCACAAAGAGTTGGACACGACTGAGCGACTTTCACTAGTCACCAGCATTTGAGATAATGTTGTGTTTGTATTTTGTTGTGTAGAGTAAAGTAACTGTGTTGAATAAACCTAGGATTAGAATTGGGGGCGAGGTAGGGAAATGAGCAGACAACAGTAAAAGTCCTCTCCCATACACTTGGCTCATGGTTTCCCAAGGGCCTCTGTAGGACCAAGGCTTAACTCTAAACCTCTTCTTTTCAATGTCCCTTCGTGGTTGCCAGTTAAAACCATTCCCCTCAGACTGGGACTTGAACTCATGTGCCAGGACTTGAACTCGGCCAAAATCCTGCTTGGGACTTAAACCCAAGGGGCTGGAATACAAACCCAGCCAAAACCCACGGTACCTGGTTTCAGGACCTAATGAAGCTCAGGTTCTTGATGTCTCATTGCAGAAAGAAGTCAATGAGAGACAAAGTGATAAGTAAGAAGTGGATTTATCCAGAGAGAAACACTCCACAGACAGACTGTAGGCCATCTCAGAAGGAAATAGTGGCCTTGAGAGAAACACACCCCACAGACAAGAGTGTGGGCTGTGACAGAAGGTGAGGGCAGCCTCAGATGGACTGTGGTTAGCTTCTATGAGTTGGGTAATTTCGTAAACTGATAAATAGGAGGATTATTCCAACTATTTTGGGGAAGGGGGCAGAAATTTCTAGGAATTGGGCCACTGTCCACTTTTTCATCTTTGGTTTGCCTTAGAACTGTCATGATGCCTGTGGCTGTGTCACTTAACCTGGTGATGTGTTATAGTGAGCATACACTGAGGCCCAAGGTCTAGTAGAAGTTGTCTTGTCCACCATCTTGAACCCATTTACTTCTAATCAGTTTATGTTGTATCCTTGGGCTATGTCATTCTTTCAAAGATTGTGCTATGCCTCCTTCCTTCTTGTTTCAAAGGCATCAAAATCATATTTAGAGAAAGGAAAACAGAAATGAGAAAAACAGAGCAACAGCAAAATTCTCTTACTCATTTGGAGTTGCCAGGGCTTCAGCTACCATGAAATGTACTTTCCTGTGGAAAAAGTTTATCTGACTCTGCTTTGTGAGTCATAGCTTGACTTTCAGCCCCTTTTAAACCATTTTGTAGGTTTTCCACCAAAATGCAGTAAAATCTGAGCCTGGAATACCAGAATGAGGTACTTGACTGCAATAGGAAGTGTTTGAAGGATCATTTTTCCCAAAAAGTTAAAATCACACCTCTCATACAGATATAAAAATAAGCATGTGTTAAAAACTACTGTTAACTCCTTATTAATAAAAGAAACTTGTCAGGCATTTAAAATATTTCAAAAAAAATTCCAAACAAGAAACAGAACAGGAAGTGTAAAATGAATGTGCAAATAAAGGCAAAAAAAAAAAAAGGGGGGGGTGAGTGTCTCCCTACTTGGCAGAATTCATTTGCATGTCTATAAGTAAGAATTACTTTTTGGTGTTCTCAGTTATAACCACAGGGTTTACAAAATATCTCCCATAGAATCAAAAACAGGAAACTGAAGAGTTTCCTCTAACAACGAGCAAAAAAAACCCAAACAAAACATTTTTTTTGTAAAGGGTAAAACAGTTTAGTTTTTGTAGACCATACAGTCTTTGTTGCAACTACTCATTGTAGTTGAGAGTAGACAGTAAAAAAAAAAATGGGCATGGCTGTGTTCCAATATATCTTTATTTATGGATTCGAAAATCGGAATTTCATACAATCTTCACACGTCCCAGAACAGTACTTGGATTTTTTTCATCGACCAATCAAAAAAAAAGTAAGAAAATTCTTAGCTCTTGAACCTCACCAAAACAGGTGGCGACAGACTTCGGCCCACAAGCTCCAGACAGCCTGCTCCTGTAAGTGATGCATAGATTTCCACTGAAACTCAGATTTTCCCCTACAGGAACACAGGAGGTAATATGGTGATATAATTATCACTGCAGCAACGCAAAGTTGCTGTCAAATTTCTTAAAGCACGTCACGCACCCAGAACGGTGCGTAGCGTTTTAAGTACTACCCTTATTGTGGAACTTAGGTCGGACGCCCAGCAGTAGTCAGGACCAAGGTCAAGGTCCAGACAGGAATCCCGGCAGCCTGCGCGCGCAGCAGAACTGGAGCCCCGCCTCCACGTCCCAGAATCTCTGCGGGATTGGATTTCCGCCCCGGTAGCCATCACTTTTCAGGAATAGCCGGAGAATCTGGAAACCTGGAGGGCAAACTACACGGGGGAGCTCGGTAACTGCCGTAGATTGGCCATCTCAACGCGAGAGGCAGGACAACAGGTTGTGATTTTTTTCCAGCCTAAAGTCAGTGATTGGTCAGTGAAGTACTGGGCGGTCAAAGAAGAGTGTGACGACGGTTACCCATAGGCCAGAGCAGAAAGGGGAGGGGAAACGAGGGCGGGACGTCAGTGATTGGCGTGCGCGGTGCGCCAAGAAGCCTTCTGTGATTGGTCCGTAAGGCGCGGAAGGCGGTGTGAGGCTTCGGAGCAGTCGGCGATTGACTGGAGCGATTTGGGGCGGGCACACAAGTCCCGGAGGCAGCGTTCGATTGGGTACCACCGCGCGGGGCGGGTAACAGGGACTCGGCGGCGACTTGGGATTGGCCGTCATGGGCGGGGCTGCCCGGGGTGCCGGTTCCTGTGTCCCGCGGACGATGCCGTCCAGCGGCTGGCGCTGGCTGCGCGGCCTTTGGGCTGCCGGTCAGCCCCTGTTCCAAGGCCGTGCATTGCTCGTCACCAACACCCTGGGATGCGGCGTTCTCATGGCGGCCGGGGATGGGGCGCGCCAGTCCTGGGAGATTCGCGCCCGGCCCGGCCAAAAGTTCGACCCGCGGCGCTCAGGTAAGGGGACCGGTGCTGCTGGCTTTTCACCCCAGATCTTTGCCCCCAACTTCAGATCCGGAGACCTGTGAACCCGACCTGAGCTCCGTGACTATGGCCTGTGACCTCAGTTCCTCGCAAGACCCTGGACCTCAGCGTGCACCCTAGACATCCCCTCCCCGTTCTCCGCGTCCCTTCCCCCTCGGGAGTCTTCATCTCATTTCCAATACGTAGGGTTTCTGTCCGCTGCCGTCCTGACGGTCAGGTCCTCGCCCACCCCCTGATCTGCTACCCTCTCTCTTGCATTGAGCACGACATGCTGCACCCGGGGTAGTCAAAGGCACAGCGTCTGGCTCCCAGCCAGGCTTGGGTCGCGCCCTGGTCCCACACTTCCCTATCAGCTGTGCCTCTGTTTCCTCCTTTGGAAAGCGGGGCGACGGTAGTATCCTTTGACCGGGTAGTGAGGGAATGAGGGAAGAAGATGCAAAAGCACCTCTTGGGATGGTACCTGGCAGTGGGGCTAGTAATGGAAGAATATTCGGTTGGGCCCTGGGAGGGTGTCAGGCTTACCCAGGTCTTAGCCAGAGAGGGAGTGGATTGGAGGAGAAGGTTGCTGGTCTAACATGCCCCCCCTTAACTCTTGGACTGTCCACAGTGAGCATGTTTGCAGTAGGCTGCAGCATGGGCCCCTTCCTGCACTATTGGTATCTCTGGCTGGACCGCCTGCTCCCTGCATCCGGCTTCCCTGGCCTCCCAAACGTCCTCAAGAAGGTCCTCATTGACCAACTGGTGGCCTCTCCTATGCTTGGTGTCTGGTACTTCTTGGGTAAGGAGTTCTGTGAACTTGGGCTTGGTCCCTCCAGAATCAGGGGATGGGGGTGGGGGATAGAGCAAGTCTTGTGTTCAGGATGTGGAAATGTGTTATCGATTCACCTCCTGTGTGGGTGGCCCAGGACTGGAGGCTGGGGTACAGTGGTGACAGGACAGACCCCATGGAGTCAGATGTGAATGGCAGAATCACAGACAGTGGTGCTACATGCAGGAAGGTTGAAGACAGTGTCTGATGGGGCTGCCCTGGACAATGGTTGGGAGAACTCCAAGGAGAAGACGCTGAGATGAGACATGAAGAGGGAGCCAGCACGCCAGGAGGGAGGTGGGGGGCGGGCAGAGGGGGAGGACAGCTGGTGTAAAGGCCCTGAGGCTGGAGGAAGGGGAGGTGAGACTGAGCTTGACAGGGCGCAATCATCCTAACCCTGGGCTCTGGAGAGGTGGTCATTGCTTGACACCCAGGGTCAGTTTCATTTCATTATCTGTAAAGGACTGGTAATAAAACCGCCTCAGCAAGGTCACCACCCCTCAGGGTATGATTTTATACTAGACAGATCTCTCATTTCTTGTTTACCCATTTCAGCCTCCCTGCTGTGCCCCACTTCCCACTGCAAGGCCTTTAAATGTCCCCGTTCCTCTGCTTGGGACACTGTTCCGCTGCCTGGGGTGGTGATTGGTGGCTCAGTTGTGTCCGACTCTTTGCGACCCTGTGGACTGCAGCCTACCAGGCTCCTCCCCATGGGGTTTTTCAAGCAAGAATACTGGAGTGGTTTTCCATTTCCTCCTCCAGGGGATCTTCCTGACCCAAGGATCAGAGCCAAGTCTCCTGTGCTCCTACAGTGCAGGTGGATTCTTCACCTGCTGAGCCATCGGGGAAGCTCTGTTCCTCAGGGGTCCTACTCTACCCGCTTTACACTGTGCTCCATACTCCCCAGTCTCTGATACTCTCATTTCTTGGTTTCCTTCCTAGGCCTTGGCTGCCTGGAGGGCCAGACCCTGGACGAGAGCTGTCAGGAGCTGCGGGACAAGTTCTGGGAATTCTACAAGGTGGGCAGGCCTATCGCTTCACCTCCACTTTTATCTTGCTTTCGACCCTCCTTTCAGGCCCCACCCCTCACAGCCACCTGGCCCCGTCCCTCACTACATTCTGTCCCTCCTCATAGGCTGACTGGTGCGTGTGGCCTGCTGCGCAGCTGGTGAACTTCCTCTTCGTGCCCCCCCAGTTCCGAGTCACCTATATCAACGGCCTGACGCTAGGGTGGGACACCTACCTCTCCTACCTGAAATACCGGGTGAGCGCAGTGGGTGGACCAAGCACCCAGGGGACTCCTGGGGGCGGGGGGCACATGTGTGAGCCCCAAATGGCTGCCTGTGCCGGTGACAGCCTGCCTGTATCCCGTGGTGGGTGGGCAGGTTGCTGATCACCAGCGAGGTGAGGACCAAGCCCGCATCTGTCTAGCGAGGCTGACCCCAGTGCCAGGGGTTGGAGGAGGATTCAGTGGGGTACCTAGGGGGATGAACGGCACATGTAACCAGATCCTCTTGTGTGGTCAGATCTCAGGCCCCCTGACACCCCCAGGCTGTGTGGCCCTGGGCACCATGCAGACTGAGCCCCCAGATGCCAGACAGCAAGGCAAGACTGACTGAGCCTCAGCTGACCAGTCACCTGGGCAGGAAGGGGAACCAACTCCTAGGCCAAGTCCTAGCCACACCCTGATTCCTGGGCATCTGCTTGGGCTGCCCCTGCCAAGCCCACTGCCAGGCCTCAGTTTCTCCCTCTGGAACACAACCATGAAGATGGACAGTTGGACCTCAACCTTTCTGGGACAGCTTCAAGTGACTGGTGATGGGCCATCCTCAGCTCTGAGGTCTCAGCCAGCTAGTACCAAGCCCTCAACACTACTGTAGGCTGGGCGCTGGGACCAAGATGGGGGAGATCGCCCACCCCCATGGAGCAGGGCCCCAGAATTTGGAGCCTCCAGTCTCCTCCTCTAGTCACAGACTGTGGAAGCACCATTAAATTCTCTTTGTAATTGAAAATCTTGTGGATGAACAGAGCCAGCATTATCCGGCCAGCGCTCTTAGGGACATTGTGTCATCCATTCACTTTATTGGGTGTGTGTAGTGTTGTCATGACATCTCCTGGGGGGCTGGGGGGCATGTTTGACACTCGACGTCAGAACAGGTCTGGTGGGGAGTGGTATCCCAGGGTGGTGCATATCTGCAGCAGCCCCCCCACCCCCACTCTGCTCCTATAAAAGGTACAACCCTGGGGACGAAGAGCCAGGTGGGCCATTTCCTGGCTCTGACCCACCCAGTGGTCCACATTGAGATGCCTGCAGCCGCCTGGACCCACCATGCCACAGCCAGGAGGCTGGCTACCTCCCATCACCCGACCAGCCTGCCCTGGGGTGTCATCTGGCCCCCTCTTCAAAACTGATAACTGTTGATAGGGGTGAATTTATAAAAAGGTGGGGTCTGGAGGGAAGAGTGAGCGGTGAGTTCACGGGGCCACGACACGCCACTGCAGAGCGAGAACGGGGCTGTATGTACAGGGTGGGGCTTGGAGGAGGGGGGTGCCCGAGCCCCGGGGGGACATCTCCAATAAATAAATAAATAGCTACGATAATAAATAGGGTGATGAGCTAAATCGGGGCAGGGGACTCATGCCCACGGCCAGTAGGAGCCCTGGCTCAGGCCCAGGGGGCGGGCAGGGGCGGGGCCAGGATGGGGCGGGGCGGGGGAGGGGCAGCTCTCAGCAGGCGCAGTCCTGATGCGGAGGCGCCTGCTGGTCCGTGAGCTGTGGACCCTGCTTGGCGCCCGTGACTGCGGGATCGGCCGTGTCCAATGACTCAGACATCTTCTCGCAGATGACATCCACAAGGCGCTCAAAGGTCTGCTTGACATTAATGTTGTCCTTGGCGCTTGCCTCAAAGAACTCGAACCCTGTGGTCGGGGAAGGGAGAGGTGAGGACGCTTGACCCCCCCACGCCCAGACACACTTTGCTGAGGACAGGTAACACCCGGAGTTTCCCAGTGCCAGAAGCATGTTAAAGGCACGGACAAGTCCCATCGCGAAGCAACAGTGGACTGAGTCAGCCTTTATTTCCTGGACTCCTTTCTTCACCCTAAAACTCTCCTCTTTTCATTGTCCCCAGAGCCCCTGCATGGAACAAGGGGGTGCCCAAGCCCCTGGGGGACATCTCCAATAAATAAATAGCTACAATAATAAATAGGCTGATGGGCTGATTCCCTGCTCCCATCATCCAGCCCAGCCCTGGTCCTGGCAGCATCTGACACTGATCCAGGCCTTTCCTGCTCACAGACACTCAGTGGCTTTCTACTGCCCTCTGAAGAGTCTGACTCCCCAGCTTGTAGTTCAGTTTCTGCATAATCAACTATATTTCCTCCAAGTGATCCCCATGTTCCAGTCATGTAAAACCATTTGCCAAAAAGTTTCTCACATCCGGGCACACTGTTTCTTCTATCTGAAAGATTACCCTTTTTCTTCAAATACCAGTTCCAATGCCCCAGTTCCAGGAAGCCTTACCTATGCCAGGCAGAGCCTGGCTCCCTGCTAGTTTCGCCAGCCCAGATCCCTCCCTCTCTCACAAATCTAGAGGCCTCAGGGGCCCAGCAACACCCAGCACTAGTCTGGGCAGTGACAGTATCAGAATGAATCATTAACTTCTTGCAGAGTGAACTCCTAAACATCCCTCAAGACCCACCTGAAATGGCCCCTGGATCAAAGGCCAGCTCACAGAAAGTATGAATTATTGGGATTCAAATCCAGGCCACATCTTGGCTTAGCTGTGAGACCTTGAGTGTGTGTCTTACCCCTTCAGGGCCTCAGTGTTCCTTTCCTAGCCTGTGGATGTCTCGTGTTACTGGGTACTCACCCAGGTGGTCTGCCAGTTGTCGACCACGTTCTGATGACACGACCCGCTCGTCCTCCATGTCACACTTGTTCCCTACCAGCAGCACCTGGGCATTGTCCCATGAGTAGGTCTTGATCTGGGTTGACCTGAAGGAGGTGGTGACAGAGGAAGGTTAGGGCTTAGAGAATCTGAGCATTGCCCCTCTCTCCCATCTCCTTGTCATTCATCCTACTCAAGCCCCCACCCCCCATTAATTCTCTATGTTTAATATTTATTTATTTGGCTGTGCCAGGGATCTTTGATCTTCCTTGCGGTATGTGGGATCTAGTTCCCTGACCAGGGATGGAACCTGGGCCCCCTGCACTGGGAGTGCAAAGTCTTAGCCACTGGAAAGGGAAAGTGTTAGTCGCTTAGTCACGTCTGACTCTTAGTGACCCCATGGACTGCATCCTACCTGGCTACTTTGAATTCTCCAGGCAAAAATACTGGAGTAGGTAGTCATTCCCTTCTCCAGGGGATCTTCCCGACCCAGGGATGGAACCTGGGTCTCCTGCATTGCAGGTAGATTCCTTACCATCTGAGCCACCAGGGAAGCCCACTGAACCACCAGGGAAATCCTGTCCCATTGATTCTTGAGGAAGGCAGTCTCAGTTTCTCTTCCTGCCTTTGTCCTGCCAGGAACACTCTTCTTTTTGCAGGGGCCTGCTCCCACAGTTCCTGAACTTGAGAGTCTCTCTTTCAAGCAGTCTTTCCCACCCTTCCCAGATCCCCCCACCCCCAGAGGAGAATTCCCCCTCTTGAACAAATTCAAATATTTTCTCAAAATCTATCATTATTCTCAGCAGAAAATGTAAATGTTAATACCTTCAAAACTTGCAAGCTATCTTTATATTTTCTGTCCCTCCCAGACTTTTTTTCCCCTTATATGTTTATAGTTTCATTTTCCTATCTAAAATCTTTCTTTCCCATTATTTTGAGCTGATGCCACATTGTTTTAATGATTATAGATTGATAACATAGCTTGGACCCTGATATTGTTATTTACATTTCTGTCAAGGGGCTGGGACTCTCTCATCTTGGTGTGTACCCCAGGCTTTACACAAAACCTGGCTCAGAAGAAGGTGGATGGGGGCACACGTACCAGTCCTGTACTGCATTGAAGGACTCCTCGTTGGTGATGTCATACATGAGGATGAAGCCCATGGCACCCCGGTAGTAGGCTGTCGTGATGGTCCGGTACCGCTCTTGCCCTGCTGTGTCCTGGGAAGAAAGAGGTGGGGTGTCAGAGAGGATAATCATGGAAGTTCCTCAGCATGGGAATGAACTCTGAGATGGTGGAGTCCAGCCCCTTGAGGCTCAGAGGAGCAGGGGCTTGCCCAGAGGCACAGTGGGTCAGGAAGAGTGAGCTGGCTGCCTGTCCCAGGGGATGTAGTACCAGTGATCCCAAGGTACCTACAGCATCATTCATTTGACACATGTGGACCTGTGCCACACCCTGTGCTGGGCACTGAGGACACAGTTGTTAACAAAATGGGCCAAAATCACTGCCCTTTTGGAATTGACAGCTCTGTGTAGGAAACAGAAAATCAACCCATGACAAGAAAGAAAATGTATCCTCAGATCACGGAAATGTATTGTCAGAAAGTAATGAGACAGGAGAAGAAAAAAAAAAAACAGGCAAGGATGGGCAGTGTGTGTTGGGGGACAATTTAAAAACTTGAAGGATGAGGGAGGGAGTCATATGGGGGTCAGGGGAAGGAAAGTCTAGGCAAATGCCCTGAAGTGGGACTGGGTTTGGTACTTTCAGGAACAATGAAGAGGGTGAGGTGGAGATGGAGGGACACAGATGAGATGAGGTATCAACAGCGGGTGACCAGACAGGGTCTCTTCAGCCAGGGGAAGGTTGCAGGTGTTACCAAGAGTGAGGTGGGAGCCATGGAAGGACTCTGAGCAGGGAACAACCAGCTCTGGCTTGGGATTTATCAGACTCCTTTAGGACTCAGAGGTGTTGAGGGAGGTGTCCAGAAGACCCTGGTGGAGGAGCCTGCTCTTGGCCCAGGGAATGAGGTTCGGGGGTCAGGATTCCTCTGAAACCTCATCCAGACACTCATGGAGGAATTTGAACACGGGGAAACTGAGGCACTAAGTAAGCGATGCATCTGATGATGTCAGGGGTAGGACAGGACCCAGTATTTACCCCTTCCCCACCCCTGGAGAGCACTGATGGGAGAAAGCGGACACTGTATTCTGTGCCTCTAGCCCCTGGTACACAGTAAGCGCCTCATAAATGCCCAGTGTGTAATGAGTGAATCTAGACAGGAAAGAAATAGGCAGAGCTGGGGCTGCTGTTCCTGGGAGGGAGAGTGATGGAGCCAGAAGGCCCCCCAGCTGGACCCACCCAGATCTGCAGCTTGATCCTCTTATCGTTTCGGTAGATGGTCTTGACCTTGAAGTCGATGCCCACAGTGCTGACAAAGGCAGGCGTGAAGGAGTCGTCTGCGTAGCGGAAGAGGAAAGATGTCTTGCCCACGCTGCTGTTTCCGATGATGAGGATTTTGAACATGTAGTCGAAGTTCTGGTCCGAAGATTCCTTCTGCCCATAGCGAGCGTCTGTGGCGGATGCCATCTGGGGGTGCGGGGAGTAGGCGAAGGTGAGGGATCCCCCTCCATCCCCAAACGCCCAGGCTCAGGCTAGAGAGCTCCCAGCGAGGGATGAAGATTACTCTTATCCCATCAGAAGCCACAGTACTAACGGCGCGCCCCACCACAGAGGGCGGGCTGTGACCTTGAAAGGCCCGAGCTTCCGGGGGAGGATCTCAGAGCGAAGGGGATGGAGACACCTGGCAGCCCACTCCAGCAGGCCTGCGCCCCGGGCCGGTTGTATCCTAAGCCCTACAGCTGCGCCAGGAGAGGCGACTAACTGCGGCCGGCCCCGCCCCCATCAATCATTCATGTTCCTCAGAACGGAGCAGCGCGGGCGCACGTGCACACGCGTGTATGGTACCGTGGGGACGCGTGTCTGCCCTCCTTCTCCCAGACTCCCAGGCTGGGGGAGCTCGAGCTGTGACAGCTATATCACGTGATAGGCACGGGGCGTGCACACGCTCACGTGCACACAGCAGGGCACACACTGGGACACGCTCGGTGCATGGGAAAGAGGCAGACACCTGTCTGCACGCCAACATGTATACACAAATGTGCAAACCCACCCGTGCGCAATGCGTCCTCCACCCATGCAGCCCAGTACACGTCACCCACACGGGCACACATCTCTGTGCACATAGGCACACTGCTGTGCACGCACACGCGCAGTCCACGCGTCTGCCTCCACATGCTTGTAACACTCACAGTCTTGGTTCGGGATCCCCAAGGTATGCACGAGCATACACTGGTAAACAAGCAAGGGTATACACAGACCCTCTTGCACAGGCGGGCGCGCACACGCGTGTGCACTCCACGCGCACGCGCACGCAGAGCCTCCCGCACGCACAGCTTCCCGCAAGGCGCTCGCCTCATCTCCCCTCCCCCTCCACCGCAGAGCCGGGGTGGAGGGATGGGGGTGGGGGTGAGGACAGGGCAGGTAGACGGAACCGAGGCCCTCCCCATCCCCAGGCTCGCGACAGCCGCATCCTTCTGTCTCATTTAAGGCCGGCCAACTTCGTTCCCTATCCCAACCAGCCCATCAGTCAAATGAAGGTTATGTAGCTGCTCGGCGCGGAAGGGCACCCGGAGGCCTGGGAGCTCACCTTGTTCTTCACTGATGCTGTGGCGACCCTAGCTGCGGCGACTTTTCTGACAGTGGCGGTGACAGGGCCCCCGGTGTGCTGATGTGGGGCTGCGCTGCAGCGGAGGCGGCGGCAGCGGCTGAGGCCCCTGCAGTCCTCGGTGACGTCCTGCAATGGGCGGGGCGGGGCCTCACATGCAGATACGGCCGTGATGCCATTCTAGGGCGGAGCCACGGATGGAGCTGTGGTCTACGGTCGCAGGCAGAGCCTGGAGGGGCGGGGCTCTTGCGCAGATTGACGCGAGAATGGGGCGGGGCCCAGAGAGCGCATCCAGTAGCTAGCAGAAGCGGTGCAGGAGGGGAGGAATCGCTTGCTGGCTCCGCCTCTCTTCCGTATAAGGGAGGCGGGGCTTCGCAGCGTCTTCTCACTGGTTTAAGTGCTCGAGCGACGGGGTAAATAACCAATCAAAGACTGCCACCCCCCTCCTCCTGTCCAATGGTGGTTTCCGGGCGATTGAAGGGCCCAGAGGTTGAGGCCTCAACTGAGCCTGAGTCTTCTGGGGGCGTTCCCCTTCCCCGCCCCCACGCACCCCAGGTCTTGGACTCAGGAGGTCCCCGTTCAGTCCAAGGTGCTGTGACTGCTCATTAAACTCCTGCTATTCCCAATTTCAGAAAAGAGAAAGTGAGGTTCGAGAAAATGCTCCATATCTCCTATTTACGGGGTTCAAAGTAAGTATAAAAGAAGAAATAGCGGAAATAGGGATCAAGATAGACCCCCGTCTCATTTCTGATATGTACCCTGGTGGCTCAGACGGTGAAGAATCTGACCGCAATGCGGGAGACCTGGGTTCGATCCCTGGGTTGGGAAGATCCTCTGGCGAAGAGAATGGCTACCTATCCCAGTATTCTTGCCTGGAGAATTCTTGGACAGGGGAGCCTGGTGGGATATATGTAGTCCATGGGGTCGCAAAGAACTGGACACAATTGAGCGACTAACACACTCAAGACCCCTGAAGGGGGTCGGGCTAGTAGATGCTCCCACTTCTGAGATGAAGAGAGGAGGAATCAGAATCAAGGGAGCCACCCTCTGCCACCAATTTCTGGAAAACAGGGGGCTGACCGACGCTCCGGGAACCCCTCTCCTTCCTGAGCCCCATTTTCCAGAGAAAAATTCAAAGTAAAATTCAAAGAAAAACTCGAATGGCGGGAGTGGGGCAGGAAAACGGCGTGTCCCCTAATCTCGCAAAGTCTGCGGTTAAAAAAAAGCAAAAACGTAGGAAACAGCGAGGTTCAAAGACCCTGCAATAAAGGAGTGGGATGGGGTGGGAGATGCTGTAATCCTGCCGGACTCCTGAGCTAAAAGACGGGGATGGAGAGTCCTCCCTCCACCATCCTGGCAAAACGACACTCAGAGATAGAGACTGGGGTCCGAGATGACCCGTCATCCCCCAACAATCTTGATGTGAAAAAGTCAGACTGGCGGGAGGCGGGTGGTGGCGCGGAAGAACGAGACTTCGGCCTCCATTCCAGGTCGCTACCCTCCGCCCCAGCTCCGGTCTCCACACCCGGCAGGGGGCGTGTGGCCCCAGGAAAATTCTGGTCTCTCTGATTCCTCCTCTGGAGACGAGGGGCGGGGCTGGCCCTGTTTATAAAAAGCTCACCAGCTGCAGAGGCGCCTAGAGACCAGAATAACTTAGCGCCTGGAGGCCGCCCCCAGCCCCCAGCGCCCCGGAAGAGCGGAGAAGTCCCTCCTGCTCTCCCTGCAGTTGGGAAATCTATTTTTTCCAAAGGATAACATCTTTGTCCCTCCTCCTCACTCGGACTATAAAAGTATCACAAACCCACTGCGACGAATTGGAAATTTTTTTTTAATATAAATATAAATCCACCTCCACCTCTCCTCACTGGAAGGCCAGCAGTCGAGTTCCCGCTTTGGGGTGAAGAGTGGGGGGCTCCAGGCGTTGCCGTGGTGGAGGTGAGGGCATGCGAGTTTTCTAGGCTCCCTGACTTCCCAGATGCATGATCGGGCGGCAGTCGGCAATACCCACTTATTTTTTCCCCAAAGGGTAAAAGCTCACAACAATGTGTACCAGCTTCTATCCAAAGGTATTTGGTATTTCAAAGTAAAAAATAATGGAAGGACTTTATTGTTAAGAATCAGCAAAAGGATCTGGAGTTAGGGATGGTTGAATTGGAGGTAGGAGCTACAGACTTCAGGGGAGGTGTCCTATGTGGTCAGGGAGACATAGCCTGTTCCAAGCCCTCTCAGATCCCACCCCACTTCCTCCCCACTAACTCATTTTTCTCCTCTGGTGAGTCACTCCACCTTTTAGGTTCCAGATGCAATCCTGCCTCAGGGCCTTTGCACCTGCTGTTTCCTCTGCCTGATCTGTTTCCCTAGCTCTCTCTGTGCCTGGCTCTCTCCTCATCTTCAGGTCTCCAATCAACACCCACCTCCCTCTGGAAGCTCTGATTTCACCCTGTTGCTTCCTATCATATCATGTACTTCTCCTTCCTGACACATCCCCATCAGAAATGTCATGCTAACTCATTTATTCAATAGCCAGCTGTGAACTCTGAGAGTCAGGGACAGGTGTCCTTAGCACCTACATCTGTAGACACAGTAGGCACCGTGTGATGGTTTGATATGAACAAATCAATGAATGATTGAAGGGAGAGTGACTTTGGCCACTGAGGTTAGGGAAGGCTTCTCCAAGGAAGTGACGTTTGAGCAGGAATCTGAAGGAGGAAAAGGAGCTGGCCACTGGGAGAAGAGGGGGGACAGTGCTCTGAACAGAGGAAACAGTATGTACAAAGACCTTGAGGCTGGAGCTCACTAAATAAGCTCAAGGGACAGCCCCCTTTCGGTTCTGTAAGGGGGGCCAGGCAATATTTTCTCCCTAAACAGAGGGCAAACAGGTCCTAGAGTCAAGGCCTGAAAGTTCCCAGGGGCCCTAAAGCACTTCTCCTTTCCCTTTGGGTCTAGGGTGGGCCACAAAGGCAAAGAGTGTGTCCCTCAGGAAAGACCCTACACAGGAGAAAATGGGGGGCTTGGAGCATGAGAATGACTTCTTCCTCCCTCTCTCTGCGAGCTTCAGTTCCTACTTCTGTGAAATGGAAAGAAGGAAGAGGGCACTAGTAGTAAAGAACCCTCCTGCCAATGCAGGAGACGTAACAGATGCGGTTCAATCCCTGGATCAAGAAGATCCCCTGGAGAAGGGCATGGCAACCCTCTCCAGTATTTTTGCCTGGAGAATCCCATGGACAGAGGAGCCTGGCGGGCTACAGGGTCACAAAGAGTCGGATATGACTGAAGTGACTTAGCACACACACATGCACAAAGCAAGCCGGTTCTACCTGTGAAATGACAAAGGCTCAGGAAGGTTAAGAGATTGGTTGAAGTTGTCAAAGTCAGTCTCTGGGGGAGTCTGAAGATCTCAGTCTGGAGAGGGTGGTAGAAACAAAGCAAAGAATCCCAGAGAACTTCTACTATTGCCAGCCTGGAGTGGAAGGGGGAGAGTCAGGAAGGACTTCCTGGAGGAGGGGATGCTGAGCTGAGATGCAAAGGGTGAAGATGAGGCACAAAAGTATTCCAGGTGGTGGGCACAGCATGTGCAAAGGGCCTGAGGTGGCACTGTGCTTGGGGTATGAAAAGCCAGCATGCATAGTGTTCACAGTAAGAAGGAGAGGGAGGAATAGCTGTGGCCCAAATTGAAGGAGAACATATAAATGTTCTTATGAATGAGGGGGAGAAAAAACAGAAATAAGCTGAAATGCTGAAGACAGATGATCTAGGGGTGAGGGTACAGCAGAACTTTATTTTCATCCTTACATGTTTCCATTATTTGCAAATTCTCTACAGTGACCATGTATTACTTGCAACTAAAGGAGGAAGGATAAAAAAATTATAAATAAAAATCCCATAAATCTCTGCCTTTTAAAAGCCTGGAAGGAAATGTACCAAGTTCGTGATCCAGATGCCCTCTAATTCTCCCTCGGTGAAGTTAGATGATTAATTGTGATGACGATGAATTATCAATGGAATGGAATTATTAACGAAATTATTTAGGCATGAAGCCAGCTGTTCTTGAAGCCAGAGGCTGCTCTGTAATGACTTCTGTCATGTATAAATCTTCAGACACTCAGGGAGGGAGGGTAGCGGGGTAGGGGGATGGGGGATACTGCGGACTCCGGAAGTGAAAATTCAATCTGAGATTTGAGCACAGAGCCACCTCACCTGCTCTGCGCCAGGCCGGCAACCCTCAGGATGAACTCCACCTAGCCGGGCGCGGAGAGACTTCCCGCAAGGAAAGGACCCTCGAATTCTCCCCGCCGCCCCTCTGCGCCTCCTGCCACCAGGGGGCGCCGCTGGCTAACGTCTGGAGTCCAGCAGCACGGCCTTGAGCCCTGTGACCACAGGACAGACTCTCCGCTCCTGTTTCCCCATTCGTGAAACGGCACGGTACTAATTCTGTGCGATAACGTTTATTTTAATCCAAGCAAATACCCCATATTCCTAAGATATTTCAGGGAGGTCACACACATCACCCTCCAACCAAAATTTACCCAAGTACCAGGATCAGGCCATAGAGGGGAAACTGAGGCCCAGAAGGGGTGATGACTCACAAGTGTCAGAGGCCTCCTTTTCCCTAAGGGGAGACTAGACGGCCTCAGAATCAGAAGATAGAGAGGGCCTTCCTTGAAGGAGAATTCTGTGCTTTTGTTACTGTTCTAGAAAAGGGAGAGAATTTGAGGGAGCCAACAGCAGGCCCTGGGGCCAGGGAGAACCAGGTTCCTTAGACCTGAAGACAGAAACCACAGCAACTTTAAGCAACAGCCAGTGCACAAGCAGTGAAGGCTAAATCAATGTTCAGAGACAGTTCCTGACACAGAGCCCTCTCTTTCCTGGCCCCTACCATCACCCCCCTATCACCACCAGAACTCCAGAGCCAGAATTGGGTCCAGAGGAAGTTGGTGCTGAGAACCCCCCCATTCAAATTCTTGTTCTCTTTCAGTGAGCTGCCTGGTAGACTTAGGGGAGGTATCTAAGGGAGGGGTCATCTCCTCGAGACTGATTCCCCATCTCCTTGTGCAGAGGTACCCCAGAGGCACGTAACAGGCAGAGGCCTGGCACACAGTATGTGTCCAGTAGATATCTGATAAAGCATGAAAGAATAAAGTGATGGAGTGGCTCAAGAGTGACCACTGGGCAAGATGGACAAAGGTGCCTGGCAGACACTCCCTTTCTACACCAGGGGTGGAAGTCCAGGAAAGAGAACTCAAGGGCCCTGGAAGAGGCTGTCCCCCACCAGCCTAGCTCCTTGGAGAGCTCTCTCTGCCGATCCCAGGGTCAGAGTGGACCCCAGCCAAGTGCCTCCGATTCAACCCTGAGACCTGCCTGTAGCAAAAAGCCCAGTTGTCTCCCTGGGGAGGCAAAGCAGGGGCCACCTGGGACCTCTTCCTGGAAAGTCCATCCACCCACAAGGGGCCATTAGGTGCCCAAAGTCTCAGCCATTACATTGCCCTCATGGTTCATGCAGGGCTTGCCCAGAGTCCTCTGGTATTCCAGGTGTGGGGCCCCAGGGTCTGGGCTGGCCTCAGAGGAAAGGAGCTCAGTGTCAGGCGACTTTGAGGCCTCCCCATCCAATGCTTCCTCCTCTTCTTCCTCCTCTTCTTCTGCCTCCTCCAGAGTGAGCTGAAACTGAAATCTGTCAGGGCTACCCTGCTTGGGGGTGGTGGGGTCCTCAGGGCTGCGCGGGATCTTGCTCTGATACCACTCGCGGTTGTCCTCCAGAGTGTCCAGCAGGTCCTGTGCATCTGGGTGTACCAGGTCAGCCCACGTCTCCCACAGTGGATGGGCAATATAGTCAATGAAGCCCACCTGTGGGTAATACAAAGTTGAGGGGGTAGAGGTTGCTGAATGGTGCGTCACTGTAGAATCTAAGCCCAGTCCAGGCAGGCCTTTGCCCAGGTTGTTCCCCTCTGCCTGGAATGCCATTTCCCAACTCCTATTCATCCTTCAAAACCCTCTTCAAAAAACCCCTCCTCTAGGACGTCCCCCCTGCCCCTTCTAGGCTTCTCCAACACCTAAGTCTTTCCATCTACCTTAGCTCTGACTCCTTACTCCTCAGGGCTGATGAATGTGCCCCCAGACTGGGACCTCTTCTAAAATACTCCATGTCACCCAAAACAAGCATTTCCAAACTCCACGAGTAAGTGCAGACCTCTCTTAAAGAATCCCAGAGGGAATATATCCTGGGACACATCAGACCCAGCCTAGTGCAGATGCTTAGGTCACATTGCCTCATCTGCCAGCTTAGGATCAAGACAAGAATCATAGGGTCCGCTCAGCCACTCCTTTCTCATCCCTCTCCCCAGTGCCCACCAGCTCGAATAAGTCACTCTCAGACCTGGGACTTCTCCACTGAAGCTGTGTGCTTATCACACATGGGGCTGATGTCCAGGCCTGATTCCCGTTCAGAGTCGCCCTGCTGGAAGAACTCGGCCATGATACGGTCTGTCCACTGGCGGTAGAGTGGTAGCGGCTTGGTGGGGTTGCTGAGGTCAGCACAGTGCACCAGGCTTTGCAAGACCTAGTGAGATCGAGGCTCGGGAGGGCTCAGGCCAGGCCACCCCCAGGCCTGGTACCTGCCCTAAGGAGGCTGATGCCATGGACACACCCATCTTACAGGTGGGGAAGCTGAGGCCAGGGAGGGGAAGAGGTGGCTAAGACAAAGGCACATGACCATAGGTGCCTGTTTCTTCAAGTTGGGCGCACTTCATATATGGAGCTAACGGAGAGCTGTGGAAATCAGCCCAGGGCTGCCCAGCCACACACCTGGATGCGGTCAGAGTAGTTGTCTAGCAGCAAGACTCCAAGACTTGTCACCTTCTTGGTCTCCACCATGGTCTTGAGGTCAGCCAGGAGGTTCATGTGTTTGGACATGTCTGTGGCCAGCACCTGGAGGCAGGCAAGGGAAGATGACAGGTATGAAGATAATGCCTGCCCCATTCCCATTCCCCACCTCGCAGATGCTGTATCCACTTGGTTCTTCAACCCTCTGAGCCTCAGTGTCCTCACCTGAGAAATGGGGGCATGTAACGAGATTCGTTGCAAAACCAGCTCACAAAGAGGCTGAGTCAATAGTCCCTTCTCCAAGGTTGCTGGACTTGTGGGACACGTGGGACAGGGCATAGAGGAAGGAGATTAAACCTGGGGGCTAAGATGAGTGTGCCTGAGGGCAGTAGAGAGACCGCACTGATGACAGGACCAGTGCAAAGGCCCTGAGGCTACACAGAGGAGACAGTTGTGCCTGGAACAAATGAGTGCAGGAGCAAGAGAGGAGCAAGTGAGGGTGATAAGGGTGGGGAGGGCCTCAGGGGGGAGTGGGGGATTTATCCAGAGGGCTGTGGGAGTCACAGGTGTACTTGGTGCTCCTCAACTTCTCTCTGGCTGCTGCGTGGCTGGGAGGGCTGTTTTCAGCCATTAGAAGGGACGTTCAGCCTTGAACACGACTGTTTAAAAATTACTTAGCTGTACCCCCAGGCTCAGCCCAGGAATGACCCAAGGGTTTCTTTGAGAATCAGATAGAAGTCTCCAATCTTCTCCCTAAACCTCCCATCTGGCCCAAATGATGCTTCTGCTTGGGGTGCCTACTGCCCAAAGCTCCCACTCTCCCTTACCAAACTTTTAGATTTTCTTCACTTGGAGCCTTGGTTTCCTCTGAGCCCTCCCCGCATGCTATTCCCTCGGCTGGAAACACTCCTCTCCATCCTATGATCCTCTGCACGCTGCAGGCCCTGGCTTCAGTGTTGCCTCCTGGGAAAGTCCCCCCACCCTTGAGCACCTCTCTATCATAGGGTCTGTCTACAGGTCCCCCATCATGGCTCTGCCTATGGGCCCCCCATCGTGGCTCCTCCCTATGTGTCCATCTCCCCAACAGTGTAGGTCTCATGAAGGTAAGAATTCTAATGGTCACTGGCAATGGGCAAGTACACAGTAGGTGCTCAATAAATGCTAATTAAATAAATGATTTGAGACACAAGATCACAAAACGTACTGGTGTCTCCCACCTTGAAAAATATCAAATGCAGATAAAGTTGCACCTGAAATCCCAGAAAGAAAAGTTTCTGGGAAAGAAAGAGTTTCCCAGAAAGAAAATTTCCACATAGTTTGCATGTGAATTGCATCCAAGACTTGATTAGCCTAAGCAAAGGCCAGTCAGTCCCACCCAAGGCTTGGACAGTCATAGTCTCATTTTACAAAACCAGGACGCTCAGGCTCAGAATGGGGAGATGTTCTCATCCAACAGAACCCCCAGCCATGCCAAAATCACCCTCCCATCCATTACTGTGATCTCACTATGTCAATGACCATCCTGCGCAGACTCAGTCGCTGCTTGGTGCTGAGGTTCTGAAAGATGTCACAGTTCTCTGCTTGGAGCAGCTTGAAGCCCACAGCCAGGTGGTGGTTCTCCAGCACAGAGGCATCATTGTACATAAGTGCAAGCTCTGAATCTGTGGGGCAGGTGGAGAGTCTCAAGACCTGCACACTCAACCCACTCCACCCAAAGGCTGGCTCTGTAAAGTCCTGGCAAACTCCTACTCATGCATTGAAGTCCCAGCTTTAATGCCCCCCTCCTCTAGGAAGCCTTCTAGGACCCTGTCTCTCCCCATGGCCCTGACCTCGTTCTTTAGGGCTGGGGGCATCTGTGTTCAGCTCTGCCTGCTTGAGACTGCTGACTCCTTGGGGACTTGGCATGGCAGGAGAGAGTGCTGAGTGCTGGTTGAATGAACTACTGAGTCAGGGCTCCACTCTTTATTTCCACCTCTCCAGGGATGTATCAATACATAAGAGGTACCTAACCATTGCTTACACCTCCTAAAGGATCCTAAACTTTAGAATCTCAGTGGGCTCACATCAGCTCTGCCACATTTATTATTCTCTCCTTTATTGGGTATCTGCTGTATACCTAGGCCTGCTCTGAGCACCGAAGGGAGGGAAGATTGTGGCAGCTGTTTCACAAACAGGCAGACTCAGAGCAGAGATGGGACCACCTAACACCACTTGATTGACAGGTGGTGGCAGGGCCCAGCTCCCTAACTCACTGGTGTTAATGAGAAACTGATTGGAGACCCCCGGATGGTCCACGTCATGGATGGCACTTGCAAAGATGGCAGCCAGGACTTCCAGGTCTGTGAACACGGCCTGAGTGGGCATGGAGCATAAGAGGTGAGGGAGAGGGTCTCTGTGCCCCGCACCCCCCAGAGCCGCCTGCAGCCCCAGGGCCCTACCTCGAGCGCAGGTGTGGCCAGCAGCACGTGTGTGGACTGGGCCACATCAGCAGCATGTAGGCTGTTGTGGTAGGCCACATCTTTGTGGTAGTGACCCTCCAGCATCAGTAGGTAGGTGGCAAGCGTGTCTGCTGGGATCTGAAATGTCTTGAGCAGGTCCCGCTCCTGGTCCATCACAGGCCCCTAGTCAGGGCCTCGGCCTCTGGGTGGCAGCACACACTATTCCTATGCCTTCTCTCCTTCTGAATCCCTGGGCATCTCTCAAGTGCCCCCTCTTCCAGGATGCCTTCCTTGCTTTCCCTCTGAATTCCTTTGGTCTCTGTCCTTCCCCTCTTTCTCACCTCTGACTGCACAGTTGTTCCCTCCAGACTGGGTCCCTTCAGGCCTGACCCAAGGCTGAGTTTTGTTCATAGTCAGCAATGAACTGTTAAACCTAATGAACTCCTATCCATCCTTCAATGCCCCTACTCAAATGACCCCATTCAGACAGGTTAGGGAGGATTTGAGGATTATGTGTCCCCTGAGGTCCTGAGGTAGGAAGAAGCGTAGGAGACCCAGGGTATCAGAAGCCGCGGGCAGTGGAGGTACCTGAAAGATGCTGAACATGACAGCTGTGAGAGGCCGGTTCCCACTTAGCTCGGCCACCTTGAACACATCAAGCCCCCACTTGTTGGTGTCTTCCAGTTCCTAAAATGTGAAGGACTGGACCTTAACTCCAGCCCAACTTCCACAGACTCTGGAGCCTCGACCCTCATCCCAGGCCTCAGGTCCTACCATAAGCCCCATCTGGTCAGTATACAGGTAGGAAAACTGAGGCCCAAAACAGGGTATCCACACAGAGCAAGCATCCAAACCTGGGTTTCAGCATTCCCACTGGAAACCCACCTTGGCCAGCTTCCCCTCCTGATCCGTCTGGACCCCAAAGCGTGGGACAGTGGCTGTGGAAAGACTGGAACTGTGGGGAAGTCCACTCAGGCTGCTGATCTGGGACATGGGCTTTGGGGGCTCCGCGGGGATCGCTCTGGGTAACTCCACCTCAGTCTTCTGCTCTGTAGGGGGGGCAGGGTAGGACTCAGAGAAGTCAGTTCACCTGCTAGCGTTAGTCTGCTTGGCCTCAGGTACTGGACCTTGCCAAGCCTTGAGATCAGCTTATTGCCTTTTTACCTGAATCAAAGTAATCTCAGAGTAAAGTCCTGTCTGGCCTGTAGCTACACTTCCCCTCTGTTTAAGGTTGATCTCAATAACCCCTTCTGCTGGACATGCCTCTGGGCATCTGGAGCTTAGTTTTTTTTCTGGAAAGCCAAATGTCCTTTCCATCTCCCAAACTGGAGACCCAGCTGCGTGGTTCCTGCTAGCTCCTCCTTGGCAAACTTCTACTCATGCTTCAGAACCCTAACTTTAATGTTCCCCTCCTCCTGGAAGGTCCTCCTGTTCCTCTCTCTGGTCCCCCATAGGGCTGGAGGTATCCGTGTCTGGTCCTATCTTCCTCAGGTGAGCTCTGTAGTAGAAGCCTTATCTTTCTCTTCCCTCTTCCTATCTCTGCAATCTGCCTAAGCAGTGACCCACCATAGCTCACCCAGGAAGGTTTGGGATATGTACTCGGACACTTGGTTCCCTGAGCGGCTGGTTTCAGACAGGTGAGTCAGCTCCCGGTTCAGCATCCGCTTGAACTGCAGGGGAAGATGAGGACAGTGGTGATGGGGCCCCGTGGGCAGAGGCAAAGGGTCGCAGTTATCTGGCCTCCCTCACCTTGTTGGAGGCCATCTCCCCCACGGAGTGCCGCGTCTGCAATGTCTCCAGCTGATCCAGACACCAGTCCAGCTCGTCCAGTGTCTCCAAAGCCAGCTTCTGCCCAGTGTCTTCTGGGAGCCAAGTTGATCAGGGGTCTGCCCCACCTCCCACTCGGGAACCCCGCATCCCTCCTGCCCCCGTCTCTGCATCTGGACCCTGCAGCTCTTCCCAACGAGGCCACTCAGGATCCCCGGCTCTCTCCATCCCCAAGGGTGTTTGGGAGAAGAGGGCTTAGAATTAGCACAGCTCAAAGATTCCTGGATGGAGGTCACCATAGAGAGGAAGTTAACAGCTGTCCCACAGTGGAAGGAGGGGATAGGAGTAGGCACATTACCTGTTGGTGGAGGGGGCTGGCTGCCAGACGGGGTGTTACAGACACACGCCTGCCTGCAGTACAGAAGGCTCAGGAGTGGCCCGCCCCGCCCATAGGGCCCGCCCCCAAGACCTCCAGGCCCCGCCCCTCCTACGCTACTCCCCGTGCCCGCCCCGGAGAGTTGCCAGCTGCACCCCTTCCGCCCACGCCCAACTCTGCTTGGCCCACCTTTTCTTTTGAACCCGCCCCCTGCGTACTTGGCTGCCCCGCGATCTTGCAAGTGGGCAAGGGCCGCAACGTTGCTCCGAACTGTCCGCAGACTGGCTAAGACCTACCGGGAGAGGGGTGGTCAGCGTTGGAAAGAGGGGGGCGGGTCGGCTCTGCCTGCTTGACACACGATGGAAGGAAGAGGCGGGCACTCACCTGGGCAAAGGGCGTCACAATCAGGTCTTCTCCGTGCCTGTAGGGAGATGGGACATGGAAGGGCGGTCAGGAGGAGCCCTCCCAAACTTCCCCATCTTCCAGCTTTTACCCACACTGTGCCCTCAGCTGAGCGCGTCCTTGGAGTGTCTTCCTGGAAGTCCCTAGTCTCCCTCACCCGATGCTTCTCTGAAGGCCACCACAGCCTCTCTCACAAGTGGAGAATCTGAGTACCAGGGACAACAGGAGTCTTAGAGGCAGGAAATGATGGCTACTAGGAAGCTCAAATCAAGGAATTTGTTGGGTTGCTGTTAACTGACTTTAATGCTTCTGGATCACCACCCAACCCCAACCTGGAGTCAACCACACCACGGGATAGCACTCTCATCCTGCTCAGTTGAGTGAGTGAGTTGTCTGGCAAACTGCCATCTAAACTTCAAAGCCCAGCTCCGATGGTCACCTGAAGGAGGTATGTGAAACGGAGCAATAAAGGAAAGAAGGAAATAGGAGGAGGTGTTATCCCACCAGCCTCAAACTCACAGGTCGCTGGCCACGGAGGAGTTCCGAGACATGGTTTTGGATGACAGTTCATAGTCACTGTCTGAGCGGTACAGGAAGGACTCTCGCCTCTGACTGTGCTGGGCAGGTGCTTGGACGATCCGGCCAAAGCCAGATCCGGCCTGAGCGTCCAGGATGCTTCTCCCACACGAGAGCCCATTTTCCAGGTCCAAGCTGAAGGCAAAGGAGACATGGTCAGAGCCAAGGGTCCTGGCATGTGGATGCCACGTCGTAGTCTAAATCCATTTTCTCATGTCCATCCTAGGGCAGGGCAGGAGTAGCCTGCAGCTTGGTCCACCTGTCCTACAGTCATACCCACACTAAGGGACACAGTGCCCCTCACGCCTCCATCTCTGCCTCTGAACCCGAGTCTTTTCCACTGGGACTAATCTGGACTCCAGCACGTTGAGTTTTGGATTTGTCTCTAAGTAGCTGTGTGACCATGGGTCACAGCTTTGCTGTGGACATCAACCACTCTGTTTCTAATATGGGTATCGTAGACTACATCCAGGCTTGTCAAGTGGCGCGAGTGGTGAAGAACCCACCTGCCAATGCAGGAGACTTAATAGGCATGAGTTTAGACCCTGGGTTGGGAAGATCCCTTTGGGTAGGACACGGCAACCCACTCCAGTATGGAGAATCCCATGGACAGAGGACAGAGGAGCCTGGCGGGCCACAGTGCATAGGGTCACAAAGAGTAGAACGCAACTCAAGCAACTTAGCACGCGTGCAGACTTCATCCCCAGGACACTTTTGCTGCTGCTGCTAAGTCGCTTCAGTCGTGTCCGACTCTGTGTGACCCCATAGACGGCAGCCCACCAGGCTCCCCCGTCCCTGGGACTCTCCAGGCAAGAACACTGGAGTGGGTTGCCATTTCCTTCTCCAATGCACGGAAGTGAAAATTCAAAGTGAAGTCACCCAGTCGTGCCTTTAGGGAGTTATAACCGAACACCTGAGGAGGGCAACAGGCGTCCGTAACTTACCCAGATTACTAACGGTAAGTTCATGGGGACTGGAAATGACTTCCTGGGCTTTCCTCTCAGGAGGATGGGGCACACTGGAAGGCCCCCCACAGCCAGGAGAGGCCCCAGCCCCAGCTATCCCCAGCTATGCCCTGGACCACCTGTTCCTTACCCCAGCTCCAGGCCCTCACCCTAAACCATAGTATAGTCCCACCCCCATCTCATCAACCTCGCCTCCAGCTCACTCAGCCCCATCCTTAGCTCCCCAGTTCCTCAGCTTTATTTTCGGCCTGAATGCTTTGTCTGTTCTCCTCTTCCTCCAGGCCTTTGCACAGGCTGTGCCCTTTACCCAGGGCACCTCCTCCCCTGTTCAAGGCAATCCCCAACCCCACCCCACTATCCCTCAGCCCCATCTCTCCCTCCAGCCACACTCTGACGAAGTAGGGGGGATCTAGGCCTCTCCCCCTTGGAGTCAGAGGTCAGAGAAAGAATGGCAGGGGGCGTGGGGCTTGAACAGAAGTGTGAGGAGTTTGCAGCCAGAGAGAGGGGCTGCAAGTGGGTCACAGAGAAGGGAGCAGGCAGGAAAGGCGGAGACAGAAGTCCCGGGGTCGGGGGGGAGGGACGCCCAGAGACAAAGGACCCCTAGCCAACCCAGTGTGCACCTGGTCCCCTGCCAGGTCATCCCATCCAAGTCCACTGGCTGGGATCCGCGCCTGTAGGAAGGAGGACTCTGAGCAGGGAATTGGGTTCAGCCCGAGTTGGGGAATTCGGCAGGATTCAGCCCGATTCAGTCGTGAACCGCCGAGTTGGACTAAGTTGGGTCTGGTCATACAGAATCGGGCCTCTTCCCTTTGAGTTCGCTCACTGTGCTTTGCTGTGTTTAGTCTCTCAGTCGTGTCTGACTCTTTGCGACCCCATGGGCTGTAGCTTGCCAGCCTCCTCTGGCCATGGGATTCTCCAGGCAAGAATACTGGAGTGGGTTGCCATGCCCTCCTCTAGCGGGTCTTCCCAACCCAGGGATCGAACCCAGGTCTCCCTCATTACGGGCGGATTCTTCATCGTGGCCCTAGGCTCGGATCTGGTCTTACAGGATTGGGCCTCTTCCGGCTGAGTTCGGTCGGGTGAGTTCGGTCGAATTTGGCTACCTCCGACTGCACTCCGGTATGTTCGGAAGCTTTCGGGTATGTTCGGCTGTGTCCGGCCGCACGAGGTTTTCGAGCAAGTCGGGGTGGCGCTCCATTCACGTCGGCACATTCGGCTTCGTCCGGCCTCACTCGGGTGTTCGGCTGTGTCCGACCGCTCTCGGCCCGTTCGAGTTGGGCTCTCTCAGAAGTCCCCACTTGCAGAGCTTCTGAATTCCCGCCTCGTGACGTCACCGGAGGGGCAGGGCGTCCTTGCTCTGGAGTGGGCGGGGTGGCCGGCGGAGACTCCTGCGGGCGGTCTGCTGGCGGTGGATACCCTAAACCTGCGATCCAAGGGAGAGGCCCGGGAATGGCTACCACCTACCCTTCCCTCTCCTCTCCCCAAAGATTCTGGAAAAAGCGCAACTATGGATAAATAGGGAAACTGAGGCCAGGAGGGGTCACAAGGCGCTGGGTTCGAATCCAAAAGCGAGTGCGGAGAGTTAGAGCTGAGCCGGGGTTTTCTCGGCGCGGACGACGCTGTTTTTCTTTCTGCTCTAAACTTAGCCAAGAGCGGCGGGGTCAAGCCGTGGTTCCATGACGCGGACGGCGGGGAGAAAGTCGCACGGACTGTGGGAACGGCGCGTCCGTTCATCGGTTAGACAGGTAAACTGAGGCACAGGGGCCTCGGAGAGACCCGCCCTCCTCCAGCCTCACACCCTTGACGTCCTCGACGCCTTTGTGCTCACTCCCAAGCCCTCGACCGGGACCCCTCTTTGCAGGTGGCTGGTGCACCGGGGGGGTCCTCCTGAACCCGGAACCCTACTCTGGCCTGAAACGGTGCCATCAGGGACCACCATCACGACTGACCCCCCACACACACACACACACCAGCTGTCACTGGCCGTGTGACCTTGGAGAAGGGACCTTTAGTCTCTGAGCCTCTAGGGGCCAAGTTACCAAGTTGAGTGCTAAAGCTGCGGGAACCAAGCGCAAAGTACCAGACCCCGTCGGCGCCCACCAACCCCACCTCCAACCCCAGCCTCTGCCCCGCAACCCACGATGTTACAGTGGCTTCTTGAAGGGCCGGAATTTAAACCCAAATCGGCGGGACGAATCTTTGAGGGAGGCAAGCAAGTGGGGCTGTGCAGAAGCGGCGTTCCGCACCTATCAGCTCTCAGCCTGGGACATGCAACAAGACCTCTTACATCGCGAACACCCTGCCTCAAAGTCCTCCATCAAATCACGTCTTCCTCTGAGGACACCAAGGGCTTAGTGTGAGGCCACCAGGCCGCCCCGTTGTTGGCACCGAGGCAGATGGCCGGGGCAGACCAAGGCGGGGAGTGACCCTCATCCCTTCACTGCCTGGTCGTTCAGCCCGCCTGCCCCGGGTTGGCAAGGGTCAGAAGGAGACGTGAGCCTCGGCCCGTCCTGCTCCAGGCCACGCAGCTGGAAAGGGACAGACGGCTGGTCCCCTGGGCATGTATCCAGGCGGTGGGTGGAGGGAAACAGATGGAGAGAGAGAGAGGCAGTCATCAACTAAAAGAGACAGAGATAGAGCAGGGGCAGAGAGATAACCCCTAAAAAGGGGCAAAGGAGTAGAGCTTTTATGCCCTGACCCTCCAACCTGGCTCCCACTGTCCTTGACTCTGCCCTTCCCACCTCCAGCCCGGCGGTTCCGATGACCCCTGCGAGGCCCTGTCTCGCCTCACCACAGTGGATGGGCCACGGTGAAGCGCCGCTGCAGGCGGATGCTCTGGTTCACCAGGAGCTTCCTGAAGAGCCCAGGGGAGCCGCGCGGGGAGCCCCGAGGGGAGCTGGGCCCAGGGGCCGGGGCGGGAGCAGGGGGACCCTGCATCGCCAAAACAGCGTGGAGGCTGGACTCAGCACTGGCTGCGCGGGACCTTTTCTGGACAGCCACGGGGGCGGGGCCCGGCGGGGAGCGAACCCAAGGCGCACCGGCCCCGCCTTCGCGGCGGGACCCGCTCAGGGACGCCCCCACGGGGACAAATGGGGAAACTGAGGCACTGAGCTAGACGGGGCTCTCTGCTTCCCTTCTTTAGGAGAGCGCAGAAACCGCATCTTACACCACTTCCCTCTGTCGGCATGTCCCCCAGAAGTGCAACTTGCTGGGCTGAAAAGAGAGATACGGAAGTCAAAAAAGGAAATGCCCTCCATTATCAGGGAGTCTCCGAATATGCTGAGGGGCTGCCCAGATCTCACACAGTACTTTCAATCCCCCTCTGCCCATTTTCCAGATGGGGAAACTGAGGTCAGAGCCACCAAGATCCTGCCCAGAAACTACAATCCTTGAATCTTTTGTCGGGTGGGAAAACTGAGTCTTGGAGAAAGGTGGAAACAGACTCAAGTCTTCACCTCAAGTCTCCTCCCCCTCTCTCTGTCCCCCTCCACAAGCCCCCACGTGACCTCCACCTGCTCTGACACACTCCAGTCCTTGTCTCTGGATCTGTTTCCCTCTCCTGCTGTCTCCACTAGACAAACATCCGCACTCTCCTCCTGCCAGGCCTTCTGCCCTGTGAAGCTTCAGCTGCCACAGCCCACCCCATGAAGGACCCCCGAAAAGGGAAGCTTTGTCCCTAGTGTCTGGGATGGGGGTGGGCATTCAAGAGTCTGTACCAACCGGCCTACCCTTGGATTGCTGGGGTCAGGTGGTCCTGTCTCATTCTTTAGAAAATGAAACCAAGTCTCGGAGAGTGTCATGCTTGGAGGTGAGGCCCAGAACACCCACCTGCTGGTGACTGACGTCACCAAGGTGCAAGGAGACTCGGCCTCCCAGCTGAGGCCCCACAGGAGCCCTGGGCTTGACTGTGTCCTGCTGTGTGATAACAACCCCCCTGCCTGAGCCTTGCTCCAGAGGATTTCACCAGTTTGGGGGTGCCCAGACAAATGCCATCCAGGTTTCTGGCAGTCCTGGGGAGATGTGAGATATTATTTCAGGAGATCGGGCTTCAGTGGGGAGACCCTGACCTTCCCCTGACATTTCGATCATACTATGCTCCCTGTTGTTTAGAAGAGAAACTGGAGGCTCACAGAGGAGTCACACTGGGGCCCAGGAGGACAGAGAGTCTCAAGGGTCTGGCCAGGAACCCCCTTCTGTCCCCAGGGCCCTGCAACCGGACACCTGGTGGGAATCAGACTCTCTGTCCCCAAGACAAAAATACCATCTGTAGCTGCTGTGACTGGACCTAATTATAGCTGGTCCCCAGGGGATAAAGGCAGCCAGGCTCAGCCTAGTTGAGAGACTGGGGTTGGGGCCAAGGAGGCTTGACACCACCCCCAGCCCTGTGGGAGAGGCTCAGGATGCTCTCGTGGCCCCAAGGAGACACTGAGTCACAGAGAGATTCAGCCCCTTTCCTGAGTTCAGACACAAAATAGAAGGTTAAGACTAAACACATGGGTACAAACTGAGCATTTCTTGCTCTTCTGGTGCTGAGCCAAGAGCTGTACATGTAAAAGCCATTTGATTTTCAGAGCACCTCTATAAAGTGGGGACCAGTATTCTCAGTTTGTGGATGGGGAAATTGAGGCACGGAGGAGGGTGCTCACTGCCTGAAGTCACTCAAGCCTGGGTTGGCAGACTCCCCAGCCTCTCCCAACTTAATGCTTAACTAGCTCCATTCCCTGAGTTTGAGCAAGCTCCAGGAGTTGGTGATGGACAGGGAACCCTCACGTGCCATTCTCCATGGGGTCGCAAAGAATTGGACACGACTGAGCAACTGAACTGAACTGAGCTGCATCCCCTGTGTAGTCCCAGATGCTACTCTGACATGAAATGCTTTATCCATAGTTTTAATGTTAACGCTTCATTAATAGATTCAACTTTAAATATTTTATGACCAGTTTTAACAGTAATGCTTTTACTGTTATCAGTTGCCTTTTGGATGGAGAAACAGCTGCAGAGCCAAGACTCAGCATTCAAAGCCTGGCCTGCCTGACCTTGGGAGACTCCAAACTTCACCTAGGAGGGCAGAGGCCAAAGAAGGTGCTGACATGACTCTGTCTCACCCTAACTTCGTCTCTGCATGCTATGTGACCTGGGGAGATGACCAGCAGTCTCTAGCGCGCTTAACACATCAGTGTCTCCGTTTCCCGTATTTGAGCGAGCCTCTTCCTTGGGCAAGTACTTATCCCCTCTACCACTAGGTGGCCCTAGTGAGACAGGAGGCGGGTGCTGTCACCCCGTTTTCAGAACAAATGCACCCTGGTCTGGAGAGGAGAGGTGACTTGCCTAAGTTTCCCTGAAAAATCTAGAGAGAGAGGAGTGGAGGTTGAGTCCCACGTGCAGGCGCTCACAGGGGTAAGATCTCACTCTCCTCTGCTCCAGATCCTCCCGTGGCTCCCCACTGTCTTCACTTCTGAATCTGCACCTCCCTGGAGGCCTTGTGTAGCCTAACCCCTGCCTGTCTCCCCAGTCTCCTCCTCTTGGCTTACTCTGCTCCAGGCTCATCATCTTCTGCTCCTTGCTACTTTTTTGGAAGCATCCAGGCTCATTCCTACCCCATGCCCTCGCCAGAAGCCTCTTCCCCTGCTAACTTTTTTGTTTTTTAGGTCATAGTTGAAGCATTGCCCTCTGCAGGAAGCCCTCCCTGACCAGCTAAATAAATGAATATCCTCAGAGCACCCTCCTCTTATTGGTACAATTTCCTATGTAATGTCCTGATTATTTGATCTGTGTCTGCTCACCCACCAAAGCTTCCCAGGTAGCTCAGCTGGTAAAGAATCCACCTGCAATGCAGGAGACTCCGGTTCAATCCCTGGGTCAGGAAGATCCCCTGAGAAGGGATAGGCTACCCACTTGAGTTTTCTTGGGCTTCCCTGGTGGTTCAGACAGTAAAGAATCCACCTGCAATGCAGGAGATCTGGGTTCATTCCCTGGGATGGGAAGATCCCCTGGGGAAGGGAACGGCTACCCACTCCAGTATTCTTGCCTGGAGAATTCCATGGAGAGACGACCCTGGCGGGCTATAGTCCATGGGGTTGCAAAGAGTCAGACATGACTGAGCAACTTTCACTTTCACCCACCAGCCCCTTGAGGGAAGGACCAGGTCTGTCTTATTCCCAGTTGTGCCCTCCATGGCCAGCATTTAGCAGGTACTCAGTAAATGCTTGAGAAATGATGAGGGAACCTCCCCTCCCACCCTCCAGCCACATTGATCTGTGTTCAGTTCCTCATACATCTGATCTTCTTGAGTCTGAGGCTTTGCACTTTCTGTTCCTTCTCCTTGACATACCGTTCCCTACACACCTCAGCAGACTTCACTTTATCCTTCAGGCTAAGCTTAGATGTCACTTCTTCCAAGCAGTCCTTCCTCACCTCCTGGCCCCAGCTGCTGGGTCAGAAGCCTCCTCTGGGCCCTTTGGCACCCTGATCTCATTCCATCACAGTATAGATCACTCTGTATGGTCTCCAGCTGGTATGTCTGTCTCTACCATTAGCCTATGAGCACCTGCTTGCCCTTGGGCTGTGTCCCCAGTCCAGGGTGTGGCACACTATTGAGCTATTGAGCTGTTAAATAAATGTTTGCTGAACAAGATACTCAGACCTCCCAGACTTGTGTGATCCACCTGGGGTGGTGGGGAGGCAAGGCACAGCTGAGGACTATGCTCTGGCACAGAATGTTCTGGACAAAATTCAAAACCTATGAGGTTTTGTGTTTGCATTTCACTGATGACACTGAGACTCAGGGAAGCACCACCACTTGCCTGGAAGTGCGCAGAACAACGGCCTTGAACCTCGCTTCCCCAAGGGCTGAGCCTCTCCCACCATATGTGCACATATACACACAGGCAGGACACACACACACAGGAACACACCCCACCATGCCTGCCTTCCAGAGCCATGTGATTCTCCCCCCAAATGGGCCCAAACCTAGTTTCTGTTTGTTCTTTCTGGAAGATGGAAAATCATGAGTCACTGGGAGGGAGGGGAGGAGGAACTGAGGGTTGGAGGGTGGGGGCAAGGGGCCTGCTGGGTCACCTGGGAAAGCTCCAACCCTATGGGTTGTGGGGCCTGGCTGCCCCAAACACCAATCAAGGCTGCTGGAGGGCCAGCCTGGGGTGTTAGGCCAGGCTTGTTGACCAAGAAGTCAGTAGCCCTGGGAGGTCCGTGGACCAAAGTATTAATAGGAGAAAAGCCCAGAGAGGAAGGGCTTCCGCAGTAGTTCAGCAGGTAAGGAATCTGCCTGCAATGCAGGAGACACGGGTTTGATCACTGGTTTGGGAAGATCCCCTGGAGGAAGAAATGGTAACCCACTCCAGTACCTTTGCTTGAAAAATCCCATGGACAGAGGAGCCTGGCAGGCTACAGTCCACAGGGACACAGAGTCAGACAGGACTGAACGACTAAGCAAACATGCTAGAGAAGAAAATGACTCATTCAAGGTCACCTAGCCTGGTCTCAAACCCAGAGCTCTAGGTCTGGCCTGATTTAGCTCTTCCTCCCATCCAAGGGAGGAAGTGGCTCAGTCTGCCAATGCAGGAGATACAGGAGACACAGTTTCATTTCCTGGGTGGGGAAGATCCCCTGGAGGAGGAAATGGCAACTGGTTCCCGTATTCTTGCCTGTGAAATCCCTTGGACAGAGGAGCCTGGTGGCTACATGTAGTCCAGGGGGTTGCAAAGAGTCTGACAGGAGTGAGCACACACACTCACATACACACACACACACACCCATCCAAGGAGGGCCTGGGAGTCCTGGCCCCTGCTCCTTGGTGATGCTCAGGCCTCTCTGGCCCCCTTAAGGCCCCTGTTTCTCTGCGTTTCTCTTCTTTGTCTTATTCTACCCTCTCTCTCAGTTTATATGAATTAGGAGCAGCCCCCTACACATCTCTACTCCCCTCTTCTCCACCTCATTCTCACACTGGAAGAAATGTCCTGTACTCAGGCTCCCCAAGAGGCTTCCCTCTGATAGCAGGGGATGTGTGTGTGTGTGTGTGTGTGTGTGTGTGTGGCAGGATATGCAAGAGAGGAGGCTCCTCCCCCCAGCACAGCAGACAGCTGACCCTGGCCCTCTAGTATATCTAGCCCAAGCTCCTCTCAAATGTTTTCTGTGACCACAAACCCCACAAACACCCGAGGACAATCCAGGGTCTGCAGGACCCTTGGACACCCAACTGGATCACAGCAAGGACACACCCAGACACAGACACACACGGACACCACAAAGGGAAACGCTCAAGCAGGCACGTAACTGGTATACAAGCGCATACATAACTGGTATTAGCACACCCGAACACATCCCATCACCCACAGAGACACAGCCAGCTGTAGACAACAGATCGGAGCACATACTGAGTCGTAACTGCTCAGACCCACACACGCTCGGATGCAGCAGCACAGTGTCACACAGACCATAAGCAGTCGTGACACCCCCGCCCCCAGCTCCACCCGCCGCGTAAAACAGCCTTTTCCTCTCAAGGGCCGTCCGCAGCCGAGAGGCAGAGACCCCCGCCCGGGGAAAAGCGAAGACCCTCCCCTGCTCCCGCCAGGCCCTGCGCGCCCCTCCCCCACCCTGCGGGAGGGCCCTGCCCCAGCCCCCCTACCGCCGATGGGAGGTGGGCCAGGAGCGCCGCGCCTTCTCGAGCGCCGGCCGCAGGCTCAGGTCCCGCTCCCTGCGGCCCACAGATTTGTCCGGGTCTGAGTGGAAGCGCTGCTGGATGCGGATGGGGCGCCGGGGCTGCCGCCACAGGTGCTTCGGGGCTCTGGCTATGCCTTGGCGGCTGCGAGCACGGTTCAACTCTCGGGATGCCTCTAGCCCTTCTTGGACCCTCGGGGTCTCCATGCGCCGGAACTGGGGACCAAGTGGAGAAGAAGGCACGAGAGCCGTCTCCGGGACGAGCCCAAGTCCGGCCAGAGCCAGGAGTGGAGAAGACAGCGAGGAGCTGTCCGCGCTGAAGGTGCTGAGGGCAGGAAAAGGTAGCAACAGGGGCTCAAGGTGGGGCTGATCCCGAGGAGCTGTCCTCACTGAGGTGGTGCTGAAGGATAGATAGCAGGGCAAAAATAACTTGAGGATACGGGTTGGAGAAAGGGGCTGGGGAGGACCCCTGCGCCAAGAATGGTCTGCCGTCCCCTCTAGAGCTGAACGAAATAGGTTCAAGACATGGACTTGGGGTGAAGACAGAAATTGTCCTCCCGTTTTCTGCCAAACAGAGAGCAGGGAAACAGGGTCTCTGGAAACCCCCAGCACCGAAGTATTGATCCTAACTCCTGATGCTGAAAGTGTAGCAGATTCAGGAGCTCCGAGTGGCAGAGACAGAGAAGAGCTCTCCGCGACCTGTCGGTTCTGAAGGCAAGGCAGGAAGACAGACAGGAGTTCAGGAAGACCTCCAGACCAGGGCGTCGATGGTCCAGGAAATGCTGAAAGCAGTAGTGGGTCGTCAACCTTCCCTTGTGACTGTAGCAAAGAGGTGTCTAGAAGCAAAATCAAGGGCTCTAGTCTTCAGAGGTAGGCACAGATGGCGGTCTCTCTGCTCAGGAAGGTAAACTTAGCAGTTCAGCCCCAGATCAGGTCTCTTTGGGATCTTAAAAGCCCCAAACATGCTGGGCAGGAATCGGAGAAGTAAAGAGAAATGGGGAAGGGCTATGGAAGGGTGCTCCAATGCCTGGGGTGCGCACACAAGGCGCTGCCTCTGGTTGGGGTGGGTAAAGAGGGGCACTTTTTTATAACCACACTGACGCTCAGACCCTCAGCGGAAACGGCAGGATCTCATTTGCCCCTTGACGCCCTGGGCCCCTCCTCACAGCCACAATTCTTGCTATCAAATCTCAGGCCTGCCCCTCCCTTCCCTAGTTCTAGAAACTCAAGGCCCTGCTCACCAGACATTCTAATCTCAGGGGTAATTTTCTGGGAAGTGGCAAAGGGAGGGCGAGCATATTTTCTATCATGGTTAATAAAAGTAGACATAGACAAGAGCAGGTGTAAGAGAGTGGGTGTGGGCTGAGGCAGGGAGGTATTTGGGACCATTTGGTGCAACAGATTCGGGGGTAGGAAGAGCTCTGATCTTTTCAGAGAGCTCACAAGGACATCTCAAGGATATTTCCCATGAAGACTGTCTATCCTCTACCCTAGGATAGGGTTGTTATCTCCCCGAGTGGGAAGAATGGAAAATGCTTGTACCACGGAATCAGACAGAGTCCCAGCTACAATACTACCAGGTCTTGCTGGGTGGTGCCAAACAAGTTGTTCCTCTCTGTCCATTACATCTAGCCCAGTCCCCTGCCCTCCGAAGCTGATAGTGGGAGACAACTTGGTCCAGTGGTGGGGGATGTGGGTTCTGCCACTGGCTGGCTCAGGCTTTCCCTCCCCAAACCTGTTTCTGTTCCAGAAAATGGGGATAATGATGGTGTTCCCATCTCTTGGCTTTGTTACAAGGATGAAAAGGAATGTCACATGTGAAGGGTCAAAGACCAGGAGCTGTCCACACCAGATCCCCTCTCTCTTACCCACTGCTGGTGCCCATCACAGCCTGGTGTGTCTATTTTATAAATAACTTCTGAATCTGCCTATTTCTCTCCAGCGAATGGCTCCCATCCTGGTCCAGTCACCATTATCTACTGCCTAGAACTGCCAAGATGTCTTAATTGGACTCCTGTTATTTTTACTTCTGCTCTTGACAGTGCTTCCCTACAGTAGCCACAGGGAATTTTTTTTAAATGCCAATCTGGTCAACTCATTCCCTTGAAGACCCACCCACGGCTTCCCCTTACACCCCATAAGATCTTGTGTGGTCAAGCCCCTGTCCACCTCTCCGGGCTCCCCTCCCATCTTCCAAGCACACTGGTCCATGTTCAACTCATGCACCTGATCCTCCTGAGGCCAAGACTCCATACATTCTGTTTCTTCTAATTGGTACACACTTCTGGCTTAGTTGGTAAAGAATCTACCTGCAATGAAGGAAATCTGGGTTTAATCCCTGGGTTGGGAAGATCCCCTGGAGTAGAAAATGGCAACTCACTCTAGTATTTTTACCTGGAAAATCCCATGTACAGAGAAGTCTGGCAGTGTACAGTCCCTGAAGTTGCAAGAGTGGGATATGACTTAGCAACTAGGCCACCACTCCCTTGTACTCCTGGCTGACCTCTCTTCATCCTTTAGGCTAACTTAGATTACACTTCTTCATCCCCTTCCCCTCCCTCCACCTTGCTGGGTTGGAAGCCTCCTCTGGGCTCCCTTATCACTCTGATCTCTCCAGTCCATCTCCACCATCATCCTGTGAACACCTATATGCCCATGGCTATGTTCCCAGTATGAGGTCTGACACACAGTAGATGCTTAATAAAAGCTTGTTGAGCAAGTTAAAGAAAGGTCCAGCTAGACAAGACACTCTCTTTCTCCTGGGACAGGCCCCCTTGATCCCCACAAGCCTCCTGACCTGCCTGGGGTTAGGCCATGGCTTTGTTAGTTCCCTCCAGCCTTGACGTTGAACGCCACACAGGCCCAGGGCCCCATGTCTGCAGCGGTCCTGAGGCGGCTTGACAGCGGCGGCAGCAGTGGGGTCCCTGAGAAGCGTATCCAGATGACGCCACTGCCAAAAGGGCTCATGGGGCCAAGTCAGAATCAGCCAGCTCCTTGACTGGCTGGGGAGACAGCAGCAAAACCTGAGCAAGTTCCCAGGTGTGGGAGCTCCCTGGAACCCTGGGGACAAGGAGCCTCTGAGATATCTTCACCAGGTCTTGTGTGGTCAAGCCCTTGCCCATCTCTCCAGGCTCCCCTCCTACCTTCAAGCCACACTGACCTATGTTCAGCTCATGCACCTGATCGCCTTGACTCCAAGACTTTGCACATTCTGTTTCTTCCAGAACTGATATTCTGTCAGCCCAGATTCCTGGACTGATGCAGAGAGTTGTATCTCAGTCGTTTTCCCCTCAGTGAATTTCCTCTCTCAGCCTCAGTTACCCCACTGATGAAATGGGGATGTGGATCTGAAAACTTGCAGGATATGAATAGTGCCTGGCCCACAGTAGGCACTGAAAAAATATTTTTTATCAATCAATTCATATACAGTATATTTATTGTTTATACCATTACATACATATATCATTATTTACTATAATAATAGGTACTGTAATGGTATTCTAGCATGTCTTACTATCATTAAAATGTAAAGATAAGACATGCAGTAAATAAACAAGTGAATAATGGCAGTACCAATAGCTCCTCTTTCTTACACACTCATTCCACATAGGTGGTATTCTAAAGACCCCTCATGGATCAGTTCACAAGAACACAATGAGACCATTTTGTACAATTATCCTCATTGTACAAACAAGAAAACTGAAGCTCAGAGGTTAAGTAACTTGCCCAAGGTTGCAGGTGGTAAGGAAATGGTGGAGATGAGATTCTGGATTCTGAGGTTTCTTGTTGGAAGGACTGAACAGGAAAATTAAATGAGATAGTGTTTGCAAACGTGCTCTGGGTAAACACTTGAGACATTTAAAAATCAAATAGGGAACTTCCCTGGTGGTCCAGTGGCTAAGACATCAAGCTTCCAATGCAAGGGGCATGGGTTTGATCCTTGGTCAGGGAACTAAGATCCCATATACTTTGTACATAGCCAGAATATATGTATATATAAATCAAACAGAATCGGGATGAATTGATGCACTCTCCAGCCCAGCAGATCTGAGTTCAAATCCATGCAATATGGTCTAGGCCAAGCATGCTTCAGTTTCCTCATCTGTCAGTAATGAAATCCACACGGATTCCTTGGAGTTGCTAATAACAGAGTCAGCAAGCATATGCCAGCCATAGACTGGGAACTGTCCACAGTGCTGACCCCAGGAAGTAGCGTCAAAACTGGAACCCACTGTCATGGGGCTAGGGGTAAGAGCCAAAGGCACAAATGAGGACTTGAGAGACACAGAGCTCAGAACCAGCCTTCTGCTGCTCTGTCCCTGCACCACTCAAGTGAGTGTGTCCCCACCATCAGACTCAGTATTCAGATGGGGAAACTGAGATCCAAGTGTGGGTGCATACTAAGTCACTTGAGTCTTATGTCCAACTCTTTGCAACCCTAAGGACTGTATCACACCAGGCTCCTCTGTCCATGGGATTCTCCAGGCAGGAATACTGGAATGGGTTGTCATTACCTTCTCCAGGGGATCTTCCCAACCCAGGGATCGAGCCAGCATCTCCTGTGGCTCATGCATTGCAAAGATTCTTTACTTACTGCTGAGCCACCAGGGACGCCCTGAAGGCCAAGACCAGAAGGCTAATCTGGGCCAGAGCCAGGCCAAGGGGGGATGGGGAAGAAGGTAGAAGAAGGGGACATCAGTTGAAACTCCTCTAGGTTCACTTCCTTCCTCGTGAGGTGGTCCCTCTTATTCCCATGTCTCAGAGGAGGGTGTTAAAGCTCAGAGAGGAAATGAGCTGCTAAGGGTCACGCACCTTGGGTGGGGCTCAACTCCCCACTCTCCCTTCAGCTCTTTGCACGAATCTAATCCTCCTAGGATGCAGAACACCTGACTGTTCCCCCACACACACGTCATCCCTCTCTCCCAGGGGCATCTGACTTCTAATGCAGAAATCGAAGTGTTCCATCCTAAGTTCCCCAGGGAGGATCCCTGGCAGCTGGAGGATGTGCAGGGAAAACTGAGGATGGGGAGCGTGGAAAGAGTGGGCTCCTCTCAGAATGGGAAGCCCATGGAGACATCAGGGACTAGGCATGTGATTGGGGGAGGGGCTGTTAATGTTGCTCAGATGTAATTGAGGGTCTTTTGAGGAGAGGACTTTGGGCTGAGACTGGAAAGAGGAAAAGGAGCTAGGCAGGAGAGAGCTAGGGAAGTAGCGTACCAGGCAGAGGGAACAGAACATGCAAAGGCCCTCAGGTGGGGTCAAGCTGGCAGGTTTGATGAACAGTGAGGGGAGGCAGGAATGGAGTTCGAGGAGGTGAGTTGGTGGAAAATTGATGTGGGCCCTCGGGGGTGGGAGGTGATGAGCTGGGTGTTGCTTCTGGGTGTGGACTGAGAGCTCTCAAGATACACCACTTGCTTTATGATTTTTTTTAAAAACATACATTTTATTTATTTATTTAGGCTGAGCCAGGTCTTAGTTGTGACATTTGGGATGTAGTTCCCCGATCATGGATCAAACCTGGGCCCCCTGAATTAAGAACTCAGAGTCTTATCCACTGAACTACCAGGGAAGTCCTTCCCTTTATGATTTTAAGAAGCCTCCTGTGCCTGCCAGGGAGCAGGGACCATTGGGGGAGAATAGAGGCTGGGGCAGCATCTGGGAGGGGGACATGGGCCAGCCTGGGGCCCATGAGTGGATTTGGGACTTGTTTTGGTGGTTGAGAGACAGGCCATAGCTATAGGATGTTCAAGGGGATTCAAAGCTAACTCATGATTTCGATGGGTGACTAGTCACACAGTTCTCTGGATAGGTGGGGCAACCACGACTTAGATGGGGAAGATCTGAGAGGAAGCATCAAAGATCTGGTGAATTCAGGTTTCATTTGAGCATCACATGACTCCCAGGAGAAACAGAGGAGGCAGCTTGAAGTTTGGATCTGGGCTCGTTGGGGTGGGGAGTTGGCTGGTTTTGGGGTGAAATTGACAAGCCAGGCCCTGTAGGGAGCAGCCAATAGCCCTGCAGTGGGTTGGGGTGAGTGGTTCTTCAGCAAGCTCCGACTCCCAGGATCCAGCCCGATTGCTTCTCCCTCATCCAGAGTGAGGTTAGGGTAAGGGTGGCAGGAGGGTGGAACCCTCAGAGCTGCAGGTGGGGGAGGGGAGGGTCCTCTGGGCCTCTGGGCTGCAGCATTAATCAACCAGCCACTCCAGACTAATTGCTTTCCTCACTGAGAGGCTGGAGAGGGGACAGAAGGCCTGGTGGAGGGACAGGGTGGGGGTGGGGGTAAAGGGATTGCGGAGAAGCTGAGAAGCTGGCTTGATTTGTGCATCTCTCTTGTCTCTGAAATCCTGATATGCCCTAGCTCTGGCTGCTAGTACTGCCTCTAAGACAAGCCCCCAATCTCTTCCTTGCCTACTCCTGACCCTCTTGTGGCTCCCAGCACCTCTAGATCACAAGCCACACCCCTCACCACGGCCCCAGAGGCACCACATGCCCTGCCCGCCACTGCCTCTCACCTTCCTCCATCTCCCCTCACTCTACCTGCCCCAGCACCATCAACCTTGTCATACATAGTTGCTCCCTCAGGGCCTTTGCACAGGCTGTGCCCTCCCTAGGAGGACATGCCCTGCCCCCAGCTCTCCCTGTGGCTGGCTCCTTCTTTACATCCATCTTCAACTCAAATGTCACCTCCTCAGAGAAGCCCTCCGTGCCCAACCTGGGAAGCCTCACTCACATTCACCCACCTTCAGAGATTATCCTTTTTCTTGGTTCAAGTTCTCTCTGCCCAGCCTGTGAGTCTCTACGTCCCCAGAACCAGGGCAGGAGTCATTCCATGTGCAAGTGGAATGCCTGATGCTGTAAAAGAGTGTTTCAGGGAATGTCAAAGATCCCCACTTTAAAGAGAAGGAAGGTGCAATTTGGAGAGAGAGCCAGCTGCTAGGGTTCACCAGGGCTGCCTGATCACACACCACAGTAAAGAGGGCAGCCAGGGAGTGTCCTGGGCCATTGGAGCAGTTGGGGATTCATCTCAGTTGACAAGGGTTCAGAGTGCAGGGTCCTGAAGACTCAGGTTCAAACTCACTCAGCCACTCAGCTTAAGGGAGAGAGAACCTCTCTGTGCCTGTTTTCTCGTCTGTAAACTGGAGTCACTTTTCTCTTTCTCCTCCACCTGCTAGCAGCTGGGACATGGCTAAGTAAGGTAAGGTATGTGGGACCTTGCCTGCTGCTGGGACCACCTCATCCTGACTTCTCTCCAGCCACATAATTTTAGCCTTTTTCTTTTTTTTAAACACAAGCATATATAGAGTCCCAGGGGCTTCCCAGGTGGTGGTAAAGAACCCACCTGCCACTGCAGGAGGTGTAAAGACACAGGTTCAATTCCTGGGTCTGGAAGATTCCCCTGGAATGTGAAGATCCCCTGAAGGAGGGCATGGCAATCCAGTCCAGTACTCTGGCCTGGAGAATCCCATGGACTGAGGTGCCTGGCAGGCTCCTGTCAATGAGGTTGCGCAGAGGTGGACATGACTGAAGCGATTTAGCACACATGCTTACAAAGTGTGAATGTCCCAGAGAGGTTACCAGCCACTCAGGCATCAACCTGGGATTCAAATCCAGCCCCTCCCAGTTCCTCACTCACTGCTGTCTTTTACTCCTGCCTCAGCTTCCTTGCCTTGTAAAGAAAGGAAGTGTGAGAGGCTTCACACTCTCCTCACCCTGGACTGAGGACACCCAGACCCCCTTTCCTTGGGCAAAACCTTGCATCCAGACCCAAGGGGACCCTATTGCCTTCCCTCCCCTCAGCCTCCTCCACTGGCCCCCTGCCCCGAAAGCAATGACCGCAGCCAGGGGCTGCATCCTTGGATCAAGCCGCCTCCTCATGGCCTCTCAAGGTTTCAGTCTCCTCACCTGTAAGGGGGTCTTCAGGCTGCTCTGGTGTTCCTAAGTACTGGGACCCCCGCCCCCATGACACAAACAAGACCACCCCACTTCAGTCACAGCCCCACCCCTACTGCTCCCTTGCTTAGCGAGGAGAGTACCGTTCTGCTATGCCTCATGGAAGCCTGAAGGGGTCTTTGAACCTGGGGCGATGAACGTGAGACCTCTGGGCTCCGGGAGCCCAGCTATTCCCCTGTGAGACTCTCCTAGACAGCGAGCCCACTCCCACACCCTGCACCCTCTCCTGGCAGACATTCAGTCATGGTAGCCTTGGCCAGGCCACTGGCACCAGTGTGGGACAACTGTCCGGCCTTCCTCAGGGGCCTCTGTCCAGGGGCAGTGGGTCTGGCACCCACACGTACTCCCCAAGCCCCTCCCGAGTCCCTCCCGGAGTCAGCAGCCTTGGAGCATCAGGACCCTCAGGGAGAAGTCCCCTGGCCCCATGGGCTGTCCATTTAGCTCCCAGCCCAGCTCCGGACAGCCCAGGGTCCCCGCCCTGGTGGAGCCTCTTAACCGTCTGAGCGCCGGCCCTGAGCAGGACACACCCACACCCACATGCTACCCCCAGGACCCAGCCAGAAGTGGCGGGCAGAGAGACCGGGAAGGTGTGAAGGCGTCACCGAGATGGTGTGAGACAGAATGGACAGCAGTGTTGACTGGGGCAGGCGTTAAGTGTAATTGTTCTTGTGTTCGCTTATGAGAGGGGGGGGAGACAGAGAGAGAAGAGGACAGACCCAGAGGGAGAGTCGGAAAGAGAAACAGAGAGAAGGGAGACAGAGAGGCAAAGGGAAGCACAGTTTTGGTCAGAATGGGAGGATTTGGGGAAGGTGAGACGAATTAGGAGATTATGGTTGACATATATATATTACCATGTGTTAAACAGATAATCAGTGGAAAGATGCTGTATATAGCACAGAGAGCTCAACTCGGTGGTCTGTGAGGGGTGGCATGGCAGAGTGGGAGGGAGGTCCCGGAGGGAGGGAATATATGTATTTGTTGTTCAGTCACTGTCGTGTCTGGCTCTTTGCGAGCCCAATTACTGCAGCATGCCAGGCTTCCCTGTCCTTCATCATCTCCTGGAATTTGCTCAAATTCATGTCCAGAGAGTCAGTTGATGTTATCTAACCAATTCATGTTTTGCCACCCTCTTAAGCAGATACCATTTCCTTCTTCAGGGGATCTTCCTGACCCAGGGATTGAACCCAGGTCTCCCGCACTGCCGGCAGACTCTTTACCATCTGAGCCACCAGGGAAGCCCTACGCGGATATACGTATACAGAAATCTGATTCACTTCATTGTACAGCAGAAACTAACACAGCATAGTAAAGCAACTCTTGTCCAAGGAAAAGAAAAAAAGGATGGGAGGATTTTATTCATTCCAGTCCCAGGGGTCTGGAACACAGGCTTCACAGCAGAGCCCATGAGGAACGGCTTCAGGAACATGAAGATGGCTTTCAGGGGTCCCTGGAGACTCTGGGAAAGTTACTTGTCATGCTCTGTTGCCCCAGGCAGATTGATGACCTTCTCTGGTCCTCTGGTTAACACCCACTTCACAGTGGGGGCTGGAGCTGCTGCAGGAACTGGGGGCCTCCAGAGGGGCTGTGGGGTGAGGGGGCACCGTGGCCAGGGGAAAGGCCACCTCCCAAGCTGCCACAAGTTAATGTTTCACCAGACCTGCCACCTGCCCAGGAGGCCCTGCTGCCCCCTAAGCCTCCAAGAATCATCAGAGCGTGACCCTCCCCTGGGCAGGCTTCACCTCCGTGTACTGGGTGACCTTGACCCCCAGCCTCTCTGACCACCCATTTTCACTGCACGGTAAACCCAGCCCCGAGGGCTCCAGACCTGAATTGTGGCCAAGGGACATGGCCAAGACCCAGCCTGAAGCCTCCATGTCCCAAGCTGCTAGAGAATCCTGGAAGGTCCCCTTAGAAGGAAAAGCCCATAACCACGGGGAGCCTGAGCCCCAGGCCTGCCTTTCCCTGAACTCAGTTTTCCCTCCTGAGAGTGAGAAGGAGAGAGAATGGATGCCCCAGGTCAGACCTTGGGAAACAGGACCAAGATAATGAAGCAGTTGAGGAGGAGGTGGCTATTTTCTTAACTGTTTATTTATATTTGGCTGTGTCAGGTCTTTGTTGTGATGTGCAGGCTCAGTAGTTGCCACATGAGGGCTTAGCTGCCCCCTGGAATGTGGGATCTTAGTTCTCCAGCCAGGAATCGAACCCACATCCTCTGTATTGGGAGGCAGTTTCTTAACCACTGGACCACAAGACTGGGGCACAGGGGTAGGGATTGTTTTGACTCCCTGCTCTCTGCCTGCTTCTGGCCCTGTCCAGTCTCCAAGCCTTGGCACAGGCTGCTCCTGCCTCCTGCAGAGCCTCTCCCTCTACTGATCTGCCCTCCTAAAGACCTGAAGTTGGATTCTGGCACGTGCTGCCTGGAAATGCCGCCACGGTGTTCTAGCTAAAACTCACACTCTTTCCCATAGCCCACCTGGTGCTCCATGAATCCCTCCCTCACCCAGCTCTGACCTTCCTTATCTCCTTGTTTCCCAAACACCCCAAGTTTTTCCGACCTACCACGAGGCCTTTGCCTTGCTGTGCCTCCTCCCAGGCACGCCTTCCCTGGTGTTGCCCATGGTGGCTCCTTTATCTCTTTCAGGTCTCAGCACAAATACCACCTTCCAGGGAACTCCCTGGTGGTTCAATGGTTAGGAACTCCATGTTCTCACTACTGAGGGCCTGGGTTCAATCCCTGCTCGGGGGAACTAAGATCCTGCAAGCTGCACCGTATGGCCAGGGAAAACAGTATCCCCTTCCGGAGAGACTTCTCTGCGCTCTCAGCAAACCTGGACACACAGGACCCTGGGATCCAGCTGCAACCCCACTGTGTGGCCTCAGCCATCTGGAATTACATCACTTGGTTACCTAGCTGCTGTCAGTCTTCCCTCTTGAGACCGTGGGCTCCATAAGGGTGGAGCAATGGTCCCCACTGTGACCCTAGCACAGAGTAGACACTCTAAAATATTTGTCAAATGAATCCATGACTCAGGATGCCTCAGAGGAATGATAGAGGCTTTATTCCCCCAAGCTTTGCCCCTCGCCAGATGCCCCCGCTTCATCCACGTCCCTCCCCCTCAGCTTCAAAGACTGAAGATCATTGCAGTGTGTGATGGGCAGATGACCTTCGGCTCACAAGCCCCTGAAGGAGGAACACACACAAGGGGCGTTCAGGCACCAGCAGCCTCTGCAGCAGGGGCCTGCCCTGCTTGAGAGGGCACCCCCACCCCAGTCCAGCCTTCCCCCACCATGGATACCTCATCCAGCTTCTGGAACTCAGACACCCCGTTGTGACAGCGCCTCACTGCCAGTATCACACATCCGATGAGCAGAGCAGACACGAGCAGACACACGGCCACCACCACACCAGGGTTCCTGTGCGACCTGGGGGCCCCAGTGCCACCGGGAGCTGAAGGGAGGGGCCCTGAGTCAGCCAGTGGACCCAACTCTTCTAAGACTGAGACACACCAGGGCCCCAGGGCCTTTTTATTTGTACTGTGCCGCCAGGCATGCGGGATCTTAGTTCCCCGAATGGAACCCACATCTCTTGCAATGGAAGTATAGAGTCTTAACAGGAAAGTCCCTCAGGGCCTCTAAGTCCCTTCTCAGGAGGCGATGCTTACTTCCCTCTCTAGTGGCCTGCTGTAATTATCTTTGTAAGCACGTTTTTGTACCCTTTAACTTTTGTTTTTCTCTTTCTTTTCTTTTGAATATATTTGTCTACAAGGCGTTCGTTTTGTTTGCTGTGTTCCCACTCCATTCTTGGCCACTTCTGGGAGTTCTTGCAAAGTGAAAAAAAAAAAAAAATTTCAACCTAAAACTCAGTTCCCAAGTGCAGTGACTTTCTGAGGATATGTGTAAAATTTGACACTTTTAAAGATGGTTTTATATCCTGTGACTTTAAGCAAAACATTTTTATTTATAACCTAACATTATTAAATTTATAGCAAAATGTTATTAAATTTATAGCAAAATGTTATTAAATTTATAGCAAAATGTTAGTATACTTCTTGTTTGCACTCTTTGCATGTTTTGGAGACAACATATTATTTTGAATGATAGATTTTTCTAGACCCTCTGAAAAATTCTTGGCTTCTGTTGGACCCCAGGGACTCTGTGTAACCACACTCTGCAAATTCCCCACCCTGACCACCCCCAACTAGTACCCCACTCACCCCATTTTGGCCACCTCACTTTCCTTTGGTTGACCTCAGATGCACTAGGAACAGTCCTACCCCAGGGCCTTGGCCCTTGCTGTGCTCACTGCCTGTCCCGTTTCCCTCTAGGTACCGGCATGGTTCCCTCCTTCACCTCCTTCAAACTAAGACCCCTGCCTAGTAGTAGTCTTTTAAAATTTCAAACCCTTTGCATTCACATTTCGACCCTTTATCCTGCTCTACTTTGTTCTTTTATAAACGAATTTACTTATAACCTTATACCTATCTTCCAACATAACCGTTTCCCACAGGACTTGACCCACAATAGGTGCTTAATAAAATGGGCTTGGAATGAAGATCTGACGAGGCTTAAGGGATGGGAGGTGGAGGGTCGGGTCGGGTAGGGAAGAGGTCCGTCCCAGCACATTCTTAGGACTGTGTTTCCCCCTGGTGGCCAATCCCAGAACTGCAATTTGGTACCCCCAGCTATCCCCTCTTGCTGTTCAATGGACTGCAGCACTCCAGGCTTCCCTGTCCCTCACCATCTCCCAGTGCTTGCTCAAACTCATGTCCACTGGAGCGGTGATGCCATCCAACCATCTCGTCTTCTGCCATCCCCTTCTTCTGCCTTCAATCTTTCCATCCCCCTACAGGCCCACATGTCCCAGTACTCACCATAACCAGAGGTCTCAAATGCCCGGTCAGTGGTGGCCAAGGACACAGAGGAAGGCACCATGCTGGGGTCGGGGTGAGTGGGACTCCAAGGCAGGGTGGCCAAGGAGCTAGAACTCAGGGGGCGGGAGGGGGAGGTGATGGCGTGCTCTGAGCTGGGGGAGCCAGAACTGGGGTGGGTGTCTGGCTCTGGTTGTGAGGAGGTGGGCTGGATGGTGGAGGTTGTCCCTGAATTTGAGGGGCTGTGGGAGATTGTGGACTCTGAACTAGGGCTGTTGGGATGGGATGTGGAGCCTGTCTCTAGGTTCTCTGCTTGGTTTTCCCTGACAGAAGGGGAGCTGTAGTTGAAGGGAGAAGTCAGAGGTTTGGAAGTCAAGTTCTCCATCTCTGAGACTGTAAAATCTGGAACGAAAACACCATTGGGGTGTAGGAAGGAGATGATTAGGAACAAGGGTATGCAGCCCTGGCCCTGATGCCCCAACCCTCCGGATGCCTCTTTCCCTATTATGCCAGTAGACAACGCCCACCACTTAGGGAGAATTGGGGGGATTAGTGCACCGTGGGGGTGCTCAGTGGGAAACTGAGGTGTTGGTGTCTGAAGTTCCTTATCTGAGTTCCCACAGCCAGCATTTCAGTCTGGGGTGTACCCTCCCTGCCCCCTAGCTTCAGGGCTCTAGAACTCTTCTGGATATAGGGAATGTCTGCCAACCCAGGCAGCATGCTGGACAACTCTTTCAACCCTTCTGGGACTCAGTTTCCTTATCTTTAAAATGGACAGCACAGAAAGTAGGAGTCTCTGAGAGCTCACGCAGGTCTGATACTCAGTGATGCTGGGCAGCAGAGATCCACCTCTGAGCTCCCAGAGAGTATCGACCCTAATCTCCTTTCCCAGATACCTGGAAGGTCCCCATGGCTACACTCAAGTTTTTAATGGGGGCACTGAGGCCTGAGCTCTAAGAACAGTCAGCAGATATTCATTGGAAGGATTGATGCTGAAGCTGAAGCTCCAATACTTTGGCCACCTGATGTGAAGAGCCGACTCATTGGAAAAGACCCTGATATTGGGAAAGATTGAAGGTGGGAGGAGAAGGGGACGACAGAGGATGAGATGGTTGGATGGCATCACTGACTCAACGGACATGAGTTTGAGGAAACTCCGGGGGAAAGTAAAGGACGGGAAAGCCTTGCGTGCTGCCGTTCATGGGTTCACAAAGAGTCGGACACGACTGAGCAACAAGACTCTGGAACCTCTGCTACCTTGTTCTAGCTGCTCCTTAGCTTCAAGCCCAGGGGCCAGGCTGAGAGTGGGTAAACATTTCATGGGCCACCTCCCACAATTACTTCCTTCCCAGTTCCAGGCAGTTGGTAAACTGAACTGATTGAAAGTTCATTCATCAGCCATACCTTGCCGCACCCAATCCACTCTGCCCTGAGTGGATATTTGTGCTTGCCTCGCCCTAAGCAGCACAAATGAGGAAATAACATGTGGCCCTGGCCCCCGGAGGGGGCCGGGTCCACATGCAAACCCCATTTCTCTAGCCAGTTTCCCAGTTCCTGCGGGGATGACAGATGAGTCTAGAAGGAGACATGGTATACTGGCCTGATTTTATCCTCATTTTATAGGTGGGGAAGTAGGAAGGCTCTTCAACCATCTCCAGGGGAGAGCAGCATGGGAGCATATACACGCCCACATGTAAAATAGACAGCCCATGGACATTTGCTGTATGACTCAGGGAACTCAGACCAGGGTTCCAACAACCTAGAAGGGTGGGAAAGGGTGGGAGGTGGGAGGAAGGTTCAAGAGGGAGGGGACATATGTGTACCTATGGCTGATTCATGTCAATGTATGGAAGAAATGAAACCAATACTGTAAAGCAATTATCCTTCAATTAAAAATAAAGTTAAAAGAAAACCTCCAAGGAATCAAGGACTAAGAGTCCAGCCTTCTCAAACTGTCTCCTACCATTCTTTGAGAAGGAATCCAGATGACAGGAGGTTTCAGCTGAAATGAAGATGACGCTGGGGCCACAGTGGACCCCAAGCCAAACTAAACCTCTGAGGAGTTGTACTTCTCCAGCAAACTAAGGAAACCTGGAAAAAGGAGGTTGTGGAGGACATAAGCTCTGCTGAGTGCCTGGCACAGAGAGGGCACTCATGAGTTGCTGGAGAGTTGACCAGAAGGTAAAATGGGGCTGAGTCTATGCACCATGCCAGGACTTTGCTTTGCCCAGAGACTCCTAGACCAGGAGGCTGGCATGAATCAAGTCAGTTGGTTTAATCTGGGTCTGACACAGGTTGGGAAATTTGGCTTGTCTGAGCCTCAGTTTCCTGAGCTATGTGGTCCTTCTGAGTAAAGCTTTTGTCTGTCTCATTTGTGGTGGCCTCCACTCTGATATTCCAGGTTTGGGGCTGGGACACTGGACAGAGACTTGATGGGATGGAAAGGATGGGGGCCATGGATGCAAGAAATTCGACTCTTCTCCACCCAGGGAATTGTCTTAAACGGATATGGAAAGAAATTAAGTCAGGGGCCGAGAACCTCCCCCTGGGAGCCAGCCATCAGAAAGGAAGCCCTTCTCCCGCTCCCACCCCCATGATCCCTGGGTTCTCACCCTCCTCCCTTTTGGGACTGGCTAAGAGGAATTGAGATTGGAAACAGAACCTCAAATCGGGCAGGAGGCATTCGCCAGTCTGTCACTGGTTCATGTAATGCTGGGGTGGCAGACCTGGCACCCTCAGGACTGGGGTGAGGGGTGGGGGTGGAGGGGCTGGTGCTCCTGCTGTTCTCACGACCTCTCCACTTCGCTTCTAGGAGGAGCAACAGCTGGGGGTGGGGATGGGGGCCGTGGCAGACTAGTGTGGCCCGAGGGAGGTGTCCAGACACCAGGTGTGCGACTAGGCCATTTCCCCCTCCAGCTTCCTGGAAGCCGGATCTTACCTGTTCTTACCTGCAGTGGTGCTCGCGAGAACAGAGGAATTCCTCTCAGAAGCTTTTAGCAGCAGCAGCAGCAGAGGCAGCAATAGAAGCGGCGGCGGCGGCGGGGAGCTCGCCATTCTTGCGTGAGGAGACGGGGAGAGACGGGCTCCGCACAGGTGTGTGGCCAGGTGCCCGCTCTTTACACCTGCGCGCCCCCTGCTGTCGGCGCGCGGGACTGTTCGGGGCAGAGGCAGAGGTGGGGCCTCCGGAGTCAGGGCATCTGAGGGGCGCTACAGTTCACCAGGAATGACACTGGTGATTCCCCCCTCTCCACCTGGACCCCTCCGCCTCTCCTAACAAACCCTCTTGGTTCATGACCCGAAAGCGTCACTCTCTGCCTGTCCCCTCAGGGGACTTCCCAAGTGGCACTAGTGGTAAAGAACCCACCTGCCAGAGCAGGAGACGCAAGAGACTGTGGGTTCGATCCCTGGGTCGGGAAGATCCTCTGGAGGAGGGCATGGCAATCCACTCCAGGATTCTTGCCTGGAGAATCCCATGGACAGACAAGCCTGGTGGTCCGTGGGGTCCCAGTGTCGGACACGACTCAAGTGACTTAGCATGCACACACATCCCTCCAGGACACCCTTGCCCCTTCTAGTTTCCGCTGAAGCCTCCACCACTCTATTGCCCCTCTATGTCTTTCCCAAGCCCATGCTGTCACCCTCATGTCCCTCCGCTTGGCCAGGCTGCCGGCTCTGGGCGCCCCCAGGCCCCTCCCTCTGCAGCGTCCCTGATCCCACCTGTGTCCAGATCTCTCTCATCTAGACTGGGGCCCCTTGAGGGTTTGCCCAGCGTTCCCCCAAGTCAGGATGTGGCTGGAAGCCTCTAGGATTTTCTAGGAACAAGGGCCTCATGGTGGCCATTCCAAGTCAGGCCCCCAGACAATGGCTTCTGGAGTGCTTCCGTCCACAACAGACTGGATGCTGCTCACCCTGGATGAAGACGATGGCATCCAGGCTGTGAGTCCAGGCTGGCAGCCCTGACCTCCACGGAAGGCTTAGGGTCCTGATTCCAGCCACAGACTCCAGGTGCCGATGGCATGCTTGAAAGTTTTGGACTGCTCCGGTCCAGGATGTTCTAGGTCCCCCAAATTTCCACCCCACACTGTGCCCAAGATGCCCCCACAAGCACAGGAGGCTAAGACCCAGGCTGTGGAGGGCTTTATTCATGAAACCCAGAGAGCCATGTGGCCCCTCCCCTGGTGTCCCCCCACCAGTAAGCCAAGGTCCTAGACACCTGGCCACTGCGTGTGCCGCGAGTTGTCCCACACCGCTGGTCCCAGGAGAGCATCCGTGGTGAGGGAGGCCCGGGTGCTGTGGCCGCGCCAGGTGGCTTGAAGCATCTTGGCTGCCTCCTGTTGCTGCTTCAGCTGACGACGTACAACGAAGCCCCTCCAGGCAGACTGGATGGCCGTGGCCGCCTTGGTCTGATGATGGGGTCGCCGAAGGCTCTGGGCGGCTGACTGGGTCAGGGAGCACCATGGCATGCTGGCCTGGCTGGCAGCACCCCGCCCCGTGCCATGCACCACCCGGGTGGGCAGGGTGTGGCCGCATGTGTGGCAGGTACGGGGGCTGGAACCCACGAGCATCACCACGCTGGGTGGGCTTCCTAGTCCAGAGGTCAGTGACTGGCAGAGAGCACACACATGTGGCTGGCAGGACTGGAAGCAGCGGTGGTCAGACGTCGTCCTAGCCCCACTGCCTGTCTCAGCCCACACATTCTGGAGCAGCATTTTCTGGGTGCGGCTCTGGCGAATGACAAAGCCTCGCCATGCAGCCTGGATGATGGTGGCAGCTCTGCAGAGGCGGCCCAGGTCCCGCCGCACACAGTAGCCACGCCAGGCAGCCTGGATGATGATGGCCCACTGGTGCCACACCTTGATGGTTCGGCGCACCAGGAAGCCACGTGCACACGCCTGGATAATGACCACCGCATGGATGATTATCTTCTCTACAGCCTGCACTGATGCCACCAGCTCCCCCGGCTGTTTGGGATCCACCGCTGCCTTGCTGCCCACGACGTCCCATGACACAGTACCCCCAGCTGGCTCCCAAGCACCACCAGGGGTCATGATGCTGCCCCTGGGCCCAACTGCTACACTGGGGATGGTAGAGTTCCACGCTTGGCCACCAGACATGGCAGTGTCCTCCAGGCCCTGGAGTACAGTGGGAGTCAGGGATGCCTCAAGACTGTCAGCTGGAGGCAGGGATGCCCCAAGACTGTCAGCTGGAGGCAGGGATGCCCCAAGATTGTCAGCTGGAGTCAGGGATGCCCCAAGACTGTCAGCTGGAGTCAGGGATGCCCCAAGACGGTCAGCTGGAGTCAGGGATGCCCCGAGACTGTCAGCTGGAGGCAGGGATGCCCCAAGACTGTCAGCTGGAGTCAGGGATGCCCCGAGATGGTCAGCTGGAGTCAGGGACACCCCAAGACCGTCAGCTGGAGTCAGGGATGCCCCAAGACTGTCAGCTGGAGTCAGAGATGCCCCAAGACTGTCTGCTGGAGTCAGGGACACCCCAAGACTGTCAGCTGGAGTCAGGGATGCCCCGAGACTGTCAGCTGGAGTCAGAGACACCCCAAGATGGTCACCTGGAGGCAGGGATGCCCTGAAATTGTCTGCTGGAGTCAGGGATGCCCCAAGACTGTCTGCTGGAGTTAGGGATGCCCCAAGATGTTCAGCTGGAGTCATGGATGCCCCAAGACTCTCTGCCAGAGTCAGGGATGCCCCGAGACTGTCTGCCGGAGTCAGGGACACCCCAAGACTCTCTGCTGGAGTCAGGGATGCCTTGATACTCTCAGCAGGAGTTACAGAAGTTCCAAGAATGCCAATGGGAGTTGCAGATGCCCTGAGACTCTCTGCAGGAGCCGTGAAGCTAAGGGAAGATGGAGATGCCTGTGGCAACTCCTGGTTAAAAAGGGGCCGCCGAGAACCCCTCGGTGAAGACTCATAACCCAGAGACACCCTCCGAATCCCCAGGCTCAGCCTAGGACTGGCCGAGCTACGTGCTGGCTCATTCGTGCGGATTATTGGCGTTAAGGCTGGCGGTGCACCCAGGGAATGTTCAGGAAATTTCTGTGAGGACTTGGGGGCATCCTGCTGCTCCTGACCAGAGGGCACAGTCCCAGCTTCAGAATTGTCTGGCTCCTCTGGTACAGAGCTAGCATGCATGCACCTGAAGGATTTTCTAGGGTAAGGGGACCTGTGGCCATTCTGAATCGGACCACCAGCTGCTGTCTTCTGGAGTGCACTGGGAATGGCTTCCGTCTGGAAACCACTGTACATCCTCTTTCTAATCAAGGAGGGATGAGGTGAAACACGTGGCCGTGACCTCTGGGAAGTGCTTGGGGTCCCCGTCCCAGCCACAGACCTTGGGTGCAAACCGGTGGCTGCAGTATCGCCAGGGGTTGCCTCGGGTGACCCCAGGACTCCAGTAGAAGCCATGATCCCACGGGACTCATGAGTCATCGAGGGGCTCTGGGGCAGTATATGAGCCACCAAGGCCTTTTGATAAGCCGAGGGGCTCCGGATTGCAGTGTGAGAGCTTGGCATCTGTGGGTGACCTGATGGGGCCCCAGTGCCCTTAGTGGGCACCGTCTGCACAGTGGGGCTAGCAGTCACAATGGGAGAACCAGGGGCCACCAAATTGGTCACTGACCTCTGCTGCAGGGTTGGGGTGCCGCTACTGACTATGGAGGGCTTATCAAGACTCTGGCACTGGGCCACAAGGCTGTGCCTTGACTTAGCTTGGCCGGGAGCTACCTCCTCCAATAGTGGCCCCTGGTCTTTGGGAAGAGCCTCATTCTCCACAGGGGATTCTTGGCTGTAGTCAATGTCTGTTGCCAGGGGACTATGGTATATCCATGGGGTTGCCTCAAGGACTTCAGACGCCTGCCTGGATATGAACCCCTGGGGCAGAGCCCTGTCCGAGTCCTCTGGCCTCATCACAGTCTTGGGATCAATGGTCTCAAATGCCGTCGTCACCCCAAGAGCCTGGTTCAACTGTGAGGCTCTTTGCAGAACTGAAGGCTCTTGGTATACTCCACCGGCCGTTCCAGACACTTCCTGGAGGGGAGCTTGAGCCAGGCCAGGGGGATGGGATGCCTGCAAGGTGGTTGTGGGCCCTTCCCCTGCCAGGGCCCCATGGTATGGACGAGGAGAGATCCCAATCAGCAGGGATCCCTGGGGAAGGCTTGGGGCCATGCCTCCGACTGTGGAGGGTGGACTGGCTGTACTAGCCACGGACTCCAGAACTAGGTTCTGACTTGGTCCCCAAGGCGTAGATGCTGTGTCCACACTAGAGTTGACAGGGCAAGGGGGGATTCTGGAGTCTACTGCACTTGCCACTGAATCTAAGAGCGGGTCTGGGGCAATTAGATTAGCTGATGGTTTTGCCGAGAGACCTTGCTTCTTCCCACCAGTGCCAGATGCTGCAATCAGACTGGGGGACACTGCAGTTGCCACAGAACTCAGAGGCACAGTTCTGGCCATGCCAGTTGCCCCATACCCTGGAGGAAGGCCTGGGACTACAGTGCTGGTCATGGGATCTAGAGCAAGGCCCTGGCCCACGCCACCAATCACAGACCCTGGGGGGAGGCCCTGGCCCACGCCACTGATCACGGACCCTGGGGGGAGGCCCAGGCCCACGCCACTGATCACAGACCCTGGGGGGAGGCCCAGGCCCACGCCACTGATCACGGACCCTGGGGGGAGGCCCAGGCCCACGCCACTGATCACGGACCCTGGGGGGAGGCCCAGGCCCACGCCACTGATCACGGACCCTGGGGGAAGAGTGTGGACCACACCATTGATCATATAGCCTGGTGGAAGGCTGGGGGCCACACAACTCAATATGGGCCCTGGAGGAAGGCTCTGGCCCACACCTCTGATCATGGACCCTGGGGGCAGACTAGAGGCCATGCCACTGGCTACAGAACCCGGCACCACACCACTGGGCATGCCCATTGCAGGCTCCTGGCTGATACCATCAGCTTGTTGGTAACTGCTGGAGACTGTGGATACAGGAGGATGCCTGCGGTCCAGAGATATTGGAAGATCCACACTGACCTGAGATATGCTGCGGCCCACACTGGTCATGGAAAACTTAGACGAACTCACACCCAGTCTACTGGACACCGAAGCCTCAGAGAAGCCAGGTGCCACCCTTGAGACCGATTCATGAATCAAAGGGGCACCAGCCACAGAGGCACGGGATGTCATGGGAGCCATGCCCCTGCTCATCTGAGACTGGCTTGGGCCCACAGCGGGAGCCACACTCCTCTGGCCCACACTCCCTGATCTGCCAGGGGACACAGGTATCTGAGACATACTCAGGAACATGCCAGTAGCCAGAGTCCCCCGAGACACATCTGGGAGCATGTCAGAGGCTACGGCGCCCTGGGATCTGCTCACAGACATACCCCTGAACAGAGATGCACTGGCTTCCTGGCTTAGACAAGAGTCTTCCCCACTGGACACAGGAGCCTGGTAAAGGTTTGGAGCTGAAACAATGACAGCAGGTTGTTCAGTTACTCTTGGGTCCCTCCCACTGATATCAGGCAGCTGATGAAAGCCCAGAGCCACCTCGCTGAACTCAGGGGCCTGGGGATGAGAGGCCACCCCTCTAACCATCAGAGGATCTTGACGTGGGTCCACCCTAGCAGACACTGCTGGCTGGCTCAGACCCTGGCCCATGCCATTAGCCACTGATGAATATGGTGCACACGAGGTAACTTCAATGGCAAATGATGGATGGTGCTGACTGGGAGCCACTGCATTCACCCTCAATGACGGTAAATTTGAACCCACCCGAGGGGCCCAACCCGCACCACTGATCCCAGATAGCTGGGCCAGGCTGGGGGTCCCCCTAGTGGCCACACATGGCTGGGCTAGGCTGGGGGCCACCACACAAGTCCTAGAAGGCTGGCCCAAGCTAGGAGCCATCCCACTGCTAAAAGATGGCTGGGTTTGGCTAACTCCAATGGTCAAAGATGGCTGGCTTAGGCTAGGGGCCACCCCAGTGGTCATAGGTGACTGGGCTAGACTGGGCTCTACCCCAGAAACCTTAGATGCCTGGCCTAGGCTGGGGACAACCCCACCAGTCATAGATGTCTGGGTTAAGCTGGGGGTCACTCCACTAGTCCCAGGGGGCTGGGCTAGGCTAGGGGCCACCCTAGTAGTCAGAGTTGGCTGGGCAGGGCTGGGGATCACCCTAGTGGTCACAGGTGGCTGGGCGAGGCTGGGGGCCGCCCCAATGGTCATGGGTGGTTGGGCAAGTATGGGGGTTGCTCCACTAGTCACAGATGGCTGGCTGAGTTTGGGGGCCACCCCACTGGTCACGGGTGGCTGGGGAAGTGTGGGGGTCACCCCACTTATCACAGGTGGCTGGGTGAGGCTGGAGGCCACCCCACTTTTCACAGATGGCTGAGCTAGGCTCAGGGCCACTCTGCAGGCCATCAAAGGCTGGCCTAGGCTGACAGACAGCCTCTTGGTCCTAGACATCTGGCCTAAGCTGGGAGTCAGCTTATTGGCCACCAATGGCTCAGATAGGCTGCTGGTCATTCTACCGGCCATAGAGAGCTCGCCTGGATTTGGGGCCACCTTACTGGCTACTATAGGCTGAGACAGGCATGAGGTCAACCTCCCGGCCACGGACGGCTGCCGATAGACAGTAGGAACTACACTACTCAACGACAGACTTCTGGTCAACCCTGTCCCATAGGGTTTCTGGGACAAACTCTCCTTCAGATTCGTGGAACTCTGATCTGAGGACAAGTCTTCCTCATCCTCTGAGTCCCAGTGGACACTCAGCGTCATGCAACTGGCCACTGAGCTATGATGTAGAATGGGGGTCAGTTCTGAGTCTGCAGAAGACTGATCATGGAGGCTTGGGGCCAGGAGCCTATGACCTGCTCTTTCAGTCTCTTCCACATTCCCGGGTCCCTGGGCCCTCTCCATGGCCTCTGCGGAGAGGAGAGCATCTAGATGAAAGTCCCTGTCCAAGCTGGCTTCCCAGGGCTCCTCCTCCACCACGTCAACAGCGGCCATGCTGGCCATAGACATGGTGGAAAGGCTGAGTGAGCTGTGGCTGTGCAGTGAGCTCTGGGAATTGCTCATATTTAGGCTGTAGTCTGTGGAGCCCTGGGAGAAGCTTCTGGACAGGTCATTGTCTGGGCCTGGTGGCAGGTTGGCCACCAGTTCGCTAAGTACATGGCCAGTCATCCGCTCCTGTGGGCCAAGTGCCCTGGAAAGGCTACCCCGTGTTTGATTCTTCTCCTGCCCAGGGATGGCTGTTCGGGAAAGGGTGGGTGTCGGCTTATTGCCTGGGGAGGCTTGGAACCGACTGGGATTCACCTGAGGCTTGGGTGCCCAGCGACGACCAGGAGCCACGGAGCCAGGCCAGAGACCTGGGCTTATGACACAGGCCTTGGGGGCGTGTGGTTGCGCTTTGCTCACTGTGGCGGCCTGTGGTGGAGTTGGGGTCGCCCCTTTGGTCATCTGCCTAGGGCCCTTGGAGGCTCGTTTATGACTTGGAGACCAAGTTCTCTGCATGGTCTCCTTGGGGACCGCAGGAAGCTGTTGTGGAACTTTGGCCCCTGGGGTCTGGCAGACACCAGGGGGTACCCTGCTGATCCCTGAGGGCTGACACCAGCAAACAGATCCCCGACAGTTGCTGGCACAGTTGTGGGAGTGGGTGCCCATCCCACGACCGGTAGTGCTGGGAAGCTTGCCTGGTGCCAACCTCCCCTCCCCTTGGGATGCCCTTGGTTGTGGGGCCACCCTGCTGACCTCGTGTGGACTCTGGGTGCTTGTGGTTGAGCTGCCAGTGGCCAGTGACGGCCTGCTGGTGCTCGGGGCCACGCCATTGGCAATGAGGGGCTGCCACAGAAGGGAGGACGGCTGCTGGGGGGGCATGTTGGGCATGTTGGGGTCCACATCACTCATCATGGGGCCGAGATCTGATGCCAACTCACTAGCCCTGGGGTGCGGGCACACTCTTTCCTCACAGACCTTGGGGGTCACGTACAGATTTAAGGGGCTTCTTCTGGGTCCCATCTCCCATGACGGAGTGGGACCTGGGGCAGAAATCGGGGAATACTGATGAATGGTGATCACCCCAGCAGTCAAGGAGGCACCTACAGAGACCACCGATGAGCAGGGTGACCCCCCGAGCATGGCCCCATCCCCCCTCTCTTCCAAGGGCCCAGAGGGCCAGCCTGTGACAAAACCCTCCCAGGCCCCACCCCAGGGAAACCTAACCTTTCTGGGCTGTAGTCTCACGGGGCCCAGGGTGGGCCCCCACGCGGCTGACAGGCTGCCCCTGTAGTCCACCTCCACGGGGGCTGGCATCACAGTCATCCCGCTTCCCACCGTTTTTGAGGCAGCCTTGGGGAGGCCGATTCCAGAACTCAGGGCCGCCTGAGATAGAGACTGGCTGAGGACTGCACCCAGCTCACCCTGACACAGGGCCTGGCTCAAGGTGGCACGCTGCTCCTCCGACAGGGTCTTGCTAAGCACGTCCACCAGTCTGCTCTGGATGGCCTTAGTGAGCTCGCCCTGGGACAGTGCGCGGGACAGGCTGGTGCCCAGCTCACCCCAGGAGAGTGCCTTCACCAGTGCTGTGCCCAGGATGCCCTGGGGCAAGGCCTTGGCCATCGTGGCTCCCAAGACTTCTTTGGACAGGGCCTGGTACAGGGCCGCCCTCACTTCCCCCTGGGAGAGGGCTTTGGCCAGCAGGGCACGGAGGTCCTCCTGGGAGCCCAGCACGGCAGCCAGCTCAGCACACAGGGAGGCGAGTTGGGAGGCCGCTAGCTCCTCCTGGCTGGGTGGGGGTGCGCCGGTAGTTGACGGCTGGGCCCGGGCAGCCCCGCTGTCCCCCCAAGATTCAACGTTGCACGTGGTGTGGCCAGCAGAGGCCAGCAGAGGCACCAGCATGTTCTGGGTCTCAGAGGCCCCCTGGCGCAGGCCCAGGGCGGCCTTACCCTGCACATAGCTGTGAGATGGGAGCTGGGTCAGTCTGTCTTCCGGCTTGGCTCGAGGCAGAGCACCGATGTGCTGGCAGGGCTGGGTGGAAGCCTTGAAGCCCGCCAGGAGTGGCTGCGACTGTGTCTTGCTGCTGAGCTCAGCAGCCTGGTGGGCCACATAAGGGCTCTCAGCCGGATCTGTGACCAGCTGGGCCTGGGACTGCGCCTTCGTCAGTCCAGTGGGGAGATGCCCTTGGGACTGCGCCTTGGTCAGCTTGGCGGGCAGGTGTGCCTGGGATGGCGTCTTGGACAGACACTCACTCAGGTGTGGTTGGGCCGGTGGGTGTCCTTGGCCCGGGGCCTTGGTCAACTTGGCAGACACATGCTCCTGGGGCAGGGCCTTAGTCAGCTCGACCAGCAGATGGGCCTGGGGCAAGCCTGTGGTTGAACAAGGGGCCAGTTGCTCTTGAGGCAGACATGTGCTCAGAGGCGCCTCAGCTGCTTTAGCAGGCCCATACACCTGGGGTTGAACCTTCCAGACATCCGTCCTCAGGTGTGCCTGCTTGCTCCTGTCGTTGGCCACTTTTGCCCAGGTCAGGTCCCCGGGCATTTCCACGGCCATACTGGTGTCAGACATGGTTTCCATTTTCACTTGTTTCTGGGAGAAGGCCTTGATTTTCTCGCCTTCCAAAGGAGGCCTGGCTTGAGGCTTGGCAGCAGCCCCAGCCCCCAGATGCGATGGGGGGAAGCATTTCACTTTTCCCTCTTTCAAGTTTGAGCGGGACGAGACCTTGACAACCCCCGTCGCCTGTCTCACGTTCACCAAGGCCTTGGGCTTTGGTCCACTTAGACACGTGTGGGACGGGGTGTCGGAAATTCCAGGTGTCGCCGCTGCTGACAACGGAGGCTTGAGGTTTCCAGCTGCTGAAGGGGGCAGGCACAGGGTTCTGAGGATGGCGGCCACCGAGCGTAACTGAGCCGGAGTCTTGGTGATCATGGCTGCCAGGCGAGTCTGGGGAGGGGCAGTTTTGGCCACCGAGGCTCCTTGGAGCATCTGACGAGATGAGATCTGGGTCACTGTGGCCACCTGACATGTCGGCAGTGGGGTTTTGGCCCCCGCGGCTGCTGGGCGCGTCTGGGGTGGAATCTTGGTCATCAAGGGCACTGCGCACGTCTGTGGCGGGACTTTGGTTCCCATGGCCGCAGGCCGTGTCTGAGTTGGAGACTTGATCATCGAGGCCAGCAGGCATAGCTGGGGTGGGATCTTCGTCACCGGGGCTGCCGGTCGTGTCTGGGGCGTAGTGTTGGTCGTGGAGGCTGTTGGTCGCATTTGGGCTGGGGTCTTGGTCCCTTGGGTCACCGGGCAGGGCTGGGGTGGGGTTTTGGTGACGGTTATCATGGGCACTGGGCATGGCTGGGGTTGGATCTTACTCATCATGGCTGCCAGGCATGACTGGAGTGGGGTCTTGGTCGCTGTGGCTGGTGGGCACGTCTGAGGTGGGATCTTGGCCACTGGAGCTGCGGGGTACACCTGGGGTGGGACCTTGGTTATTGTGACCGTTGGCATCGGGCATGGCTGGGGTGGGGTCTTGTTCATCATGGCCGCCAAGCACGACTGGAGTGGAGCCTTGATCACTGTGGCCGCTGGGCATACCTGGGCCACAGTCTTGGTCGTGGGGGCTGCTGGGTACGTCTGCGGTGGACTCTTGGTCATCGCAGCTGCCAGGTACATCTGGGGTGAGGTCTTAGCTATTGTTGCCATGGGCACTGGGCAAGGCTGGGGCGAGGTCTTGGTTATCGTGGCTGCCGGGTACATCTGGAATGGGGTCCTGGTCACGGTCATTGAGGGCCCTGGCTGGGGGAGTGTCTTGGTTATCACAGGCACTGGGCCTGTCTGGGGTAGCATTTTGAGGACCTCTGTTTCCATGGGGGCTTGGGTTTGGGTCTTGAATTGTCCTTGAATTGCCTGGGTGCCCCTTCCGGATGCTGGTGGCCCCATGGCTCCTGCCTTGTTGGCTCTGGAAGTTATTTGCTTGGTCTTCATTGTGTCCCCTTCTACTTGGTCAAGGCAGGTACTTCTGACGGTTCTTGTCATCAGGCATGGGCGGCACTTCGCATCGAGACTCACAGGACATGGAAGTTTGATGGCGACTGTCTGGTGTGGCAGGAAGGTGACGTCGGGGCCTCCGACAGAGCACGTCCCAGGCTGTGACATGCCCAGCAGGGACAGTTGGTGGGTATAAGCGGCCAGGCTGTCGGAGGAAGGGAACTGGGTCTCCTTGTTCACCATGGTGGGCTGGGCCAGAAGGGACTTGCCCTCTTCCAGATGCCGGAACCGCACCTGCTGGGGTGGGTGATAAGGGATGTCCCCCTCCTCCACCTTCACTTTTTTCTCCATCATCTTGCCAGAATGGAGGAGGCGCCTGGTGTTGAAGCGTCGCCAGGCCTCCTGGATGGCCTTGGCTGCCATCATCTGGGAGATGAGCTTCTGCCGGAGGCGGTAGCCCCTCCAATTGGCTTGAATGAGGGTGGCTGCGCGGGACAGCATCATGTCCATTTCATCTACCAGGACATTCCTGAAGGCCTGGCTCTCCACCACAGCCCGGAGGCGAGGGATGCGACGAGCCACCATCTTGTCCTTGTCAGGCTGTTCCAGAAGGGTCTCCTTGGAGGCAGGTGGTTCACGCTGGGGCTGTGGATGCAGTGTCCCTGGTTTGTCTTGGAGATTGGGATCGGGCTGATAGGAGCTCTGCCCACTGGGTGACACCTGTAGCTGGGAACACAGTGTCCCCATTCTATCTTGGAAATTGGGGATGGAATGGTAGGAGCTCTGCCCACTGGGTGACACCTGTTGCTGTGTTGCTTGCTGCATTGTCTCGGTTCCTAGGCGGGCTAGCTCTGCCTGCGGGGGCAGTAGGGAGGTGGTCAGGAAGCAGCGTCAGGCAGAGAGGAGGCCTGCTGGGTGGGGCAGGTACTCACCCCTCAGAACCTACATATTCTTGTCCCTGGTATCTTGTAATCTTCCTCCTCTCCTTGGCAGGTACTCCTTCCCAGTCACACGCCCAGGTGGCCTTTCGTACCCAGGTCACACCATCCTGTGGCTACTTCAACATCAGCATACAGGGCACATTCTCACCTGAACGCCTGACACCTACCTGCTCTTCAACCTTCCTCTGGAACACACTCTAAGGACAGCACCGATCATATTGTTTTGGAAATACTCTGCCTGTGTCTGTGAGCATGGTGGTATTTGCTTTTTCCCACTGACTGATAGTACTCTGAATTCTTAGCTGGTAGGAACTGAGCCTGACTCATTTCTGTGGCCCCATCTCAGTCACAGGGCCTGGGCTCCCAGTTGTGAAAAGGTAGATGTTCTGAGTGGCTAGCTTGGTTATAGATGAGTAGGTGAGTAGATTAAAGGTTGGATGGATAAATGGATGGATGACTAGATCCTGAATGGATAAATTAGTGGACGAATGAATACTGGGTGGGTTATAGGAACAGATAAAAGAGTTTGGGTTGAAAATGGGTGAGTAAATGAAGTTGATAAATGAATTGGCAAACAGATCAGTAAATAAGGAAATGGATACATGGATGGATGAGAGGGTAAACAGATAAATGGATGGATGTGTGGCTAGCAGGATAATTGGATAGATGGAGGGAGGGAAGATAGATGAGTGGGTGGGTGAATAGATGAAATATGAGTAGATAAATGAGTGAATGAAGAAAGGTACAGAAATTGGTAAAGAGATCAGTGAAAAGGAGGTGGATCAATGAATGACTGGATAGATCAGTGAATAGATGGGGAATAACATAGATGATGGATATAGATCAATGACAGATGGAAGGATGGGTAGAGGAAAAAATGAAGAGGTGACTCAATTTCAGAAGTACCCCAGTGCAGAGTACTCAGACACTGAGGCAGCCCTGGAGCACGACACGCTTACTTTGCAGGAGTACCCCGTTCTGGCTGGGACCACGGACTTCATACCTTGGAAGATCATAGAGTTGGAGGAAGAGCAGGAGAAGAAGGTGCAATCTCAGAAGCCAGCTTGCAAGAAGCAGCAGCCTTCAGCCCTTCATCCCACGCAATGTGCAGCAACACTGCCCTGGGCTGACTCTGTCCCCAAGACCAAAATGAAGAGATGTTAAAACAAAACAAAACAAAACAAAAAAACTCACTAAATTCTGTTTAAAACACACACAAAAAAAAAAATTTAAAAAAAACACCACAAAACAAAACCTTTTTTTAATTGCAAAGTTCACTTATTCAGAGGTAAAACTAGAGAAATACCAGTCAGGTAAAAGAGTAGGGTAAAGCCACCATCAAAAATTGGCATTTTGGAACCTGGGGGGCATGGGGGAAAACTGGCATTTTGGGTGACTTCCCTGGTGGTGTAGTAGCTAATATAGTGGCTAATTCTCGTGTCCAGTGGAGGGGACCTGGGTTCGATCCCTGGCCAGGGGACTAGATCCCACATGCCACAACTAAGTCTTGGTGCATCCAGATAAATAAATAAATCTTTTTTTTAAAAAATTGGCATTTTGGCTATAATTTTCAGTGAATATCCTCCATGTTCATGTCTTTGGATTAACAATGAAACACCAAAAACAAAGAATTTTAAGTCCAAAAAATGAATGTGCAAGGAATTTTATTCCTTTTTTAAAAAAATTTTTATTGAAATGTAGTTGACTTACAATGTTGTATTAGTTTCAGGTATATAGCAAAGTGATTCAGTTATGTATACATATCTATATTCCTTTTTAAAATATGTATTGTGCTATTTTATTTATTTAGCTGCATTAGGTCTTATCTGCAGCCAGTGGGATCTAGTTCCCTGACTAGGGATTGAACCCAGATCCCCTGCACTGGGAGCTTGGAGTCTTAGCCACTGGACCATGAGGGAAGGCACATATATGTTCCTTTTTTAAATTCTCTTTCATTATAGGTTACTACAAGATATTGAGCATAGTTCCCTGTGTTATCTTGTAGGTCTGTTAGGTTATATATTTGATACGTATCCAGTGTTATTTTGTACCTAAAAAAAAAGAAAAAACAGCTGGAAATTACCAAAAAAGTGATTGCTAGGGGGTCAGTTAAGTGCATAAAGAAGGGTACTCAAGGATATTCATCACTATATTGTTTATGAGAGTCAAAACTGAAAACAACAATGCTTATCAGCAGGAAGTGGCTTAAATGCAGGAGGCCTAGATTCAATCCCTGGTCAGGGACCTAGATCCCACAGGCCACAACTAAAAGTTCTCATGACTCAATGAAGACTGAAGATCCTGCATTCTGCAACGAAAACATGGCACAGACAAATAATATTTTTTAAAAAGAAAAGAAAGGGTTTTAAAAACAGAAATGGTGTCCAGATCCACAAGAAGAGGTAAAATTTAAAAGGTGAACATTTTACAACCACTTAGATCCATATCTTGAAGACAACTCACCAATTCCACTCAGATGAATATACTCAGGAGGTTCAAGTGTTTATACTCACCCCAAACCAGAAACCATCCAAATGTCCACCAACAGAATAATGAGTAAGGCCACTGTATATCCATCAATATATTAATATAAGTGAACAGAACTAAAAATATTGACCTATTTATAAATCAATGGATCCTATTTGACATGTCAGTGACAATGCCGTCAACAGTACAGAGGAATCTCACATACATTGTCTTGCGTGAAAGAAACTGAACATAAAAGAAGACAAATTGGTCACTCCAGTTACAGGACATACAAAAGAGAAGAGAAGAAATTAAGCTCTGCTATTAAAAGTCTGGACAGGGGCTTCCCTGGTGATCCAGTGGTTAAAAATCCACCTTGAAAGGTAAGGGACACTGGTGTGATCCTTGGTCCAGGAAGATCCCCCATGCCAAGGAGCAGCTAAGTCTGTATGCCACAACTGCTGAGTCCATGAGCTGCAACCACTGAAGCCACACACTTAGAGCCTGTGCTCCATAACAAGAGGAGCCACCGCAGTGAGAAGTCCTCGCATCACAACAAAGAGGAGCCCCTGCTCACTGCAACTACAGAGAGCCAGCATGTAGCAAGGAAGACCCATCTCAGCCAAACATTAAAATACAGAAATGAGGTGATTGAGAGGGAACATGAGGGAGCTTGGGAGGCCAGTCACGTAGGTTTCTTTGGATTGAGAAACTATAGCCTGGATTTTCTCTTTGCATCACCTTCATATAGAGGCCAAAATACTCATAAGTGATGATGAGGAATATGTAATGAGATAAGCAAATAATCAGAGCATATCTTAAATGAAAAACGCAAGTTACAAACAACAAGCACCATAGGACTTGACTTTTTTTTCCTTTTATTTATGTATTTGGCTGCATCAGGTCTAAGTAGTGGTGGGCAGGCTGTCTACTTATGGTATATGGGCTAAGGAGTTGCAGTGTGCAGCCTTAGCTGCCCCCATGGCATAGGGGATCTGAGTTCCCCGATCAGGATCAAACCCACATCCCCGGCACTGGAAGGTGGATTCTTAACCACTGGGCCACCGGGGAGGTCCCGGGACTTGACTTCTTAAAAAATAGCCCATACAAACACACACAACACACACACACACTGGAACAGGCATAGAAAAATCTGGAAGGATAAACATTAAATTGACAAGTGAGTGTGTGTGTGTGTGTGTGTGTGTGTGTGTGTGTAAGGAGTAGGCTCAGGGAGTACTTTAATAAACAAAATTTCACTTAAAAAATTAGAATTAGGCCGTTTAGTCAAGGTGGCACAAGGATATGATGTGGGAACCTGGCCTCCTTCACTCCTTCACTCAAACATAGAAAGAATGATGGGATATTTTAAAACAGTGTTACCACGTGCTGATCATTGTTTAATGCATAGAAACATCAGATCACTAAATTGTAAACCAGTAACTAACTTAACACTGTGTGTCAATTACGCTTCAAAAACAAACAGGGACTTCTCTGGTGGTCCAGTGGTTAAGACTCCACAGTTCCACTGCAGGGATCTGGGGTTCAATCCCTGGTCAGGAAACCAAAATCCCACATGCTTTGTGGTACTGCCGGGTGGAGTGGGGGGAGGCAAATAAACCCTAGAGAGAGATCAGGTTTGTGGTTACTGGAGGGAGTCGGGTAGGGAGAGGGGGAAGTGGATGAAGACAATCAAAAGGCACATACTTCCAGCTATAAGATAAATAAGTATTAGGGATATAATGTACATGACTTAAAAGTACTATTGTATGTTGTATATGAAAGATTTAAGAGAGTGAATTCTGAGTTATCATCACAAGGGAAAATATTTTTTTTCTTTTGTTTTATATCTATATGAGATGATGGAGTTTTACTAGACATTTTTTTCTTTTATATATTTACTTATTTATTTAAGGCCATGACTTGCAGCATGTGGGATTATATATATTTTCCAAATAGCGCCTCAAACCATTTCCCCAAATCCATAGCTATTTATAATAAATATTTTTAAAAATAAATATGATAGTACCTAAAAATGGTAAGTCTAACCATAAAACCATAACAAATGTCATTTTAAAATTGAAATTCTGAAGTCATTTTTGGTAAAGGAAGGAGAAAGGTGTTGCCCACTCTGGCTGTGGGTATCATCATTTTTGGTAGTTACAGCAAAAGCAAGATAACAAGGACTTGAACAATCACTGTAAATGTTTGAAAAGAGAGCTTAGCAGGAATTGTCAATTTAGAAGATCCAAGAGATTCTAATTTTTAAAAGCATGTACACATACATGTATACACATACAGAACATGTGCATGTATATACATCCCATCATTCCTAAGGCACATGGCTGCGTACAAAAAAACGAGCTGCAAATGGAAATGAGAAAAAAAAATTCATAGTGATGTCCAAAACTATACAGTTCACAGGAACAAGTATTACACAAAAGCCAAAGGAGTTATGTGAAGGTTAGGAAAAGAGACAAAAGATCTCTTGGAGGCTTTTGTCTCTGCATCACCTTCATACAGAGGCCAAAATACTCTTAAGTGATTTTGAGGAATATGTAATAAGGTAAGCAAATAATCAGAGTATACGTTAAATGAAAAATGCAAGTTACAAACTACAGGCACTCTAACACCTGATGTACCAGTTTAGGAGAAAGAAAGAATTCCTGTAACAATGTCACAATTCACAGACTATAATTCAAGTCTGATTAGAATCTAAATGTGGAGTTTTTGGGAAACAGAATAATTTCAGTGTTCAGATGGAAGAGTAAGTGAAAGTAACCAAAAAGATCATAAAAAATAACAGTAATAAGAGAACTTTGACTCGCCAGATGTATAGACTTAAAAGCATAATCACAGTATAGTTCACATTCAGGACTAGAAAAATAGGCCAGTGGGACAGAAAAATGAAACCAGAAATTAATACCAATGTATCTATATGAGATACCAGATACAATGTATTTCAATTCAGGAGAGGGAAATTCTGTGTTTAAATAAATGGTACAAGGCAATCTATCTGCAAGAACATATGCTTGGACCTCTACCTCATACCATATTCTAAAAAACTCAGATGGATTGAAAAATTATAAAAACATTTATTATTATGTGTGTATAAGTCAGTGAGCTCTTATGAAACTAAACAGGAAACCCAAAAGCTTTGAAAAAGATAAACATGTTTGACATCATAAAGAGGAAAAAAGAAAGTGTATGACCAATGATGCCATAAATAAGGCCAAAGCACAAGAGACTGGGAAAAAAGTTTGCAGTGCATGTGGTAAGAGTCTAAGTTACTATCCTGCTAAAACAAAAATACCCATACTTTTGGAAGACTATGACAGTATCCAGAGTGTCTCCAACTTAACATTTGCAATGTCTAGGATATAATCCAAAATGACAAGAAATTTGAATAAACTCAAAAAAATGTAACATTCTCATGAGAAAAGTTTATCAATGGAGTGTGACCCCAAGAGGCCCAGTTTTTTGAATCATTAGACAAGGATTTTAGAGTAGCTATTATAATTGTACTTAATAGGAAAATATGCTCATAAGGAATGGAGGTGGGGGATCTCAGTAGATAAACAGAAAAATGAAGATATTAGAAAAGAACCAGGTGGAAATCCTAAAATTAAAAATATAAAATATCTGGAATTCAAAAAGTATCTGGATGGGCTAAAAAACAGAGTACAGATGACAGAAGAATCAGTGAGTTTGAATATAAATAGATATAAATTATCCAATTTGAAGAACACAGAAGGGATAAAGAATGGGCCATAGAGCAAGCCTTAGGGACCTATAGGACAATATCAAATAAACATAACTGGAGTCCTAGACAAAAAGGAGGAGGGTATAAAAATATGTAAAGAAATAGTGGCCAAAGATTTGTTTAAAAAAATTTATAGGTTTAGAAAGTTCAGAAAACTCTAAACAAGATAAACACAAAGAAATGCACCTGGGCTCAACACAGTCAACATCCTGAAGAGCCAAGATCAAATCTTGAATTTAGTCACAGAAAAATAACAGATAACATACAATGGAGCCATGATTCAGCCAACTTCTCACCCGAAACTATGGAAGCCAGGAGACAGTGGAATCACACTGAAGCAGTCTGGGCCCAATCAGGAGGTCAAAACCAGCCATAGACTAAATGAGGGAAGTGTAATGTAAAGTATTGTTTATGACAATAAAACAGTAACTGTAAGGTAAAAAGAATCTCTAATGTGGTTTCCTAGGGTTGAGCTACATCTCTAAAGAAGGGCAAATTGGGAAGAAACTCAGACTTCTTGGAGAAGAGGTGGTATGACTCACCAGACAGCAGAGATACCAGCTGGTCTGGCCAGATTGAAGCAGGTCTGGAGTTCCCAAGCAAGCAAAAGCACCCTCCCCCTGAAGCACAGATGGGGGAACAGGTGATCAGTAACTGGTGATGTGAGCACATATCAGGAATCCAGTTGCTGGTGGAGGCAGAAGGTCTGCAGAGTGTGTGGGCTACCATGGGGGCTTTGATGTCAAGAAGGCCACAGAAAGGTTTTCACCAGGCCGAGCCGGCAAAATCTCAGGAGTGAAGCAGATTCACCAGGAATCTTCACACTTCTACTACTGACCCTTCCTGAAATGCCTCACCAGCACCCTCTACTAAGATTAATATTACCCTCACTTGAGACAATGAAAAGAACTCCTTGGTTCATTATAGATAAGGTACATGTTGAAAGGTACATTTGGAGGCAAGAGGTAATAGATTGAGGATTGACATGAACATAATTAAAGAGCTGAAAGAACAACAAAATCCTGCCAACTAATAATTCTATACCTAGTGAAAATGTCCTTTGGGAATAAAGTTAATGACATTTTCAGGTAAAATAAAACTAAAAGAATTTGTCACCTGTACATCTGCATTATAAGCAATGCTAAGAAACTTCTTCAAGTTGAAGGAGAATTATACTTGAGGGAGACATATCTGGGGAGAAATGAAGAATTCATAAAGGATGATAGATATCCACATAAATAGGAAAGACTATTATTTTCATCTTTAAAAAAACACATATGGCAGTATAAGCAAAGATTAACACATGGTCTTGTGGCATCTATAATCTATGTAGATGTATTTCACATGAAAAATAGAGAATAAACAACAACAATATTGAGGGTAAAAGGACCTATACGGTTGGAAGATTTTTACATTTTAGATGAAGTAGAACAACAGTAATTCTAATTCAGTTATGACTTAAGGATGTTTGTTAAGGATTACAATTCCTTGAGCATCCCCTAAAAAGGAAAAAAAAAGGCAGTAGAATTTAAAATAGAATGCTAAAAATGATTCAAATAATCAAAGGAAAAAAAAAGGCAGAAGGGAGGAATGAAGGAATAAAATTCAGAGATCATAGAAAACTAGTAAAATGGTATGTTTAAATTCAATCATATTAATCACTGATGTGGTAATGGACTAAATACCTTAAGACAGAGATGATCACAGTCAATTTGTTTTCAAAGACCCAAGCACCACCTCCTTTCACATTAGACATTTTGACTTCACTTGTGTGATGGTCTGATAACCTGGCCCCAAGGTGGGCCAGGCTCAGGCACAGTGGGCACCAATGAGAACTGACTCATAGCAGACTGGCCTGAGGCTGGCTCCCCTGGAGGTCTGCACAGTCACTCTCTCCTCGTCACAGAGGAGGAAACGAAGGTCCAGAGAAGCCAACATACATCTTACTTCTTTACGTTGTTTCTTATTTGCCTCCCCCATTAGACTGTGAGCTGACCACCAGGTAGGACCCTTTGTTTGCTGTTGAGTCCCAGTACCCAGAACAGTACATAGAGTAGGCGCCCAAGATATATTTATGGGGACACTTCCCTGGTGGCTCAGTGACTGAGACTCTGTGCTCCCAATGCAGAGGGCCCGGGGATTGATCCCTGTCTGGGAAACTAGACCCCACACACCACAACTATGAGTGTGCATGCCTCAACTGAAGATCCTGCGTGCCGCAAGGAAGATTGAAAGTCTCAAGGGCCACAGTTAAGACCCAGCACAGCCAAGTAAACTTTTTTTTTTAAAACAGATTTATGGATAAATGGAAGAATGAATGGAAGGATGGATACATGGATGGATCAACAGATGGATGGATGAATGTGGCCCAGCATTCAGAGCTTGGAGACGGTAACCTCAGGGTCTGAATTGGTCCATCTCAGGTTCTGAGGTTTCCTCAATCACATGATTCAACCTGTCCCATAAACTCAATCAGAATGAGACAAAGGAAGGACAGGGTGACAGAAACAGGATGCCAAGAAATGAGAAGAAGGAGTAAGAGACGCAGACACATGGGCTGAGTGGTCAGTTGGGCAAATCTGAGTAAACCCCCCTGGGTCTCCATTTAACATCACATGAGCAAAGACCACCTTCCCAGGTTCCCAAGAAAGTGTGATAGGCTCTCCAGGCTGGGTCCCTAAGGCAGACAAGCTCACCATCAGGCCTTTGGGGGCCCCTTGCACCTTTGCTGTGCAGGGCTGTGGGGCTGTCCCACCACTCAGAGCAGCCTGGAAGGCCCAGGAGGACCCCGAGGGCTCTGGAGGCCCTGGGAAAATGACCAGGTCTCCACGTACCCACCCTTACCAAACCCACCACCAGCCTCACTCACCTGCCCTTGAAGCTGAACCCACCAGCCCGAATGGCCAGCCTTGGGATGCTGGTGCCACGATGGCTTTGTGACTCACAGCCAGGTTCCGGCCAATCCCCACCAGCTCCTGATGGGAGGGGGTTCTAGAAGGCTGACTCAGTGGGATGGGGGAGGGGGCAGGATCCAAGCCAGGGTTGAAGGGTATGGCGGTTGCTAATCTTGCCTGCCCATCCCAAATAGAAAAGTTAGGGCTCTGAGAATTTCTCCTTCTTCATGTGTCTGGAGATGGCCTCAGTCTCTCTCATCCCTTGGGCATTTGGTGAACAACCTACTCTGTGCTGGGGACACAAACCACTCAAATAATTTAGGGGTGTGAAACTGTTAGGAGGGAACCTGTCGACTGAAAAGAGTCACAACCTATAAATAGAGAATTGTTCTAATTGGTAGGAATGTTAAGGATCCAGAGCCCAGGAGCCAGTTCTCAAGAACCCAGAGAAAACTGCTCCCAGGAGGCGGGAAGGGAAGTCAGGCTATATACAAGTTTGCAACAAAGGGAGCAAGTAGTCAGAACATCAAAGATTATTGTGAGGTAAGAAAGATCAGGTATCAAGGTTAAGGAATTTAGCCTACTATGTAAAAGATGTAAGGCTCACTGAAATAATTTCTTTCCTATTCACCTCAGCCATCTGGGGCCAAATCCTGTTTCCTCGTTCACTGTAAGGGGTGGCAGGTGTGGCGAATGGCTGCTTCTTGCACTCCCCTCCCCCCCCCGCCGTCAACCCCCCACCACCCAGCTCCTCAGCAATCATCATGGAGGGCAGCTGCTGGATCGCAGGGATCTTGCTCCCTTTTGGGAGCCCTTGTTTACATTTAGAAGCCATAAATTGCTGATGGCTGTGACATTTCTTGCCCACTGGATTCAGAAGGAAATATTTCACTTCACAAACCAAAGAGGGGATGGGATGGGCTGAACCACATGGAGAGAGAAAAAGAGTTGACTGTGGGCCTGCTGGGAGAACGGCATCCCAGATGGATGGCAGGGCACATGCAAAGGCCCTGAGGTGAGAACAAGCTGGTCACGTTTAGGGAACATGGTGAAAGCATTAGTTGCTCAGTTTTGTTAGACTCTGCCACACCCCTGGACTGTAGACCACGAGGCTCCTCTGTCCATGAAACTCTCCAGGCAAGAATACTGGAGTGGGTTGCTATTTCCTACTCCAGGAGATCTTCCTGACCCAAGGATCAAACCCAGGTCTCCCGCACTGCAGGAAGAATTTTTTACTGTCTGAGCCACCAGGGAAGACCACAGAGAACATGGATGAGGCTAAAGCCGTTGAAGGAGGGGAAGGAGGGTAGGGAGGGTGACTGTGTAGGTGGAGCTTCAGAGAGGAGGACAGCAGCTTTGGTTTTGTTGAGAAGGTGCAGGGAAGCCAAGAGAGGGTTTAAAGCAAAGGGGCACAGGCTCTGGGCCCCCGCTGTTGAGGATGGGGGCTCCTTAGGGTAGTGCCAGGTCCAGGGCCCCTTGGGGACTTACCACTGCTTGGCAAAAGTGGGCACTGACCCTGAGCCACAGTCTTGGAAGGGGAAGTGAGGCCACCGTCCCCAGTCACCTCCTGGGGCTGGGCCAAGGCCTGGTGTGAATCATTGCTGGCTGGGTCCCGGCTGACACACACTTTGGCCTCAGTTCAGCAAAGTCCTGCCAAAGCCACACAGCCTGGCTCACAGGCCTCTGGCTGGCCTCCCTGGGGAGCCTGCAGGGTCGGGGGCACATCCAAGCAAGAGGCCATCAGGGATGCTCAGCCTTCCTCTACAAAGACCCTGTCTTTTCCACACTGTGAGTGTGGTTCTGGGCAAAACCAGGGACATGGCAGTTGGACAAAACTTAGGTCTTTTGTTTCGGCAGTCACCAGGATAGTTCCTATCCAGGCCCTAAGAGAGCCAAACACAAATCCAGGGTGATCAGGGCAATAATAGTAGAAGCACAGAGCACTGATGGAGCCCCAATAAGGGCATCTGCAGCAGAGGCTGAAGGGTGGAGATGAGCTGTGTGGCTGAGGGAAGAGGTGTATCAGACCATGCAAAGGCCCTGAGGCCAGAGGAAAGACGCTAGTTTGGGTGGGGAGGTTGAGCCTGCCCAGGGCCAAGTGCAGTCAAAGCCTTTTTTTCCAGAAAAGTATCAAGTAGGTGTCAGATCTGTGGTTTCCAAAAAGCCCTTCAAGGCACACCCTAGTGACAAGACTGGGCTTCCCCCGAGCCCCAAGCCTCCTTCGAGGGAGGTAAAAGTCCCTCGTGCTGCCATTTAGCAGGAAGGTGTAAGACACGTGACCTTTTTTGGCTGTGCAGGGTCTTAGTTGCAGCATGCAAACTTTTAGTTGCCACAGGTAGGATCTAGCTCCCTGACCAGGAATCCAACCTGGGTTCCCTGCCCTGTGAGCATGGAGTCTTAATCCACTGGACCACCAGATAAGTCCCAAGATATATCTTATCTTTGTCCTTGGTTTTTAGCACACAGCTTCTAAAACTTTGGTTAATTCTGGAGTGATGTGTTTTGTGTATGCTAATAAGAAAAGCAGTGGTCCAAGGCACTTAAATGGCTTCTGAATGGGGGCTGGTCTCCAAAAAGACCGAGGTATGATTGTGCCGTGCAAAGTCACTTAGTCGTGTCCTATTCTTTGCAACCTCATGGACCTTAGCCCACTGGCTCCTCTGTTCTTGGGATTCTTCAGGCAAGAATACTGGAATGGGTGGCCGTTTCCTACTCCAGGGAAGGCAGGATTAGGTGGTTGTAACTTTCAGCCCCCACCTCCCAGACCTTCTGGGAGGGGAGATGGCTGGATTTTGAGTTAATCCCAAAATGCCAGTGATTTCATCCCATTGATGAACGCATGGGATGCTCAAAAGATGAGGTACCTAGAGAGGGCAGGGAAGCTCCCCACCCTTCCCCCAAACTTTGCCCTTGTGTGTCTCTTCCATGTGCTTGTCTCTGAGTTGTTTTCTTTATATTCAACTGGAAATACTGAGCCTGTGAGCTGGGGTCTGTGAACTGTTTTAGGAATGGGTAGTGGAAACTCTCGGGTTTATAATCAGTCGTTAAGAAGTATAGGGGACAGAGAATTTCTCAGCCCTCCAGTGGTTAGGATGCTGCACTTCCACTGCAGGGGGCACAGGTTCAAATCCTGGTTAGCATGCTCGGCGAGGCCAAAAATAAATAAATAGGTAAAAATTTTTTAATTTAAAAGATAAAGGAGTATAGGTAGTAATCTAGGACTAATTGGTATCTGAAGTGGGGCAGTCTTGAATTCTTCACCTGCGTGGTCTCTCCTAACTCCAGTAGAGAATTGTAGGACACCCAGGTGGTGTCTGGAGTTGGGGGAAAATAAAACAAACGTGCATTTGATGTCAGAAGTGCAGTGAGTAAAAAACATTTCAGAGGGCATCAGCAGATCTTGCAACCTCCCTGGGTTCCCCCCTTCTCTACAGATTTGGGGCTGCACGGGGAGCACCTCGCCTGACTACTCGTTCTCTGCTGTTTGTCTCCTAACCACTTCCTACTTCTGACCTGAGACATGTTGCTACCTGGACACAGAGAACACATCCTTTTCACAGCACAGGAGGTTAAGCCCAGAGCAGGGAGGGAACTTGGCTGAGGGTTACAGTGGCACACTGGCATTCAAGCTGGGACCCAAGTCTCCTGAAGAGTGAAGCTCTGCCCCCAAGCATGGTTCTTCTTGGTGGTCTCTGTGTGGACACCCCAAGCTCAGATATCAGCCTTCTTCTCCTCCAGGCCCCTCTCCTGAAACATCTGCCTGAAGGTGGTACCAAGGAGAGGTCACATGGTTAAAAAACAAACCCCAGAGCAGCTCTCGAAGCCTTGAAAAGTGGGCAGCCAGGGTGATGTGGAGGAAAAATGAACTTGTAGGTGGAGGCCCCTCTCTTCCGATGGCCAGGGGAGGCTGTGGGCACAAGGCCTTCCTTCTCTGCACCTGTTTCCTCGTCTGTAAGGCAGGCATGATTTGCCCACCTTCCCTAGCAGGGTTGGGTACACAACTGGAGTTCAAAACTCACTTGCCGTGTGTCCTTCGCCACCAAAGCTCAAGTCCCTGGGGACCCCACGTGAGGCAGAAGCCCAAGGTCTGGGGTCTTTTGCCCCCACAATAGGAAAGGCCAGAGCAGGCAGGGGCAGAGGGGAACCTGGCAGTCAAGGCTCTGGAAGTGAGAGGTCCAAGCTCTATACATCACGGCACAAGCTCCTAAAAATGCTACATGACCTCAAGCCAGTCACTCAACCTCTCTGAACCTTAGTTTCTTCAAAACGGGAGAACGGGATGTTGGGGGAGGGGTGTTACAGAAAGTACTCGAAAAATTCTGGATTTCAAGTTAGTGCTCTAACAGAGAGGTCCCACAGACCCTATCCACACCCCACGCCTGGAGGAAGACAGCCTGGGTCTGAGATACCTGTGTCAGCCTTTCTTCTGGGTCCTGAGATTCAGGTTTCTCATCCAACAAATGATAACACAAGCTTAGATTGAGCACCATCTGTAAGCCAAGACCTGCTCTGCAAACAAACTCTCTTAATCCTCACAACTTTATGGGACAAGTTTAGGATTGCTCTGCTCATCTTAGAGACAAGCAGACAGCAGCCCAGAAAGTTCAAGTTTCTCCCTTTCACTCCGTCTAGGGCTGGAGTTGCCCCCCGCTTCCCTCTCGCAGTCCTTCCTTCGCAAAGGGGACACCTGCGGGCTGGCTAGTTCCAAAGGCAGGCTGCAAACCCCAATGTCCCCCCACCCAAGCAGACCGGAGTCAGCCCGGCGCCCAGGGGCGCCTAGATGGCGCTCGCTGAGCGCCAGATGTGCAGGCTCTTCCCGGACGCCGAGTCCGGCCTCCTCCGAGCAGGGGCGGAGGGAGGAGGTGAAGGAGGCCGGAGGGGATGGGACCCGGCCAGGCCCGGCCCACCCCGTCCGGCCCCTGCGAGAAAAGGAGGAGGCGGAGAGCCGAGCTGGCGTTAACGAGACTTTACTGAAAACAGAACACCGGGCGAACCGAGGATTACACACAGGAATGTGGACTCGTAGCAAAACAAAACAAAAAAACAAACAGAGAGGAAAGGGCGGGAGGAGGGGGTGTCGGAGGGATGGAAGGGGAGGGGAAGCAAGAGCGAGGAAAGAGGAGAGAGGGTTTTTTTTTCTTTTTCTTCTTCCCATTTCCTTAAAAAACCAACACAGGAGCACACGCACACACACAACCAACGTTTGTTCCCGAGTAGAGACATAAATAGGGCAGGATCGAACACTCTGTTCTTCTCTCTTCCAAAGTCAAAAAAAAGGTAAAAGAAAAAGGAAGCGCAGGGCTTGAGGCTGCGCCCCCTCGGAGCCTCCTTCGGCGGCGGTGTGTACAAAGGGGCGGCCAGGACGCGCGGGTTTGTGCAACGCGGGGTGACCGCGCGCCCGGGATAAAGGCAGCGCAAGAGCAGGGACAGGGGAGGTCATGCGCTCACCCCCCCGGGAGCAGGGGGTCCAGCTTGTCGAGTCTGGGGCGCCCTCTCCGAGTCCTGGCACCCTGGAGGGGGGGGGGCCCCGGGGCCCCCCCCCCCCCGGGTCCGGGGCGCCCCCCCCCCCCCCCGCGACGCGAGCCCGCCTCTCTGGGAGGGGGCCGCGCATGCGCCCCGTGCGCGGGCTCAGTACGCGGGCACCTGGTGCTGGGGCAGCAGCTGGCAGCCGCTGTTGACGTGGCTGAGGACCTTCTGCTTGAGCTGCGCCACCTGCTCGCGCAGCAGGCTCGCCGTGGACGCCAGCTCCGTGTTCTGGCTCTTGAGCGTCTTCACTTTCTCCTCGAGGCGCGAGATGCGCTCCAGCTTGCGCTTGCGGCACTTGGAGGCAGCGATGCGGTTGCGCAGCCGCTTGCGCTCTGCCTTAATGCGCTCTTGCGTGTCCATGTCGATGGGCGATAGCGGCGGGCTCTCGCCGAAGCTCGGCACGTCGGGCACCGTCTGCGGCTCATCCTTGAGCGCGGACAGGCGCGGTGGCCCCAATGTGCCTGGGGGTGGCGGCGGTGGGAAGGGCACGGGCTCTGCGGCGAAGGCGACCGTCGCAGCACCCCCAGCACTCCCGGTGCCGCCCGCGTAGCTGCTCAGGTTCGCGTAGACGGGCGCCTCGGGCGTGGCCGCCGCTGGGGCCAGCTCGCTTGGAGGCGCGGCGCCCGCAGCCGTGCCCGAAGGTCCCCCGGCGGCGGCTGCAGCGGAGGCCGCGCCCGCGCCCAGCTGGTTTTGCTTGTGTAAGTCCTCTAGGGCCTTGACGAAGCCCTCGGCGAACTCCTGCTCCTCGCTGGCCGCCACCTTGGGATAGAGGAACTGCGTGCTCGTCGGCGTGGTGGTAACCAGCCCGTTGGACTGGATGATGAGGCGCTCGAGCTCGGGCGAGGCGAGCTTGAGCAGCCCCAGGTCGGGCGAGGCAAGCAGACCGTCGGGGGGCGCCGTGCCCGGGGCGCCGTCGGTGCGCAAGGGGCCCGGGGGCGGTGCGGCCGCGGGCTTGAGCGCTGCCGCCACCTGTTCGCTCAAGCTCAGCGTCAGCGCGTCCTTCTTCATCATGCTGCCGGCCGCCGCCGTCGGGGGCGCCCCGGGGAACAGACGACCCGGGGACGCGAAGCTGCCACCGCCGCCACTGCTACTGCCGCCGCCGCCCAGGCCGCTCAGCGCCTCATCGCCGTAGAAGGGTGTTTCCATCCTCCGCCTCCCCCGCCGTGCCGGCCCGGGGGGGGGAGTGGCCGCGGCCGCCAGGGGGCCCGCGCCCCCCCCGTCCGCTCGGCCCTGCGCCCGCCCCGGCCGCGGCCGCTGCGCCCAGCCCTCCACTGGCGGCGGCTCCTGCGCCGCGCAACCGGTGCGCCCCCTTATAGCCTCGGCCCGGCGCGATGAGCTCACTGTCCCCGTTCGCCATTGGGCACGAGTGACGTATCTCATTTGCATGATGGGGTGGGGCCAAGTCAATGACGCCCCCCTCATCCCCCACCGACTGCCGTTGTCCGGGTGACGCGCGGTAAACGGCACAACAGCGCGCTGCCTTGTGGGTTGACGTCATGGGGGCGGGCCGAGCACCAGGCCCGGTCACTCCGCCCCAGGAGTGCTGTGTACGACCAATGCCCCCAGCGCCGCCTTCCGCCAAGGCACGTCCCGGGTGGCGTGATGGGCCCGGCCACCCGGCGCCCGCCCTCCCAGAGGCCCCGCCCCGCGTCCGCGCGTGGGGCCCCGGGCGGGACGGGGGCGGTGCCGGCCTCCCGGGACCGGAGGGGGATGGGGCTCCGGATGGATAAATAACTCCCTGGCGCCTCCCGCTTCACTATGCTGTCTCCCTTATCGCGCCTCTGACTGGGCATTGTGTGGGCCTAACGGAGCTGTGCCCGGTGGCTCGCCGTGGGTGTGGGCCAGGTCTGTTTCCAACCCACTCCCACCCCGGTGTGTTTGCCCCAGAAAGACTGGGGAGGGGCGAGGAGGTTCCAGCCAGAAGTTGTTGGAAATGCTTTGATCCTGCTACTTTTCATAGGGTGGGGTCTAAATCGCGGGAGTCCGACTTCCCGACTTTACAGATGGGAATTTGAGGCCCTGCGAGGTGGAGTGACCTGCCCTGGAGGCCAGAGCGCGACCAAACGTGAGCTCTTATCCATCCAGTGGAACCCTGGCGTCCATGCCCCTGGGCAGCGGCTTACTTACCTCTGCATCTGCCAGAGCCTCCTGTGGGTACCCCGGTGGCTCCGGGACTGGGTGGTTCAGTTAGGAATCCCAGCTGGTAATTATTACTTGTTAATTACTATTATGAGTCAGGTCAGGCTTTATGGGCCTCCATAAAGACTGGAGGTGGGAGGGACCCTTCACCACACTCCCAAGAGATCCTTGGGACATCTGGGTCTGACCTACAACCCCTGCACAGAACCCCTCCGTGGCTCTCATCACACACTGGATGGCGCCCAGTCCAGGAACACTCTAACCTTTCACTCTCACCCTCTCGGAGCTCTGTCTTCCCAACTCCTTGCTGCCCTCAGGGCCTTAACAGGTGCCGGCTCCCTTCCCCCAAGGCCAAAGGCTGGTCCTCAGAGAGGCCCCTCCCACTCACCTTGTTTCCACTATACCTGGAACCATCCACAATGCTAGGGTTGACCATAAGTCCCAGCAGAGCAGGCTATCTTGGGCCTGCTGAGTCTCCAGCTTCCTGCATGGGGTCTAGCATCCAACAGCCAGTGTTAAAGGAGAGGGTCGGTGGGGTTGCTGTGGCACTTTCTGGCCTCAGTTTGTCTGATTGGCCAAGGGACATGAACACTGGTCTTCTGTTTCCCTTCCTCACCTGGCCTTGCTGCTAACTGGGCTATGGAGCAAGAAGGCCTTGAGGGAGGCTGTCATCACGAGCAAGAGGCCTGGCCTGGCTGGTGGAGAGTTGGGGGTATGTCTGTTTGTGCCCACATGTGCCTGTATATGTTTGTGTATGGGTCAGTGTACCCAAGTGTGTTCACACACAGGAGGAAATGTCTGTGCTTGTGTGAATCCATGCATATATGTACCCATGTGTGTGTATGTGTGTTTATCTGTGTTTCCAGGCATTATATGTACGTGTGTGTGTATATTTGTTTCCAGGCATGTAGGTTTCTGTACCTTCCAGTCGTCTCCTCTCGGGTCCCAGTCTGGCCAAAGGGACCCCTAAATGAAGGGGATGCAGCCCCTAGCCTGTAACCAGCCCCGCCCTAGGACCCTTCTCTGGACCTATGCAGTGGGGCTAGATTGAAGGAGATGGGGCATGCTTCTCCCCACGGCAGGAGGGTGAGTGGGTAGCCTAAGGCTCCCTTCTGACCTTGGGCCTTGAGTTTGATAGGTAAGAATGGTCTGGTGAGCTGCAGGCAGGGCTAGCCTGAGCTGAGAGGGTGTCCAGCAGACAGGCTTTGGAAAACGGAGGCAGAGGAAGGCCCAGGCGTATTACCTCTCTGATTGTACTTACTGCTTATGAAAATGGAGCAAATAATCCCACCTACTTCATAGAGTATTGTGACTTCTATTGGAAGTATTTGAACAAATAGAGCTCAATAAATGTTTTCTGTAATTGTTTTATTATCATTTGGCCAAACTTAACTGCAGTTCTTTGGAGTACCCTCAGGCTGGACTGCCCTTTCTTAGCTTCCTGGCAACTCCTATTCATCCTTCAAAACCCACCTCCAGTGTCCCCTCCTCCAAGAAGTCTTCCATCACCATGCCTACAGGGATTTCCCTAGACCCTTCCATCTGACTGAGCCCTGCCCACTCTCTATGTCTAATTTACTCTGCCTCAGGAGGGTTCTTGGGGCTAGATGGGGAAGACCTGTCTTGGCTGCCCTTGGCAGCCTCTGCCATCCCTACTCTCCAATACCTACCCCACCAGGTTCCTATGCCGTGACTTGCCATACCTTGTGACCCAATGTCCTTCCTCATCCTCGCCTTTTTCCCTCTGGGACACTCCAGTCCTGATCCTCCATTTGGGCCAGAGGTTGACCTCCCAGAGTTGGGGTGCAGCTGTTTCCAGCTTAGTCTTCCTAGACTGGGGGCTCCTCAGGCAGGTCAAAGGGGGCCTGAAATCCATCAACCAATCCCAGGCAGTGACCATGGGCTACCTCCCATTCATTCATTCATTCCATATACACTGACTGAGCACTTACTGTGAGCCTAGTGATGGAGGACACATGAATGACACAAACGCCAGCAACCGCTCAGGCACACAGTCTGAGGGACGAACCTGACAAGCACAGCTTCAAGGAGAATAAATGGTACCTCCTTCCTGCAGGATGCAGGGGGAAATGGTTTTAGAGTGGAGTACTCTGGGAGGGTCACCCCAGAAGATGATGCTGAATTCAGGAGGAGCTGGAGCAAATCATGACATAATTCATCTGAGGGCAGTTTCCCAGGGAGAGCGGCAAGCACAAAGGTCCAGGGGCAGAAACCTGCTGGCCACATCTGTGCAGGGTAGAGAGGGAAGTGAGGCTGGATTCACTGGGCCAGGGAAAGCCAGAGGGAGAGAAGGTAAGGACGGTGACAGTGCTTCCACTGAAACCAGGTGCTATTTGAACTTTGGGAAGTGGTAAAGGATAGGGAAACCTGGTGTGCTGCAGTCCATGGGGTCGCTAAGAACCGGACACAGCTCAGCGCCTGTCTCAAGGGCAGAAGTGGCAGACGGAATGGCTAGGTTGGGACTCTTCATTTTCCTGTTCATTCTCCCTGCAGCGTCTTAAGTCTAGAGAATTATCCCACCCCACCCCATCCCCCCACCCCCAGCAGGGTCCAGAGAGGATGCGTGACCTGCCCTGGGTCACAAAGCCAAAGCTGAAGCCCCATCCCCACCCTAGCCTTCCAAAAGGAAGGCTGGCTGATTGTACCGGCCCTCTCGCCCGTTTTCAAATCTCCCGGCTCTGGCCTCTCCCCAGCGCGAAGAGATGGCTCTCTTGTTTAAAGGAACCTACAATTTGATTTAACGTTTAGTCTTTATCTGAAGATCGAGACCTAAAATCTACTTAATAAAACACAAAGCCCCAAAGAGGGTTAAGGAGGAAGCCGAAAGGAATGAAGCGGAGGGGTCCTGGGGCAGAGGGTCTAGCCAAGGACGGTCCCCGGGCGCTCGGGACCCCGCGGGGCGGGTGGGGCTCCAGCCTAAAGAGTCCCCGGCGCTTAGGACCCAAGGGCTGGCTGGGGGTGGAGCTTGCGGAGATCTTCCCCAGTGACCGGACCCGCGGATCGGCCGGGGGAAGGGCGCCGGGCTCGGGCTGGGGGCGCGTCTGGCCCCGGCGCATTCCAGGGGATCGGGTTACTGGCGCAGGCGGCGGCCCCTCCCCTCCTGCCCCGCTTCCGCCCTCGCCAGGAGCAGGAGCTGCAGTCGCCTCCCCGGTCCAGTACAGGTGTTTGTCCAGTCGCTGGGCGAGAACCCAGCCCCAGCCCTCTGGCTCTTTCCAGTCTCACATGACCATTCTACAGGCGAGGAAACTGCTGCGCCGCCAGCCCCCTCAGCACCAGAAGGACACAGGGCGGAGCCTGCTTTACGACCGGCGACCCTATTGACTGTTCCTCGAGATTGTGGTGTCCCTAGGCTCCCAGAAGAGCCGCTAAGTCCAATACATGTTGGTTGATTGACCATCCCAAGTGAGCCCAGAAGGACTATGGGACATAACTTAGGCCACGCTGACACACACACACACAGGCCACGCTGACACACACACACACACACACACACACACAGGCCACGCTGACACACACACACACAGGCCACGCTGACACACACACACACACACACACAGGCCACGCTGACACACACACACATACACACACAGGCCACGCTGACACACACACACACACACAGGCCACGCTGACACACACACACACAGGCCACGCTGACACACACACAC
>ML663012.1:9959668-10258508 GCA_007570785.1 Antilocapra americana
CACCCCCAGGTTCCCGGGTGGCTTAGTTGTAAAGAATCCATCTGCCAAAGCAGGAGACATAAAGAGATTCTGGTTCGATCCCTGGGTGGGGAAGATCCCCTGGAGCAAAAAACGGCAACCTGCTCCAGTGTTCTTGCCTGGAAAATTCCATAGACAGAGGAGTCTGGTGGGCTACAGCCCAAGGGGTCACAAAGAATCGGACACAAATAAGCACACAGCACAGGCCTAGGTGAGTACACTTGCTATATACACAGGCCAGGCCCAATGTACTCACAAGTGGACACTGGAGAAACAGATTTAAGGGTCACAAGTCACAAGACCAACTTCAGAAGTTGATTTTTGCTTTTGGCCAAGTTGAAGCATCCTCACTCATCTACCACCCTCTACTGAACACTTGCTGTATGCCAAGGCCTGTGTGCTGGGGGAGGGTTTAGGGCCTTCCCTTATCACCTCTAAGTTGACTAGAATCTCACGGGGGATGGAAACCACCACCATAACAGAGAAGCCCACTTGAGGTCAGCGTCACCATTTTTTTCCTTTTAAGTCGACCCCTTTTCAGCTTTTACTTCAGTAAATACATTTCAAAAGGGAAGCTGCGAGTCACCACCAGGAATGGAAAACCAGTTTCTCTTGCCATAAATAGAAGGAAACTAAAAAACGAAGAAATGAGAGCAAAACTCAGGCATTCCCTCCTCCGGGACATGCTGGGTCAATTCCAGACCCCAAATGTTCAAGTATCCAAAAAATATTAAAGGCTGGGAAGCCCCAAACCAAGAAGACAGGGCAGGAAGGGCCACAGGGACCCACACACCATTCCTATCTCCAAGAGGGGGGTCAGCACACCGAAGCTCAATAATGTGCCCAGCCTGGGTGATAAGCACCTACTATAATATGTGTGGGGTTTGCCTGCATCAGCCAGAATCCTCCCAAGGTCCTTTGAGGTACTGAGTTGTTGGGCTGGGGGGCTGGACAGATGGCAGTGGCAGGCAGAGGCCTCTTGGGTGTGGGTCGCCAAGGGTCTCTCAGAGGAGGCTTCAAGTTGGTTAAGTGGAAGCTCTCATTTCTGCCTAAAGATCTTGGGGTTGCCCCACCCACAATACTGTGGGACCCTGACATCCTTCCCAGACTACCTGGGGTTGGGGAGGGGGATGTCAGTTGTGTCTGACTCTGTGACCCCATGAACTGTAGCCCACCAGGCTCCTGTCCTTGCAGTTCTCCAGGCAAGAATACTGGAATGGCTAGTCATTCCCTGCTCCTGGGGATCTTCCAGACCCAGCGATCGAACCCAGGTCTCCCGCATGGCAGGCAGATTCTTTACCATCTGAGCCACCAGGGAAGTTGGGAATCAATGGATACAGTAACAAATAATTAAATGAATAAGTGTATAATTTGTGAAGTAATAAGCAGATACTTCCAGGAGGCCAAGATAGGAAACCTGCTCTTGGCATTATTCTTTAAAAGCCCCACAAAAGCCCCACCGCGAAGAGGGACAGTTGTCCCCATTTTTCACATAAACTAAGCAAAGCTAAGTCCAGATTTTGAAGGAAGACTGGAATCCAGGTGAATCTCTACGGGCAGACAAGGCTCACGGAGCTGGGCATCTCTGGGAGATGAGGCTGGACCTTGGGGCTGCGGGGGCCCTTGGGGGAAGGCACCACGTCGGCAGTTCTACATGATCCTGGCCCCTGTAGGGGAGTAGATCGAACGGGGGTGAGGCAGCAGGGAGGAGGAGGCGGCGGGGGCCCCCAGGGTGGGGAGGAGCAGGCCCGAGTCCGTGTCGCTTAGGAAGAGGCCCCAAGGAAGGAGCAGACTGGGGGCGATGGCCTACAAATGGGGTATGTATTAACGCCAGTCTTGCCCTTAATGGGCGAGGGGGCAGGACGACCCTTCCTCTGAACCCGAGGACGTTCTTCCGAACCCCCTCGCCCGTCGCCTTCTACCCCTCCCCCCAGGCCCCGCCACCGCCGCCGCCTCTCCCAGGGAGGAAGTGGTGAGGATGCGGGGGAGGGCCCCCCATTCTCACTTCCCCTGGGGCAGGGCGGGGCCTGCAGGGTTCCCTCCCCAGCAGCAGGAATCGAGGGCCCCCTACCTCTGCACACACACAGGGGTGGGGGCCAAGGGGGGCTGCCCGACTGGGACTGGGCCAGGGTTGCACGCCCCGCCACCCCCCCACTCCACCCCGGTAACATAAGTTCTGTAGGCTTTGACGGTTCTCTTCTTAAATGTGGGGGTAAGAAGCTGGACCTCGAAATAGTGAATCGCTAGGTGAGAGGTCCCCGCCCCGGGCCTGACGAGCCCCCCACCCTACCCATTCCCCACCCCCAGCCCCGGTCGGGGGCGGGAAAACCCAGTCGGACAAGGACACGCCCAGCCTTGGAAGGGTCAGGGACAGGCCGGAGGGAGCGCTGTCGCAGTAAACACGGACTTGGAGGGAGGAGGGAGGCGCATGCCACGGCGCAGGCGAAGACTCGATCCCGGTGGGGCCTCTCGGCTGGCCTCGCGGCTGCGCTGCACAAAACCTGTCTCACGTCGGTCCCCGCAGCCTGGCCCCGCCTCTGGCGGGGATGGGGGGGGTTCGGCGCAGCGGGCGGCAGCGCAAGAGTTAACCCCGTGCGGCGACCAGACTCCGTGGCGTGGGGGTGGGTGGCGTCAGAACCGACGTCAAGGCGAGGAGGAGAGGCTTAGACGCTGCTGCTCTGGCCGTCCGGCCCGCGCCCCCGCCGCTCGGGAGGCGGTGGGTGTGGTTGGTGGGGGGAAGCCTACCCCCGCAGTTTCCCCCACGCGGGGCAAAAAGACGGGGCAACTGAGGCACGAGAAGGGGCGTGGCCTACCTGGAATCCTCGCGGCTCTCTGGGCTCCAGGTCCCCGTCCCCGTCCCACCTGGTCACCCTCGTCCATACCGAGACCCCCCCCTCCGCCCCCCAACCCGGGGTCGCCTGGCTGGCACGGACTGATATTTTCGTTTCGTCCTCCAGCATGCGGACAAAACCGCTTAAATACTCGCTGGGCGGCCCCAGCGGTGCCGTAGTTAGTCGCAACTTCAATGTGGGCCTCAGTTCTCCCCACCCGACAATGGGGAGAGAGCTGACATTTACTGCCTGTGCCCGCTCGGCCTTAGGGAGGGGGTTGGGAGGGGATTCCCACTCCAAGGGGCGGGGAAGGGAACCGCGAGCCCAGAGGTACGAGTTGGGGACACTAGCCAGGCGAGATTCGAATCCCCCACTGGCTCCTGGCCCCCCTCCTTACCTCCAGCCCTCTCTGGTCCCTCTCCCTCCGTTCCCTCCCTCCCTCTCACTTCTCTCCCCCCCTCCTCCCCTCCTCCTACCCGTCGCCCCGCCACCCCCGGGCTGGCTTGGCCTCCCTGCGGGGCCGCTAATTAAATGCAGGGCTGGGGGAGGGAGGACCGCACTCCTTAACCCCTTCCATGCCGGGCTGTTACTGCCCGGGAAGGAGGGATAATGTCACCGGCCAAACTCCCCTCCGCCCAGAACTTCAGGCCCCAGGACGCCCATCTGATGAATGGGTTGTTGTTTGGTCGCCAAGCCACGTCTGACTTGCGACCCCGTGGACAGTAGCCCGCCAGGTTCCTCTGTCCGTTGGATTTCCCAGGCAAGAATGCAAAAGAGAGTTGCTCTTTCCTTCTCTAGGGGATCTTTCCCACCTCGGGATGGAAACCGAGTCTCTTGCATTGGCAGGCTGGCAGAGGGGTTCTTTACCACTGAGCCACCAGAAAAAACTGATGAATGGATCTATCAAGGCTTAGTGGCTGGCCCCAAGATTCTGGACAAGGGAGATCTTCATGGCCTCCTAACAGGAGGGCTTCAGCTGACAAATAGTTGGGAGGGAAAAATAGTGACTGTGAAATAAACAAAGGGAGAAAGGCAGAGATGGAGGAAGAGAGCAGGAGAGGGAGGGAGGCAAAGTCTGGTGGAGACAGACAGAGACCAGAGAGAAAGGAGGTGGGAAGAGAGACCAGTTATGAAGGCAGAAGATAGAGCAAGAGACATTTGATTGTTATAAAATCAAGCCAGTTTTCACTAGGATGCATAGTTCTTGGCTGGGGATTGGAACCAGTCTTCAGTCTTGTTGGCATGATGAGAAGGTGACATTATAAATCTGTACAAGGAAGATACTATCCTAAGTGACTGTCTGAGGGCAGCCCAGTTGGAGCCAGTGAGGACATGGTGGCCCTAGTGATGCTCAGTATGTGTGGTGATAAGGGATTCAGGAGGCCACCCTGCGAGCTGGAGGCCTCAGCTACCCTGGAGGCTCACAGAGCAACATCCCTGATGCTGGCTTCCGGCTGCAGCCTGGCTCACCCACTGCTCAGTGACCTCTGACAGTGCTTTGTGGCCTGAACCACCCAGGGAGCTGTAGCTCTCACTCCCAGGTCCCCAGCCTGGCCCTGCAGCTCTGGGTCAGGTGGAGAGGACCCGGACACTGGCATTTCGCTGCCTGGCCTGCCCTTCCCTCGGCACACTGGCTACTGCCACCATTGGGTAGACCGACACTCAGAGGGGCCCGCATTCCTGGGGTGGGAATATCTGAAAACATAGGTAATATAATATCTGGCAAGAGCTGTGAAGAAATCTCACCAGGAGGAGGGGAGTGGGGAATACAGAGGCCCCATGACATCTGCAAGGAGGCACCAGGGAAGGATGTTCCTAAACGCTGGGTTAGCAAGTACAAAGGCCCTGAGGTAGGGATACAGGGTGTGTTGGAAGACAATCAAGGAAGAGGCTGGACTGGGGTAAGGAAAGGGGAGATGGGGGAAGGTAAGGGCAGGGGCAAATCACAGGGGCATCTATGTTGTCAGCAGCTGGGGTGGGGGTAAGTAGAGTCCTTTCCAGCTCAGGTAGAGCCTGTGACTACCCTCCCTGCCAGTGCCCACCAGTGCCCACGTTCCAGAGGATGCAGGGGAGACACAGGGGGCATAGAGGCTGCCCAGGGTCACAGGGGTCCATCTTCTGCTCTCTGTGAGTGTGCCCCCCTGGCCTCTTCATATGCCCTGTGGCTCCCTGCTCAGCCCATCTCCCTGTCACCCCCTAGCTCTCTGCCCACTGCTGCCATCCAGCCACCTAACCTTTGCCCATGATGTTCCCTCACTAGTGCCCAGAAAATACGCTGCAGCCCCCATATCTAGCCGAGCCTGAAGACTTTCCCTCGGCTGGCTCCCCAACCCCACTGGGCCCCTCGCTCAGCCCCTTCACCCCATGTTTGGCTGCAAGCTCTGCAGGGAGGGGGTGGCTTAAGAGACAGAGAGGCTGACAGATGGGAGAAGGTGGGCATCAGGGCCCTTGAGCTCTGCCCGCAACCCAGTTAAAAATAGCTGCCCCTCTGCCCCAGCCCCTGTGCCCGGAGGAGCATCCGGCAGGGCCTGCGTTGCCATGGTGACGCTGACTCAGAGGCAGAGGCAGGTAGCAGCATCTGGTACCCGGCAGCCGCCTCTGCACGCAAGGCACCCTGCCCAACCCCCACCCTGCAGCCTCCACTCCACCCATCTTCTGAGACTAGAGACGGGTGGGTGAGGTCTTGTGGCAGCTGGTGAAGTTCCTCCACAGCCCCCATCCAGTCACCTACCAGCAGGGGGGAGATCATGTTCTCACTGCAGTGCCTGGGTACCAGCTCTTCCTCCCTCTATCCACCTGTCATCCTGTCCATCTGTCTGTCCGTCCGTCCATCCATCCACCCACCTATCCATCCATCCCTCTGTTCATTCATCCACCTAACGTTTATGGACCACTTTCTGTGTGGCCACACTGTTCTCAGCACAGGGCAGTTAACTTTTGCCCATGTAATCAGAGTATCGGAGAAGGGTTTGTGCTGAGAGGATGCTGGTGAAGACCTTTGGCCTCTTGGGCCCAGGCCTCAAGATGCTGAGGCCCTCTTTTTTCTCTCCTGCTGTCAGTCTCTCCCCCTCTTCCTGTATCTCTTTCAGTCTCTCTGTCTCTGCATCTCAGAGTACAGCCTAGACCCTTCCCCACACCCATCAGGCCTCACAGCTGTGCCCACCTCCCTCTTCACTTACTGTACTCTAGCCACATCAGCCTTAGTGTCTTTCCTCCAGTGCATCAGCTCATTCCTACCTCGGGGCCTTTGCACATGCTGTTCTCTCTGCCTGGAAGACCCTTAGGGTCTTCACCCGGTATCTATCTTGTTTAAGTCTTGGTTTCCTGATTCTCTCTCTACCCCCCATCTTCAGAGTATATAGACCTAAGAGATGGCCTGTTGTTCCTTTGGTGTAAACACAGAGTAAACACTCAACCAACAGTCCAGGAGCTGATGAAGGATAAACACAGTATATCCAGTCACATGGAATATTATTCAGCCAAAGCGGGGAATGAAGCACTGATACACACCGCAACATGCATGAACCTTAAAAATACTGTGCTGAGTGAAAGAAGCCAGATGCCAGAGGCCGCATAGGATGTGATTCCGTTTATGTGAAATGTCCAGAACAGGTCAGTTCATAAACACGGCAAGCAGATTAGTGGTTGTCGGGCTGAGGAGGAGGGAGTTGGGTGTGAGGCTTCTTTCTGGGGGTGATGACAGTGTTCTGGAACTAGGTACAGGTGGTGGTTACACAACATAGTGAATGTACTAAATACCGCTGAATTGCTCAGTTTTTTTTTTTTTGGTTTGTTTTTAATTTGGCTGTGCCAGGTCTTAGATGTGGCACACAGGATCTTTGGTTGAGGCAAGTGGGATCTAGTCCCCCTGACCAGGGATGGAACCCTGGCCCCCTGCACTGGGAGCACAGAGTGTTAGTCACTGGGCCACCAGGGAAGTCCCTGAATTGCTCACTTTAAAAAGGCTGATTTTATGTTACTGAATGTTACTTCAGTTGTTGTTAAAGCACCTTAGGTAAAAACTGTCTCTGTGTTAGCTGCTTGGTCATGTCCACAACCCGCCAGGCTCCTCTGTCCATGGGATGTCCCAGGCAAGAATACTGGAGTGGGTTGCCATTTCCTTCTCCAGGGGATCTTCCCAGTTCCAGGGATCGAACCTGGGTCTCCTGCATTGCAGGCAGATTCTTTATCTTCTGAGTCATCAAGTGTGGACTTTAGGCAATAATGCTCAACTTGCTGTGTCTCCAAGACACCCAGCACGCGCCTTCCCCAGGGCCTTTGCACCTGCTAGTCCCTCTAGCTGGAGGCTTCAGGGAATAGAGAAGCGGATCACATCCCAGTGGGCCAAGCCACACTCCAACTCGAGTTGTTCCCCTGACCTTCCTGGGGCCATAAGAAAAGCCAAGGGGCTTGGTGGTTAGGATGGAGTGTGCCCGGGAGACTGAGTGGTTAGGATGATGTCAAAGATATTTGGGTGCGTTGGAGGGGGACAGCCTGCTTCCTGGGGGAGGGAGAAGGGCCAACAACCTACGTGGGGCTCCAAAACAAGTGGGCAGGGGAAGCAACAGGATTGGATCCAGCTGGTGGTCCTATCCTAGGAACCTGCTTCCAGCAGCCTCATGAACACAAATAGCAAGATCCATTTTCTCATTTCGAAGGAAAACTGCTGAGTAATGAAGAAGATCTCCCTGATCAATATTGCTGCGTCCTGGCCTCCCTCTCCAGGAACCGAGACTTCTAAGGGTTGTGGAAAAGGCTTTGCCCTTCCAGAGAGTTCTGGGGAACCTTGTGGAGTCTCTCCATGGCAACAAGGAGGAAGAAAGGCCACCTCACCACACTTGACAGGGATGTGGGCATTTGGCGACCTCCCACAGTCCTGCTGGCCAGGGAGGCATAACCTGCTGGAGGGGTGTAGCATGGAGGGCCCCGGGGGTGCTTATAGGGATGGTTTTCAAAGGAACAGAGAAGGGAATGAGGGAGGAGAGATGCATACTTGTATTCCCCAAGTATTTTTAGGCACTGAAGGCAGCCCTGAAATATTTCCACGGCCACTCCCAAGAGTGAGCTGGGTGACTATTTTGGTGCCTGGTTCCAGCGGGGGCGGAGTGGGGGTGAGTCATTCCTGGGTGGCTAGGCCCAGACCAGGAGGGGGGTCTCAGGGCAGGACCCAGGGCCTGTAAGGTGACAGCTTACTGACCTGGGGCCAGGCATGTGGTGTCAGCCTCTGGGGCACAGAGGACAGTGGCCTGGCCCCTCCCTGTGGCGTTGCACCGCTGCCCAGGTCCCCCCTGGCCAGTCAGTCACGCTGACCCCACAGCTTATGGAGATAAAGAGGGTCCAAAGTGAGGTTTCAGACACTCCACAGGTGCTCAGTGAGGAGCTTCTCCTGTGTTTTCAAGCAGGAATGAGGAACTTCCCCAGAGGTCCAGTGGTTAAGACTCTGTGCTTCCATTGAGGGGGCACGAGTTCAATTCCTACTATGAAAAAAAAACCTTTTTTTTAAAAGCAAGTATGGACCACTGGCTGTTGTGTCTGAGGCACAGTGGGTTATACTTCCCAGCGTGTGTCCCAGGGCAGATGGCTCACCCGCTCTGTGCTTGCGCATGGGCATTGCCTGTGCCCCGCTCGGCTGTCATTGGGGTCAAGCCCCTGGGTCTGTTCATCCTCACTTCCCTCTCTAAGCAGGCCCCAGAGTCTCAGCGGTTTGGTGTTTACGGTCCCCTCTACCTGTTGTTCCCTGCTCTGTTCCCGAGGCTTCTTTTTTTTTAAGACTTTTTTGATGTGGACCATTTTTAAAGTCTTTATTGAATTTGGACAGTCTTGTTTCTGTTTTATGTTTTGGTTTTGTGGCCCAGAGGCATGTGGAATCTTAGCTCCCTGACCAGGGATCAAACCTGCACCCTATGCATTGGAAGGCAGTCTTAATCACTAGACTTACAGAAAAGTCCTGACCAGATCAGAAATTGATTTGACCATGTCCCCCTTCTACTCTTCAGAAAGCTCCCACCCCAGCGTCCTGAGCTTGCAGAACAACCAGCCCATCTGCCTGGGCCCTCACAGCACCCCTTCCCTGCCACCTCTGTGGCCTCTCTCTTGGGCTGACCCTACCCTCACCCCCACCCCAGCACTGCTTCCTCTGGTCTCTTGGCTTCCACTCATGCCTCAGTCTGTTCTAGAACCTTCTGTGGCTTCCTATCTCACTCAGGGCCCACACCTGCCCCATTTCCTGTCCTTTTACTTTGCTCCTGTCACCACCTGCACAGGCTGTCTCCCTGACAGGAACACTCTTCCCCAAGGTATATGACTCCTTTCCCTCCCTCCAACCCTTTTCTCAAACGTCACCCCTGGCCTGCCCTGACCACCTCTCTTCCCCACCCTCATTTTCTTCTTTGAATTTATGCATTTGGCCTGTTCCTTGCCAGCTCACCCTCCAGGGAGGTCAGGGTCACTGTGGTGGGGGACTCTGTTTAATTCACAGCTTAGTCTCCAGTGCCTGGGATGTGGTGTGGCCCCAGTTCCTCCACCCCCAGCCAGGCCTCTGTTCCCATTATGGCGAACAGCTGCCCCCATTGAGACCGTCTGAGTGGACCTCAGACCACCTCCCGTACCTCCTACAGACCAAGCAGCTTTGTCCACAGAGGGCTGTCAGAGGACACTGAGACAGTGATGGGCAGGTAGGGACACACAGGCCGGGACATGCAGACCCCAGGGCCCAGCTGGATGGGTGGGGAGGGCACCTGCCATCAAGCCTGCCTGGAGGAAGTGGGAGGCAGCAGGCTGGGGGTAGGGCTTCCAGGGGAGGTGCTGGTGGGGCAGCAGGTGGGGCCCAGTGGAGGAGGCATCAGTGCTGAGGGGCGTGCAGGCAGGATTGACATAGGAAGGCAGGAGTCGCCCTCCCGCCCACCACTACCTTCAGGGGCTGCTGCTCACGGCTGCCCACTGGATCCAGCTCCCTGAAGTGGACTCATGGCCCCAGGTTGAAGCAACAGGGCAATCCAGGCTGGCCCCAGGCTGAGTCACACCTGGGTGTGTGGGCCTCCCTGACCTGACAGCTGGAACAAACTCCAAAGGGAGCAGGTCGGCCCACGGGAAACGCCTACACTTAACCACCTACACTTAAGGGAGCCCGCAGGCTGCAGGTCATGCAGCAGTCAGCTGATGGGGGCGCCAGCCCCCGGAGACACCATCTTGTGGGAACCGGGCCGGCACTTTTGGTTTCTCTTCTTGTTCAGGACGTTGAGGCTGGTTTCTTGAAACCAACCAGGAAGAAGAACTGGAAAACCGTGCTGTCCTGACACCCAACTCAGGAGGACCGAGCCTTCCGGAAGCCCCTTGGCACCTAAGCGGCCAGTGCCGGGGAGGCGGCTCACGTCACCAGCGGGCTAGGAGAGAACTGGGCCGTGAGCCCGGGCTGCCCGGCTGGAAAGGTCAGGGGCGGCTGGCGGCGCGGGCAGGAAGCCGCGATTACGCACGCCGCCGGGGATGCGCCCCTTTGTGGAGACGGGGCGCGTCGGGGACCCAAGACCTTGAGCGGCGAAGGGGCCCTTGGGAACGTCTGAACTTGTTCTTGGTCCGGAGCTAAGGAAGAAAAACCAAACCGGGAACAGCAGGAAGGGGCGGGGCTTCTAGTTCAAAGCCGTGCAGAGCCCCCGGCTTTCATCAAAGCCTCACCAGAGACATCATGCCCCTGGCAAGTGGGAAACCCAGCCTCCAGACCAAGGCCCCCAAAGGCCATTATGGGATTCTGTGTCCAGGGCTATGGGGGAGGTGACTTGTGAACACAGCCCCCCCCTCCCTGCCATTCTTTTCGTGTCTGCCTACCAGCCTGGCCTGGCACGGCCGTCTCTGAGAGAGGTGGGTTCCCAGGCCCCTGTCACACTCAGACCCCACACCCTTGTCCCCAACCTATGCCAAAACAAGGACTCAGCCAGCAGCAGGGCCCTGGAGGGGATGCGAAGGGACAGAAGCAGTGAGGAGGTAGTGGCAGGGAACAGCATTCTCCAGGTAGCATCAGACTCAGAAATCTTAGAGAATCTTTGCGATAGGTAGGCCAGTACTTTGCAGACCTAAGTGGAATTCTACAGGTACCACCATCTTTTCTTCCAATCAGCCTTAAGAACTGGTCTCAACATGGTATCGGTGACAAGTAGAACCCCAGGCCAAGTAGACTTCACATCCACAGGAACCAGCCTCTTAATACCAGGCTGTCCAGGAATATCGGTCAAAGGACCACATCACCGGAAGCGTTTTGCACAAGTGCTGGCTCAGCGTCTCAGGCAAGTCACTGAGTCGTGGACAGGCAAGTGCCCTGATTCGAAGAGGCGGTAAAAGGGTCACAGAAACCTTCCTCATGGGTTCCTGGAGGCAGCTCCCTGTCACAGCTCTCAGGGGGCTCTGGTGTGAACAGTGCTTGCAAAACAGGGACGGAGGTAGGGGACAGGCAGTGTGGGTGTCCCACTGACTCCTGCCTAGGACTTCCCTCCCCCACCTCTCCACAAAGAGGGCAAGGGGGTCCCCTACTGCCCAGACCCCCATCTTGCCTTCCACCGTTTCTAAGAGGCTGCTGAGGGCCATGGGAACCACTGTCCGGCTGAAATGCTTCCCCTTGGTGAGAGGCCACAGGGTGCAAGAGGGAACTTCTCGCGTGGCGGCTGGATTTCCTGAGGACACTACTACTAGACGTGCCCAGTGGTTCAGAGGAATTACGGATTTCGCAGTTGGTAGTTATACTTGTTTTTATTTTTGTAAGACAAAGAGGGAGAGAAGAAGGGACGAACAGGGCCCAGCATCACCCCAGAACAGCTTCCGAGGCACGTTTGCCTGGATTCATTTCAAAAAGGCGGTTTCAGGGTCCGTGTTTCAGGAGACCCTCCAGGCTGTCAATCTCAGTGCAAACAGCTGAAAATAAAAGCCTCCCGTCTGTTCACCACACAGAATGTAAAACAAACCTGTTTGGAAAATGCCTGCCCTTAAAACAACAGTGAGGGCTTTAAAGATGCATTAAACACAGACTCTTCCATGAATCCAGTTGGCTGCAGCTTCACAAAACCAGAAGCACAGAATAACATTTCCAACCATAGAACTGCTGGCTAACAAAAAAAGAGGAGGATCACAGGATGACAGACAGGGGGTCCTCCCCGACCCCTGCCTCTTCTTTTTGTTCTGAATAGACTCATCAACTGGAGAGCAGGAATGCAGTCCCGGGGTGGGAGCAGATGCTCGGTGTGGCGGCTCAGTCTCGGGAACGGAGGGGCCACTCACTGCTTGCCCGCCTGTCTGCCTGGCTTCTTTTCTGGTTGACCTCTGCCAGTCCCAGGGATCCCACCTCGGCCCCGGCCACCAAACACACCTGTGAGACAGAGGAGAGGGGCTTCAGCAGAACTGGGCTGGGAGGGTCACTGTGGCCAGGGACCAGGAACTGGAATCCTTAGACTACAGCCAAGTCGTTGCACCCCTCTGAGCCTCAGCTTCCACCTCTGTAAAGGGGGGGCAGTGACTGTACCTTCAGTGGGAAGAGCAGGCTGAAAACCTGAGGTGGAGCATCTGACCAGGGCTGGCCAGGGGTACTGCTCCACAACATTCTCAATGTGACAAGGGATATCAGACCAGACGCCCCAGGGGTGCGAAGGATGCCAAGGAGGACAGAGGTTGGCACTAAATCACACTGGGGCTTGCGGGGGTTGGGGTGCTTCCTGGAACAGATGGCTGAGGGCCAAGGTCGGGGGTGGGGTGGGGGGGTCATCAGAAGGACAAAATCTGAAGGGTTTCTGTGAGGAGCAGGGAGTACAAGCTAGGATGAGGCCTGGACTCAGCCCAGGGGTGGAGCAACGATGCTCAGATGTGTGGCTGGGGCTGCACCAGGGGACCTCAGCCTGCCTTGCTGTGGCACCACCCACATCTGGCCCAGGAGAGAAACAATGGGGTGGGGTGGGGTTTCTGTGTGTCCGGCCCAGAAAAGGGGCGGGGAAGCCTCCTGAGCTCTGACCTCTGCAGCCAGAGGCGGGGCTGTTTCCGAAAGACATTTTACGTTTTACTGGGGCATACAGCACTGCTGCTGGGGAAGGTGAATAGCCCAAGGGTGGGTGCAGCCCCTGCCCAGGAAGTCGCAGAAGAGACAGGGCAGCATGGGGCCCCAGAAGGCCAGGGCCCGCTTCCTCCACACACAGGCAGGAGTCCCTCTGGGGACAGAAGTCAGTGCTGACAGGGTCTGCCTAGCCTCATCTCTAACGGAGCAAGACCCAGCCTGGCCAAGGGGAGCCTGGTCGTGCAGGGGCCCCTGTGTAAGCAAGCTGCTCCTCCTGTCCTCCCTGCTCCTTCAGGCAGTTTACTCAACAGTGGTGGCACCCTGGGTGGAGAGCCTAGCCCCGGGGGCAGGTCCTGCGACCCCTGGGGCCCTGCTCACCCCCATCCTGGGTTTTTCTCCACCTGGGGTGCCCTCTTCTCCCTGGCTCCTTTCTGACTGTCACTCAAGCCTCAGCTCAGAGTGGGCCCCTATGTCCTTCCTGGCTCTGCCTATAAGACCCCAAGGTGTGTCCCTGGGACCTGGCATACAGGTCCCTCCAGGTGGAGAGACAGAGCCAGGCCCCAGGACGGAAGCCGGCTGGGGCCCACAGCTGGTCCCTGGGCTCAGGCTCTAGCGGACTGCGTGGTTAATCTTAGGCCAGATTTATGCTTTCGGGGTGGTGCACAGTGACCCATCCAAAAGGCGTGACCTCGGCTTTGTCTAAAGGGGTCACAGCAGGGAAGGGTCCCACGCTGGGCACCTGGGGGAGCTTCTCCACAGGGGGGAAACTGAGCCTCGCCGAGGTGCCCAGAGCACCTGCCAGGACACACAGGCAGGGCTCAGGTCCCAGGTCTGTGTGGGTACCGGGTTAGTCTGCCGGGCTGCATCTGGAGCTGAGGGAGCACCAAGAGCCACTGCGGGGAGGAGAGCCCATGTTGTGGGGATGGGCGAGGTTAGCGCTGACCACTAGGACTCAGCGGGGCTCCTGGGGCTGGGGACATGGGGCACGCAGGCGGCAACCAGCAGCATCAGCTGTTCTACAGAAGAGCCCTGTGAGTCACAGCCCCCCAGTGCCATGGAGGAGGGGCTCAGAGCCAGGCCCTCGGCACCATGACAACACCAGTCGAGAATGTCAACACCGGGTCGGGCCAGATGCCATGTGCACCGGTCACCCCACAACAGGGAGGCCCCGGCTGCCTGCCCAGGGAGAAGGGGGAGAGAAGGGCCTACCTCGCCCGGCGCCCCCCATCCCGCGGCCCTTCTGCTGCTTCTGCTGCTGCAGGCCACCACGGCCACGGCCCTTGGCTACCACCTCCTCCTTGACCATGTCGATGATCTCGTCGGGGATGCGCAGGTACTTGATGGTGCTGCCGCGGATGTAGCACTCAGGCATCCGCCAGAATTTGTCCCCGTCCTGCAAGAGAGGGGTTACGTGTCAGAGCCGGGGCACCCAGCATCGCCCCCGCAGGGTATGAGGTTCTTCCTGCTGCACAGCACACGGGAGGGGCCGCCCTCCAGCGGGCTCTCTCCAGGCCCTTGGCGGCCCTTCACACACGAGGGAGGGCGGGGCAGGGCCTCGTGAGCAGCCTGTGTCCTCAGCCTGTCCCCTGGTGGGGGATGCTGTCCAAAGCCTGCAGAGGGGTGAGGCTGCCTCACAGGCCAGGTCCTGCCACAGGCCAGGTACTGCCATGGCCCAGCTCCTCCCGCTTCTGCTCCCAGTCTTCCTGAACTCTCCTGGAGTCCGCTCCATGCACTGTGACTTATTCATTCACACAAGTGTCTTGTGGCAGGGTCTGAGCTGGGCATGGGACACAGGTGAGCAGGACACAGACCCTGTGTGGTGGATGAAGAGGGCTGGGGGAGGTAGGGTGTGCCCAGGCAGGTCTGGGGCCAGCCGGGGCAGCACCCAGTGATGCCAGTTTACAGGGGAGCTAATGGAAGCTAAGAGAGACAAGGGGGCCTGTATAGCTGCAGACTCTTGAGCAACGCCGACCTTGAAGTTTTCAGGATGCTGTCTCCCCCGACCCCCATATACCCTGTGACCAGCACAAGGCTTCGCCCCACCCTCCTGCTGCCCTTGGGCAGGAGCCCGGGACCTCATCCATCAGATTACTCCTCCCACCCCACCCCTGCTGCCCCAAGCCAACCCCTCCCCCCATACCCCTAGAAGTCAAACCAAGACATCTCCCTGCTTAGATCCCAATCAGGGCCCCGTTGGCCAAGGACGAGGTCCAAATCTCTCAGTGTGGCTCCAGAGGGCCTGAGATCCAGCCCTACTCTGGCTGCCTTCTCTCGGCACTCGATGTGTCTTCCAGATGGAACATTCTGGAACACATGCAGGGGGATTCTGGCCTCCAGCGTTTTGCACACGCTGTTCCCACCTTTTTGTGTCTGGCTAACTTCAGCCCTCAACAGGCCTCACTTCCAGCCTCCTTGAAGTCCCCAGTCCTCCTGCACATGACATCAGCAGTGCCTGGGCCACTCAGCCCCGCCCAGTGGAGGCGCTTGGTGGGGACAAACGGAATGTCTTGAGGGCCAGCTCTTCCCAGGAACACACATAAGCGCCCCGGACCCATACAGGAGCCCCAAGAGGCCTCAGAGCATTCCTTTCCCAGAAAGGGTAGGCAAGCGGCCAAGTCCGCGGGGATGCGGAATACAGCCAGACAGAACGATGATTCTGTGGAAGCTCAGGGCTGTGACTGGGGTGGCCGTTCAGCATGAGGCTCTTCCCCTGCAAGGGCAGGCCCAGCCCAGCACACTCCCTGGAGGAACCAGACTTATGTGCTTTCCACAGGGCAGCTCGTGCCTCCAGACGCTCTCCTGCGCACTCTCAGCCCCTGGGGTCTCTGCATCCGGCTGCCTGAGGGGAGGAGGGGCTGCCGTCACCTGTTTACAGGTGAGGAGGCCCGATGGCCTGCATAAGATGGTTCCTCACACCCAGTTTGTCCTCCCAACCCCTGGGTCCCAAGGGGAACTCTCCAGGGGGAGTCATGTGTCCAAGTTTGGCTATGGAGGCAGGACTGACCTTGCCCCAAGACCCAGTGATTGGCTCGAACGTCCTCGAAGTGGACAGAAACAGGCAGGGCTGTGTGCAGAAGGACACGTGCCCAGCTGTGTACCATGGCGCCGTATGCCACAGCCACAGTGGAAATCCCCAGCCACCTGGAGTTAGGTCCCAAGAAGTAAGTCACAGGGGAGGGGGAGGGGAGTGGTCCTCCCCTCCCGTCTGCCTTCTGGGGCAGGAAAGGTCCCAGAGGACGGAGAGTGGCTGCCTTTTGCTCTGCTGAATGCTGGCGGGGTGAGCCCTGGGGGTACCCTGTCCTTGGCTCAAGACAGCCCAGGCCTCCCAGCAGCTGCCCCCCCATAACATGGGGGCTACCTTGGGCAGGTGTTGGAGACAGGAATCAAGGGGAAAAGAAAGCACTAACCTGCAGAACCCAGTGCTGGTCAGGGGAGGGAGTCTGCCCCGGAGGCCACCCCCTCCCTGTAGAGAACAGGTTTATAGCCAGAGGCACCCCAAGGCCCAAGTTCTTCCTGGTCAGGAGTGGCGCTGGGGTTGGGGGTGGAGGAGCAGCTCCGTACCCGCTGGGCAGCACCCACAGGTGCAAAGTCCAGGGCCCAGAGTCTTGGAGCCTTGTCCCTCTGCCCAGCTCCCATCCAGCACAGTCCCTCGGGCCCCACCCCGCCCTGGCAGGAGGACCTGCAGTAGAGGTCGAGGTATGGACGGTCCCACTCCCCCCACAAGTCCAGGAAGAGGGCTTGTGCTGGACTGGAAGTGAGACCGCTGGGGCTCTGGAGTCATCCCGGCTCCCAGGGCACAACCCTGCCCACACAGCCTCCACTCAAGATGCCACCACCCCAGCACCACCTGAAGGCCCCCAGACAGTAGGTGCAGGCTGAGGGCACCAGGTACTCACCCTGGACGTGCAGATCACCTCACGCAAGTTGATGTTCATCCAGTTGTCACAGCTTACCAGGTGCCCATTGTATGTCTCCCCATTTTTGAGCTCCACCAACTGGAGAGAAATGGGTCCCATGTCAGTCACAGGCCCCAAGGAAGGTGCAGACCTGCCCCGAGGAGCAGGTCACCACCATCAGGCCTTGCTCAGACACGTCCTCAGCTCCTCTTGGGACCCAGCGGGCACAGCACCCGGTACCCAGGCCCCCAGTGGCCCATCTTGTAGGAGATGTGCTCTGCTTTCTCAGTATACTTTGCTGCGCTTTATATACTTTCTATGATGAAACCATTTTCCTTTGTGTGGAAGAAATGAACAACACCCACACATCTTTAAAGGAATGAGTAAGGTTAGGGTAACAGGGTGCCAGGTGCCCAGTGATGCCACATGTGTGATTGATGGTGGTCTGGAGAGAGTCTTTCATTGCAGGAATTACTTGCCTGTCTTGATGTGTTTTGGGAAAAGTATCTCATTCAGAAGACATGCTTTTGCTAGGAAAAAATATTAACTTAAAAAAATATCAACTCAGAGAACAAACTTATGGTTACCAAAGGGAATGGGGGTGAGGAGGGATACTTAGGGAGTTTGGAACTGACATGTACACACAACTATATTTAAAATGGATAACCAGGAACCTGAAGTATAGCACAGGGAGCTCAGCTCAGTGCTCTGTGATGACCTAGACGATGGGAAGGGGGTGGGGTAGGATGGAGGTTCAAGAGGGAGGAGATGTATGTATACATATAGCTGATTCATTTCATTGTACAGCAGAAACTAACAGAGCGTTGTAAAGCAATTATACTCCAAAAACACATAAACAAAAAAAAAAAACTGAGCCAGGATCTACTCTATAGTACAGGGAATTCTTTGCTCAATATTATGTAACAACCTAAATAGGAAAAGAATTTTAAACAGAACAGATACCTGTGTATACATAACTGAATCACTTTGCTGTACACCTGAAACTAACAAAATGTTGTGGATCAACTATGTTCCAATATAAAATAAAAATTAAAAAAAATCAACTCTTGGGGCTGGAGAGGCACTGGGCTGCCCTGACACCATCTCTGCACGATTCTGTGGGCCGGGCTTGAGCACTGGCATGATGCCGGGTGCTGGCATGATGAGAACCAGTGGCAGCCCAGTCCATGCCCGTGACTTCCTACTCAAGTTCCTGCTGGTGGGTGACAAGTGACATGGGCGAGGGTGAGACCCTGGTAAGCCTGTAGGACAACTCAGCTGAGTCCCCAGATGGGCACCCAGCAGTCATCACGTGCTCTCTCGTGCCTTCCATGGTGCTATAGACATTTTACAGCTACTCTGCCTGTTTCCCTTGGCAACCATTTTAAGATTTAAAACATGATTTAGAAAGTCATCACTTTCAAGTTTGGAAAAATTAAAAAAAAGAATCAACTCAGCTATCTGCCCAAGAAAAATGAAGGCATACATCCATGGAAAAATGTGTACGCGAATGCTTCCAGCAGCTCAACTTTTCAGTAGCCAAAAAGCAGAGACAACCCAAATGTCCGTCATCAGGGAACAAATGGATGTGTGTCAGTTGCTCAGTTGTGTCTGACTCTGTGAGCCCATGAACTAGATAGCCTGCGAGGCCCCTCTGTCCATGAAGTCTGCAGGCAAGAATACTGGATTGGGTTGCCATTCCCTTCTCCAGGGAAATCTTCCCGACTCAGGGATCAAACTCTGGTCTCCTACCTGCAGGCAGATTCTTTACCATCTAAACTATCAGGGAAGCCACCTGGACAAATGGATAAAGTGTGATATATCTACACAATGGAATATCACCTGGCCATAAGGAATGGAACTCTGACACACATTATAATGTGGACAAACCCTTAAATCATCATGCTGAGTGAAGGAAGCCAGACATGAAAGGCCACGTGTGTGATCCCATTTATGGGAAATGTCCAGAACAGGCAAGTCCACAGAGACAGAAAGCAGGGTAGTGGTTGCCAGGTACTGGGGGAGGGGGATGTGGGGGTGGCTGCTAGCGGGGACTGGGCCACCTTTTAGGGTGACAGGATTACTCTGCAACGACACAGAGGTGGTGGCTGCATAACACTGTCAACATGCTGAATGTCCCTAAACTGTCCACCCTGAAAATGTTGAACTACATGGTTCATACAGTTCACCACACTGTATGGTGGTGTGAATAATATCTGAATTAAAAAAAGGAAAGACAACAGAATATATTGACAGATATCACACTCTATCACAAAGGAACAAAAGCAGATTGGGGAATATGTGTCACATGAACCCACCACATTTTTAAAATTCATTCATGCTTATTCACACACGTTAAAAGTCAAAATGTGTAAATACCGAAGAATAAATTGTTGGGAAGATTAATGAAGAGGAGCTTCCACTTCCTCTGAATCTCTAGCATTTGACACTTTTAATATCCATCTATGACTTGGAACAGGAGCAGAAATGACACAAGTCCTGACATGTGCGGGAGGGACAAGAGGACAAGCGGCTGCTTCGTGGACAGGCAGGAGGCAGGCGTGGCTGGAAGCACCTCACCCTTTGCCCAGTGTCCCTGTTCCTGTGCTGAGGCTGGACCCTGCTGAAAGGCACCACTCCAGAGTGGCATATACTCACCATTGGGTGATTCTGAGCCGTTTTCAGCAGCGACAAGGGAAGCTGAAAGGCAAACAAAAGCGCATGACTCGCCTGGCTCATCAGCACTGTGGAGCCCCGGCCTCTAGGCAGGGCTGGCATATCCAACAGAAACATAGCCTCTAACTCTGCCCAATCCCAGGCCACATTCCCACCTCCCAGTTTAGCACAGAAGTCTAGAAAAAACCTCATTTCAGCAATTGTGCAGCTGGAGAGATCCCAGCCAGGAGAAGGTCGTTAGATCTCTGTCCTCCCAGCCTTTTGACCCTCTCCTGAAGTTCTTCAATAAAATGGTTTGATCTCTCCCCTGACGATCTCAGCAGCAGCTGCCCTCTGGTGTTGGGGCTGATCATTCTGGGTATTTCTCTGTAGCTCATGTTGTATGTAGTCACACCTGACAGGACCAGACGTAGCCCTCCAGGTTTATCAACAGCATCATGGCACACGGGTCCTGCTGCTGCTTGCGTGTTTTGCTCTGCTGATGTTTCAGAGATACGTCCAGGTTAACACATGCAGCTCTAGCTAAGCCTTTCATTTCCAGTATGGTAGATGGTTATCATCACACCCACTTTACAGATGGGGACGATGAGCTCAGAGACTGAGGAATTTGCCCAGCACCAGAGATCCAGTGAGAGACGAAGCCTGGCTCAACCCTATCTGTCAGAAGCCAGGTCATGCTGAGCCCACACCTTGGGGGGCAGCCCCGACTGTCCCCTGGCAGAGTGATCCATCAGGCTCAACTGGCCTCTTGATCTACGGAGGTCACATCTAAGCTGGGTATTCAAGCGGAATTTACCAGGTGAGAGGAAGAAACATTTCAGAAAAAGTCTGTGGTTCCTGTAAGGGACAGCAGATAAATGATGGGATTTAAACACTCACCCAGATAAGGTGAACTTTCAAGATAGTTCTGTTTCCTTTATTACTAAATTTCTTTTTCATAACAACAACAAAAAACATAGTGTTAACTGGGGGCGGGGGGAAATCAGTTTTCATTTTTGGAACACAAATCCTGAGCCTTACTTTGGGCCTCCAGAAAGGTGACTCAAGAGGTAGTGCTTGGGTTCAGGGTCCAATGGCAGTCTATCCAGCATAGGCAGGTGAAAGTTCTAGAACAAGGGCCCCACCAGACAGGAAATTACCTCAGGGAAAACCGTATCATGCCCCAGTAACTGGGGAACTCTAAGTTGGTCTGACCCTTAGGAGCTCTTTGCTGGGGAGTCCCAGCCTACCCTCAGGCTCTATCTAATAGGGGGTAGCTGCTTCTCCAGGTGTGAAGGCTGTGAGCCTCTCTGTTGAGAGGCCACAAATGGCCCTCAATCTCCAGAGGAAGGCTCCCTGTGGAAGGGCTTGGAGGGAGGGGAATTCCACATCCCACGGGCCTTCCCTGCTAGCCCCAGGGGAGGTCCAGTGGCAGCAGGAAGCTAGGCCCAGGCCCACTTCCTGCACAGGCTTCCTGGAAAGGCAATATGAGGAGGAAGAAGGAGCCACGTGGAAAGGAGGTGGCTGTTCCCAGAAGGGCGGGTGGGTGGCCAACCTGCCCTCTGCTCTGGGATGCATCTGTGTGAGGCTGCCCGAGTGTGGTGAGCTGGAGGCTCAGAAACGCATGCAGCAGCCACACACCCAGGTGGTATTTACAGCAGAGAAGCCTCGCACTCTTTCTGGCCAAGCCTGTTCTCTTGTGTCCATAATGGGAATCTGGACTGGGGCACACCTAGGTCCTCCTCCCAGATCGCCAGGTTAGCGCTGGAAGGCGAGAATGAAGATGGACTCTGAGAGGTGGAGGGAGGGTCATAGCAGTCCAATCAAGGAGCCTCTACAGGAGAAACCAGCGCCTAGAGCAGGAGGAAGCAGGTGCCCAGGGCCACAGAGCAAGGTCCTGGGAAAGCTGGGGAGAGTCGGCTGAGGCCTGTCAGCAGGGAACCCACAGTGTCCTTTTATGGCACACAGAGCCTCTAAGCTGGTCTCTCTCAGGCTGCCACCCTGTCCCAGCTGCCAGCAGCGAAGACCTACAAGACCCACAGCCTCCACAGCTGTTGCTGGCAGTGTGCCCTCGGAGGGTGGCTGCGACCCAGGTGGGACCAGCAACACTCACAACCCTCCCCTGTGCACTAGCTCCCTAGGCAGCCCACAGAGCCAGACCTGATCCAGCTCCAGCAAGCTGGCCCACTCTGCGCCACACACACCACGCCTTTGTTTCGAAGCTCCCTCTGCCTGGGGTGCCCTGCCCCCAGCCGGTGACTGTTCCCTCAGCCAGGTCCTCATTATAACCCTGTCGAGGGAAGAAAGGTTTCCACCTGGGTCACCCTCTGCTGCTTCTATTACAGGACATAGCCAGTCTCTAATTAACTTGTTTATTTATTATGTCTCCCTGGCTAGACTGGAAACACCAAGCCTCCTGCTAGACTGGAAAATTCGGAGGGTGTGGACTTTGCCCAGCACTGAACACCTGGTCAGGCGCAGAAGGTCTCAGTAAATATTTGCTGAACAAATACAGCACACACCACCAGTCCCCACCTCCCCCAGAGGCACGTGGTGGTGGTGGGGATTCCTGCTCCATCCCGAAGACAAAGAAAGGAAAGTAGGGAGAGGTGGAGCTGGGACAGCCCACGGCCTGGAGCCATCATCTCGCCATCTTCAACATCCCCAAACTGTGCTGAAGACAGAGGTGAGGGGAAGGGGAGGATCCCAATGAACCTAAAAGCCTAGGGGAAGGGACGGCAGTGCCAGGGAGGTAGGAGAGGGCTGAACACTCAGTTCTGAGGGAGATAGGGTCCTCGAGTCAGGATAAAAGCTTAAGGAAAGACCTTTCTTTGGCCTTTCTCAGAATGCCTGGGGCCTGGTCCTCAGGCCTAGACCTAATACTACCCTGAGGCTCCCAATTTAGGAAGTTGTTGCCAGACCACCCACTCCTTCACCCAGACCTCTGCTTCCAGCCCTGCAGGGACCACAGGGAACAAGCCTTGTCCACCACCTCAACACTCCCCAGAAGGCAGGAATGAGCCTGTCTTTCACGCAGCACTACTCTAAGCTCTGGGACTCCCATGAAAACAAAAGCAAAAATCCTGTCTCCACAGAGCTTAACAGATGGATTTTTCCAGTTTTGCTCGTTCCCTGAGACCAACTCTACCCTTGAGCAGAGGAACCTGCTCCCTTCTCTCCAGCCTTACACTGACCAGGAGAAACTTAATGAGCCCTCATGACCACCTCAGAGCAACCTGGGTGCTGACAGGCCAGCTACTCTCTCAATGCCCCCTTCTCCCTCTGAACCACATGCTGTGTGACCCTGGGAAAAACCCACCTCTGGGTGTTTTTCAGTCTGAAAAGGAGAGGCACAGGAGATTGTGCGGCTAGCATTCTAAGGGCCTTGTTGTTGTTCAGTAGCTGAGTCGATCTGACTCTTGCGATCCCATGGAGTGTATCCCGCCAGACTCATCTGTTCACGGGATTTCTCTGGCAATACTGCCATTTCCTTTTCCAAGGGATCTTCCTGACCCCGGGACGGAACTCGCGTCTCCTACACTGAGTTCTCTACCACGGAGCCACGAGGGAAGCCCTCTAAGGACCTTACAAGCTCTGAATTTCCCCAAGTTGGCTGAATTTGAGAACGCACAACGGGTCTCTACTTCCTGGCGCTCTAGCTTTACATTCTGCGAGGTCAGACTGGGTCGGATGCACTCGGAGCCACTTCCCTAACTGAGAAGTCACTCTGCTTCATTCACTGGGATTGCGGGGGTAGGGGGGTTCCCCTCCCTCTCCGGCCTCATTTTTCCCATCCGAAAAATAAGAAGACTGCGGCTAGGCTGCTATATTATGATTACACGTTCGTCCAATCCTCTATTCCCCTGAGGCCGGCGTGCCAGGTGTCTTGAAAGAAACCCCTGCATTCTCCGATCTGTTTCCCCCGCTCCGACCGGGTGGCAGGACTCGAGGCCCGGATGACACACTCGCTCTGCATCGTCCCTGCCCCAACACCCTCCCGAGGGCCTTTGGCGGCCGGCTCTCCCGTCGCCTCACCATGGTGTCGGCAGGGACCGGCCTCCCCGGCCACTTCCGCCACCTTCGCCGCCGCTCACGTTCCCGCCGGTAGCCGCCGCTGCGCGCCACTAGGCTGAAATAGAGTGGCAGCGACGCGAGCCAGTCAGAGCGGGGCTCGTGGGAAGGCTACCCAATCCACGCAGAGGAAGGCGGGGCCTACTAAGCCCGAGGGGCGGGCCGGGCCGTGTTCTCAACAGTGAAATAAGGATCAGAGTCGTAAAGTGCCGCCGTGAGTGCTGCAAAAGGGGGCGAAACAATATGGGCCAGAGCAGGAGGCCTTGTGGGTAAAGGCGCTTGTGCAGGTCAAACGCTCGAGGATCTCATCGGCTCCACGGTGTGGGCAAAGTCGGTTATTACTTTCAATTTCCTTGAGAAATGGAGGCTCGTCGATTACTGGAATGTGCTTAATGTCTGTCTTCCCGCCCCTTTTCTGATTCTTCTTCTTGTTGTTGTTCAATCGCTCAGTGAGTCCGACGTTCTGCGACCCCCATGGACTGCGGCACACCAGGCGTCCCTGCCCTTCACTGTCTCCTGGAGTGTGATCAAACTCATGTCCATCGAGTGGGTGATGCCATTCAACCATCTCATCCTCTGTCGTCCCCTTCTGCCTTCAGTCTTTCCCAGCATCAGAGTCTTTTCCAGTGAGTCGGCTCCTCGCAACTGGTGGCCAAAGTATTGAAGCTGAAGCTTCAGTATCTGTCCCTCAAATGAATACTCAGGGTTGAGGATTGACTGCTTTGATCTCTTTGCTGTCCAAGGGGCTCTAAATAGTCTTCTCCAGCACCACAGTTCAAAAGCAACTCTTCGGGCGCTCGGCCTTCTTTATGGTTTAATTCTCACATTTGTATATAACTACTGGAAAAACCATAGCTTAGACTATACGGGCTTATGTCGGCTAAGTAATACACTCTCTGGGTTCGTCATAGCTTTTCTTCCAAGGAGCAAGTGCCTTTTAATTTCATGACTACAGTCACCATCTTTTGGTAGGTTGGAATCCTGGCTTTGTCCTTCGGAGCCTCAGTTCACCTCCCTTTAAAATGGGCATAATAAGTGCTGTAGAAGGTTGCAGTGAGGAGGAAATGAGGTAAGCAGTGGGAAAGCACATAGAACAGTGTCTGCTTGACGTATACAGATGTGCAGTATTTATTGAGCACCTACTATGGGCCTGCTCTGGGAAACACAAAGTGAATAAATCAGACTAAACTCCTGGCCCTCCCAAGGCTTAGGAGGGGTGGCAGCTGGTAAACCAGACAAATTGGCAAATGTATTAGTTTCCTTGGGCTGCCGTAACAGCATCATACTGGGTGGCTTTAAACCACAGAACTTGATCCAGAAATCTGAACTCAAGATGTGGGCAGGATTGGTTTCTTCTAAAGGATCTGAGGGACAGTTCATCCCAAGCCTCTCCCCCAGCAATCCAGCAATCCTTGTAGTTCTTGGTTATAAATATGTCACTCCAGTCTCTGCCTCTGTCATCACATGGCTTTTCTCTTTCCTCTTCTTTTCTTACGAGGACACTCCTTTCTCTTATTGTGTGCTGTGCGTGCTAAGCTGCTTCAGTCGTGTCTGACTCTTTGCCACCCTATGGACTGTAGCCCTCCAGGCTCCTCAGTCCATGGTATTTTCCAGCAAGAATACTGGAGTGGGTTGCCATGTCCTCCTCCAGGGTATCTTCCCAAGCCAGGGAATTGAACCCGAGTCTCTTATGTCTCCTGCATTGGCAGGTGGGTTCTTTACCACTAGCGCCACCTGGGATTTAGCACCACCCTAAATCCAGGATAAATTTCACCTTGAGATCTTGATTAAATCTGCAAAGAATGTATTTCAAATAAGGTCATATTCACAGATATGGGGACTAGGACTTATCTATGTTATCTAAGATATGTTAGAACGTATTCTTCTTAGGGCCAATTCTCAACCCACTACATCAAGTATTAGCTATGATTCCTTTGAACACTGACATTTATTTGAATAGTTCACATCTCCTAGGTGACCGTGCATATACTTTCACACACTCGTGAGCATGTCTGCAGCCTAAATTTCCAAGAGAGATCCAGCTGGGTGAACATCGAGTGTTCCTTTCTCTGTTTTGGCTTCCACACATGCCTTGACTCAGGTTTATAAGTGAGACATAGGTGTCCTCCGCCAGGACTACCCTTTTCCAGGCCTCCTTAGTATCAGCATTGGCCTGAGAGATTTTTCCTTTCTTTTTTTGGCAGCATTGCATGGCTTGTGGAATCTTAGTTTTCCAATCAGGATTTGAACCCAGACCCCGGCAGTGAAAGCGTCAGGTCCTAACCACTGGACTACCAGGGAATTCCCAAGAGCCCAGAGCCAAGCTCTTCCAGTTGAAAAGACCCGATACCTCTAAGAGCTGGCCCAGGGAGCCCCTGATGCTCAGCTTCTCAATAAAAGATTCCCCTGCATCATGTCTCAGGGACCTGGGCAGAAGATGAGAACTGCCCAGCCACATCCCACCGGGCAGGGCACTAGAATCTACCCTCCAGGACCTAGTGAAGGGAGACGGTCTAGGGGTCAGTTTTGTTATGAAGGGACTGAGTGGCTCGGGCTTGTTCCTTCCTCTTCTCTCGAAAAACAACGATACAGATTTCCCTTCATTGGTGATAGGGTGGTTGTTGTTTAGTTGCTGAGCCGTGTCTGACTCTTTTGCGACCCCATGGGCTGTAGTCCACCAGGTTTCTCTGTCCATGGGATTTCCCAGGCAAGAATACTGGAGTGGGTTGCCATTTCCTTCTCCAGAGGATCTTGCCAATCCAGGGACTGAACCCAGGTCTCCTTCATTGGCAGGTGGGTTCTTTACCACTGAGCCACCAGGGAAGCCCTGTGATGGGGTTATATCCCAATAAACCCATCATAAGTTGAAAATATCATAAATTGAAAATACTTTTTATACATTAGCCTACTAACCATCGTAGCTTAGGTTAGCCTAGCGTATCTTAAATGTGCTCAGAACACTCACATAAACCTACAGTTGAACAAAATCATCAAACACAAGCCTATTGGATAATAGTGTTGAATACCTTATTTAATGTATTAAATACTGTACTGAAAGTTAAAAAAGAAAAAAACGTAAGTGTATCAGTTGTTTACCGCTGTAACCTCATGACTGACTGGGAGCTGAGGCTCATTGCCAGCTGCCCAGAATCATGAGAGAGAGCAAAATTCAAGGTTTGATTTCTTCATGAAGTTGAAAATCTGAAGTCAAACCATCACAAGTTGGGGACTGTCTGTGATCATCTCTACCAGTCAGGGTTACTGTGTGGAGTGATCAAATGTGAAACCCATAAAAAGATTGAAGCAGCAGATAGCCCTGGACCCACCATTGTCTTTCATGTCTTTGGGGTCTTCCCTTCCTCAGAAGCTGACCCTGAGGTGAGGACTCAAGGATATATAGAGTACTCAAGGGATGACCCTAGGAAACCCCCACTGGGGATGGAGACCTGAGACAGGGAGGGAAGGATCCCTGCAGTGGATGCCAATGAGCAGATGACAAAGTAGGCACCTGAAGGTTAGTCCAGCTGTGGACCTTAGGCAGACAACATAAGAGCTTGTATCTCAAAGAGGTCCCACCCAGGTCAGGGCAGTGTTTCTTTTCCTCTATCATGGGCTTGGGGATGATCCCGGGGTGCTGGTGAGATCTGGGAAGTGTTTAGGACATTAGTAGCAGGGAACAGTGACATGCCAACTGTGTTAGAGGGATCAGTGTGACCAGCCAAGCCGTGTTTGGCAAGGGTAAAGGACGCTTTGATGTAAACAACAGAAACTGGGGCACATGACATGCTCCAATGTCAACATGGTGCTGGCAGAAAATTGCATGGTCATTCACCTCTTCCTGACTTTTCTAGATCTTTCTATGCGCAGTCTTTCTCCTACGCAACTGACCAACTCCTCTTCATCCTTGAAAACTCTGCTTGGGTGACCCCTTGTGGCAGGCTATGGTTACTACAGTTTTGCTCAGCTCTTTCGACATAGTGGTAGCCAATCAGAATTCAATCCTAAAGGAAATCAGTCAGTCCTAAAGGAAATCAACTCTGAATATTCATTGGAAGGACTGATGCTGAAGCTGAAGCTCCAATACTTTGGCCACATATTGCAAAGAGCCGGTTCATTGGGAAAGATCCTGATGTTAAGAAACACTAAGGGCAGGAGAAGAGGGGGGCGAGAGAGGATGAGATGGTTGGATGACATCACTGACTCAATGGACTTGAGTCTGCGCAAACTCCAGGAGATAGTGAAGGACAGGGAAGCCTGGTGTGCTGCAGTCCATGGGGTCACAAAGAGTCAGACATGACTTAGCAACTGAACAACAACCAAGTCAGTTCTCTGTCCACCTGGGCAAAGTGATTGGTTTAATAGGAGCAAGCGACCAACCAAGGCTAATTAGACTATCCCTTGAAAGGGATACTGAGGGCTAGAAGGGAGAAAGCACGTTCTACAGAGATTTTTGAAAGTGCAGGAGTGAAAGCCCAGAGCTATTACAACTGATTTTCTGGAAGAAGATCTCTACTGATTGAATCTAACATACATAAGAACTTGTCTGTGGAAAACAGGCATGTTTTCAGCTCCTGGATCCAGCTATACCTGAAGTCATAGGCATACTTTCTACATATATGAATACAAGTAGTTGTCCTTTGTTGCTTGGAGTTTAGACTCTGTCCCTAGCAATTGGCAAGCCCTCCACTTAATGCATAGCTGCTCTGAATTCTTGAGTGACTGTCCCCCCAAATCAAATCATTCCATTTCTTATACTTTGAACTTCAGTACCTTGTATTGATTTTCAGTCAATACCTGGTTTGGCCCAGGTTGTAATTGCTTGTTTGCACACTTATCTTTCTCGATCCTGACTTGTAGGAACAACATGAGAGTTTGCATGGGCCGCTGTTTGAGGCTGTCAGCACAGTTTTTCCTTCCCCTTCATCATGGACACATGACACAGGTTCAGCCAGTCAGAGGGCTTCCCTCGGAAGCTTCTGGAATCGCAGAGCTGGAGTAATGTGAGTCAGGTACAGACTTTGGCATCTTGGCCCTGTTTAATCCTAGATCCAGCTGTACCTGAGACTTTATAAATTGTCATTATTCCCTATCCCTTGAAAATACTCCTCCAGTTTTTGCAGTCCAGTTTAAATTATATTTCTTACAGTAGAAACCTAAAGAGTTTCTGCGAAACCTATCAAATTAAAAAAGATACACTAGAGACTTCCTTGGTGGTCCAGCAGCTAAGAATCCACCTTTCAATGCAGGGGACAGGGTTTCGATCAATGGATCTGGGAACTAAGATCTCACGTGCTGCAGGGCAACTAAGACCCTGCACAGCCAAAAATAAATAAATAATTAATAATAAAAAAAGATACACCACCCTCCCCTTTACAAATGAGGGGAGGAGGATTGTAAAACTCCATGCTGACAAAGTGAAACTAGTAGACATATATTTTCTTTTAAGTGGAAGAAAATGGCATTATGTTTCAAAATCCATAAAAGTGTCACATCCTGCAACTCAGTAATTCATTTCTGAAAACTTACACTAAGGGGGTCTTACAAATGAAGGGAACTACTCTGTGCCAAGGTCTTGCAGCAATGTCACCAATTTTAAAATAACAGAAAGAATATAAATATCTAACAACAGTGGACTAGTTGAGTAAGCTATATTCTACTAGACAGAATATTTTCCATTCATTAAAAAATTATATTTTAATCCTCCTCCACCCCTACCCTGGGTGGGCATGCAGTGGGCTGAACTTAGTGGTTAGATTCTAAACAATAGAGAAAAGGAAAAATAGAAACTCAACAGCAAAAATACTGGCAACACCTCCTGTAGTGGGTTGAATGTGTGGTTTGCATGTGCTCGTGTGCTTGGTCAGGTCTGACTTACCAGGCTCCTCTGTCCATGGAGTCTTCCAGGCAAGAATACTAGAGTGGGTTGCCATTTCCTCCTCCAGGGGAGCTTCTTGACCCAGGGATCAAACCCGTGTTTCCTGCATTGGTAGGTGGATTCTTTACCAAGGAGCCACCTGGGAAGCCAGTTGGTTGAATGGTGGCCCCCTAAACACATGTCCGAGTCCTGACCCCAGAACCAGTGAGAGTGATCTTATTTGAATAAAGAGTCTTTTCAGATGTAATTCAGCTAAGAAGCCTGGGGTCATCTGGGATTTAGGTTGGAGCTGGAACCCAGTGACTGATATTCTTCTAAGAAAAGGCAGAGGGAGATTTGAGACACAGACCGAGAAGACACAGGTGGAGACTGGAGTATTGTGGCCACAAGCCAAGTGATACCTGGAGCCCCCAGAAGCAGAGCGTGACAAAGAAGGATTCTTCCCTACAGCCTCCAGAGGGAATGTGGTCCTGTCAACACCTTGATTTCAGACTTCTGGCCTCCAGGAGTGCAAGAGAATAAATGTGTGTTATTTAAGCTAGAGTGTGTGGTCATTTGATATAGCAATCATGAGGATCTCATCCACCGCCTTAACCAAGTAATTCAGATTATATCACTGTGACAAGTCGTATGGAAGTCAGGGATCCCTGATATGGTGAGACAAGAAGGGTGCCTCAGCTCTGTGGTTTTCCTCAAACTCCCATTCTAATCATGACAAGGACATCAGACAGACCCAGATCGGGGGCAGCCTGAAGGACGCCTGGCCTGTCCTCCCCAAGACTTCAAAGGTCATGAGCACCAAGGAAAGCTCAAGGAGCCGTCCCAGCCAGAGGAAACTGAGGAGATGTGATGACTTAATGGAGCAAGGTTCCCTGGTTAGGTCCTGGACCAGAGAGAGGCCATGAATGGAAGAACGGGTGACATCGAATAAGGTCCGATGGTTGGTTGACAGCAGTGTGCTGCTGTTGATTTCTTAGTTGTACAAATAATAGAACTGATAATGTCAGATGTTCCTATTTGGTGACTATGCGTGAAGACATAGGGAACTCTCTGTGTTGTCTTTGCAACTTTTCTGTAGATCCAAACTTATTCCAGTATAAACAACTTATTTAAAAAGTCACATGGGGGGGTAAAAAAAAAAAGTCACATAGAGGACTTTCCTGGCAGTCCGAGTTCCTAATGCAGGGCACACGGGTTCAATCCCTGGTCCAGGGACTAAGATCCTGCATGCTGCATGCCGCAGGGTTGGGCCAAAAAGACCAAAAACCAAAACAAAATTTCAAAATCATATGACCAAAACATGGAAGTAATCTAAATGTCCATCAACAGATGAATGGATAAAGATGTGATATATTGCATAAATAAATAAATAAAATGGATATTACTCAGCCATGAGAAGGGCTTTCCTGGTAGCTCAGCTGGTAAAGAATCCACCTGTAATGCAAGAGACCCCAGTTTGAATCCTGGGTTGCAAAGATCTGCTAGAGAAAGGATAAGCTACCCACTCCAGTATTCTTGGGCTTCCTTGGTGGCTCAGCTGTAAAGATTGCAATGCGGGAGACCTGGGTTTGATCCCTGGGTTGGGAAGACCCCCTCTCCAATATTCTGGCCTGGAGAATTCCATGGACTGTATAGTACATGGGGTCATAAAGATTTGGACACAACTGAGCGACTTTCACTTTCAGCCATGAAAAGGAATGAAATAATGCCATTTGTAGCAACATGGATAGACTGGATATTATCATATTAAGTGAAGTAAGGCAGATAAAGACAAATATCATATGATATCACTTGTATGTAGAATCTAAAAAAAAGATACAGATGAGCTTATTTAAAAACAGAAATAGACTCGCACACATTGAAAACAACCAATGCTTACCAAAGGGGATAGCGGTGGTTGGGGGAAGAGATAAATTAGAAGTTTGAGATTAACAGATACACACTACTATATATAAAATGAGAAAACAACAAGGACCTCCTGTACAGCACAGGGAAGTATACTCAATATCTTGTAATAAACCTATAATGGAAAAGAATCTGAAAAAGAATGCGTGTCCATGTATAACTGAATCACTTCACTTTATACCTGAAATAAACACATGGTAAATTAACCATACTTCAGTTTTAAAAGTCACCTGTAACATACATGCTAGACGTAGGGCAGGTTATGGTGTTATGTTGAGATGCATTATATAAAGTAATTCTGATAAGAGGAGGAGCTCTTCCACGAGTTCAGGGTTTTTGAGCACAAGCCGTTGGAGCCACCCGTTCTCCTTTATGGTGCCTTACAATAATTGTTACACTTTCCTTCCCCACAAACCCGTACCAGTAGATTGACTTTACTGTGTGCATGTGAGCAGACCCGTTTGGTTCATTAACAAAAGCACCCTTTCCATTTTCTAGTCTGAGACCCCTAAAGGACTCACGGTATCAAGGCCACCTGGAGTAAAAGAAGCATTCACTTTTTTAAATGCGCTTATCTACCCAACTGTCCCTCTGCCTAATTTGGTCAAAAGGCCATCCAAGTCCCTGAACTGGGCCCAGTTAGCCCTTGACAGAGTCTAAAGAAAGGAGCCCCAAGAAGGAGTCATGGGGTCCTTTGGGCTTCCACTCTCTCCCTCTTCCCCCCAGGCCACACCCAGCAGGAGCTGACCAAGTGAAGAATCTTGAAGATCCCAGGGCTAGGATCTGAACCCGGGCCCAGGCCCAACCTCCCCAGCCTGGCTCCATGTGGCCAAGTGTCTCTAGTCTCCCAGTGTTCTCACAGTGGGGGCCCACAGGAAAACGCAGTGTCCTCCCCAAGCCAGCCCCCAGCGCGGTGGGTTCTGTTCGACTTAGCACATTTATTGAGCATCCACTGTGTGCTGGGCCCTGGGTACAGCAGTGGCCAAGTCAGACCAGATCCCTGCCCTCCCAGGCGTACAGTCCAGAGGGAAAGACAGCCTGTAGCTGCATAATCATATGAGTAAGTGTGAAATTATAGTAGTGACACATGTTAAGAGAGATTGGAGATGGTATCTGGAGGGAGGGCATGTGGGAGAAGCTGGAATAGGCTGTGGGTTTGTTGATCAACTAAGAAATATACCACACTCATCTTTCCATATTCAAACACTCAGACCATTCTATTAACAAAAACACTGTCTAGTACAGGGTACTATATTCAATATCTTGTGATAAATTATAATGGAAAAGAATATGAAAAAGAATGTATATATATATACATATGAATAACTGAATCCTTTGGCTGTACAGTAGAGATTAACACAACATTGTCAATCAACTATACTAAAATATATCTTAAAAAAATATGTCCCACAAAGACACACTGACCACATTATTATCTATGCTGTGCTGCTGCTAAGTCACTTCAGTCGTGTTCGACTCTGTGCGACCCCACAGATGGCAGCCCACCAGGCTCCTCCATCCCTGGGATTCTCCAGGCAAGAACACTGGAGTGGGTTGCCATTTCCCTCTCCAATGCATGCATGCATGCTTAGTCACTTCAGTCGTGTCCGACTCTGTGCCATCCTATGGACAGCAGCCCACCAGGCTCCTCTGTCCATGGGATTCTCCAGGCAAGAACATTCCTCCTATTGCAGACTTTACCTTCCTTCCCAGGACTCACTGGGGCCTCAGCACTCTTTGATCCTCATTTTACAGATGAGGAAACAGGTTTGGAATGTGAAAATAACTCATTCAAGAGTGCACACCATGTGAGAAGCCAACAAGAATTTGAACCCAGGACAGTTTGCTCTAGCCACTAGACTTCTTGCCCTCCATTCTCTCCCTAAGAAAAATGCATAATGATTTTAAGAGGGACAGTTCTCTCTTTTTAGGAAAAATGCTTGACAAAAGAACTTTTTTTGTTTGTATTGTGACTCTGTGGCATTTGGGATCTTAGTTTCCAGACCAGGGATGGAACCCACACTCCCTACATTGGAAGTGCAGAGTCTTAAACACTGGACTGGCAGAGAAGTTCCTGAAATGTTTCTTTCTTTTTTTTGGTTGTTGTTGTTTTTATTTTTTAACAACTCTGGGAAATGAGATGTGGTACCTGAGTCTATTGGGCTTTCCAGGTGGTGCAAGTGGTTAAAAAAAAAAAAAAAAAACCACCTGCCAATGCAGGAGACATAAGATGTGGGTTTGACCTCTGTATTGGTAAGATCCCCTGGAGTAGAAAATGGCAACCCACTCCAGTATTCTTTCTTGGAGAATCCCATGGAGAGAGGAGCCTGACAGGCTACAGTCCATGGGGTCACACTGAGTCAGACATGACTGAGCGACTACTATTTGGGGGCTTCCCTGGGGGCTCAGAAGGTAAAGAATCTGCCTGCAATGTGGGAGATTTGAGTTTGATCTCTCGGTCAGGAAGGTCCACTGGAGAAGGGAATGGCACCCCACTCCAGTATTCTTACTTGGAGAAGTCCATGCACAGAGGCGCCTGGTGGGCTGCAGTCCATGGGGTCGCCAAGAGTCGGATATGACTGAGAGACTCCACTTAAAAGGGAAGGATGTTCTGACATGTGCTACAGTTTGGATGAACCTTGAGGACATCATGCTAAGTGAAATAAGCCAGGCACAGAAGGACAAATACTGTATGATTCTGCCCTTATGAGTTTCCTAGAAGTAGTCAAAGTCACAAAGAAGGAAGAATGGTAGGTGCCAGGCACTGGGGGAGGGGAGAATGGGGAATTGTTGCTTTTTCATGGATACAGTTTCAGTTTTGCAAGATGAAAAGAGCTCTGGGCCTTCCCTGGTGGTGCAGTGGGTAAGAATCTGCCTGCCAACGCAGAGGACACAGGTTCAGTCCCTGGGAAGATTTCACACGCGAGCAACTAAGCCCGTGTGCCACAATTCAGTCATGTGCTGCATGCAACTACTGAAGCCCACACGCCCAGAGCCCGCACACCCCAGCAAAGGGTACTCCCACTTGCTGCAACCAGAGAAAGCCCAAGCAAAGTGACGAAGACTCAGCGCAGCCAAAAAAATAAGAGTTCTGAAGACTGGTTGCACCACAACATGAGGAATGTCCTTTTAAATATTGCTGAACTGTACACTTGAAAATGGTCAGTTTTATGTGTGTTTTACCACACACACACACACAAAATCTAGGACTTCCCTGGTGGTCCAATGGCTAAGACTCAACATTTTCACTGCAGGGGGCATGAGTTCAACCCCTGGTCAGGGAACTAAGATCCCATATGCCATGTGGCATGGCCCCAAAGAAAAAAAAAAAAATCTGGTGGCGCTTTTCAAAGAAGAGGGTGTCCATACCATCTTTATTTCTGAGCAGTACAGTTCAGTTCAGTTGCTCAGCTGTGTCTGACTCTCTGTGACCCCATGGGCTATGGCACACCAGGCTTCCCTGACCATCACTAACTCCCAGAACTTGCTCAAACCCACGCCCATCGAGTCAGTGATACCAGTGGAAGAAATGTGGAGGTGTCTCCCTTCCACCGCCACTTTCACCTCCCCCACATCTTGGTTCCCTCCCCAAAGACCCCACTGTTATCAGTTTCCTAACTCTTCCTTGCCCAGATATTTTCTGCATTTGCAAACAAATCTTTTCTTTCTCAGACATTTGTATTTCACTCCAACAATGCTTCCACACTTGAAAAAAAAATCAGTATGACAAAATACACAGAACACTTAACATTTCAACCATTTTAAAGTGTATAATCCAGTCGTATAAAAGACATTCACCATGTTGCACAGCCATCGCCTCTTATCTGGTTTCAGAATGCTTTCATCACCTTTAGAAGAAACCCTGTCCCCATCAGCAGTCACATCCTATCCCCATTCCCCTAGCCCCTGACAACCACTAATCTACTATCATGGATTTGCCTGTTCCGGACATTTTGTATATTTAGAGTCACACTATGTGACCTTTCCTGTCTGACTTCTTTTACTCAGTATGATATTTTCAAGGTTCCTCCAGGCAGTACCATGTGTCCTGCTTCATTTACTATTGAGCAGTATTCCATTGTTTGGAATAATGGAAAGTAAACAGTCTTTTTTTTTTTTAATTTGCTAATGAGCATTTGTTTTCTTTTCTCCCTTTTGGTGATCCTGAATTGTACTGTCATGAACATTCAAAAACTTTCACAGTATTTGGACACTTCTTTGTAATTATTTTGGGAGCATCCCTAGGATTAGTAACTATGTTTAACCTCTTAAAGAACTGCCAAACTTTTCCACAGTAGCTACTACTTTGCAGGAGTGGCTTTCCAATGTAGCCATCTTTTTTTTTTTTTTTAAAAAAAAGCTCTCCATCCCTCTCCTTCCCTTTACCTAGGGGTGTCACAGGCACTGTGCTGCTGGTTACACTGTTGCTTAGCCAGACTGTGAACTCTCAATTTGGCTCTTCCAGTCAACTTTCTTTCACCTGCTTGTCCCTCTCTAAGGACTCAGTTATTCCTGATCCAAGTCCCAGCCCCTTCCATGTGTGACTTGGGACAAGTGACTTAGCGGCTCTAGGTTCCTTTTCCTCACTTGAAAATGGGATAAGAACAGTTCCTCCCTCCAACGGTTTGTGATATTAAAATCAAACACACACACACTAGGGACTTCCCTGGTGGTCTAGTGGCTAAGACCCTGCATTCCCAATGCAGGGGCCCTATGTTTGATCCTTGGTTAGGGAATTAGATCCCACATGTTGCAAATAAGTGTTTGAATGCCACAGCTAAAAATCCTGAATGCCACAACTAAAGGTTCCACATGCCACAATGAAGATCGAAGATCCAGAGTGCTGCAACTAAACCTGCCACAGACAAATAAATAAATAATTTTTTAAAAGATCTTAAAAATTAAAAAAAAGAACACTAGTGATATGCCTAAACAGGGACTGCATCCAGTGGACATGAACTTTTATCCCCAGTCACTCATGGTAGTAGTATGTGACTCCGTTTCTCTGATCACCATTATCTCTGGGTGTGAACAGTTTCCTTTTCTTTCCCCAGTGCAATGGGGGGAAAATGACACCCACTGTGGTTTCTCTCTTTCCACAGCCCCGGCTTCTAGCAATGCATGCACTTCATCCCAGACACTTATTACATGTTTGAATGGTAAAATCTGGTTCTTGGTAAGATTTTAGTCCTGTTCTCTTCTTTCCATTGGCTTAGGTCTCACTCTCAAGCCAGCCCAGGCAAGATCTCAGATTTTCTGAATTCTACCTGAAGCTGCCAGAGACCAAAATAGCCACTAAGTATGTGATCTCGGGCTTGAGCTTGCAAACAAGGCTTCTGGCAGTTCAGAGAATGCTGTATTGGGTATTCTGAGGCCTGGGTCGGAGACAGACGGCCCTTGGTCAGCACCCTGGTTAATCCAGGCCAAGGCTGCTTGGAATGAGAGGTCAGTGACCCAACTCCAAGGTCCAGCCCTGTTTCTAAGGATGTGGCCAGAAACTCAGAGTTATTTTTCTGGCTGTCTTGGGAGGAATTCTAACCTCTGATGAACGTGGACTGGAGACCAGGCACAAAGCTCTAATGGAGACATGCCCCTGCTCTGGAATTTAGGGCAGGAAGTGGGAAATAAACCAGAACAGCAGTGTCTCTAAAGGGATGATTTCTGAACGTGATTGCTGCTCTGAAGAGAGTGGAACAAGGAAACAAGATGGACCTACTAGGGTGGTGGTGAAGTGGGGTAGGGATTCCAGCCCAGGTGAGGCAGACACCTAGGAGGAGTTTAGGTTCCAGCTGAGTTTTGAAGAAGTATTTGGTTTCGCAGGAATCTTCAGAACACGTTCCAGGCAAAGGGAACAGCAAGTGCAAAGGCCTTGAGGTTGGGCCCTTGGAGGACTGCTAGGGTTAGAGCAACAGAGGAAGGCCTGGTCTCTAGGGCTACGTCAGCCTCCTCCTCATAGGAGCCTGCTTTAGGCACCACCCAGCTGTGCTGTTTTCACTGTATTTCGTTCCCCCCTCAAACTCCTGGCCTGAATGCCGCATCTGTGGCCCCAGGAGGCTTTCCGAACTATGCCTCAGTTTTCTCATCTGTCAAAGGGATCGAATATAGGAGCCTTACTCACAGGGAGAAGGGGCGGGGGGGCGGGGCTCTGACATAATTCACAGCAAGCGATCAGTGAACATTTGTGGACTAACTGATCAGCTCGTCCCCAAGGCACGACTCAGTGAGGCCACAGCCTGCGAGACGAACCGTCCGAATCCTCCAGGTGGGGAAACGGGGGACCGCGAGGAGCCACATCTCAGCGGAGAGTTATGGGTGCGGCGCGCACGCTGCGTCTCGGGTCCGGGCACGCGCACGCCCGGCGGCCCGGTCGGGGCGGGGCTGAGCTCGGGGGCGGGACCGGGGCGTGGTGGGGGCGGGGCGGGGGCTGAGCTCGGGGGCGGGGCCGCGGCGGGTCCGGGGCGGGGTTGGGCGGGGCCGCGGCGGGGGCGGGGCGGGGGCGGGGCCGAGCGGTGGCAGCTGACTCTCCAGTGAGGACCGGGAGCCGGTCGGAGGCGCAGGCTGAGCCCGCCATGGAGCAGCCCAGGAAGGCGGTGGTGGTGACGGGTACGAGGGCATCGGGCGGATGGCGGCCGCGGCGGCAGCGGCCCGGGGCAGGGCTGGGTGGGGCGGCTCGGGAGGCAGCGGGGCGCGTCGCCGGGAGGGGACGCGGCGGCCGGGGTGGGGCAGGTGCTAGAAGTCGCCTCAGGTTTTGGGAGGTGTCAAACCCCGCGGGAGCCCGGCGCAGTCCGCGCGCAACAGAACGTGGAGAAGGGGGCGCCCCTGTGGTCCCACTGCCAGGGGTTGGGGCAGCCAAGGACGTGGGGGTCCTGGCAAACCCCCGCGCGGAGCAGGCCCCTCTGGCGTCCTTCCTTCCCCCCCCCGGTTGCGGACAGTGACCCTCCGGACACCTGTTTGTGTGTCTGCCCTCCCGAGGTCGGGTTTGTCACCACCCCCGGCCCCAGGGGACAAAGGCCGATTTGCGGGCAGGAAGTGCCCCGGTGACAAATGAACGTCTTGCCAGACACTGCTCCCCGAACCCTGCGCGAATGAGGGGCTGCTCCCCCGAGGCAGGGGCAGGCGGAGTTCGGGGGACCTCGGGTGCCGGCCGTTCTTCCGATTGTTTCAGGGACTGTCTTGATCAAAATCTTTCCTGTCCGGGCTGTTTGTGGAGAAGCCTGCTCCCCCCACCCCCACTCCTCTGTCACCAACTCCCCGAAACTAACTGCTCCTCCCCCTCCGAGAGACTCCGCCTTGGAGCCTCGTGGGCGTCAACTTCCGCTGGGCCTCTGCGAGGGTGGGGGAGTGGGGGGGACCGGTCCTGAGGCGTGAGAGAGAGAAATCCGGCTAAGATTCAAACAGGTGGTGTGTGGCCCTGGAAGGTCCAGGCTGGTCCTGGAATTCCTAGAAAGATGGAAGAAGCCACTTACCTGGCAGGTGTGTCAAGTTGCCAGAGGCTCACTTTCCCCTGCAGCCCTCCTGTGTCTGCTTGCTTATTACTTTAGGGCTGACTCTGGCGGCAGCCCTGGGAGGGACATTTTTCTGGCCTGAAGTTATTACATCTCATTTTGCAGAAGGGGAAACCGAGGCTCACAGAGGTCCCCTTGTTTGTCAGTGGCTGAGCTGGGACCCATATTTGGTCCATGCAGGAGGAGGAAAGGGGTAGAGAGATTCTGACCCCACTTGGGGGTCCCCTGCTGTTCCAGGGCACAGTATTCCTCCCAGGGCCATGATACTGCGTCGGACACTTGGCCCAGCTGGAGTGACCCATGCCACGTGATCAAGGACAGCCTCTCTTCAAGAGATTTATTTTTTAGATAGTGTGTTTGGGTTGGTCAGAAGAGGTAGGCCACAGACTCTGCTGGGTCTGGGTTTGAATCCGTGCCCTTCCGTCTTCTCGTGCTGTGTGACCTTGGACAGCTGGTTTCACCTCTCTCTGCTTCAGTCAGGAAACACCCTCCTGAAAGGGAGGCACGGGGGGCTGAAGGCCACAGGGCATGCAGAGCACCTGGCACATCCTTAGGTACAGTCTGGTTTGTAAATAAATGGGGCCCAGTGACTAGGGAGGATGATGCGATGGTGCCTGGACAGCCTGACTTGCGAGATACCCATGGACATCCCTTAAGGGCCATTCCTTATCAGACCGTGAATCACAGAGTACCTCCAGTCCTGTAATTCCAGAGTCCAGGAAAGGTGCACAAAGACAGTGATAAAATAGTTATATTTGGGGATCAAGGATAAGGGAAGAAACTGAGAGGGGAACAAAGTTAGCCTTTTCTGGAGCAAAAAGAGGGCACTGGCCCCTTGCCGGCACAAGATCAGGTAAGAGTGAGAACAAGAAAGGACTCACAACTTCAGTTAAGAACAGTTATGTGGCAGGGTGCTCTGAAGGGACCACTGGGTGCACCCCTGAACTTGGACCAGGCCCCTGACATTGTCCCAGGGGATGGCTGCTCCCGAAGCTCCATGCTCCGTTTCTTATGGGTACACGCAGCCACCTGGCCCTGGGCAGGCCAGGAGGGGCCACTGGGTGGTGATGTGCTGCTTTTACTTTTTTTTCAGGATTCGGCCCTTTTGGGGAACACACTGTGAATGCCAGCTGGATTGCGGTCCAGGTAACTGAATCCAGAGGGAAGGAATTAGGCTGGGCTTCCCCTGGCAATATTTGGTGCCAAAGAAAGCAAGGAACCCACAAAAAAGAGTGTCTCCCATGAAGCTTCCTGGAGAGAGATGTTACGAGTCTGATAAATATTCCTGCTCAGATAGTTACCGCTGTAATGTTTGTTGAGTGCCTGCTCTGCGCCAGACAGTTTTTCTGCCTAGAGCACTGAGTTCTTCCAACATCCCTTAGGTGTGTTTATTCTTGTGCCCACTTTACAGATGAGGAAACTGAGACCCACAGAGAGTTATTTGAGGTCATCCAGCTCAGAAACCAGAATGGTCTTTCTTCAAAAGTGTCCCATGCCCCAGCCAGGTTTAGGGGGGACCAGGCAGGGATCTTGGGAATTGTGGCAGCCTTGTAGAGGGGATTGCAGTGATCCTCTGAGCTGCCTTCTGGCAGCTGAAGGAAGCAAAGACTGCATATTGAGGGCGGGGAGGGGGGAGTCTTTCCTGTTGTCCCAAGCCTTCTAGTCTCTTTGTCAGCTGGGGCATTTGGAGAGACAGACTGGGGAACAATGGGCAGAGAAAAAGAGAGAAATGTTTTCTCCTTATATAAATCAGATCTGCAGAGACCAGAGCCAAACTAATGTTAATCCTAGCCCATTAGCTGCTTGATTTAAAGCACCCCCTGCCCTGGCTTTCCACTCCAGAGCCCTGAATTTGGAGAAAAATCCCAGTTGAAACCTCAATGTATCAACACCTAGTTGGGAAACCCCCACTTTTTTTTATCACCCTTCTTCCAGACCTCAAAATCTCAGCCACATTCATCTCTCTTTTTTAAAGTTTCACCCCACTTTGGAAGCAGGACAGAGGGACGGGATCCCTGGGACTCCACAGATGGGAGCGTGTCTGAGGCCCTGCTCGTCGCACCCGCTCCCTGGAGCCCCAGACAAAAAGGAAACAGCGTGTTTCTCAAGACGTGTGTGTCTGGCTTTGTGCGAGTTTCAGACAGGAGTCTTCACGGGGCTGAGTGGACACAAAGCCGTGTGTCTGAATTCCCGGGCCCCCAGACACTATGATCTGCATCTAAATAGGAGAAAAATCAATTAAACAATCTTTGGAAATCCCTCAGAGCATCAGGACTTGGATGGTGAAGGATGGCAGCTTTTCCTCCTGCTGCCGGAGGGGAGATCCCCTTTCTATTTCAGTCAACCCTCTCTCCAGACCTTGCCTCTAGAAGTCTTTCAGTTTTATTCCTTTACTTTATGAGACAGGAAGAGAAGGTTCTCCACCATTGCCCAGCTAAAAAGATGCCAGCCTTCCCAGACCTGATCGTTTCCCTTTTAAAAAGCTGACGCTGCCCACATGTACCCTGAGTGCACGCAGCTACCTAACTCCATGATGCCTGTGCACCTCTGTGGCGCCTGAGTCCAGACTGAGATCTAGAACCTTCTCAGCCCCTTCTCCGCTCTTCTGCATTGCCGAAGCCCCTTATGTCCTTTCCCAGCTACTCCCACCGCCCCTTGCCCCCTACCCAGGTGCAGACCTCTCTGCAGACTTTATGGCCACCTGCCTATTCTAGAATTTGGTGTCAGCACAGTTGCAGTTGGGGCCCATGCCTTTGCACACCAGTATTCTTGCCTGGAAAGTCCCATGGACAGAGAAGCCTGATGGGCTACAGTTGTGGGGTCAGTCGGACGTGACTGAGTGACTAAACAACAACCCACACCTCCTGTGCAGCAGGGCATCTGCAGGATCCACCCATGGGGTACCTTGGGGCTGCTGGTGGTGCTTCTCAGTTCCTCTGGATGAAACAGATTTGCCCATGGGAGGGATGTAGCCACTGGATGGGTCTAACCCATTCCTCAAGAAAATATGCCTAGGGGTGCTCTTGCTGTGGTCCAGACATTAGTTGTGGGCAACCACTGATGCCATCACCTCAAGCTGAAGATGGGTGTTGGGTGAGGGAAGGTGAGCAGCAGTCACTTGTTCCAACTGCTTTTTCCTGAAGCTTAAGCTGCCACCTGGGGAAGGAACTCCTCCTCGTCTGCCAGGGACCAGATCACTCCTCTCTGTCTGTCTCTCCACGTCTCTCTCTCTCCGTTTCTCTCTGGGTGTCTCTCTTTGTCTGTTTCTCGTTCCCTGGACCTCAGCCTTTCCCCTTCTCTCTTCATATCTCTCTTCCCTTCTGTCTCTCCCTCTTTCAGTTTCCCGTGGCCTCTCTGGGTCTCTGTCTTTCCCTGTCTCTGTCGCTCAAGCTCTCTCTCTCTCCCCCCTTCTCTCTCCATCTCTGTCTTTTGCTCCCTTCTTTCTCTCTCTGTCTGTCTCTCCCTGTCTCTCTGTCTCTCTCATCTGACCTTCCTTCTTCATGCCCTGGGTGAAGTTGTGCCCCAGCAGAGAGTGACCTCCTTCCCACTAGCTCCATGGGGGACGTGAGAATTCTGGGGACAGAGGGGCACCCCCCTTTCCTCTTGCCCAAGACGCCGCTGCCTCTCAGCACCTCAAGCAGGAAGGGAGTGCATTTTTCAAGTGTCACATCTCCTCCCAGGTCTTGGGTGGTGAGCATGGGATACTGGCTGTGGGTGTGTCTCTCCCTAAGAGGCTCAGGTGGGTGTCAAGGGCTGGGACCCCTTAGCCTGGGGATGTCTGGAGCCTTCCCTGACCAACAGGGCAAGGAGGAACCGGGTCACAGGTCCTGGTGACAGTTACTGCCACAGTGAGTCTAGACAGACCTGCTAAGGATATTAACCAGGGAACAAAAGGGGTCTTTGTTGTGGGGTCAAGGGAATCGGTCAAATGCGGCCGAGTGGCAGGGTCTTGTCAGGTAGATGGGGTGTAGACAATGTGTTGTCTGGGGCGCCTAAGTCCTCTTCCTTTCACGGTATGTGCCTGGCGGACTCGGGGTGCACTGCTACCCTCCCCCCCCAGGAGAACCGTCCAGACTTTTTGGAGCAGAAAGTATTCAGAGGCCAAGAATTTAGCTTTTCCTAACTTCAAATGAAAAGTGTAGCTATTCCTCTCCCACCCTTGCCCTTCTTAAAATTGGGGAATCATTTGTATAAAGTCATGTATCCATGTCTTCAATACCCCCATCACTTTGGTGAAAAGTATTTATGCCTAGGACTTCCTTGGTGTGCCAATGGTTAAGACGCTGCACTTCCACTGCAGGGGACTTGGGTTCAATTCCTGGCCCAGGAAGATCCCCATATACCATGCTGTGTGGCAAAAAATAAAAATAAAAAAGTATCTCTGCCCATGTCACTAATGCTTTGAGCAAGATAGTTATTTGATTCCCACCAACCCAGAACATCCTTTCTTACTCAGTACCCACTCCCCTGCCCCCCATCGCCTCATCCTGCTGTAGGCAGCTGCTTCCTGAGCTCTGTCACCACAAATGGGTGTTGCCTGGTCTCAAGCTGCAGGCAAAGGAGATGGCACAGGCTCCATGGTCCTCTCACAGTGGCTGCATTTGCTCAGCCTGTGCTGGTGTGTCTGTGGGGGGAGGGACAGCTGTCTTCTCTCCCGACCCACCCTCTTCTCCTTGGCACTGGCACTGGGGGCTTCAGGCTTTGCTCCCCAAGAATAAAGCAGCAAGGATGCCCCGCTCAGCGTCTCTGATGAGCATGTGGACGCCTCTCCGGGGATGCTGGCCATGTGATGTGTGTGTATCTTCAATGATGATTTTCTTTTCTTTTTAAATTGCAGCTGCGCTGGGTCTTCATTGCAGTGCGGAGGCTTCTCTAGTTTCAGTACATGGCCTTAGTTGCTCTGAGGCGTGTGGAGTCTTAGTTCCCCAACCAGGGATCAGACCCACGTCCCCTGCATTGGAAGGCAGATTCTTAAGCACTGGACCACCAGAGAAGTCCCAGGGATGGTTTTCTTAGTTTATTTTACCCCCAGCTGGGGAGGGGGTAGGTGAGGACCCAGAGGACATGAGGAGAAGAGGTTGGAACAAGAAGGTGACCCAGTCCATGACGCCCTGCTGGCATCAGGTGATTTTTGAATCATCAGCAGTCGTGTGGGCAGTTGTTCCCACTAATGCTCAGTGAACATCACTCAGTGGGAGTGACCCTTGAGTTCCTCTGTGCCGATGAGGGTGATCAGCATGCAGGAACCAGTCTGCTAGGTGAAGGGAGAGGGGCAGAGAGAGGACCCGTAGGGTGGGGCTGCTGCATGTCCGTCTGGCCCATCATCACATCACCGTGGCCACCGAGAGGGTTCCTGTGCCCTCTGTAGAGTTTCCCTGGCTGGGTTACTAACCGAGTTAGCAGCATCTTCAGTCTCCCAGCCCCCCACCCACAGAGATGGTTCCGCCAGTTGCCTTGCCCACACATTGGGTGGCCTGTCGCATGGACAGCAGTCTCTCTTTGAGGACAAGCTCTCAAGCGAAACTCTCAATGAAGAAAGGTAATCCTTTTAAGTCCTCACTTAACGTGAGGGGTGGATTTTTTTCTTTAGGATTCTTTTTAAAAATTCTTTATTTTCGGCTGCATGGGCTTTCTCTGATTGTGGAGAGTGGGGATCCTCTCTAGTTGCGATGTGCAGGCTTCTCACTGCAGTGGCTTCTCTCGTTGCCAAGCACGGGCTCCAGGGCTCACATCTTCAGCAGGGGCGGCACATGGGCTTAGCTGCTCTGCTACATGTGGATTCTTCCCGGACCAGGGATTGAACCAGTGTCCCCTGCATTGGCAGGCGGATTCTTAACCGCGGGACCACCAGGGAAGTCGTGGATGATTTCAATTACTGGCCTTTCATCTTCTGTTGCCAGAAACAGCTGCCGGGTCCATAGGGAAAAAACCTGGAGAGGGGACAGGAAAATTTCAAGCTGCAAGGGGCAGGAGGGTAAGGAAAAATGAGATTGTCATTGACAGAATATAAAGATAGATGAAATTATTTGCCTTATGCTGAGAGAAGGTCTTTGCTGGAGGTTTCTCCTCTCAGCAGCAGTGGGACAAAAAAACCATCTTTAACCCCATTCATTTAAAAAAATTTATTTTTTAACAAGTTATAAGGATAGTGCAAGGAAGACTTTTCACACCTGAACTCCCCAAATTTTATTATATTACATTTCTGTGTAGATAATTAGGGGCTTCCCAGGTGGCTCAGTGGTAAAGAATCTCTCTGCCTATGTAGAAGCCTCGGGTTAGATCTCTGGGTTGGAAAGATTCCCTGAAGAATGAGACGGCAACCCACTCCAGTGTTCTTGCTTGAAAAATTCCATGGACAGAGGAACCTGGCAGGCTACAGTCCATGGGGTCACAAAGAGTTAGACGTGACTGAGCACGTAGATAAATAGATAGGTAAGAAGATAAGTATAGTTTAAAATATTTTCTTATTGCTAAGTAATTTTTTTAATTGTGGTAAACATAACGTATATATAACATAGACTTTACCACGTTAACTGTTATTAAGTGTGCAGTTCAGTGGCATTAAGTACATTCACGTTGTTTTGCATCCATCACCATTATTCATTTCCAGAACTTTTTCATTTTCCCAAACTGAAACTCCGTTGCCATTAAACCCTAATTCCCCGTTCTCCCCTCTCCCCATAGCCCCTGCCAACTATCATCGTACTCGCTGTCACTAAGACTCTGACTACACTAGGGACTTCATAGAAGTCCATCCAGTTTTGTCCATCCAGTTTTGTCCTGCTGTGTCTGGCTTATCTCATTTAGCGTAATGTTTTCAAGGTTCACTCAGTAACATGTGTCAGAATTTCCTTCCTCTTTAAGGCTGATTAACAGTCCATTGCATGTATATACCACATTTTGCTTATCCATTAATGGGTCAGTAGACACTCTGGTTGCTTCTAAACTTTAGCTCCTGTGAGTAGCACAGCTATGAACCTGAATAGGGAGTATCTCTTCAAGACCCTGCTTTCAGTTTTTGCGGGAATACACCCTGAAGTGGCATGGTTGCACCATATGATAATTTTGTGTTTCATATTTTGAGGAACTTTCATGCTTTGTGTCATTCGGGAGGCAGTTGCAGAGACGAGACCCCTCTGTCTTTAATATGTCCCCCTGTATGTTTCCTAAAACACAACCTCAGCACAGTGATTGAAATCAGACTCTTGAACACTGATACAATTCTATAATAGATAGTTCTGATTCAGATTTTTCCCACCATCCTATTAAATTCTTCATGGCGAAAGAGAGTTCTGGATTGTGCATAGGGTTCAGTTCAGTTCAGTCGCTCAGTCGTGTCCGACTCTTTGTGACCCCATGAATTGCAGCACACCAGGCCTCCCTGTCCATCTCTCAACTCCCGGAGTTTACCCAAACCCATGTCCATCTAGTTGGTGATGCCATCCAGCCGTCTCATCCTCTGTCTTCCCCCTCTCCTCCTGCCCCCAATCCTTTCCAGCATCAGGGTCTTTTCCAATGAGTCAACTCTTCTTTTGAGGTGGCCAAAGTATTGGAGTTTCAGCTTCAACATCAGTCCTTCCAATGAACACCCAGGACTGATCTCCCTTAGGATGGACTGGTTGGATCTTCTTGCAGTCCAAGGGACTCTCAAGAGTCTTCTCCAACACCACAGTTCAAAATTATCAATTCTTCAGCACTCAGCCTTCTTCACAGTCCAACTTTCACATCCATACATGACTACTGGAAAAACCATAGCCTTGACTAGACAGACCTTTGTTGGCAAAGTAATGTCTCTGCTTTTTAATATGCTGTTTAGGTTAGTCATAACTTTCCTTCCAAGGAGTAAGCATCTTTTAATTTCATGGCTGCAGTCACCATCTGCAGTGATTTTGGAGCCCAAAAAAATAAAGTTTGACACTGTTTCCCCATCTATTTCCCATGAAGTGATGGGACCAGATGCCATGATCTTAGTTTTCTGAATGTTGAGCTTTAAGCCAACTTTTTCACTCTTCTCTTTCACTCTCATCAAGAGGCTTTTTAGTTCCTCTTCACTTTCTGCCGTAAGGGTGGTGTCATCTGCATAGTCATCCCATTTCTTTAATCCCTTGTGATCTGGAAAGTTCCTCAGTCTTCCTTTGAGTCTCATGGATGACGTTGTTGGCTAAGAACCGTTCTTGGAGAATGTCCTTCGGGGTGGTGTTTCCTCAAGACTAGACCAGAGGCAGTGTGTTTGGGGCAAGAATGCCACAGCAGTGATGCTATGTCCTTCTGCAAGGGTGGTATCAGGAGGCACTGGATACAATGACAACTTGTTAAAGGTGAGAGCTGATGGATTTCTTCTTTGCAAAGTTACTTTCTGATGGATTTCTTCTCTGCAAACTTACTTTCTTGCCCTTTATAATGAAAAAGTATCCCATAGAGAGTTACATCGAGATCAAATTAGGATCTCCTGGTGAGTCTCACCTCAATTAGGTATTATTTTCCTATGATGCTTATGAAATGATGGTTTTCTAATTCCTTCTTTCCTTTGATGCTTTTTATGGCTTTCTACTGGAAGTGCATTTGTATCTGTGTGAATTCATGGGTACTGACTGTCCTCCACAGATGATAATCTCTTACTCTCTTAATTTTTAAAATTATGTTTTCTTTGACTACGCCTCGTCTTAGTTCCGGCACATGGTTCTTCGTTGCAGTACACAGGATTTTTAGTTGTGGCAAACAGGATCTAGTGCCCTGACCAGGGATGGAACCTGGGCCTCTTGCATTTGGAGCACAGAGTCTTAACCACTGGACCACCAGGGAAGTCCCTCTCTTAATTTTTTTTAAAAAATTTTATTTTATATTGGAGAAGAGTTGATTGACAATGTTGTGTTAGTTTCAGGTGTACAGCAAACTGATTCAGTTATATCTACTCTTTTCCAGATTTCTTTTCTTACTCTCTTCATTTTGATGTTCAGATTGTCCCAGATTTGGCCCATGGCAGCCTGTTCAGGCTGTCTCCTGTGTCTGTAGTCCATGTCCATGTCATTCTTGTGTTGTGCTAAGTTGCTTCAGTTGTGTCCAACTCTTTTTGACCCCATGGACTGCAGCCTGCCAGGTTCCTCTGTCCATGGGATTTTCTGGGCAAGAATACTGGAGTGGGTTGCCATTTCATTCTCCAGGGGATCTTCCACATCCAGGGACTGAACCGAAGTCTCCTACATTGGCAGGTGGTTTCTTTACCACTTGTGCCATCTGGGAAGCCCATTATTTTTGAGCACTTTCTTCTTTTTTTTGGTTCCATGCTCACTTTTTGACAATATACTTTAAAAAAAAATGATAATGTATTTAATCTATTTTTGGCTGCACTGGGTCTTCATTGCTGCATGCAGGTTTCTCACTGAGATGGCTTCTCTTCTTGCAGAGCACAGGTTCAGTAGTTGTCACATACAGGCTTATTTGTTCGGTGGCATGTGGAGTCTTCCTGGACCAGGGATTGAACCTGTGCCCCCTGCACCAGGAGCATGGAGTCTTTAGTCACTGGACCACCAGGGAAGACCCTGGAAATACATATTTAATTTCCCAGTAATTTCAGATTTACTGATTTCTGCCTGAGTGTTGGATGTCAGATGCTTTGTGTGCTTTTTTTTAAATTGAGATATAATTTTATTGAGATATAATCAGGTACCATAAATTTCACCCTCTTAAAGTGTATAATTTAGTGATTTATTAAGTATAGTCACAGAGTTGTACAACCATCACCTCGATCTAAGTCCAGGACATTTTCATCACATCAAAAAATGCCTCATACCCATTGACTATCATTCCCATTCCTCCTTTTCCTCAGGTCGCCATTCATTTACCTTCTGTCTCTATGGATTTGCCTTTTCTGGACATTTCATAAAAATGGAATCATATAAGATGTGGCCTTTTATGTCTCCTTTCATCCAGTCAGCACAACATTTTTGAGATCCATTCCTGTTGTAGCATGAATTGGTGCTCCACTCCTTTTCATGGCTGAGTAATATTTCACTGTATGGATGAGCTCATGTTTTATTTATTTGTTCACCTGTTGATGGCCATGTGGGTTATTTCCACCTTTTGGTTATAAGAGTAATGCCGGATGGACATCCACATACAAGTTTTTGTGTAGATGAGGTCTTCATTTATCTCAGGTGTGTATGTTTATATTAGCAGGGGAATTACTGGGTCATATAGTCACTCCAGGTCCACCTTTATACTTTCCCTGCCCCATCCCGGAAATGAGCCACTTCTCCAAGAAAGCCCTCATTCTTTTAGTGGATAATAGTATTTAAAACTGAAAGCTGAAGCTCGCTTCTGTAGCACATATACTAAAATGGGAACAATATAGAAAAGATTAGCATGGCCTCCACCCAAGGATAACAGGCAAGTTCATTAAGCATTCCATATTTTTAGCATTGACATATGTCCACTACCATGTGTAAAGTAGATGGCTAGTGGGAAGTTACTCTGTAACACAGGGAGCTCAGTCCAGTGCTCTGTGATGACCTAGAGGGATGAGATGGGGTTGGGGTGGGAGGGAGGCTAGAGAGGGAGGGGGCATATGTATATTTATGGCTGATTCACATTGATGTTTGCCAAAAAGCAATACAACAGTGTAAAGCAATAATGAAATCCTCCAATTAAAAATTTTAAAAAATCATGAAGCTGGAATCGGGGAGCTGAGTGTGCTCATTGCTACTAGGATGTCATTGTTTCTGAGCTCTGTCAGTGGACAGAGCTGGAAAGTGGAGGTGTGTACATTCATATCCACTCACCCACCCCTGCACTTCTTTCTTTAAAAAGAAGAAACACTTTTTATTTTATACTAGAGTACAGTTGATTAGGGCTTCCCTGGTGGCTCAGTGGTAAAGAATATGCCTGGCGATGCAGAAGACGTGGGTTCGATCCCTGGGTTGGAAAGATCCCCTGGAGAAGGAAATAGCAACCCACTCCAGTATTCTTGCTTGGGAAATCCCATAGACAGAGGAACTGGGTAGGCTAGAGTCCTTGGGGTCGCAGAATTGGACACAACTGAGCAACTAAACATCACCACCATCAACGTAGTTGATTAACAATTAGTTTCAGGTGTCCTGCAAAGTGATTCAGTTATACATATACATATATCTTTTTTTTTCAAATTCTTTCCCCATTTAGGTTGTTATATAATATGGAGTATAGTTCCCTGTGTTATACTGTGGATCCTTGTTGGTTATCCATTTTAAAAATATCAGTATTTTGAGAGCGCCCAAACTCACACCCATTTCTATATCAAAACCCTGGAATTTCCACAGATACCTCCAAATTGGATCCAACATCACAGACATATAACTCCTTCCTCCAACAGTGCAGACCTCCCCTACATGACCCCCAGTGTATTCACTTCTTTGATCAATCCTGGAATAAATAGAAAGGAACTTCAGAGTCGCTAACCCACACTTCCCCCAAAGAAAACCTAGTCACTAGAATTTTGTATTTGCTGATGGTTCTTTTTGTCTTTAACCTGAGGGCAGAGTCCAAATACCATGTTCAAAAAAAATTACTTCAGTTAGTTTTTATTTATTTATTTTTAGTAGAAATATAGTTGATTTACAATGTTGTGTTAATTTCTGGTGTATAGAAAAATTATATATATATATATATACAATATTATATACATGTATATATTCTTTTTCAAATTACTTCCCATTATAGTTTATTATAAGGTATTGAATATAGTTCCCTGTGCTATACAGTAGGACTTTGTTGTTTATCTACTTGAGTTAGTTTTCTTTTTTTTAACTTGAGTTAATTTTTAAAGGAATAACTTAAGAATACTTTCGGAGGAAGAGAGAAGTGCTTTAAATTATTTTAGAAATATTTCTTTTATGAAAAGGATACGCACACTGTATATAAGGCAGCCGTGAAATTATGGTGGCCATGTCTTTAATTAATACACAACTTGGCAACTAAGAACAAAACATGTGTCTTTAATATAATGTATTTTATATTAAAGTTACCCTGTAACTCATGGGTATTGTCACCTAGTATTTGTGTGTGTGTGTGTGTGCGCGCCTGCACAGTCCGTCCGACTCTTTGTGACCCACGGACTGTCGCCTGCCAGGCTCCTCTGTCCTTGGAATTTCCCAGGCAAGAATACTGGAATGGCTTGCCATTTCCTTCTCCAGGGGATCTTCCTGACACAGGGATCGAACCCATAACTCTTGTGTCTCCAGCATTGGCAGGTGGATTCTTTACCACTGTGCCGCCTGGGCACCTAGGGATAAGACTAAATTTATTTAAAGGGAAAAATTAAATGATTGAGCTTGAGGAAAATATTAAGTAGTATTAGCTTCTTTGGGGAAAAGGAGCTGAGCATGGTAGACTGTCCAGCCTGAAGCTTGGGCAAAGGTATACTGTGCTCTGAACTCATGACTTTCTGGGAAATTCACATTTCTTGAAAAGTTTGTACATCCCCATTTCCCCTATACATTCAGGATCCTGATCAAGGGACACAGTTCATCATTTAAGGAAACCGAGCAGGACTCCACACTGGGTGCCTTTGCATGTCTGGGTCCTTCCTGTTGGGAGATTGAAATTCCTGCAAATTGTGAGTGTGTGGAGGACTTGGAAGTGGATATTTACTCTGTGGTGGCTGTTTAGTCACTCAGTCATGTCCGACTCTTTGTGACCCTATGGACTGTAGCCTGCCAGGCTCCTCTGTCCATGGGATTTCCCAGCCAAGAATACTGGAGGCGGTTGCCATGCCCTCCTCCAGGGGATCTTCCTAACCCAGGGATCAAACCCGAATCCACTGCGTTGCAAATGGATTCTTTACTAACTGAGCCACCAGGGAAGCCCATTTACTCTGTAGATTTTATTTTGTTTTATTTATTTATTTGGCATGTGGGATCTTAGTTCCCCCTCACCCCCTGCAGTGGAAGCTCAGAGTCTTAACCACTGGACAGCCAGGGAAGTCCCATCCTGTGTAGATTTTAGATTTTTCCATTGAGAGTGAAAGAAAAGGCAGGAAGGAATTCCAGAAAGTTCTGGAGGATTTATAATTGAAATCTAATAGTTCCCGGCTTTCAACAAATGAAGTACAGTTGGTAAAGAGCCAAATTCGAGATCTCCAACGTGGAGAGTCCGGTGCACAGGGAACAGCTGGGACCACAGGGAGTCATGTGCTAAGATCCCACGGTCAGGGAACTAGGCCTGATGGAAGCTGTTTGTCTTCCTGATAACAAGGGCCTGAGGGTCCTTGGTGTCGCTTCAGCAGATGCCTTTAGGGTCTCTGCTCAGTAGGGTGATGGATACAGACTCTAGCTTCCAGCTTTTTCTTTTTCAAATTGCAAGAGAATATACAGAACATAATATTTGCCATTTAAACCATTTGTAGGTGTACAAATCAGTGGCACTAACTACAGTCACGCTGTTGGGTAGCCATCCTTACCATGGGCTTTCCAGGTGGCGCTGCTGGTAAAGAACCTGCCTGCCGATGCAGGACACTCCAGAGGTTTGATCTTCCCTGGTTGGGAAAGATTCCCCTGGAGGAGGAAATGGTACCCCACTCCAGTATTCTTGCCTGGGAAATCCCATCGACAGAGGAGCCTGGCAGGCCGCAGTCCATGGGGTCACAAGAGTCAGACGCGACTGAGCACCGTACCATCTCCACCGTTCATCTCCAGAACTTTTTCATCTTTGCAACTGAAACCCTGCCCACATTAAACACTAGTGCCCCGTCTTCCCCTCTCTCCAGTCTCTGATACCCATCGTTTTAAATACTTTCTGTCTCTATGAATCTGACTGCTCTGTGCATGCTCAGTTGCTTCAGTCATGCCTGACTCTTTGTAACCCCATGAGCTATACTATATATGAAATTCTCCAGACAAGAATACTGGGGTGGGTTTCCATTTCCTACTCCAAGGGATCTTCCTGATCCAGAGACTGAACCCAGGTCTCTCTCACTGCAGGCAGATTCTTTACCATCTGAGCCGCCTGGGAAGCCCTAGGTGGCTCAGATGGCAATAGGGACCTCATATAAGTGAAGTCATTCAGTTTTTGTCCTTTTGTGTCTGGCTTCTTTCATTCAGTGTTATTTTTTCTTTTTCTTCTTTCTGGCCATGCCCCATGGCATGCGGGATCCTTATTCCCTGACCAGGGATCGAACCTGGCCCCCCTGCATTGGAAGCATGGAATCTTAGCCACTGGATCACCAGAGAAGTCCCTGATTTTTTTTTTTTAAGGCAACTCAGTAATGTTTTAAAATATAATTTAACATGTTTTGAGACCTTTGCAGCACTATGCCTTTCACGTGTATTGTTTTATTCTTTTTTTTCCCCTGTGATATGGGTACTACTGTTCATCCATTTACAGATGAGGGACCTAAAGTACAAAGAGAGTGAGTGACTTGCCTGGAGTCACCCAGCCAGGAAGTAGGGGTGGGGGAGGGAGAACGAACCCGGTCACCTGGCTCCAGAGGCTCTGCCCCAGCTCCCACCCTCCACCATCTGTACAAAGAAGAGCTGCTTCCCCCCACCCACTTTTTTTTTTTTTTTAAATTGAGATGAACTTACATAATATAAAGTTAACCCTTTTAAAGTATACAAATCAGGGGCATTTATTACATTCACCATGCTGTCCAACCACTGCCTCTAATTCCAGGATGTTTTTTATCATCCAGAGAGGGAATTCTGTCCCCGTTAGCAGTCAGTCCCCATCCCTAGGCCCCAAGCCCCTGGCCACCACCGATCTGCTTTCTGTCTCTGTGGATTTGCCTGCTCTGGACAGTTCGTATAAGTGATTCATGTAACATGTGACCTTTGGCGTCTAACTTCTTTTGCACAGCATGATGTTTTCAGAGTTCATCCACATTTTAGCTTGTGTCCGTGTTTCCTTCCTTTTTATGGCTGAGTAAAATGCCACTGTGTGGATGGACTATGTTTTGTGTATATCCTTTCATCCATCAATGAACACTCAGGCTGTTTCTGCCTTTCAGCTGTTGTGAATAGTGAGGCTACTTCTATTTTATTAATATTTATTTATTTAGCTCTGCCAAGTCTGAGTTGTGGCCCATGGGATCTAGATCTGGTTCCTGATCAAGGATCAAATTCAGGCCCCACTGCATGGGGAGTGCAGAGTCTTACCCACCCGAGGCTACTTTAAAAAAAAATGTATTTATTCTTAATTGGAGGATAATTGCTTTACAATATTGTGATGGCTTCTGCCATGTATCAGCATGGATCAGCCATAGGTACACATATGTCCCCTCCCTCCTGAACCTCCCTTCAACCTCCCACCCCATCCCACCCATCTAGGTTGTCACAGAGCACTGGTTTGAGCTCTCTGAATAACACAGCAAATTCCCGCTGGGCATCTGTTTTACATATAGTAAGGTATATGTTTCCATGCCACTCTTTCAATTCATCCCACCCTCTCCTTCCCCCACTGTGTCCACAAGTCTCTTCTCTGTGTCTGCGTCTCCACTGCTGCCCTGCAAGTAGGTCCCGTCTCTCTAGATTCCATACATACGCATTAATACATGATATTTGTCTCTCTGTTCCTGACTTACTTCACTCTGCATAATGGCTCAGGGTTCATCTACCTCATTAGAACGGACTCAGATGTGTTCTTCTTTAGGGCTGAGTAATATTCCATGGTGTACATGTACCACAGCTTCTTTATCCCTTCACCTGTCGATGGACATCTAGGCTGCTTCTGTGTCCTCGCTATTGTAAATAGTGCTGCACTGAACACTGGGGTACATGTGTCTTTTTCAGTTATGGTTTCCTCAGGGTTTATGACCAGTTGTGGGATTTCTGGGTCATATGGATGAGGCTACTTTTAGATGTAGGAAAGGATAAAAAGGAACGAAGGGTCTTAGCCAATAGCAAGTCCAAACCCATTTACAGTTAAGGAAAGCAAGGCACCCTCAGGAGCATGAAGCACTTGCGTAGGCTTGGCTGGTTCTGTGTTTGTTCTCAGCCCCTGCTGGAGCTGCTCACTTGTTCAGCTGACATTCATCAGCATCTAATGTGTGCACATCCTGGGCGGTGGCTGGGACATTGACCTGTGGGGTCAAGAGAGCATGTCAAGTGGGCTGGGCTTCCAGAAGGTCTTGGGAGGCTGAGACATGAGGGCTGAGAAGTCAATTGACTCCTCAAAGCGAGGGAAAAAGCATTTTAAGCAGAAGGAACAGCCAGTGCAAAGGCCCTGAGGCAGGAGTGAGTCTGGTATATAGGCGACTGTACTGGGGGAATGGAGCAGGAGGGGAACAAAGGGAAAGGAGGGCAGCATCCACACCCCCAGGGCCGTGGTGGGGAGTTAAGAGTTTTATTCTGATCATGGCAGGAGTCACAGCAGGGAAGAAGCAGGAAAGGCTGTGATATGATTCAATTTGATTTTTTAAATATTTATTTATTTATTTGGCCAAGCTGGGTCCTCGTTGCAGCACATGAGATCTTTCATTGTGACGTGGGAACTCTCAGTCGTGGTATGGGGGATCTAGTTCCCTGACCAGGGATCGAACCTGGATCCCCTGCATTGGGAGCACAGAATCTTAGCCACCAGGTCACCAGGGAAGTATCATGATGTGATTTTAGATTCTGCCTTGGGTTGGGAGGATCCCCTGGAGAAGGGAATGGCTACCCACTCCAGTACTGTTGCCTGGAGAATTCCATTTACAGAGGAGGGGCAATTCAGGAGGGATGAGATTTGGTTTCCAGTCAACTTGCCAAACAACCATGCTGTGCTGTGCACAGTCGCTCAGTCGTGTCCGACTCTGCCACCCCATGGACTGTAGTCCACCAGACTCCTCTGTCCATGCGATTCTCCAGGCAAGAATACTGGAGTGGGCTTAGCAGTGCAGTCAGGATGCCTCGTGGGAGCCGAGGCCACACTTCCTGCGTGGCCCCTCCTGCCAGCCTCAGATGAGAGCAGCGCCCAGGCCAGCGCCCGCAGCTCAGCCACCAGCAGCGGCTCCCCCATCTGCCGCTGGCTCCCCTGCTGCTGCTCCCCAGCAGCCAGGTCTGATGGCCCAGATGGCTGTGGCTTCTGCTGAGGGCCACACTCTGGGTCACAGCATCACTGGGGGCCTCAGTGGAGGAAGCAGTGCTGAGCCCTCAAGGCCTGAATCACTTACCAGGAGGCTCAGGGAACCCAGCCGGCACAGCTGCAGCAGAATGGCCCCTTCCTCTATGAAGTGAAACAGTTTTTAGACTGTGGCCAGAGCCAGGTGACCTTAAACTTTGTGCGATGCTGAAACAGTGCAGATTGGCCAACGGATTAGCTTAATCAAGAAGTGCCAACTGAAGACATGAAAAATCGCCTCTCATGACCATGTTGATTTACCAATTAAAGTAAAATTAATAGTGAAGATATGAAGTGTGTGAGACCACCTGTTAAACTTCTCCTTAATCATTAATAGCTTTTATGCTTCAAGATTGCCATGGAAGAGGGCATTGTCACTATATAGAAGTTCAATGAGATGGTATTGAGTTTGGGATTGGGCAGAAGAGGCAGTTGTGGCCTCTTAATTTTCTGATGTTATTGTTTGTGAACTAATTAGAATAAAATGTAAAAAAAAGAATAAAATTACTTTCTTTCTAAAAAAAAAAAAAATACTAGAGTGGATAGCCATGCCCTCCTCCAGGGAATCTTCCCAACCCAGGGATCAAACCCTGGTCTCCCTCATTACAGGCAGATTCTTTACCACCAGGGAAGCCCAAACAAAACTTGGGTGTATCCAATAAGCCTCAAGCAAAGTGGTCTGTAATGTCTGTTTTGGTTTTTTGCCCTCACTGAGCAGCCTGTGGAATCTTAGTTCCCAAATCAAAGATTGAACCCGAACCCCCTTCAGCGGAAGCATAGGGTTTTTAACCCCTGGACCTCCAGGGAAATCCCAAATCTTGTTATTTTTAGTGTGTGGCCATTCAGAATAGTTGCCCTGAGCGTGCAGTGTGCAGAAACAGGGTGACTATTGATAAAATCATGGGAATGGGAACAGGGAGCACAGATCTAAAACTTCCAGCTCTTCTCAGGGGTTCAATGGTGTAAAAAAACAGTATGGTTAGGTAGAAATTGTGGCTGTGTGCCAGGAGTGCCAGGCCTGTCTCATCTCTGGATCTGCAAACCTTTAAGGAAAGTCCCCCTTGATTCCCATCTCCATGGACCGGGGAGTTGAGAGGACAAGAGAGCATGAAGAATAAAAATATCAGTGACCAAGAAAAATGATTGTGCAAGAAATTACATATTTTACAAAGTTTTTTTCTTTAGTGTATTTTAAAATAGATTTCACATGAAATACAACCTCCTTGCTCCCGAATCGTCTACCCACCAGTGTCTGCAGCTCACTGTGCACCAAGTTTGGGGAGCAGGCTTGCACTCTGCCCTCGTCTCTCTGGCTGTGGAATTTCTTGGGAGGCCCCTCCTGATCTTATACATCACTGGGCTTGGCAAGAGGGTTAGGGTCTGAGTTCCTGGTGTTGGCATTTGAGAAACTCCCCCCACACCCGCCACACTCCACCTACCCTCCAAATGTCCTTGTCTCCAGATGACCTTGACACACCCTCTTTGGGGAGCAATTTGGAGTTATCTATCAGTGAGGGGGGGCTTCCCAGGTGATGCTAGTGGTACTGTAAAGAACCTGCCTGTCAACGCAGGAGACATAAGAGATGTGGGTTTGGTTCCTAGGTTGGGAGGATCCCCTGGAGGAGGGCATGGCAACCCACTCCAGTATTCCTGCCTGGAGAATCCCATGGACAGAGGAGCCTGGTGGGCTACAGTCTATGGGGTCTCAAAGAGTCCCACCTTTCCTGGACACTCTCTAGAGCAACTGCAGTCGACGGGGCACGGAGTTGGGACAGCGTGGGTAGCAAGGTCAAGGTGACTGGAGAAGGAAATCCTACAGCCGCTGCAGGAGATGCAAGACCTCACTTCTGGGGACTTCCGCAGGTGCTCCTGAAACCATTCACCTCTGACTGGGGCCTGAATCCACATGCCACAACTCGAATCAGGCCAGAACTCGCGGTCTTCCAACTAAGATCGCAGCATCTGGTTTAAGGACTTAATGAAGCTCAGGTTCTTGATGTCTCATCGCAGAAAGAATTCAGTGAGAGACAAAGTGAGGCAAGAAGTAGACTTATTCAATAAGACACTTGGAAGAGAGGCAAGCAGGCAAGCGAGGGAGCTCTGCCCTAAGGATTAATTGGGCTGCAATTTTATAGGCAAAGGAAGTGGGGAGGGGAAGATGTCAGGCTTACATCACTAGCTCTTCCTTCATTTCGGGCAGGAGAATATCTGACCCTTATGAGGTCAACTCAGATTACTGTGATGATTGTTCACATCAGTGGCAGGGCGGTGGGGCTTCCCAGGCGGTGCTCAGTTCAGCTCAGTCGCTCAGTCGTGTTGGGTCTCCCTGTCCATCACCAACTCCCAGGTGGCGCTAGTGGTAAAGAATCTGCCTACCAGTGCCGGAGACTCCAGAGACAGGCGTTCAGTCCCTGGGTAAGGAAAATTCCCTGGAGGAGGAAGTAGCAACCTGCTTTGGTAAAATTCCATGGGCAGAGGAGCCTGGCGGGCTACAGTCCGCGGGGTCACAGAGTCAGACGTGACTGAGCATATATACATACATGAAAGGGTGGTGACATTTTTCTTCCATCTAATGGCCTGGGGCGTATCTCACAATTTTAGTTTTGGCTTTATAGTTAAGCATGCTGTTTCGTTCCACGACATTCCAATAGCTTACATGAGTGATCATTAACTTACGGTAATCTCCCAAAAGTTCCTAGGTTTCCCTCCCGACTCTCTATCCATAGTCCCCTCCTGGAACGTCCATAGTCATCTGTATAACTATCCTGTTCTGTTCCTATCAGTCCATTGGTTAGGACTCCACATTTTCACTGCCATGGGCCTGGGTTCGATTCCTGGTCGGGGAACGAAGATCCCAGAAGCCATGTGGCATGGCAAAAAAAAACACCCATAAAAATTCACCTCTAGTGAATCCCACAAGTGTTAGGGATCCAACTCTTTGTGACACTTTGGACCATAGCCCACCAGGCTCCTCTGTCCGTGGAATTCTCCAGGCAAGAATATTGGAGTGGGTTGCCACCCCCTTCTCCAGGAAAATCTTCTGGGTCTGCTGTGAGCTGGGCCTCGGCCGGCCTGGGGGAAGAAGCCCAGTCATGAGCACTACCTCACTGAGAATCTGAAGAGGATACCTGTGTTTCCCCAGAAAGTACACCTGTGGTGGTCCCTCGGTAACCCCTTTTTCCAGATATATATTTATATGCATGCGTGTGTATCATGCCTGACTCTTGGCAACCCCGTGGACTGTAGCCCACCAGGCTCCTCTGTCCATGGGATTCTCCAGGCAAGAAGACTGGAATGGGCTGCCATTTCCTCCTCCAGGGGATCTTCCCGACCCAGGGATTGAAACTGCATCTCTTGTGCCTTCTGAATTGGCAGGTGGATTCTTTTCCATTGAGCTACCTGGAAAGCCCCATTTGTTTATGTAAATAAATAAATATATATATAATATACATATCCATATGTGTATATATGCATATAGATTTTTCCATTATAGGTTGTTACAAGATATTGAATATAGTTTCCTGTGCTACACAGTAGGTCCTTATTGTTTGCCTGTTTGATATATAGTGGTTTGTGTATATTAATCCCAAACTCCTAATTTATCTTTTTCCTTGACCTCCCCATCTCTTTTGGTAACCATAAGTTTTTAATCTATGTCTGTGAGTCTGTTTCTGTTTTGTAAATAAGTTCATTTGTGTCATTTTTTTTAGCGTCCAAATAAGTGATAAGATAATATTACTTATATCATACAATATTTGCATTTGTCTGGCTTACTTCACTTAACATGATAATCTCTAGGTCCATCTACATTGCTGCAAATGACGTTATTTCATTCTTTTTTATGGCTGACTAGTATTCCATATATATACATATATATAACACACACATCTTCTTTATCCATTCATCTGTTGATGGACATTTAGATTGCTTCTATGTCTTAGCTATTGTGAATAATGCTGCTATGAACATTGGGGTCATCACAGCCCATTTTTGCTTGTAATCCATGATGTTCTTACACCTCTTCATTCCTGAGATGGTTAGAGACTCTCTAATGAGTTGGGTCCATCTGTAAATACATTAGACCCTGCTATGTACCATGCACCAAGATCATAAATAATTAACAGGTATAACAAAGGAAGGCCATACTAACAAACAGCAGAAATATAGTAGTAATGGTAGCCAATATTATTTGCACACTTACAATATGCTAAGCATTGTGGCATTGCTTGAAACTCTGTAGTGTGAATTAGCTCCCCCAATTATTACAACTACCTTGTGAAGTAAAGATGTCATTATCCCCATTTTACAGACGAGAGAACTGAGTCAAAGAGAGGCTAAGTGACTTCCCCAAGGTCACACATGTGCTTAGTCACTCCAGTCCTGTCTGACTCTTCATGACCCCATGGACTGTAGCCTGCTAGTCTCTGTCCATGGGATTCTCCAGGCAAGAATACTGGAGGGGGTTGCCATGCCCTCCTCCAGGGGAATCTTCTCCACCCGGAGATTGAACCTGTGTCTCTTGAGTCTCCTGCATTGGCAGGCAGGTTCTTTACCACTAACGCCACCTGGGAAGCCCAAGGTCACACCGGGAGGGTTCAAATCCAGGAGCCTAGCTTCAGAGGCCACAGAACCATGCTGCCGCCCACGGAGATGCTGAGAGAATGGGTGGAAAATGGACTGAGGGAGGAGCTTTGGGGTGGATGAGCACAGGCGCCTTCCTACTCTGTCGTGATTCAGGAGCCCTGCTTGTTTTCTGAGGACAGGCCAGCTTATCCCCAGAGATCGTGTTATCCCTGCAGCCCGGACCTAAGACCACAGCATTTCCTCTGGTTTTGCTTCCAGGAGCTGGAGAAGCTAGGGCTTGGGGACAGCGTGGATCTACATGTGTATGAGATTCCAGTGGAGTATCAGACAGTCCAGAGGCTCATCCCTGCCCTGTGGGAGAAGCACAGTCCACAGGTAAGTGGGGCAAAGGTGAGTGGGGTAAAGGTAGGTGCTTCCCTATCAGAATCTGCAGGTGGTTGCCCCAGGCATTGATGGTTTATGTGGCTTTGTTTCCGCTCTGATCACATGGTTGATGCCACAGTCTTATCCCCCCAAGTGCCACACTTTTCTGGGTTACCTTTGGCGGTGAGAGAGGAAAGCAAACATCTGAAACTTCACAGAGGCTGAGTCTGTTTCACTAGAGTTCTGTATCAGTCAAAACACACCTCAACCCAGCTTCAGCATCAACATCTGTATGCTTCAGGCATAGCTTGATCCAGGTGCTCGCCCAGTGTAATCAGCCTCCTCTCTTGACCACTCATCTTTGCCTTGTACTTTGCATTTGTTTTGGCAACGATAGGTGGCTGCTGACTGATACCCTCCAAACTCAGCCCCTCAGCAAAGAGAACATCTGTCCTCCAAATAATTCCCCAAAGTCTGTAGCTGATTTTCATTGGCCAGCTGGGGTCATAGCCCAGTCCCTGAGCCAATCACTAAGGCTGGGGAAGAAGGAATGCTGTAATTTGTGAAGCCTGGATCCCACATGCCCACTCTGGTGGCCAGGGGGTGGTGTCACCTCTCTCCAAACCTCCTAGAATGAGCAGGAGTCAGGGGAGGGGGTGGTGTTTCACAAAGAGAAAATGGCTATGGGAGGGAGCTGTGGTGTTTAACCAGATGTGATGTACTGGGGCCAGACAGGTAGGGATCACACCCTCCTACCAGAGGTAGCTGTGGTCCAGCCAAGATCTTGGGCATGAACTGCGTAGGAACTTGGCTGGTATCTCTGACAAGTGAGGTCCAGTCTCCTATGGGGGCCCCAGTTTTCCAAGGTAGCCTGTTATTTCAGATTCTCCAGGGCTGGCTCGAGGCATCTTCCTTTCTAAGGAGCCCTCTCATTGCCCCTCAAGTGGAATTTGCCTGTTTTTACAGAGGGGGGACTGGAGGCGTAGCGAGAATTGACTGAAGTTTCTTTGAGTGAGCCTTTTCCTCTACTGTGTCTAGGCAGCCCTGCCTTATTCTAGTTAAAAAGAAAACCTCCTGAATGAAAATGTTTTTAGGAAACTTCTCACCATACAGTTGGAAAAAGGCTTCCACATGCCTCAGTTTCCTTCTGTGAAAGGTGGAAATAATAATAGCCAAGATTCAGCCCAGCACAGATCAAAAATATTTCAAAAAAAATTCCAGGGAATTTCCTGGTAATCCAGTGGTTAGGACTCTATGCTTCCACACCCTGGGTTCCATCCCTGGTTGAGGAACTAAGATCCTACAAGCAGTGCAGTGCAGAAAAACAAAAAAAAATTCCTGAAAGTTCCAAAAAGCAAAATCTGAATTTCCCTGAGTGGGAAGCTATTCGTTTACATAGCATTTACATTCTGTTAGGTATTATAAGTAATCTGGAGGTGATTTCATGTATCCAGGAAGATGTGAGTAGGTTATGCAAATACTAGGCCATTTTAGATAAGGAACTCGAGCACCCCCAGATTTTGGTACCCAAGGGAGGAGAGAGGACCTGGAAGCTATCACAGGTAGATACCTAGCCAAGAGGTGACTGTAGTACTGAAATTCTGCCACCCAATTCAGTGTGTGTAGGGGGTTTATCCGCACACCATGAAATTCTTGGGCAGCAGCTGGAGTTCTACATTTCAGCTCAGTTCTGACACTGGAGGACTTCCCTGGCTCGCCAGTGCAGGGGAGAGTCTTCCCGCCCTTCCACTGCAGGAGCTGTGGGTTAGGTTCCTGGTTAGGGAACTGATCCCGCATGCCTCGGGTGTGGCCAAAAATATAAAAAAATAAAAAGAATCAAATTCCACAAATTAAGGACTGCCCTCCAGATTCCAATCTTTTTTTTTTTATTGAAGTACAGTTGATTGACAGTGTTGTGTTAATTTCTGCTGTATAGCAAAGTGATTCAGTTATACACACACACACATATTCTTTTTAAAGCTATTTTCCATTATGGTTTATTATAAGATATTGAATATAGACCTTGTTGTTTATCCATTTTATATAGAATAGTTTGCAGATGGCAGTCTTAAGTCCAGGTTGTTACCTGTGCTTCTGTCCAATTGACTATAAATCAGATCCCTTCTTTAGGTTCAACTAATTTTGCTAAAGCGGCTCAGCTATTCAGGAACCCATTTACTCACTGAATTACCATTTTATCATAAGAGCACGTAACTCAGGAATAACCACTCGGATGAAAGAGATGCATAGCGCAAAGTATGGGTGTGTGTGTGTGTGTGTGTGTGTGTGTGTGTGTGTGTGTGTAGCTTCCACGCCCTCTCTGAGTGCCCCACTCTCCCCAGGTCTTCATTTGTTCACTTATTTTGAAGCTCTCCCAACCCTGTTGAAGGGTTTTATAGAGGCTTCATGACATAGGCATGATGGATTTATTGTTTGGCTGCTGACATCTGGACTCTGTGTCGGGGGCCTCTCCCTTCCTCTGAGGTTGGAGGGACAGGGGTTGGAGTTGAAAGTTGCAGTCTCCAGGAACTGCAAGAGAGAGGCAGGACCCTCCCCAGAGGGAGGGTCATATGGCTGGCTCCCCTGGCAACCAGCCCCCATTCTAAGGTGCTTTCCAGAAGTTATCTCATTGGACTTCCTTGGTGGGTCAGTGGATAGGGATCTGCCTGCCAGTGCAGGGACACGGGTTCGATCCCTGGTCCAGGAAGATTTCACATGCAGCAGAGCAGCTAATCTCATGCACCGCAACCACTGAGGCCCGTGCACCTAGAGCCTGTGCTCCGCAAGAGAGGCCACCGCAGGGAGAAGCCTGGGCACCGCCACCAGAGGGAAGCCCCCCTCCGCAATTAGAGAAAAAGCCCACAGCAATGAAGACCCAGTGCAACCAGAACTAAATTAAAAAATGTTTTAAATTACCTCATTAACAAAACAAAGGATTTCCTTGGCAGTCCAGTGGTTAAGATTCTGCACTTCCCTTGTAGGAGGCATGGGTCTGATCCCTGGTCGGTGATCAAACTAAGATCTCGGTGCCACGTGACAAAAAAAAAAGACACAACAAGATACCCTTATTGCTTTCTTCACTTAGGGAACTCTAGGGGTTTTAAGAGCTCTGTGCCTGAAATAGTGGACTAAGAACAAATAAATATTTCTTTTTAAAAGATTTTTTTTGGATGTAGACCATTTTTAAAAGCTTTATTGAATTTGTTACAATATGGTTTCTGTCTTATGCTTGGGTTTTTGGCCACAAGGCATGTGGGATTTTAGCTCCCCAAACAGGGATCAAACCCACACCCCCTGCTCTGGAAGGCAAAGTCTTAACCAATGGATCGCTGGGGAAGTCTCTGTATTTCTTATTATAGATCAGAATATCACCAGTACCAGCATCCTGAGTTTGTGGTGGTGATGAGGGAGATGAGGCCAGAAGGGTGATAAATGGTTCCTTAGCCTACCCCAGGACTTCTCAGCCTCGCTGGGGCCAGAGCCCTCTCTGTGATGGGCCGTGCTGTGCAGTGTGAAGGGGGCTAAGCTGCACACCTGGCACCACCCATTAGGTGCCAGGAGCTCTCTGTCTCCAGTTTGATACCCCGTAATGTCTCCAGATATTGCCAGACCCCTGGTTGAGAACTCCTGGCCTACAGTAGGCTCTCAGTAATGGGTGACTGGTACCATGGGTGTTGTCATCACGCACATCTTCTTCACACACACACGTATCTGCGTATACAGATGTGCCCACCTGCGAGTACTGTTTAAGCAGTGTGTGCTTCGCGGGTAGGGCTTTCCAGGCGGTGCAGTGGTAGAGAATCCACCTGTCGTGCAGGAGATGCAAGAGATGAGGGTTTGATTCCTGGGTCGGGAAGATCCCCTGGAGTAGAAAATGGCAACCAACTCCAGTATTCTTGCCCGGAAGATTCCATGGACAGAGGAGCCTGGTGGGCTACAGTCTATGGGGTCAAAAGAGTCGGACGCCACTGAGCAACTGAGCATGCGCTGCATGGACAAGCGTGACTGCTCAAACAGTTGACTGCCAATGAGGTATCTTAAAACAACAGAAATTTATCTGCACACAGTCCTGGAGGGCAGAAGTCCACAGTCACAGCGGAGCTGTGGCTCCCTCCAAAGGCTCTAGGGGAGGGTCCTGCCTGTCTCTTCCAGTTCCTGGAGGCTCGTGAGCGCATCACTTCGTCCTCTGCCACTGTCTTCACATGACTTTCTCCTTCCCTCTCCCTCTGTCCCTCTTCTGTGTGTCTCTTTTAAGAGCATTTGTCAGTGGATTTCGGGTCCATCCAGGTAATCCAGGAGGACTTCATCCTGAGATCCTTTACTTCATTGCATCTGGCATGACCCTTTCCCCAAATAAGGTCCCAGTCACAATTTCTAGGTATTAGCACAGGGACATACCTTTTTCGTGTGTGTGTGATGGTGGCAGAGTCACCATGCAGCCCTAGAAAGTGTAAACCACAGCTGCTGGTTTGTCTTCACACTCACAGGAGATCTGGAGCTACTGGTTTATGGAGTGCCAGGTAACACTGTTACTGCCGGGCATCGGGTAGCAGATAAAGCAGCCAGGAGCTTTTAATCACACAGGTCATTAAAAATTCTCCCTCAACACTATTTTAATAGCTGGGTAATATTTAGCAATTAATACCACCATTCACCTATTATTGGGCTTGCTTGCTATTCGTTTCCATGTTTTTTTCCTCATTTTTGTAAATTACACTGAAGTGACCATTGGCAGATTATTATCTCTTTGACTATTTTTAGGTTAGATTCTTGGAAATTATACCTTGCCTGTTGCATCTGGCAATATGTGTTGAAGATTATTCCACACAAAATTGCCTTGAGCATAGTCGCTCGTAATTTATTTAGTCAACCGCCCTCCCATGAATGGCCAATCTGATTGTTTCCAGTATTGTAATGACAAAGCTCCTATGAACATCTTGGCATATTTCACATTCTTGCGTGTTTCAACTTGCACGCCTTTCTGTAAGAGTGATTGCAGGATCTGTTCCAGCAGCAAGATGTCAGAAAGCACATAACCACCAGCAGAGCTCTGTGAGGGCACTGGCCTCTCCGCGGCCTGGGGGCATCCCCCAGCCCTGTGACCAGACCTTGTTAAGCTGTACCCATCTGTCTGCAGCTGGTGGTGCACGTAGGCGTGTCAGGCATGGCAACTGCAGTCACGCTGGAGAAGTGTGGGCACAACAAGGGCTACAAGGGCCTGGACAACTGCCGGTTCTGCCCCGGCTCGCAGTGCTGCGTGGAGGACGGGCCTGAGAGCATCGACTCCATCATCGACATGGACGCTGTGTGTGAGAGGGTTACTACCCTGGGCTTAGACGTCTCAGTGGCCATTTCACAAGACGCAGGCAGGTAAGGCACCGTGGGGCCCCTGTGGTGTAGGTGTGGGTGGGGCTTCCCTCCTGTCAGCCCAGGCTGAGTGTTGAATAAGCCAGGTGTGTTTGACTGTGACCTCTTTGGGCCAAGTGCTAATTATTTATTCATTTTACTTTTGAAAAGGTCATTGATTTACCACTTGATGGACTACTTATTTTTAATTTTTTTTAAATTATGAAAGTGTGATAACACATTTATAGGAGACTTGGAAGATACAAAACAAGGTTACATATAGTTCCACTGTGTGTTAGTTACTCATTCGTGTCTGACTCTTTGGGATCTCATGGACTGTAGCCTGCCAGGCTCCTGTGTCCATGGAAGTCTCCAGGCAACAAAACGAGTGGGTTGCCATTCCCTTCTCCAGGGGATCCTCCCAATCCAAGGATCGAACCCAGGTCTCCTGCATTGCAGGCAGAGTCTTTGCCATCTGAGCCACTAGAGAAACCCAGTTCCTCTATATAGTACAATTATTTTTTAAGTAGATAAATTATGAATTTTAGTTGGAATTTCAATATCACATCTTCAAAAATTAATAGGATGAATATACAGAGAAGCAGAAGGATATAGTAGACCTGAAAAGCACTGTGAAGCAATTCAACATAATTAAGATTTATACAATTTTCACAGAGCAGTAGGATACAAATTCTATTCAAGTTCCCATAGACTGTAAACTAGGAGACATTGGAACATATCCAGGGACATAAAACAAGGTACAAAAATTTCATGGTCTAAAGGTATTGAAATCAAAGCACGGACAATTTAAATAGTGTGGTCGAGAAGAGTCTGACATGACTGTGGCAACTTAACATATACACATGCTAAGTCGCTTCAGTCATGCCCAGCGCTTTGTGACCCCTGGACTGAAGCCTGCCAGGCTCCTCCATCCATGGGATTCTCCAGGCAGGAACACTGGCGTGGGTTGCCACGGCCTCCTGCAGGTTTCCTCCCTACCCAGGGATCACACCAGCATCTCTTACATCTCCTGCTTTGGCAGGTAAGTTCTCTGCCCCTGAGCCACCAGGCAAGCCCAGCACACACACATAATATTTTACACGGTAAACTTTACAGAGGATTTCACAGTACTCAGTGTGCGTAAGACACACAGCTAAGTGTATACTCATAACAGGTCCCATCTGCAACTCATTATGTGTGGCTCTGCCCACTTTTCCCAACCCGGGCCCCTGGCATCTCCTGGCTGTGGCTCCGGCTGCCTCCCTGCCGTTCCTCCTGCTGCCTCTGCTCCAACCCTGATGCTCCTTCTCCCCTAAGCAGTCAGTTTCTATGTTAGTTTCCTGTGGCTGCTGTAACCAATTACCATGTTGGTGGCTTAGAACAGCAAACGTTTATTCTCTCCCAGTTTGGAGGCTAGAAGTTCCAAATCAAGGTGTCAGCAGGGCTGGTTCCTTCTGGAGAGCCTGAGGGGCAATCTCAGACCCTCTCCTGGCTTCTGGTGGCTTCTGACAACCCTGAATGTTCCATGGCTTGAGATACTTTACCCCAAATCGCTGCCTTCATCTCCGCATGACTTCTTCCTGGTATGTGTCTTCACAAGGCTTTCTTACAAGGACACCAGTCATTGGATGGAAGACTCACCCTCATCCAGTGTGACCTCATCTTAACCAATCATGTCTGCAAAACTCTGTCTCCAAATCAGGTCACATTTTGATGTTCTAGGTAAATAGAAATTTGGAGCAGAAACTAACTATTCAGCCTATTAGAAATTCTTTTATTAATTTAAGGCAGATGAAGTCCCTATCTTGCTTAATTCTTCCTGCAGCTCCCACTGCACCTCAAATAAAATCCCAACTCTCCGCCAGCCACAGGTCTCATGTGGTCTGGCCCCGTCCACCTCTCCAGCCTCCTCTGCCTCTACTCTCCTCTCACCCATTGCCTTCCACACCCACAAACCACTCTCCTCCTGCTCCTCACACACCTCAAGCTCAGTCTAGCCGCGGGGCCTTTGCACATGCTATGGCCTCTGCTCAGAACTCGCTTCCCCCTGATAAGACTGTTTCAGGTCTTAACTCCCACATGTTGGCTCTTGGGGAAGGCCTCCCCTGCCTCCCAGACTTCTCTGTTCTATGCCCTCAACACCAAGTACCTCAGTTTCCCAACACTCTGTACACCTCATCAGCCCAAAGGTAGCTGGTAGCAAAATCAGTTGATGGAATGAAGAAGTAACTGAATTTACCATTGGTTTTTTTTCTTTTTTTAATTGAAGTGTAGTTGACATACAATATTATATATTACAGATGTACAGTACAGTGATTCACAATTTTAAAGGTGTATATACTCCATTTATAGCTATTATAAAATATTGGCTATATTCCTTGTGTTGTACAATATACCCTCTATTTTTGTAGCTTATTTTATACCTAATAGCTTGTACTTCTTAATTCCCTACTCTTGCATTATCCCTCCCTTCTCCCATCAGTCTTTTTTTAAAACTAACTTTTTTATTTGACTGGGCCACACACATTGCGGGCCTTGTCAGTGAAAGCCTGGAACCCTAACAGCTAGACCACCAGGAAACTCTCCTGAAGCTAATTATAAGTTACTCAGATAATTCTGAAATATATTTTCATGTGTTCTCTTTGTGAAAGATTCTCTTGACTTCTCTCTCTCTCCCCACCTCATTCCCTGTCAGGGGTCCCTCTGTTAAATCAGAGACTTAAATTGTGACACTTCCTTCTTAGCCACACACGTTTCTGTACATGTATAGGACACTTTGTGCTTTTGCGTTTTGTTCTGCTTTGCTTTGCTTTCATGTGGATCAGGTTATATGGTGTGGATTTCATGAGAGTCCCCTTCCTCGGCTTCATTTGTGGGCATGTGCTAGAGATCTGCCTTCCTACAGATCCACCACATGCCTGTACACCACTGCATAGTATTCCACTGGGCAGATAGAGCCGTTTATTAAAGTCATTCCTCTGTCAGCGGACGGGCTTCCCTGATGGCTCAGCTGGTAAGGAATCCGCCTGCAATATGGGAGACCTGGGTTAGATCCCTGGGTTGGGAAGATCCCCTGGAGACGGGAATGGCTACCCACTTCAGTATTCTAGCCGGGAGAATTCCATGGACTGTATAGTCCAAGGGATGGCAAAGAGCCGGACACGACTGAGCCTCTTTCACTTTCACTGTCAGTGGACATTAGGTGGTATCTTATTCTATTCAGGCCGCTATAACCAAAAACCCCCAACTGGGTAGCTTGTAAATAACAGCTTATAATTATATCGCTTATAATTCTGGAGGCAGGGAAGTTCAAGATCAAGGTGGCAGCCCAGTGGCATTCTGATGGAGGCCTTCCTATAGGTTGCAGACTGCCGACTGGCTGTGTCCTCCACAGGGTGGGAGGAGTTTGGGAGGGGACCACCAGTGTTCACATTCTAGCAGTTTGCTTCCTGTTTTTCTGTTTTTACACATCACGCGGCAACAAATACCTTGTTCATTGTTCTTCTGCCCTGGTGCACAGGGCTCCTGAGATAGATTCTAAAAAGTTGAAACATCAGGTCATAAAGTCTGTGCATTTGTAATTTTTAAAAAATTATTTTTTAAAAAATTATTAAAATATAGTTGATTTACAATATTGTATTAATTTCTGCTGTATTGCAAAGTGATTCAGTTATATATATGCCATATCTGTGTGTGTGTGTGTGTGTGTGTGGAAGTCGCTCAGTCATGTCCGACTCTGCCACCCCATGGGCTGTAGCCTGCCAGGCTCTTCTGTCCATGAGATTCTGCAGGCCAGAATACTGGAGTGGGTTGCCATTCCCTTCTCCAGGAGACCTTCCCAACCCAGCGATTGAACCCAGGTCTCCCACATTGCAGGTGGATTCTTCCCCGTCTGAGCCACAAGGGAAGCCCGTATCTTATGTGTATGTATATAAATACATGCTACATATATATACATATATTCTTTTTTGTATTCTTTTCCATCATGGTTTATCACAGGACATTGAATATTGTATACCTGTAGTTTCATTAGCCTGCCAGATTGCCCTCCCTGGGGGCAATTTGCATCCCAACCAACAGCATCTCCTATTGCTTCTTTCTTCACATATACACCAGCACTTGGAGTCACTGTTTGTTTTTTTTTTTTGCTTTTTTCATTTTTCTGCCTGGGGAGAGAGGAGTGGTTGTCCATCTTGCAGATGACTGGTGAGGTTGAGGGGCTGTCTTATGATGGATTTGGATGGAACGGTCACTCTCTAACCCCGTTTTGGTCTCCCCCACCTCCCCCACGCCCTATGGCTTAGGTACCTCTGCGACTTCACCTACTATACCTCTCTGTACCAGAGTCACGGCCGCTCAGCCTTTGTTCATGTGCCCCCTCTGGGCAAGCCGTACAATGCAGACCAGCTGGGCCGGGCACTTCGGGCCATCATTGAGGAGATGCTGGACCTCCTAGAGCAGTCAGAAGGCCAAATCAACTGTTGCCATGAACGCTGATTGCTGCTCAGGCCTCCCAAGACCTCATCCTGCCAAGGACCCTGAGAGAGACGTCTGCCCTCGGGCGCTGACCGGGAAAGACAAGCCCATCCAGCTGGGGATCTGATTTGGATCAAACATGCCAGCTTGCACACCTCCTCTCCCTTTTTCTTTGCGTAAGCGCTGGTTGGTTTGAAGGCAGCAACTGAAGATTTTTTTTCCCCATTTCTCTTTGCACCTGGGGATACAGCTGGGGCAGTCAGGAAGCTGGGAGGTCCTGATTTCTACCGAGAACCCCGATCAGGAGGATCTCTACTCTGCAATGCTGTGGCTGGGGCCACCTGCTTTTCTAAGTCTATGGTGGAAGGATTCCAGAATTCCCTCTGTCCATGACTGTTTTCCCAAATTGAAAATCCTCATGAAGACCCTTTGCCCTGATCCTGTCCCAACAGCCTGGGCAGCTCTCTCCATCAAGGACCAGCTTAGGATCTGGCAGGGGTTCTTTTTCTTTCTTTCTTATTCCGTTTTTAAAAGCAATAGTGCCAGTTTGGGCACTATTGGATTATTTATATCCCCTTTGGTTAAAATGCGGGCTTTAGCCAAACACAAAAGTGTCTTTTCTCTTTCCTGAGTGCAGCCGCTTCTGCCTCTGGCTTTGAACACTGGACCTACGTTTTTTGTTTTGGGGATGACATTAAGATCCCCTTGTTCAGCGGGGGTGGAGGCTAGGCTCCTGGCCAGATCACAGGGAGAGGGGGCTGCTGCTGCCCCAGGAGACTGAGAGGGTTGGCTAATCCTTTCAGCAGCCGAGCTGTGAGCTGTACCCACAGGACCTCTGGAGCTGGGCCACTGGTGGGAAAGCAGACTGTCATTTCAACACACACACTTTTTTTTAATATGTACAAGTGTGTGTAGCAGCTGCAAACCTGCCCAACATCTGGTCTGGATTCTGAGTCTTGGTCTTGGGGACCAGCTTCTTGTTTTCCTTAGTTCAGTTCAGTTCAGTCGCTCAGCCATGTCCGACTCTCTGCGACCCCATGAACCGCAGCACGCCAGGCCTCCCTGTCCATCACCAACTCCCGGAGTCCACCCAAACCCATGTCCATCGAGTCGGTGATGCCATCCAGCCACCTCATCCTCTGTCGTCCCCTTTTCCTCCTGCCCCCAGTCCTTCCCAGCATCAGGGTCTTTCCCAGTGAGTCAGCTCTTCGCATGAGTTGGCCAGAGTATTGGAGTTTCAGCCTCAACATCAGTCCTTCCAGTGAACACCCAGGACTGAGCTCCTCCAGGATGGACTGGTTGGATCTCCTGGGGGCTGAGCTCCGTGTGTGCTCGTGTGTTTGACCAGAAGGGCCCACGGGGCAGCCAGCGAGCTTTTGTGCAGCTGGGTTTTGGACACGCCTTGGACTTGGTAGTTTTTCTCACTCGCTGATGACTTTGAGCTGACCAGCCAGGGATGCGCATCTCCCAGGAGGCAACTAAATTCAGCTGGACCTTGACACCCATCAGAGAGAGGGGCTTGGCAGCAGCAACCACGAGAAAAACAACCGTTTGGAAAGGATTCTGTTTCTCTGGAGAACACGCAGTTTTATCACTTCCCTACATGTGAGCCGTGCTGGTATCTGATGTGGTGTTAGATCATGTTGGTGTTTCCCAGCAGGCAGTTCTTTTGAAAACAGCTGAGACTTTTGTTTTGTTTCCTTAAATGTTCACCCTCTTTCCCTCCTGTTCTGATGCCCAGGGTGGCTGCTGCCTCCACTGAGCTGCTGTGTCACTCGGAGACCGGGTTGATGGGTTTCTGAGAGAAACGCATTTTCTGAGTCCTGTGTTTTCTCTGGAAGGGAAGAGTGATGTGGGGTCAGCATACGGCAGTGGGTGTGGACCATACTCTGCAGGGTAAAACAATCAGGACCCTCTCTCTCCTCCATGCCAACCCTCCCTCTTCCAGAAATTCCTCCTCCACACCCCCAGTCTCTGTTTGCAGTCTCCTGAGGAATCTGGAGTGTAGGATGTCATTGCATCTACTCAGTCAGCCAGCTTCTGTGAGCAGAGCTTGTGGCTCTTTTAAATGAGGGTCTCCCAGAGGTCTCATTCAGAATGGCGTTAAACTCTAACCAGCTCTGTTCTGTAAAGGTCTGATCTGGGAGACTCTGAGGAAGAAATGGATCTAGGCAAGCTGGAGAGGGGAGGGTGGACTGGAAGTGAGTCAGGTTTGAGCTAAACTGGGTACCCAGTGGAACCCAGAAACACCATCCCCAGGTTCTGCATTTTCATCTTTCTTTTGTCCTCATTTCTTCTCTCTGTTTAAAGCAACATGAGATTTAGCTACTTAGAGATATAACTTATTGTCTGATCTTTATCGAGTGTGTGTGTGTCATTTTTGTGTTCCTGCAGTGGTGTTAGATTTCCTCATCGGGTCAAGCCAAAACTTTGTCCTTGTTCACCATGCAGAGCATGTAGCTCATTTTTATTTAATCAGACAGCCATTAAATATTTCACTCGCTCCCTGCCAGCTTTTTAATGTTCCTGTTTTAATTATTTTTATCTTTTTCCTTTTGGGCAAATTCATCGATTCACTCCATGGCGTATCTGTCCGCATTTGTTGGGTCCTGGGCTGAAATGTCCTTGTGTAAGAAAGGGGGGCCAAGTCCTGCTACTTCTCCCTTGTCATTTCAGAGTCTCAGATTGTGGGGGTGGGGCGCAGAACAGGCGAAGGGATGGTTCTGCGAAGTGGGCGCAGCCAGGCAGGTATGAAGGGAAGCAATGCCAGAAGGGGTGGGTGCAGTGGGTGGTAGCAGTGGAGAGATGGGCTGAGCAGTGTGGGAAGGCTGGTAGAGGAAAGGTGAACAGTGATGCTGAAAAGTGGAGGGGGTCCTGTCTCTGATAAGCTCCTGTGGAGGGTACAGAGGTGGGGGGTTCCATCAGGTGATGGCATCTCCCTTAAGATGCCAGAACCTCTGCCCCTTATAACTTTATTCTTTTCTCATCCCCTTTGCTTCCCTCCCTTCCCACCAAAGAGAAGATCGGTGGTCTGTGCGTGAGTATGTAGCTTGGAAAAGAAATTTAAAAGAGTGGATGGAAAGGAAGCAAGGTGGGAAGAAGCAGCAATTCCAGTTGGTGAACTGGGCCTGGTGCCACCTGGCTCATGTGGTCCAGTCAAGAAACAGTCAAGGTGCCCTGGTCCCTGAGAGACACAGAGCCACCAGGCAGCGGGGGGAGGCGGGAATCCCCTATCAGTGACACGTCTTCGGGGGAAAGGTCAGACTCTGACCTTTCTGATAGTTTCAGCACAAAAAATAGTTTTAGCTACCCTGCTCTTTGCTGATGGGAAAACTTCTCAAACAGAAAGGACCTGCTCAGGGGGATGACTCGAAAAGTATACGTGTGATGCCTTTTTGTCATCTTGGAAGTTTCTGCCAAGAAGCCAGACCAGAGGTTGTGCCTGTGCACCCCCAGGCCTGTGCCCACCCTCTTCCCGACTCTGGGGTACCCGGGAGGGGGAGGGGAGCTGCTCCTGGAAATCAGCCCCCCACACTGGCCTCTTTTTTCTCTGCTGCTGTCTAGACTGTTGACCTTTGACCTCCCCGCCCCTTGGAGTGTCTGAACCCAGAAGTCCCTTGTTGCTGTCGAGGTTGGTGGAACAAAGCCTCATTCTTCCCTGTGGCCCCAGCCTCCTCCCCCCCAAGACTACTGGGAGCTCTCCTGAGCCTGCAGCCAGCATGGGGCACTAATGGAGGTGCTATGGGCAGAGGCCTTACCGTCAGGTCTCCCCTCGTGGCCACGAGCCCCATGGCCTTCATCCACAGGCTTCTGTGGAGCTGCAAAGGGCTTTGATTTTATATCCCCAATTAAATTTCCCTTCTCCTGGAACAAGTGCCTGGTAAAGGGCCTGGGGCTGCCACCGGGAGAAGAGTCTCCATTTATGCAGAAAGGAAGTGTGTTAGAGGCCAGGATCCCCCTCACAAGTCCACATCTTGTGAGTCACTTCTTAGATGAACGCCACTCAGAGACCCAATCCTCCAATTCGGGGGCAGTGGTTGAAACAGAGTTTCAGGAGCTCCCAGACCTCCAGGGGCTCCAGTCCAGCCCAAGCTGCTCCCCTGACTTGAAATCCGTTTCCCCTCCTCCCTCTCCTCACCCAAGCCTTCCCCTTCAGCTGCCCAGAGATCCACATAAGTGCCTGCCCCCACAGTACACGTGGGGCACAGAGCGGGGACAAGACAGGAAAGAGATAAATACCCCCAGGCCCTGCCTCCCCGCGTCCCTGGCTGGGGCTCACCCAAGCCGTTCACGGCAGGAGGTGGGGGGGTGTACCTGGGGCTGGTGGCTTTTATGTCCTGTGCCCTTTGAGGAAGCCCCAGGGAAAGCTGGTGGGGAATTGGGCTCTCTGCCCCCAAGGCCTGGCTGGAGGCCACAGGAAATCCATCTGGGTCTTGGGGGTGCCCAGCGTGTTTCCAGGGCTCCCTCCACATCTCAGGTTTCTATCGTGTCCTAAATCTCTCTCCAGGAAGAACCGCGCCCCCTGGAGGTGACCCTGTGTTCTGTCCCCAAAGGAGAGACCAGCCCCTGCAGCCTTGGGGTGGCTTCTCCCTGACCCCAGGGAGACTCCTGGAGTGCCTTGTCTGAAAGGCCCATGTCTGGGACCCCAGGGTGGGCAAGGGCCTGCCGGACTTTGCTGGGGACTGGGCCCTGGGACACCCCAAGCTTCACACCCCAGAAAGCAAATAAAACAGTCAAAATACACACCCCCTTGTGTGTCTTTATGGGCAGCTGGCGGCCACCAGGGCCGCCCTCAGCCTGGGGTTACTGGCTCGGGGGGGGGGTCGGCCGAAGCCTCGGCGTGTGACTGGTGTGTGGTTTCTGGTGGCCGCTACAGGTGCGCCGAGTGGGCGGTGGTGAGAAGGGTTCTGCGCTGAGTGTTCCCCCTCCCGCAGCCAGCCCCCTGCCTTTGTTTTGATGCCCAGAGAGGCTGGGTAGCTTGCCTGTGGTCGGTCACACAGCAAGGGGAGGGGGCAGGCAGGGGTTTGAATCGTGGTCACGCTGATCCCCAGGGGACTCCCCCTGTGAGACGCCGTTACCACTTTTTACAGACGGGGAAACAGCCTTTGTCAATTGAAACCCTGATCCCAGGGAGAGGAGGCGTGAGAACGGGAACCCAAGCTGGCTTCCTGGAGCCAAGAAGCTTAAATTCTAGAAACAGGATTCAGTCATCCCCCTGTGTCTGTCCTTAGCCAGAATGGGGATATTCCAGGGTCAACGGCCTTCCAAGAAGAAGGGGCTTCAGCGATAAGGGAATGGCTTGTCTTTGGGAACATGGGTCCCAGGGGAGGGAGTACCGCCTCCAAGTCCCTGAGGTCCCAGGGTCTACACACCTCCCAATGCATAAGTAAGGTATGGGAGGTAGGGGACAGTCTGAGCCCCACTTCACTGAGCCTCAGTTTCCCCATACTCAGAGCTCTGGCACAGAGTAGTTACTTAATAAGTACAGATATTATTACTTCCTCCTCTAGGAAGCCCTCCTGGCTGTCTAGGTACCTCCTCTGCCTCCATAGCTGCCTTCCCCCACCTCATCCCCATGCCAACATGCTCTGGGTAGTAACTGACAGGTCCTGAGGGAGGCCTGAGGACAGTCAGATCTGTCTGGGGTCCCCTGTGTGTGTTGCACCCAGCACAGCACAGGGTGTGTAATGGTGGTGGTGGGTTAGCCACTAAGTCGTGTCCGACTCTTGCGACCCCATGGACTGTAGCCCTCCAGGCTCTCTGTCCATGAGATTCTCCCAGCAAGAATGTGGGAGGAGGTTGCTATTTCCTTCTTCAGGGGATCTTTCCAACCCATAGATGGAACCCGTGTCTCCTGCGGCTCCTGCACTGGAGAGCCAGTGCGACTCAGCCAACTGGGAAGCCCATGTGTACATATAAGCCCATATACATATACACATGTGTATATGTGTGTGTTAAGTCGCTTCAGTCACGTCTGATTCTTTGTGACCCCGTGGACTGTAGCCCGAGAAGCTCCTCTGTCCATGGGATTTCCCAGGCAAGAATACTGGAGTGGGGTGCCATTCCCTTCCCTCGGAGAACTTCCCTACCCAGGGATCAAATCTGTGTCTCCTGCATTTGTAGACAGATTCTTTACTGACTGAGCCACCAAGGAAGCCCTGGGTATGTAATAGCCGTGCAATAAACACCTGGGAAGCCCCCAAATCAGATAGAGTGGAAGGGTTTCCGATGAAATGTCTTTCTCACTTCCCACTCTGGAAACCAGGTGTTTATCTCAGAGGTAACCCCCTGTCAGCAGCTTCCTGGGTATCACCGGGTTGCCATTCCCTCCTCCTGGGAGATCGTCCCAACCCAGGGATCCAACACGCGTCGCTTTTGTGTCTCCTGCATTGGCAGGCGGATTCTTTACCACTGAGCTACCTGGGAAGCCAGGCGCGAGGTTCGATCCCTGGGTCGGGAAAACCCCTGCAGGAGGAAATGGCAACCCACTTCAGTATTCGTGCCTGGAAAATTCCATGCGCAGAGGAGTCCGGCGGGCTCCAGTCCGTGGGGCTCGCAGAGTCGGACGCGGCTGAGTGAGCGCACGCTCACAGCTGTAGCAGAGAGGAGAGGCTGCAGTGCCGGGTGTTCCGCGCCTCCGCCCACAGGGGGCGCGGGGAGGCGCAGGCGCCTGGGGAAGGGGAAGGGGATGTCGAGCCCCTGAAGGTCAGGCGTCTCCTCCAGCTGAGGCCCCGTCCTGCCAGCTCTCTGCCTCTAGAGCCCTGTCTTCTCTTGGCTGAGCCACCTAAGAATTGCCTACTGTGCGCTGGGCTTTGGACTGGAGACACACCAGGAAACCAGCGGCTCCTGGTCTGGGGGTACAGTACAGGGGGGTCCCAGCTGTGATGGACAACAGGCAGGCAGCTGAAGGGTCCGGGGCATATTCAGGGAGGTTCATTCAAGGGTAGGGCTCGGCCCTCTTCAACAGAGTTTCCCTCAGCTCTCGCCTGGCTGTTGTCTATCTGAAAGGTGAGGGTCTCAGACCAGAGTCCCTCCAGTGCTACCGATCTACCTGGGCCCCTCTCCTCCTCTCACACTCTCAGTGGCTCCTGTTGGCCCACAGGAGAAAGCCAGACTCTTATGCTGGACATCTGAACCCCTTTTCCCTGGTCTGTGCTGGTCCTAGTTTGTCTTTTCTGCCTGGAAGTCCCCCTCCTCCATTTATACCTAGAGAACTCCTATGCATTCCTCAAACCCCTAAGTTTGGGGGGAAGATGTTGAAGTCATCTTGGGACACTTTGAGTGGGATGGATCTGGGAAGGGGTAAGAAGGGCAAAGTACCACACCGGAAACCCCAAGCTAGTCCTTCTCCCACACCCTCTCTAACCCTCCTACTGGCTCCTTCCTGCCCTGGCAACTTGCCAGGCATTCAACAATTTCTACAAGTGCCCAGAGCTGCCTGGACATGTCCTGGTCCCCCGGAAGACAAGAAGGGTGAGTTCAGGCTGCCCCCCAACACCCCCGCGCACGCACACACACACACACACACACACACACACACACACACACACTATGGTATTGGTGGTGAGAAACTGAAAAACAGAAATGCAATGAGGTCAAGGTGAGGCAGAGGGAGTGAGGGAGGCAGAAAAAATGTGAACACTTCCTAGCTGTTTTTTTTTTCTGAGTTTCCGTGTATAGGGTGAGGACACCCAGAGACAGAGAGTTCCCCACCCAGCCAAGGAGGAGGACTTGGGGTACTGGGTGACTGGACCTCTACACTGAGTCACCCACAGGGCTGCCCTATTCTGGGCTTCAGTTTCCCCTGTGTCAGGGAGCTGACTTCCACATGCTCACACAGCAAGCCCTCCATAAATGCACATGGTCTGTGAAACCATTACAGGAACAGGCATGCAACCTGGGGTGCTGGAGCAGGCCGTGTGGGGGCGGCATGGGGTTGCGGGCAGTGAGCATGTGGGGCCTCAAGCACAAGGCCCCAGCTGACCCACTTCCTGCCTGGCCTGGGCTGTCTTGGTGACCCCTGACCCCTCTGGCCAGGAACCCACACAGCTGGTCCCAGGGTCTGAGCTGACCACTTCCGTCCCCCTTTCCTCCTGCAGTCCAGGCGTGCCCTGCTGACTCATACTCAGCTGGCCTCATCCTTCCCCGACTAAACATTGATTTGGGGGGTCTGGCAGAGCCCCAAACCCAGAAGGCAGGGAAGTCACGGCTGACTGGAAGCATCACAGAAGAGAACCATACCCCAGACTTAACTGCCTGACAAATGAAAACCTGCCCTTGATAAGGAAAAAAATGAATACTTTAGGAATAGTCCATTAGGATCCATTTCAAACTTTCCAGCCACCAAAGGAATCCATAAAAAAAAAAAAAGAAAAGATAATCCAGGGACAGAGAGGTTGATACCTGTGATGCATTTAACTAACCAAGAAATAACTTCCAGGACATACAAGCACCCCCACTGCCACAAGACACACTAGACAGACAAATGGGTGAATGGTAGGAATTCCCTGGCAGCCCAGTGGTTAGGACTCAACGATTTCTCTGCCAGGGCACAGGTTCGATCCCTGGTCAGGGAACTAGGATCCCTCAAGCTCTGTGATGCAGTCAAAAAAGAAAATAAAGAGAAATGGGCAAATGGTATTTCTTTGCCATAACAATAACCACAAAATGGGTGGCTTACAACAGCAGAAATTTTATTCCTTCACAGTCCTGGAGGCTGGAAGTCCCAAATAAAGTGTCAGCACAACTGGAGGCTATGAAAAAGAATTGATCCCAGGCCTCACTATTGGTTTCTGGTGGCTTCCGGCACTGCTCAGGGTCTCTTGGCTAATGGCTGCATCACTCCAATCTCCGCTTCCATCTTCATGTGACCTCTTACAAGGAAATCAGTCTTGTAGCGGGGGTTTAGGGCCCACTCTACTCCAGTATGATCTCATCTTAACATAATTACACTGATAAAGACCCCCATAGTCACAATCTGAGGTTCTGGGTGGACATGAATTTGGGGACTCATTGTGCTTCCTGGGTGGCACAGTGGTAAAGAATCCACCTACCAGTGTTGGAGACACAGGAGACGTGGGTTTGAGCCTTGGACTGGGGTGACGCCCTGGAATAGGAAATGGCAGACTGCTCCAGTATTCTCTCCTGGAAAACGCCATGGACGGAAGACCCTGGCGGGCTACCATTCATGGGGTCACAAAGAGTCAGATACAACAGAGTTGACTAAGCACACACATACACACATTCAATGCAGTACAGGAATGAACAGGTAATTCCAGGGAGATGAACCCAGGACCACCAATAACTAGAAACTCAATCTAGTCATCAGTGAACAAAAATCACTGTGATGTCTCTTCATTCTTAGGAAGGGCACAGAGTCACTGGTTTTTAGCCCTGAGAATTGACTTGACCATTGAGAAGAACAATTTGCTCATGCTAGTATAGCTGAGAATGGCTAGAGTCTCCCTCCTGGCCGTTCTGGTGGTGTGAACCCCAGAGAAATCTACATGTGATGCCTTCCCAGCAGCATGGTTCATAATAAGAAGGATCTGGAAACTAGGGAAAAGTTAGAGTGTGTTCCTATGAACAGAGTACTATACAGCAGTGAAAAAGGATGAGCCAGACTTACAGGCAAAAATCTCCAACTCAAATCTTTCAGTGAAAATAATTGTAACAGTGGGATACCATTTTAATAAAGTTTTTTTAATTTGCATTTTTGTATTGTGAAAAAAATATGTATGACATACATAGAATTTGCCATTTTAACCATTTTAAAGTGGACTGTTAGTGACTTAAGTATATTCCCAATGTTGAGCACACACTTAATATGTAACCACTGGGGACTTCCCTGGTGTCCAATGGGTCAGGGAAGTAGATGCCACATGCTACCACTAAGACCTGGTGCAGCCAAATAAATAAACAAATATTTTCTTAAAAAGCACAAAACATCACTATTACCTACTTCGAAAACTTTTCCGTCACATCTAAACAGAAACTCTGTAACCATTAAGCAACGATTCCTCATGTCTCCCCCTCCTCCTCCAGCCTCTGGTAACCTCAAATCTACTTTGTTTTAATGAATTTGCATATTCTAGATATTTCATACCAGCAGAACCATATAATATTTGTCCTTCTATGACTGACATTTCACTCAGCATAATTTCCAAGGTTGCTTTGCATTGTGGCACAGATCAGAATGCCATTCCATTTTTATGGCTGAGTAATATTCCATTGTGAGGACACACCAAATTTTGTTCACTCATTTGGCTCTTGGTGGACATTTGCATTGCTTTCACCTTTTGGCTGTTGTGAATAGGGCTGCTATGGACATTGGTGTACAAGCTCAGTTTGAGTCCTTGATTTTCAATTCTTTTAGAAAAATATCCAGAAGTGGAATTGCTGGATTATATGGTCATCCTATGTTTAGATTTTGAGGAATGCCAAACCATTTCCACAGCAGCTGCACCATTTCACATTCCCCCCAGAGGCACAGCGGGTTCCAATTTCTTCACACCAACAATTACTATTTTCCTAACAGCCATGCTAATGGGTATAAAGTGATATCGCATTGTAGTTTTGATTCACGTTTCCCTAATGATTAATGATGTGAGCATCTTTTGACCTACTTCATGGCCATTTGTATATTTTCCTCGGATGTAAAATTCTTTGTCCATTTTTCAGTTGGATATTTGTTGTTGAGTTGTAGGAGTTCTTTATATATTTTTTATAACGAACCCCGATGAGACGTATGATATGTAAATATTTTATAGCTTTCTTCTAAATTCTTTGGCTCTTGTAAATTCTGTGACATAGGGTCATGTCATCTGTGAATAGAGATAGTCTTACTTCTTCCTTTCCAATTTAGATGTCTATTAATTATTTTTCTTGTCTTATTGCTCTCATTGAAACTTCCAAATATCATGTTGAAATAGCAGGGGTAAAAGTGTACATTCTTGGCTTGTTCCTTGTCCTAGGGGGAAAGCTTTCAGCCTCTCCCTATTGATGATCAAGTTAGCTGTGGCATTTTCATAAATGTATTTTATGATGTGTAAGAATTTTTCTATTCTTCTGAGGATTTTTATCATAAAAGGATATTGGATTTTTTCAAGTGCCTTAAATGCTTCAGTTGAGATGATCATGTGGATTTTCTTCTCTTCATTTTATTAATAGGATGTGTTACATTGATTGATGTTCTTATGTTGAGACAAGCCAACCTTCCTGAGCTCAGTCCCACTTGGTTATGATATGTAACTCTTTTAATATGCTTTTGGATTCAGTTTTGGCTTGCTAACATTTGGTTTAGCAATGTTTCATCTTTATTTGTAAGGGATATTGATCTGCGTCTTAAGAAAAACCTCAGTCCTCCTCCTTTTTTTTTCAGTCACACCACACAGCAAGTCAGCACATGGGACTTGTTCCCCAACCAGGGTTCAAACCCACAGCCCCTGCTTCCCTGCATTGAAAGTTCAGAGTCTTGACCACTGGATCACCAGGCAAACCCTCTGTGTTGCTCATTTACTCTCACCACTGTCCCCCTCACAACACTTCTGACCCGAAAAATGCTTCTGCATTTTCCCCCACAAGAAGCACTTCTCAAGCAACTCACCTGGGTGATAATTTAACTCCATTCTGATACTTTCTACCTGGAGATAGCATCAGATTCCACAGGTTAAGGGCTCAGTCTTGCAAGACAGACCCCACTTGAGATGCCAATCACAAGTCCAGGTGGTCACCCGTGCTTCTGACTGCTGACCACGAATTGGAGGTTCCCACAGTCCCGTGTTCAGCTTATGTTAGTTAGAGCGGATCACAGAACTCAGAACGACAGTTTACTTAGTGTCTCTGACTCTTTGTGACCCCATGGACTGTAGCCTGCCAGGCTGCTCTGTCCATGGAATTCTCCAAGCAGGAATACTGGAGTGGGTTTCCGTTCCCTTCTCCAGGGGATCTTCCCCACCCAAGGACGGAATCTGGGTCTCTGTATTGCAGGCAGATTCTTTATCACCTGAGCCACCAGGGAAACCTTTACTTAGTATAGATCTGTTTATTATATTAATAAAAGAACATGATAAGAGCTGAAGGCTAACAGAAATTTCCAACCCTAAGGCCACACAGTCCAAGGTAAACTGCTTACTCATTTGGCAAAAATAAGAGAAAAATTGGAATGACTTCATTGGAATGGTAGATTTATGGAGGGTAACTCGGAGGTGCTCTTTAAGCTCTTCTCCTTTCTTTTTGGGAAGGACCTGTGACAGGGGCAACCTCCCCATGGGGAGGACGCACTGAAGAGCTGATTGATTGACAGGTGAAATCAAGTTATAATGAAGTCATACGGCAGTAGCATGGACCCCCTAATCCAATGAGACACAGAGAAAGGTACACACAGGAAAAAGAAAGCCATGTGACAATGGAGGCAGAAACAATTCTTGGAGGAGGGCGAGAAACACACTTTGTGGCATGTAGGATCTTAATTTCCACACCAAAGATCGAACCTTCGACCCCTGCAGTGGAAGTGAGGAGTCTTAACCACTGGACAGCCAGGGCAGTTCCTGGAGGCAGAAATTGGAGTGATGCATCTACCAGCCTGGCAAGAATACACAGAAGAACTGTACAAAAAAGGTCTTCATGATCCAGATAACCACGATAGTGTGGTCACTCATCTAGAGCCAGACATCCTGGAATGCGAAGTCAAGTGGGCTTAGGAAGCATCACTATGAACAAGCTAGTGGAGGTGATGAAATTCCAGTTGAGCTATTTCAAATCCTAAAAGATGATATTGTGAAAGTGCTGCACTCAATATGCCAGCAAATCTGGAAAACTCAGCAGAGGCCACAGGATTGGAAAAGTTCAGTTTTCACTCCAATTCCAAAGAAAGGCAATGCCAAAGAATGCTCAAACTATTGCACAATTGCACTCATCTCACACACTAGCAAAGAAATGCTCAAAATTCTCCAAGTCAGTCTTCAACAGTATGTGAACCATGAACTTCCAGATGTTCAAGCTGGATTTAGAAAAGGCAGAGGAACCAGAGATCAAATTGCCAACATCTGCTGGATCATTGAAAAAACAAGAGTTCCAGAAAAACATCTACTTTTTTTATAGACTATGCCAAAGCCTTTGTCTGTGTGGATCACAGCAAACTGTGGAAAATTCTGAAAGAGATGGGAATACCAGACTACCTGACGTGCCTCCTGAGAAATCTGTATGCAGGTTAATAAGCAAAAGTTAGTTAGAACTGGACATGAAACAACAGACTGGTTCCAAAGTGGGAAAGGAGTACGTCAAGGCTGTATATTGTCACCCTGCTTATTTAACTTATATGCAGAAAACATCATGAGAAATGCTGGGCTGGATAAAACACAAGCTGGAATCAAGATTGCCTGGAGAAATATCAATAACCTCAGATATGCAGATGACATCATCCTTATGGCAGAAAGTGAAAAAGAACTAAAGAGCCTCTTGATGAAAGTGAAAGATGAGAGTGAAGAAGTTGGCTTAAAACTAAACATTCACAAAACTAAGACCATGGCATCTGGTCCCATCACTTCATGGCAGACAGATGGGGAAACAGTGGAAACTGTTTATTTTGGGGGGCTTCAAAATCACTGTAGATGGTGACTGCAGCCATGAAATTAAAAGACTCTTGCTCCTTGGAAGAAAAGCTATGACCAACCTAGACAGCATATTAAAAAGCAGAGACATTACTTTACCAACAAACGTCTGTCTAGTCAAAGCTATGGTTTTTCCAGTAGTCATGTATGGATGTGAGAGTTGGACTATAAAGAAAGCTGAACACTGAAGAACTGATGCTTTTGAACTGTGGTGTTGGAGACTCTTGAGAGTCCCTTGGACTGCAAGGAGATCCAACCAGTCCATCCTAAAGGGAATCAGTCCTGAATATTCATTGGAAGGACTGATGTTGAAGCTGAAGCTCCAATACTTTGGCCACCTGATGCAAAGAACTGACTCTTTGGAAAGACCCTGGTGCTGGGAAAGAGTGAAGACGGAAGGAAAAGGGGATGACAGAGGATGAGATGGTTGGATGGCATCACCGACTCAATGGACATGAGTTTGAGTAGGCTCCAGGAGTTTATGATGGACAGGGAAGGCTGGCATGCTGCGGTCCATGGGGTCGCGAAGAGTTGGACATGGCTGCGCACTGAACTGAGCTGATCTACCAGCCTAATCCTTACCAGCACTAAGGATTGGCGGCAAATGCCTGAGGTTAGAAGACACAGGGAAGAATTCTCCTCTACAGATCTCAGAAGGCACTATCAATACCCTGATTGCAGACTTCTATCCTCCAGAAATATGAAAATATAAACTGTTACTTGTTGCTGTTGTTCAGTTGCTAAGTCTGGTCCAACTCTTTGCCACCCCATGGGCTGCAGCACACCAGGCTTCCCTGTCTTTCACTGTCTCCCAGAGTCTGCTCAAAGTCATGTCCATTGAGTTGGTGATGCCATCCAACCCTCTCATCCCCTGTTGTCCCCTTCTCCTCCTGCCCTCAATCTTTCCCAGCATCAGGGTCTTTTCCAATGAGTCGTTTCTTCCCATCAGGTGGCCAAAGTATTGGAGCTTCAGTATTAGTCCTTCCAATGAAATTGCTATTATTTTCAGAAAAAAAAAATGATACAGAGAGGTAGAAGGCAAGGCCGCAGGAAGAGGTTCAGGGGTTCCATGACATTTCCCAGCACTCCCACATGATCACCAGACCGGAGGCTGCTGAACCTGGCGCGTTGGGGATTTTTATGGTGGCGTCATCACATAAGCATGATCAATCATTAACTCCATTACAGGCCATCTCCTCTCTCTGGAGAATGAGGGGAGGGGGCGGGGGAGGGGGCTGAAAATGCCAAACTCTTAATCATGGCTTGGCCCCTGTGGTGACAGGCTCCCATCCAACACACCCTGCCAGAGTCACCTCATTACAATGAAAGACACTTCTGTCACCCAGGAAATTCCAGAGGATCTGTGCGGGGAAGGAGGGTTAAGGACCAAATATTAGCACAAAAAATGCTCATAGTAGGAAGTTACAAGGGTTTCAGGAGCTCTGTGCTGGGAACCTGGGAGGCAGAGATCAATATAGATACACACACACATGTATTTTCTATTATCTCACAATGTATAATTTTATTTTCTGGTGGCATGTTTATCTGTCATTATTATCAGAGCAGTGCTAGCATTGTTAGAACTGTTGCTTCCCCTTCTGTTTTTTTGGAAGAATATGATAAGAATTGGGAGAATTGGTCTTATCCCATAAATGACTCAGAACTCACCCGTGAAGCCATCTGGTCTTGGACTTCTCTGTTGGAAAGTTTATTGTTATTACTGGCTGCACCTCAAGGAATATGGGACCCTAGTTCTGCAGTCAGGGCTCAAACTTGTGTCCCCTGCATTAGAATCTGGGAGTCTTAACCACTGGACCACCAGGGAAGTCCCAGAAGGTTTTTGACTTTTGATTCCATCTCCTTATTTGTTATGGGTCTATCTGCTCCTGTATCCTTGCCTGGAGAATTCCATGGACAGAGGAGCCTAGAGGGCTACAGTCCGTGGGATCATAAAGAGTCAGACATGACTGAGGGACTACCATTTTCATTTTCCAGATTTTCTATTTCTTCCCTTAAATTTTTTATTATTATTTATTTATTTTGGCTGTGCTGGGTCTTTTTTGCTGTGCACAGGCTTGCTCTAGTTGCGGTGAGCAGGGGCTACTGTCTTGAGAAACATGAGCTCAGTAGTTGTGGCTTAGTTGCTCCAGGGGATGTGGGATCTTCCTGGACCAGGGATTGAACTGGTGTCCCCTGCATGGCAAGGCAGATTCTTAACCCCTAGACCACCAGGGACACCCTCTATTTCTTCTTGAGTCAGTTTAGATAATTTGGTGTTCTTAGGAATTTGTCCATTTCATCTAGGTTATCTAATTTGGCATACGATTTTTCATGATATTCTCTTACCGTTTTTTTTTTCTTTTTATTTTCTTTATTTATTCTGGCTGTGCCGAGTGGCATGGCATATGGGATCTTAGTTCCCTGACAAGGGATTGAACCCATGTCCCCTGCAATGGAAGCACAGAATCTTAGCCCCTGGGCCACCAGGGAAGCCTCTTATCTTTTCATTTCTTTTGAATCAGTTATGCCCCACTTTTATTTCTGATTTTAGTTTTCTGAGTCTTCTCTCCTTTTCCTTTGTCAGCCTAGCTAAAAGTTTGTTGATATCATTAATCTTTTCAAAGAAGCACTTTTTGGTTCCCTTCCTGTGATTCTATTATTTCTTTGTTCTCTACTTAATTTGCCTCTGTTCTGATCTTTATTATTTCCTTCCTCTACTAGCTTTGACTTTATTCTTCTTACTTCCTCAAAGTATAAATTTAGGTTCTTTATTTGAGGTTTTTTCTTTTTCAGTGTAGTCATTTAAAGTTGTCAGTTTCCCTATGAGCAATGACTTTGCCACACCCCATAACTAAGTTTGTAATTGATCAGGACTCTATGGGGCTTCCTGGGACAGAACCCCCACCCCCCGACGCCCTCACTGTATCTTCTGCCTGCATTATGTCTACGGGAAAACGTTAGCCTCCCAGTCCTTCATCAAGTTCCAAAGAATAAATTTAATCAGAGATTTGAGAAAAGGCAGAAAGAAGGGAAAATAGCCAAGCAAGACAAAATAATAATAGTTTAGCCATTAAACAAAGTCAAGGATCTTTAGTTCCATCTCAGGGGCTATAAATAATATTCTGAGTCATGTCCTTTGAGCTGGTTTTAGATAGTGAAACCTCTACCAGGTGGAAGAAGTTAACCTTATGATGTCCCTAAGCACATAGACCTCAGAACAGTTGGACCAAGAAGGTCAGTGATGTTGACTCCTGATTACCTCACCACCAGCCATGAGCAGATCACAAACCCACAATCCCTTTCCCTCACCTTGTCCTTAAAAACCTTTCACTGAAAGCTATCAGGGAGTTCAGGTGTTTTGAATACAGGTCTTTTAGACTCAGTTCACCTTTCCTCATTCTTTTTATTTCTGCTCTTCAATTGATCATTGATCTTCAACTTGACCATTTCGATCAGATTTGCTGATTCTGTCTTCTATATGCTCAACTCTTCTATTGAATGCCTCTAGTGAATTTTTCACTTCAGTCATTTTACTTTTCAGATTCAGAATTTCTGTTTGGTTTCTTTTTATAATTTGTATATCTTTATTGATGATCTCAATACTGACCATCTGGTGATGTCCATGTGTGGAGTTCATCTCTTGTGTTGTTGGAAGAGGTTGTTTGCTGTTACCAGTGTGTTCTCTTGACAAAACTCTGTTAGCCTTTGCCCTGCTCCATTTGTTACCCCAAGGCCAAACTTGCCTGTTACTCCAGGTATCTCTTGACTTACTACTTTTGCATTCCAATTCCCTATGATGAAAAGGATATCTTTTTTTTTGGTTTAGTTCTAGAAGGTCTTCTAGGTCTTCATAGAACCGTTGAACTTCAACTTCTTTGGCATTAGTGGGGCAAGACCTGGAACTGAGATCATGAGCTCCTTGTTGGAAAACTCAGGCTTAAATTGAAGAAAGTAGGGAAAACCACTAGGACATTCAAGTATGACCTGAATCAAATCCCTTATGATTATACAGTGGAGGTGATGAATCAAGAGTGCCTGAAGAGCTATGAATGGAGGTTCATAATATTGTATAAGAGGCAGTGACCGAAACCATCCCAAAGAAATGCAGGAAGCCAAAGTGGTTGTCTGAAGAGATCCTACAAATAGCTGAGAAAAGAAGAGAAGCAAAAAGCAAAGGAGAAAGGGAAAGATGTATCCAGCCAACTAAATGCAGAGTTCCAGAGAATATCAAGGAGAGGTGTTTTTTTTTTTTTTAAAAGCCTTCTTAATTGAACAAAGCAAAGAAATGGAGGAAAACAGTAGAATGGGAAGGACTAGAGATTTCTTCAAGAAAACCAAGGGAATATTTCTTGCAAAGATAGGCACAATAAAGGACAGAAATGGCAAGGACCTAACAGAAGCTGAAAAGATTAAGAAGAGGTAGCAAGAATACACAGAAGAACTATACCAAAAAAGATCTTCATGACCCAGATAACCATGATGGTGTGATCACACACCTAGAGCTAGACATTCTGGAGTGAAAGTCAAGTGGGCCTTAGGAAGCATCATTATGAACAAAGCTAGTGGAGGTGATGGAATTCCTGCTGAGCTATTTAAAATCCTAAAAGATGGTACTGTCAAAGTGCTGCACTCAATGTGTTGGCAAATTTTGAAGACTCAGCAATGGCCACTGGACTGGAGAAGGTCAGTTTTCAATCCCAAAGAAATGCAATGCCAAAGAATGTTCCAACTACCATACACTTGCACTCATTTCACACGCTAGCAAGCTAATGCTCAAAATCCTTCAAGCTACACTTCAATAACACAAGAGCCAAGAACTTCCAGATGTTCAAGATGGATTTTGAAAAGGCAGAGGAACCAGAGATCAAATTGCCAACATCCACTGGATCATAAAAAATACAAGGGAATTCCAGAAAAACATCTGTTTCTGCTTCATTGACTATGCTAAAGCTATTGACTGTGTGGATCACAACAGACTATGGAAAATTCTTAAAGAAATGGGAATACCAGACCCCCTTACCTGTCTCCTGATAAACCTGTATGCAAGTCAAGAAGCAACAGTTAAAACTGGACATGGAACAACAGACTGGTTCCAAATTGGAAAAAGACTACATCAAGGCTATATATTGTCACCTTGTTTATTTAACTTATATGCAAAGTACATCATGCAAAATGCTGGGCTGGGTGAATCACAAGCTGAATTCAAGACTGCCAGGAAAAATATCAACAATCTCAAATATGCACATGATACCACTCTAATGGCAGAAAGTGAAGAGGAACTAAAGAGTCCCTTGATGAGGGTGAAAGGGGAGAGTGAAAAAGCTGGCTTGAAACTCAACATTCGAAAAACGAAGATTGTGCCATCCAGTCCCATCACTTCATGGCAAATAGATGGAGGAAAAGTGGAAACAGTGACAGATTTTATTTTCTTGGGCTCCAAAGTCATTGTAGGTGGTGACCATAGCAATGAAATTAAAAGACGCTTGCTCCTTGGAAGAAAAGCCATGACAAACCTGGGCAGTGTATTAAAAAGCAGAGACATCATTCTGCCATCTGTAGAGTCAAAGCTATGGTTTTTCAAGTAGTGATGTACCGATGTGAGAGTTGGACCATAAAGAAGACTGAGCACTGAAGAACTGATGCTTTCAAACTGTGATGCCAGAGAAGACTTTTAAAAGGACAGCAAGGCGATCAAAAAAGTCAGTCCTAAAGGAAATCAATCCTGAATACTCACTGGAAGAACTGATGATAAAGCTGAAACTCCAAGACTTTGGCCACCTGATGCAAAAGGTGGTCTTCTTGGAAAAAGATCCTGATGTTTGGAAAGATTGAGGGCAGAAGGAGAAAGGGGAGGCAGAGGATGAGATGGTTGGATGGTATCATTGACTCAATAGACATGAATTTGAGCAAGCTCTAGGAGATAGTGAAGGACAGGGAAGCCTGGCTTGCTGCAGTGCATGGGGTTGCAAAGAGTCAGACTCGACTTCATGACTGAACAATTGATAATCTCATTTTGTTCTGATTTCTTCTAGGTTTTTTCTTTTTCATGTTTTCCTTTAGCTTTTGAGCATGTTTGAGACAACTGTTTTAAAGTTTGTGTCTAGTGGGTCTAATGTCTGAGATTCCTTAGGGATGATTTTGGTCAATTGCTTTCATTCCTTGGACAGGGCCATTCTTTCATGTATTATGCTTGTGATATATTTTGTTGAAAACTAGGCATTTGAATATTATAATCTGGTAAACTCTGGAAATCAGATTCTACTCCTTCCAGGGTCTGCTGTTGTGACTGTGTTTTTGAATTTTTTCGGTTTGGTTTGATTGTTGGTTTGTTTATGGCTGCCCTGGGTCTTCGTTGCTGCTCTGGACTTCCTCTAGTTGTGCTTTGCAGGCCTCTCGTGGTGGTGGCTTCTCTTGTTACAGGGCGTGGGCTCCAGGAAGCATGGGCTCAGTAGCTGTGGTGCACGGACTTAGTTACCCTGTGGCAAGTGGGATAATCCCAGTGTGTATGTTTAGTCACTCAGTCGTGTCTGGCTCTGTGTGACCGCATGGACTGTAGCCTGCCAGGCTCCTCTGTCTATGGGATTTTTCAGGCAAGAATACTGGAGTGGGTTGCCATTTCCTCCTTCAGGTGGTCTTCCCGACCCAGGGATCAAACCTGCATTTCCCGAGTGTCCGGTGTGCAGGTGGATGCTTCACCACTGAGCCATCAGGGAAGCCCGGCCCAGGGGTCAAACCTGTATCCCCTGCATTGGCAGGGGAATTCTTATCCACTGTGCCACCAGGGAAGTCGCATATACACATATGCTTTTGAATGTCCTAATTTCCTAAAAAATCTCCCCCCAACTTTTCCTCCCAGGGATTAAGTGGCTGTTAGTATGCTTTGCCATAACCTTTTACCCTAGGTGTCTGTATGTGGTTGGTTCAGCTTGCAGTGCTTTTCAGCAATGCCCACCACTCTTCCAGCCTGAGTTTCAAGTTAGGCAATTCAGAAGTGAGCACCCATGTCAGTCCTTCAGGAAGCTTCCAGACAGGTTAGAATAGACCTACAGAATAGTCTGTGAATAAGGGCTGCACTGCTCCCTCCAGATCTGGGGACCAGGTTCCTGTTCTGGGGAACAGAGGTAACCGAGACCACAGCCAAGCTGCAGAGTGGGTGGGGGGAGGGCAAGTAGAAACGCCACAAAGCTTTCCTACCATTTTCAAGTTGCCTCTTTATTGTTTCAACGTTTGCTTTGTTGTTGCAAACTTCTGTTTTCCAGAGTTCTAACAAAGCAGATTCTGAGAGGTTTTGTTTGATGGTCCTGGAGGGGAAGGAGAGGTTTGATCTTCCTTGTTGTTTAGTGGCTCAGTCGTGTCTGACTCTTTGTGACCCCATGGACTGCAGCATGCCAGGCTTCCCTGTCCTTCACCAGCTCCCAGAGTTTGCTCAAACTCATGTCCATTGAGTCTGTGATGCCATCCAACCATCTCATCCTCTGCTGTCCCCTTCTCCTCCCGCCTTCAATCTTTCCCAGCATCATGGTCTTTTCCAGTGAGTCAGTTCTTCGTATCAGGTGGCCAAAGAATGGGAGCTTCAGCTTCAGCATCAGTCCTTCCAATGAATGTTCAGTGTTGATTTCCTTTAGGATTGACTGGTTTGATCTCCTTGCTGTCCAAGGGACTCTCAAGAGTCTTCTCCAACACCACAGTTCAAAAACATCAATTCTTTGGTACTCAGCTTTCTTTATGGTCCAACTATCACACCTCCATACATGACGGCTGGAAAAGTCATAACTTTGACTACACAGACCTTTGTCAGCAAAGTGATATCTCTGCTTTTTAATATGCTGTCTAGGTTGGTCATAGCTTTTCTTTCAGGAGCAAGCATCTTTTAATTTCATGACTGCAGTTACCATCTGCATTGATTCTGGAACCCAAAAAAACAGTCACTATTTCCATTGTTTCCCCAACTATTTGCCATGAAGTGATGGGACCGGATGCCATGATTTTCGTTTTTTGAATATTGAGTTTTTAAGCCAATACTTTTTAACTTTTTATCAAGAGGCTCTTTAGTTCCTCTTTGCTTTCTGCCATCAGGGTGGTGTCATCTGCATATCTGAGGTTGTTAATATTTCTCCCAGCAGTCTTGATTCCAGCTTGTACTTCATCTAGCCCAGAATTTCGCATGATATACACTGCATGTAAGTTGAATAAGCAGAGTAACAATATACAGCCGTGATGTACTCCTTTTCCAATTTTGAACCAGCCCACTGTTTCATGTCTGGTTCTAACTGTTGCTTCTTGACCTGCATATAGGTTTCGCAAGAGGGAGGTCAGGTGGTCTGGTATTCCCATCTCTTCATGGCACCGTTTTGCTGATAAAGTTTTAAATACACTTACCATATGTATGTGTGTGTGTGTGTATATATATATATATATATATATATAGGCTTTCCAGGTGGCGTTAGTGGTAAAGAATCCACCTGCCAATGCAGGAGACATAAGAAACTCAAGTTCAAACCCTGGGTTGGGAAAATCTCCTGGAGGAGGGCATAGCAATCCACTCCAGTTTTCTTGCCTGGAAATTCTGCAGACAGAGGAGCCTGGTGGATACAGTCCATAGAACTGCAAAAAGTCAGATGCGACTGAAGCCATGTAACACACACATTATACATACATAGATACATACACACGTATATATTTGTATGTACACATTCACTTCCTGGGTGGCTCAGTGATAAAGTATCCACTTGCCACTCCAGGAGTCTCAGAAGACATGGGTTCCACCTCTGGGTTGGGAATATCCCCTGGAGAAGGAAATGGCAACCCACTCCCATATTCTTGCCAGGAGAATTCCATGGACAGAAGAGCCTGGAGGGTTACAGTTCATGGGGTCACAAAAAAGTCAGACATGACTAAGCAACTGAGCATGCAGATGTATGAATATACATATACATGGAGATGATCAAATCCCAGTTTTAGACAAGGGTTTGATGGGTGGTGGGAGTGTACAGTGGCTTCAACTGTCTTGGGAATGGTTTTTCATCAGGGCACCAGGTACATGGGTGTTTGTTATTTCATTATTGATACCTTTCTGTATGCCTGGAATATTTCATAATGAAAAATAAAACTGACAAGAGAAGGCTTGGTGATTTCTCAACAAGTTAAACATAAAATTACTACATGACCCAGCAGTTCCATGCTTTGGTATATTCCCAAAAGAACTGAAGACAGGTGTTCAAACAGAAACTTGTACACGCATGTTGATCCCAGTGTTACAGAACTGGGTCCATTTGCCTGGCACACCCCAAGGCAAATGCTGAAATTCTGAAGTTTGTAGCAGAGAAAGAATTTATTCACCAGGCAGTCAAGCGAGAAGGCGGAAGAACAAGGTGAGGGGGATAGGATATTTACAGGATAAGCAGCGTGATCTTGGGCATGGGGAAGGGTTTGGAGGTAGGCAAAAAGGTGACGTAATTGGTGTTCTGCCCAGGTGTATATGGGTTACATGCTTCTACAACTTCAAACATAGAGGTACTTAGCATGACCTGAGGGCGGACTTTTCTGACCCTCTGACATCAAAAGGTCATTCATCCAACACCTACACGAGCCCAGTTTTAGGATCAGTGGTCCTCATCAGCCTTAGTTGGACAAGCGCTGACTCCAAGTTCCTGTAAAACAACTGGGCTACATGACCCTGGGGAAAGTAGGCAGTCAAAGAGAGGAAGAAAAGGGTGAAAGGACAAAAAAGAACTCAGCAAGCTTAATCAGTGAAAGCAGTTTACAGCCAGAGGGGTTTCAACCAGCTGCTCCCCTATGTGTTGCTTGGCAAGACAAACTCAAGAATCCCTGCTCTTCTTATCTCTCTGGGGTCTAAGGCTGGTTCAGCGGTTGCCAAGGACTAGGGGAGGGGTCATGGGGAGTGACAATTAATGGGGACATGGTTTCCCTTTTGTGCTGATGGAAAGGTTCTGGAAAAAGATAATGGTGATGGTTACACCACACTGAGAAGGTACTAAATGCCACCAAGTTGCACATGTTTAAATGGCTAAAATGATGCATTTTATGTTGTGTGTATTTTGTGTGTGTGTGTGTGTGGTCAGTCGCTCAGTTATGTTGGACCCGGTGCGACCCCATGGACTGTGGGGCCCACCAGACTCCTCTGTCTGTGGAATTTCCCCGGCAAGAATACCAGAGTGAGTTTCCATTTCTTCCTTTAGGGGATCTTTCTGACCCAGGAATCACACCTTTATCTCTTGCATCTCCTGCATTGGCAGGTAGGTTCTTTACCACTGGGAAGCCCCTGTGTGTATTTTACCACAATTAAAAAAATCCTTTAAAGACGAAGTCCTATTGAAACTTCTCTGGAGGTCCAGTGGTAAGACTCGGTGCCTCCCTTGTTCAGTGCAGTTCAGTTCAGTCGCTCAGTCGTGTCCGACTCTGTGTGACCCCATGAACCGCAGCACGCCAGGCCTCCCTGTCCATCACCAACTCCCAGAGTCCAACCAAACCCATGTCCATTGAGTCTGTGATGCCATCCAACCATCTCATCCTCTGTCGTCCCCTTCTCCTTCTGCCCCCAATCCTTCCCAGCATCGGGGTCTTTTCCAATGAGTCAGCGCTTTACATCAGGTTGTCAAAGTATTGGAGTTTCAGCTTCAACATCAGTCCTTCCAATGAACACCCAGGAATCAGTCCTCAGGATGGACTGGTTGAATCTCCTTGCAGTCCAAGGGACTGTCAAGATTCTTCTCCAACACCACAGTTCAAAAGCATCAATTCTTCAGTGCTTTCTTTATAGTCCAACTCTCGCATCCATACATGACCAGTGGAAAAACCATAGCCTTGACTAGACGGGCCTTTGTTGACAAAGTAATGTCTCTGCTTTTTAATATTCTGTCTAGGTTGGTCATAACTTTGCTTCCAAGGAGCAAGCATCTTTTAATTTCATGGCTGCAGTCACCATCTGCAGTGATTTTGGAGCCCAGAAAAATAGTCAGCCACTATTTCCACTGTTTCCCCATCTATTTGCCATGAAGTGATGGGACCCGATGCCATGATCTTAGTTTTCTGAATGTTGAGCTTCCACTGTAGGGGACATGAGTTCAATCCCTGGTCCAGGAACTAAAATCCCACATACCTTACAATGCAGCCAAAAAAAACAAAACCAAAAACTAAGGTCCTATTGTATAGCATAGAGAATGATATTCAATATTAATATCAATAATGTAATTTTAAAAATTCTTTTCATTATGGTTCATTATTGATATTACTATAGTTATTAATTAATATAATTAATAATCAAAATATCAATAATACATTGATTATTAACTATGACTTCGTTCATGTGACCCTGGCCATCAATTGGGCACTTTTGGGGGTGCATTCACATACTCATAGATTTTTTAAAACTGACCTTGACTATGAAGAGCCTAAAAGAAAAACAACCTCTCCAGGTGAGGAAAACTACCTTGGACAAGCAAGAGATTACAGGATGTGAAGTGCTTACTTGCCCAGGTCACAGAGCCAAGGAGAAGCCAAACTGGGATTTGAACCAGGCCTGCTTGCTGTGAACGGCCTCATGGGCCTAGGTCAGCTTTCAAGTTCCTTTGCCAGCCTGGTGCCCGTCATTACCTGTCTGACCTCAGGGCCTTTGAACATGCTGCATTTCCCTGCCAGGATCACCCTTTCCTCTCCTTCTCCCATGCCTAGTGCCTTTCTTTTGCTACTTGAAAGGAGTCCAGGCCCATAATAGAGGTGAAAGAAATATTTGTGGAATGAACAAATGAAGGAGTGAAAGGATAAATGAACAGGTGTGTTCCTTTAAAACACCTCCCCAGCGAGCGCTAGGAGAAAGACCTGTGGATCCTCACAGCTGCATCCAGTCCAGGGCTTGGGACATTGAAGGAAGAGTGGCACAGAGACGCCAAGCCCCCTGCTCAAGGTCACATGGCCAGGAACTGGCAGAATCAGGGCTCGGACCTGGAGCTCCCTTCCCTGCCCCTGGGCTCTTCCCACAGTGCCCAGGTGCTGCAAGCCTGTGTTATGCCTGACATCACCAGTGTTTCAGTCCCGTCTGAAGGACGCAGAGGATGCCTCTTCAGCATAAGGATTCTTTTGAAAAACTGCAGATACTGGAGAAGCTCTGAAAACCGAGCAGAAGTTATGCTTTTGTAAGAGACATTTCCATTTCCATTTATGAAGGAAATCTCCACTGGTAATTGTGGGTCCCTTTGTGTACCTGGAGGAGAAGCTTGGCTCTCAATGACTGGAGAAGCTTCCGCACAGAGATGGCATGAATTAAAACCTGAAGGCCCAGGGGTTAGGACTCCACGCTTTCACTGCAGGGGGCCCAGGGTCAGTCCCTGGCTGAGGAACTAAGATCCTGCAAGTTGCACGATGCAGTAAAAAAAAAATTAAATTAAACACACAAAATCCAAAAAACTGCTAAACAAATCCTTGTTTACTCTGCTGTTCCTGGTCACTTCCCAGAATTGGCCTCAATAGCTCCCACCAACACCCTTTTTCTAAAAAAAAAAAGAAAAAATGTGTTTTTATTCTGATAAAAGTCACATAAAACATACTATTTTAACCATATTTAACCATACAGTTCAGTGGCACTAAATACATTCACATTGTTGTCCAACTCACCATCATCCAGCTCCCGAAATTTTTACCTTCTTAAACTGAAACTCTGTTCCCGTTAAACACTAACTCCCCTCCTCCACCCTCCAGTCCCTGGCATCCACCAATGTACTTTCTGACTCTATGAGTTTGACTGTTCTAGGTACTTCCCACAAGTGGAATCAAACCCAGGTGGTGCAGTGGTAAGGAATTTGCCTGCAATGTAGGAGACACAAGAGACTTGGGTTCGATCCCTGGGTGGGGAAGATTCCCTGGAGAAGGAAATGCCCACCCACTCCAGTATTCTTGCCTGGAGAATCTCATGGACAGGGGAGCCGGGTGGGCTACAGTCCCAGGGGTCACAAAGAGATGGACACGGCTGAACACACACACACACACTGTATATTGGAATGCATTTTTAAGGTTAACTTAATATATGTCCTGCAAACAGATCATACCTGTTGAGGCAATCCGAGCATAGGTTGGAGAAGAATTTCCAGAAACAGCATTTCAGAAGGGAGTGAGTTTATTAAGAACAAGGAACAGAGATAAAGTGGGCACTGTGAGCGCAGTGCTGACCTCCTGATCAGGGAGAGTCAACAGTTTTTGTGGGTTAACAGCCAATTTTTATAGCCTCAAGACAAAGAGAATTCCTGCCAGGTGGCTGGCATTAGATGATTGGTTGGGGCCCTATAGGGTGTTTGCCTGAGTGGCCATCTTCACCTAACTGGGAGTCAGGAAGCTTGTTAGTGATCATCACGGACTTTTGACAATAGTTACAAAGGGGCTCAGTCAGCTTCAAAGGTGACTTTGGTTCTGGGCTCTGCTTCTGAGGCCTGGGTGCCAGGCCTGTGGCCTTGGGACGGGGCTCCACAATACCTTCTCGTGTTTCTCCCCCTGTGCTATACAGTAGGTTCTCCTTAGTTATCTATTTTATATATAGTAGCCAACACCCTTCTTTTGTCTTTAGGTAAAAACTCTTGAGAGTCTCTTGGACTGCAAGGAGATCAAACCAGTCAATCCTAAAGGAAATCAGTCCTGACTGATTGGCAGGACTGATGCTGAAGCTGAAATTCCAATACTTAGGCCACCTGATGCAAAGAACTGACTCACTGGAAAGACCCTGATGCTGGGAAAGATCGAGGGCAGGAGGAGGAAGGGACGACAGAGGATGAGATGGTTGGATGGCATCACCCACTTGATGGACAGGAGTTTGAGCAAGCTCCGAGAGATGGTGATGGACAGGGAAGCCTGGTGTGCTGCAGTCCATGGGGTCAGAGTCAGTCACTGAGCCGAACTGAAAGCTGGTATTTAAGGGAGTGGCTTAGGCATGACGTCGCTCAGTTGGGTCCGACTCTTTGGGACCCCAGGGACTGTAGCCCACCAGGCTCCTCCGTCCATGGGATTCTCCAGGCAAGAATACTGGAGTTGGTTGCCACTTCCTTCTCCAGGGGATCTTCCCAACCCAGGGATCAAACCCAGGTCTCCCGCATTGCAGGCAGACACTTTAACCTCTGAGTCACCAGGGAAGATCCACCAGGGAAGAACCAAACTGAAAGATGGTATTTAAGGGAGTGGCTTAGGCACTTTTGGGGAGCTTTACTCATTTCCCTCTGAAGTACACATGTCAAACTTCTGTGTGTTTCTCTCTCGCCAGTCTATTTTTATTACAGGGGGTCTCAGCCAGTAACTCGGAAGGGAGGAGGGCAAATTCGTCTCCCTCCCCACCCCCACATCGCATGCTCATTCCTGAGGGCAGTCGTATTCCCTGTTTTAAAGGCCCCAGTAAGCTGACTGCCTGAGGCTTCAAGCCCAGCTTCACTGACTTCTGGCCTTGGCACACCCACCTCTCTGGCCTCAATTTGTCACCCTTGAAATGAAGACACTGATTCCACCTTATCAGGTCTTATAAGGATTATGTCTTACCTGCTGGATTGAGGCCCCCCACCAAAGAGTTCCCTAACCAAGTTTATGATTAATTCATCTGTCCCAAACTTTATTCCCTTTTTTGTTCCTTATGACCTCAATCTTGTGCTAACTGAACACTAATCAACCAGTCAGATGATTACAATTGCTGATGTCGATAACAGCATTAATGTAACAAAATGATCGTTGGAGATAATATCGCTAATGTACAAACTCAGGTTTGTTTCTCCAGGGCAACATGAACTCACAGATCCTGGAGGCATGGAACACCTGGCCGGAAAATCGTAAACCAGAGACATTTGATGCTTGGAACTATGATTAAGAAATGTCATAGTGGAACTTCCCTAGTGATACAGTGGATAAGAATCTGCCTGCCAATGCAGGGGACACGGGTTTGATCCCTGGTCCAGGAAGATTCCACATGCCTTGGAGCAACTAAATCCGTACACCATAACTACCGAGTTTACAAGCTGCAGCTACTGAAGCCTGCATGCGTAAAGTCTATGCTCCAAAACAAGAGAGTAGCCCCGGCTCTCTGCAACTAGAGAAAGCCCGAGCACAGCAACAAAGACCAAAAATAAAATAAAATAAATAGGGGCTTCCTAGGTGGCACAGGGGGAAAGAATCAACCTGCCAATGCAGGAGACACAAGAGACGCAGGTTTGATTCCTGAGTTGGGAAGATCACCTGGCATAGGAACTGGTAACCCACTCCAATATTCTTGCTTGGAAAATTCCATGGACAGAGGAGCCTGGCAGGATACAGTCCATGGGGTGGCAAAGAGTCAGACACAACTGAGCGACTGAGCACACTCAAATAAATAAATAATAAAAGAAAGGAAGAAATGTCACAAGCAGGACTTCCCAGGCAGTCCCGGGTTGAGAAACCACCTTCCAACACAGAGGATGAGGATTCAATGCCTGATCAGGAACTAAGATCCTACATCCAGCAGGGCACTGCAACTGAAGAGAAGCCCACACTCACCAACAAAGAAAAGATTTGTGTGACTTTTAAAAGTCACAACAAGGCCACAAGATGATTAATTTCAGCCTAGTTGTTCTCCCCCTTAAAAACAAAACAAAACAAAACTCCTAACTCAAGGTCCAAGGTGCAGTGGTTTGGAGGCTTGTCTCCCCTTCCCTTGCTCGGCGCCCTGCAATAAATGCTGTACTTTCCTTCAATACAGCCATGTTGCGTGTAGAGTGAACTGACCTGAGTTCACTTTGGCAACAGTAGGTGCTCAAAAATTTTTCACCTGGTATTTCTTTCTTAGTTACACACTCTGCTGCAGATCTAGGTATCCCCACACCATCGCCACCACTCTCAGGGATGTCTCTCAGGGAGTTTCACGGCTCTTCTCTGGACCACACCTATCTTGAAGATCCATACCTAACCTCAGTCCCTGTGAATGTGACCTTATTTGAGAAAAAAAAAAAAAAAAAGGTCTTTGCAGATGTAGTTAAATTAAAGATCTTGAAATGAGGTTGTTTTGTAATGGATTTACACTGGCCCCTAAATATACTGACAGATTGTCCTTAGAAAAGAGGACAGATAAGGACTTTCCTGGTGCTCCAGTGGCTAACACTCTGAGCTCGGGGTGCAGGGGGTGCAGGTCCGATCTCTGCTCAGGCAAGTAGATTCCACATGCTGAAACTAACAGTTCACACACCAAATCTAAACACCTGGCATAGCCAAATAAGTAAACGCTGCTGCTGCTGCTAAGTCGCTTCAGTCGTGTCCGACTCTGTGCGACCCCATAGATGGCAGCCCACCAGGCTCCCCTGTCCCTGGGATTCCCCAGGCAAGAACACTGGAGTGGGTTGCCATTTCCTTTTCCAATGCATGCAAGTGAAAAGTGAAAGTGAAGTCGCTCAGTCGTGTCCGACTCTTCGCGACCCCATGGACTGCAGCCCACCAGGCTCCTCCGTCCATGGGATTTTCCAGGCGAGAGTACTGGAGTGGGATGCCATTGCCTTCTCCGAAATAAGTAAATACATATTTAAAAAAAGAAAACAAGGGACTTCCCTGGTGGTGTTGTGGACAAGAATCCGCCTGCCAGTGCAGGGGACATGGGTTCAGTCCCTGATTCGGGGGGACATCACAAGCAGAGGAACCGCCGAGCCCATGGAACGCTGCAGCTACTGCAGGCCGTGCACCCAGAGCCTGTGCTCTGCAACAAGAGAAGCCACTCAATGAGAAAGCCATGTGCCCCAAAGAAAAGTAGTCCCCACTTGCAGCAACTAGAGAAAGCCTTCGAAGACCTGGCACCACCACAAACAAAAACAAGGAAATAAACATAGATAAAGAAAAAGTTATTTTAAAAAGAAAAGAGGAAAGAGAGAGACAAAGGGAAGGCGGTGGAAAATCAGAGGCAGAGACTGAAGTGATGGAACCACAAGCCAAGAAATGTCTGGAGCCCCGGAAGCGGAAAGAGATAAGAAAGCTTCCTGTCCTAGAGCCTCTGGAGGGAGCACGGCCCTGCTGGTAACCTAAGTTACAAACTTCTGGCCTCCAGAACTGTGCCAGAATAAGTTCCTATTGTTTTTAAGCCACCCAGTTTATGGCGATTTGTTGCGGCAGCCCCCGGAAACTAACATAGTACAGAGATACTTGGTCCTTGAGAAAGCTCTGGTCCGGCAGGCTTAGACACTCCAGCTCTGTGTGGTCAGGATGGAGCCAGACGGAGGCCCCTTAGCCTGAGGGAACCAGGGCAGAGAACAAGGAAGTCTTATTGGAAGATGGGGAGTCAAAGCTGGGGCTGAGGAGATAAATAGGAGTTTGCCAGTGGGGGCCAGTCTTTGTAAGCAGACTTACCCAGGCTTGTCTGAACCCAGCTCTGGCTGAAGCTGAGACATTATTGATTGGCCAGCTACCCAAAATAAAGAGTTATTAGTTCTAAAACATTGGCATTACATTCCAACCAATTTAATCAGCACTACCTATAAGGAGGTAACAAAGAGAGGCAGGCTGCACTGAGAAACTGAGGTTTGGAGAGGAACTGAGTTTCCCAAATCTGCTTGGCATTTCAAGGACTAAGCCAAGATTTGAACCCAGGCTGCCCGTGGACTCCCCTCGATGACTCATACACGTGTTGACCTGGAGGTATGTTTACGGTGATATGACAGTGATTATCCTTGCCTGTTGAACTCAGAGATTTTTTAAATAACCTGCTTTTTCATCTCTTCCAGAGTTCGTGTCATGACCATGTTTGCCTCACATCATGAGAAACAAACAATCGGCTTTGGCTTGTTTCTTGTGTGGGGAGTGTGTTTGATGAAGGTGTCTATGGCCAACAGTAGGTAGCGGGGGAAATTCTAGGTGGTTGGGAGCTAAGCCAAGTGGAGGGAACAGCATGACTGGTCTCTGTGCTCTGTTTATACTGCTGCCCTGGCTTGGCCTCCAGAACTCATGGAAGCTGCCAGTGAAGATTACAGAGCTCATCACTGGCTGGCTGCCTGCAGTCTGCCCCACCGCTCCTCCCAGCTCGGCCAAGGGGACTGGCTGTGAGGTCATCGGCTACAGATGCTGTGAAGTGGGGCCAAATTGGCCTGGTTGCCAACATTCCAGAATTTGATAAAGTGAAACACCACGGAGTTAATGTTCCCTTTTCCTGTCCCTAGGGACCACCCATGGGCTGTGTCCCCTTGAGAAGTTCCAGGAATAAAGGGAACTCATTACTATCCTGCTTGTAAAGTGACAGACACCCACTCATGAATCATCAGCTCCACTCCTGGACATGCCAGTGGAATACTATACAGCAAGGAAAAAGGATGAGCCACGTAACGGATGAAGGACACAGCCATTCACAGACATGGTACTGAGTGAAAGTCACCACGCAGAAAAGAGGATGTACTGGCTGGTTCTGTTTATATCAAGTTAGAAAATGGGAAAACTCACCCATGTTAACAGAGGTGAGCATAGTTGTTATAGGAGGTAAGGAGAGTGGTGAAGCTGGGAATGTTCTGGAAACTCATTTTGGGAAGTGGTTATGTGAAATGTCATCAGACTGAACAGCTTAGATTAGTCCTTTTTTCTTTCCATAACTTATATCTTGATAAATGTGTAGAAATAAAAGGCATATGGGAGCTACCCTGGTGGTCCAGTGGCTAAGACTCCATGCTCCCAATGCAGGGGGCCTGGGTTTGATCCTTGGTCAGGGAACTAAGACCTAGCATGGTGCAGTAAATAAAAATACTAAAAAATAAATAATAATAAAAGACAGAGGGCTATAGAAAACATTCTGGTAATGCCTCAGAAAGTTAAACACAGAATGACTACATGAACCAGCAATTTCATTTCTGGGTACAACCTCACAAGAATTAAAAACAGATCCTCAAATCTTTATATATGAATGCTCAAGAAAGCACTACTCCACAGCAATTCAAAAGGTGGAAACAGCCCAAATGATCATCAGTGGATGAACTGATGAACCAAGTATGATGTCTTCACACGCTGGAATATTATTCAGTCATGAAAAGGAATAAAGCTCGGATAGATGGTCTAACAGAGATGAACCATGAAAACATGATGAGTTAAAGAAGCCAGATTCAAAAGGTCACATGCTGTGTGATTCCATTTATATGTGTATATTGTGACTTGTGGGCTTCACTGGCAACTCAGCTGGTAAAGAATTCGCCTGCAATGCGGAAGACCCCGGTTAGATTCCTGGGTCAGGAAGATCCCCTGGAGGAGTGCATGGCAGTGCACTCCAGTATTCTTGCCTAGAGAATCCCCGTGGACAGAGGAGCCTGGTGTGCTATAGACCATGGGGTTGCAAAGAGCCGGACACCGCTGAGCCACTAAGCACAGCGCAAAGCACAGCATGATGTGACTTATAATCAGATATTTTTGGTCTTCTACCCCATTTCTGGCTAGAACTCCTAAAATCCTTGCGGTTTTCTGTGATGAGACAAAGGTGTCTTTTGTTATGGCATAGAGGTGACTTTGGGGAAACAACCCAAGGGTGGGGGTTGGTTGCTAAGAGCACAAACCACGTGATCAGAGGGTTGGAACATTCAGCTCCACCCTCTCCTGCCAGTTTCGGGGATGGGAGAGGGGCTAGAGATAGATTTCAGTCACCAACAACCAATGACTTAATCAACTGTGCCTGTGGAGTGAAGCCTCCATAAAGCCCCAAAAGATGGGCTTTGGAGAGTTTCTGGGTTGAAGAACGTACAGAGGTCCTAGGAGAGTAGTGAAATGGAGAAGGACATAGAAACCCATGCCCTTCCTACATACCTTGGTATATGGGTCTCTTCCATCTGCCGGGTGATCCATTTCCTTTAATATCCTTTGTGATAAACCTGTGGTCTAGTGGGTTAATGGGTTTCCTGAGTTCTCTGACTTGCCCTAGCGAATTAATAAAACCCAAAAAGGGGATCATGGAAACCTTTGATACAGCCATTTGATCAAAAGTGCAGGTGACAATTTGGACTTCTGATGGGCATCTGAAGACAGGGGGGATAGGCATCTGAAGATAGAGGGCAGTCTTGTGGGACCGAGCCCTTGCGCTGTGGGGTCTGGTGTTATCTCTGGGTTGTTGCTATTTAGTCACCAAGTCGTGTCCGACTCTTTGCGACCCCATGGACAATAACCTGCCTGACTCCTCTGTCCATGGGATTTCCCAGGCAAGAATACTGGAATGGGTTGCCATTTCCTTTTCCAGGGGATCTTCCTGACCTAAGGATCAAAGCTGCATCTCCTGGCAGGCGGTTTCTTTTCCACCAAGCCACAAGGGAAGCCCTATCTCTGGGTAGACAGTGACATGAAGTAAAGTGAAACAGTGGTGCTGACTCTTTATGACCCCATGGACTGTAGCCGGCCAGGCTCCTCTGTCCAGTGAGATTCTCCCAGGCAAGAACATTGCAGTGGGTAGCCATTCTCTTCTTGAGGGGATCTTCCTGACCCAGAGATCAAACCCAGGTCTCCCACATTGCAGGCAGATTTTTTACTGTCTGAGCCACCAGGAAACCCTAACTGAGTCAAATTAGAAGGCATCCTGGAGAAGGCAATGGCATCCCACTCCAGTACTCTGGCCTGGAAAATCCCATGGATGGAGGAGCCTGGTGGGCTGCAGTCCATGGGGTCGCGAAGAGTCGGACACGACTGAGCGACTTCACTTTCCCTTTTCACTTTCATGCATTGGAGAAGGAAATGGCAACCCACTCGTGTTCTTGCCTGGAGAATCCCAGGGATGGCGGAGCCTGGTGGGCTGCCGTCTATGGGGTCGCACAGAGTCAGGCATGACTGAAGCAACTTAGCAGCAGCAGAAGGCACCCAGCTGGCATCAAAGAACTGTTCATGTGGAGAAAGAAGGTTTAATGTGAAATGTCCAGAACAGGCAAATCCGTAGAGATAGAAAGCTGACTTAGGGTTGCCAGGGGCTGGGGGAGGGAGGATGGGAGTGACTGCTAACGGGCTGGGGTCTCCTTTTACGGTGATGGGAATCTTTCAGAACCACAGGGTGGTGGTAGTACAGTATTGTGAATGTACTAAAAGTCACTCAGTTGTTCATTTTAAAAGGTGAATTTCCTGTTAATTTTCTGGGGAGGCACATACCTGGGAGGCATGAGAAATCCTGTGAAAGTTTCCCAGGAGAGGTAGGGAGGGGAGCAGAGATGACTTCCCCAAAATTCCTCCCAGGCCTCCAAGCTCTGGTTTCCCAGGGAACCCAGGCATTCTGACAAGACTCAGATGAAGTCTTGACCTGTGTGGACTCCGATGAAGCGATGGCCTGTGTGGACACGTGCACGATCCCACAGTGGAATTGTCCCTGGCGGCTCTACCCATGTTACTTCCCCCAGAGTCTTGGTTTCCTTATCCCTAGAAAGGGAGTGAGTCGTATAGAAAGGGAGTGAGTCGTATGGGAAGAAGACTGATCCAGTTTCCTAAACAGCTGCAGTCACATGGATGGGATGGTGATGTGAGCAGACAGATGTCTTAGGGAGCACGTGCTGAGCGCCTGAGGCATCACGGGGAGAACCTCAACCCTCCCCTACCGCCCCCTGACGTAGTGCAATCCCACTGCACGCAATCCGAGGCTAAAACCAAATGGAGCCTGAGGGGGAGCTTACACAGCTGTAGGTGGGGAGGGCCTGGATGTCATGCCTCCAGTGAGAGAGCCTTGCTGAGCCCCCGCCTTGTACCTCTAACCTGCACACTCCCTATCACACTTTACACGCCCCCACGGTCTGCCTCCCACAGCTGCACATTCTCTGTGAAGCCCGGAAGCTGGAGGCAGGCGCAGGGATGGATGTCTGGGGCCAGGAGTTCTGAGCAACAGAGCACGGACTGGGTACCACTCAGGAAAGGATGCTTCTGGGGCACCTTCCACCCCTCCATCCTCTGGTGGCTGGACCTGATACCAGCCTTCCCTCCCCAGGCTCCAGCACTCCAATTCTCTGCCACTTCCTCTTCAGTCTCATCCAAAGGTTTAGGGTCCAAAGTAGCTTCATCTGACTTACTTACAAAACAAAACCAGACTCACAGGGACTTCCCTGGTGGTCTCTTTGTTGAGACCTGCACTTCCAATGCAGGGGGCTAGGGTTCAATCCCTGGCTGGGGAACTAAGATCTCACATGCCTAAGATGCCACGTTATGGCCATGGTGTGGCCAAAAAATAAAATAAAACATTTTAAAAAAAGAAAGAAACAGACTCACAGACTTAGGGGGCTTGGGATCAATGTGTGCACACTGCTATATTTAAAATGGATAAATTATCACAACATTGCTATCTGGCTATACTCCAATCCAAAATAAAAAGTTTTGTTTTAAAGTTTTTAAATAAAATGGATAACCAACAAGATCCTATCGTATAGCACAGCGAATTCTGGACAATGTTATGTGGCAGCTTGGATGGAAGGGGAGTTAGGAGGATAATAGAAACATGTAATATGTATGGCCAAGTCCCTTTGCTGTCTGCCTATCATGACATCGTGAATCTGCTATGCTTTAATACAAAACAAAAAGTCAAAAACAAAAAACCAAAGAAGCTTCATCCCTAAGCCTTCAAGACACTTCCAGTCTGGAGCAGACAGGGCAAAGCACACACACACTCCCAGTGCTGTGGGGTCAAGGCTGGGCTGGAGAAAGGGATGAGGTTGGAAGCACACCGCTGAGCCTGGAAAAGTAACAGAGGTGGGAGGGGCTTTTGAGTAGGGTTTTGAGGAATGGATAGGAGTTCCCCAGCTGATGATGGGTAACTGCAAAAATAGCCAGTCTATTAAGCACCTGCTATGTGTCCTTTATACCACATTTGATCTTCTCTCAAGTGAAAGTCTCAATCTTTATTTTCCAGGTAAAGAAATAGAGGTGTGATAGAGAAGTATGACTTATTCCTGGTTATCCTTTCTGCCTCTTCCTGGTCATTTCCCCTCTGCTTCCTGTTTTTTGTTTTTTTTTTTTAACATTTTCAGGCTTTGATCCTAACCAGAGGGAAGAGAGGGGGAATCCCATGGCTGGAAAAGAAAGCCACCTCTTAAACTCCTGTTATGGAATTTAGCATAATATAAAGTTGGCTTTTTATTTTGTTTTTTGACAAAATCATTCTTTCCCCAAGCCCATCAGGCTGGAATGATGTTCTCAGTTAATGGAGGAAGATACTGAGGCTCTGAGTGGTGCCTCAGCTTCCCCAGGAGCACATCCCTGGTACCAGGCCCAACTTGGACCTCTTGAGTATTTATTCTTCACACAAGGACAATCAGAAGACACCGGGCAGGCCAGAGTGGATAAACTCAGACTATGCAAGAGGACCAAAGGTGTCGTTTCTGGCTCAGAGCACTCCAAGCACAGACATGCCTGGGCTTATCACCAACCTGCTCTCTGATGCTGCTGATGCTCTTGGAGTGATGGCTAGGGTGCACCTACCACTGGCTGAGGAGGGTCTTCTGGTTTTCCCAGGACCCTCAGAAGTGCCATCCAGTCCAGATATCTCCAGATTCCAGGAGCTGCAGAAATCCTACAAAGATTTGCTGACTAGGCTGTGAATGAAGGGGAACTCCAAAGACTGGAACCCAGACCTCAGACTAAAGCTCAATCGGAAGTGCTGTGATCCCCCTGGGAAGCCCCCACATCTGACCAGTGGGTCTGTGTCATAGAGAGCCAGAGCTGCCTCTCAGCCTCAGTTTCCCCATCTGTGAATCCTGCTGGAACATCCCACTCATCTTTGGGACTGATGGGGGAATCAGCAGTCTCCTTTGTGGCCAGACAGGGTGGGATTCAGCCACTCTAGGATGGTAGTAACCCCTCCTTGGATTGCAGATGGGGATACTGAGGCCCAGAAAGCCCAATGACTCTCCTGAAGGGGCGCAGCACCCAAAGAACACAAAGTTGAAGTCTTCAGGAGGGTGCAGTTCCTAGCCCTCGGCTGTGGGGAGGAGGGAATTCAGGAGCAAGGATCTGGGTAAGCTTGTTGTGGGGAGGAGGGGGCAGAGCTTGCCCAGACTAGCTCTGAATTTGAAGCAATCGCGTGTCAAAGACCTCCCGAAGCTGCTAGCAGCAGGAGCCCTCACAATTTCCCCTAATTCCTTGCATTCCAGGGAGGCTCCAGGGGGTGGAAGGAGATATGAGCTACACCAGGATCTGGAAGGACTTCGTGTGTGTGTGTGTGTGTGTGTGTGTGAGTAACTTGGTGGGGGGAGGGGATGTCACACCTCAGAAAGTGCTTTCATCCCTCTCCGACCTCACCTGTGCTGTGTGACTCCAAGCAAACCCCCGTCCTCTCTGAGCCTAGACAGCACTGAGGATCCTAGACCCACAGCCCCACCCACACTTGTCTCCAAGATCTGGACCCCTCTGGGGGCGGGGGGTGGCCCATGGATTCTGGAAACTAGGTGACCTGTGTGATCTGCGTGTGTGTTAAGTCGCTTCAGTCGTGTCCAACTCTTTGTGACCCCATGGACTGTAGCCGGCTGGGCTCCCCCTTCCATGGGACTCTCCAGGCAAGAATACGGGAGTGAGTTGTCATGCCCTCCTCCAAGGGATCTTCCCAATCCAGGGATAGAACCCGTGTTTCTTATGCCTTCTGGATTGGCAGCTACGTTCTTTACCACTAGCGCTGCCTGGGAAGCCAAGATGTGTGGTCTGGTACCCTGCATTTCTCAGCTATGGCATCTGAGACCCAGAGAGCTGAAAACACAGTAGCTGGTTACTGCATCCTCAGCCCCAGACACTTAGTAGACTTTCAATAAAAATTATTCTGGCTACCAGAAGGAGGCACAGCCAGGGCTGGAATCTCTCTGTCGAAAGATCAGACATACATTCAAATATTCCTGCAAGTATTAACTAAGCACCTACTGTGTGCCAGGCACAATGGCAGCCAAGCAGACAGAAATCCCTGCTGTGACTCTGGTAGGAGAGGCAAATGATGGACAATCAGGTAAAATAGGGTTGTGTCTATTTTAGGAAGATTGGAGGGACATGTAAGCAGCCATGCTTAGGTTCAGGAGAAGAGTGTAACTGGTAGAAGAAGTAGCTTGTGCAAAGGTCCTGAGGTAGGATCCAGCTTGGGATGCTGGAAGAAATGGGCACACCCACACCTGGCACACAATCGACCTGTGAGTCTACAGTGTGCTTTCCTCTCTGTCCCCCAGGGAACTTCCAGCCCAGCATCCCCCTTGCCCAAGAGAAATCCCACTTTTTCTGGACCCTGCTTCCTCTGTCTCCAGTGGCACCAAGTCTACTGGGAGTGTTAGGGGAAGCACACTGACTAAAATCACTCACCCTGGCCAGGCACCCTAGGAGCCATTTGTAGGAGTTGTTTTACAACAAGAGGTCCTGGTAAGGAACACAGAACTAATAAGCCACCACCAACCACAAGAGTTCTGGAAAGGTCAAAAGGAGACACCCCATGTCCGACCACCTCCCAGAATCCTTCTCGCTGGCATCCATCTTGGCTGAGCGATGTGTGCGCCACCAGGAAGGACTCTGAGTCAGAATGATTAGCCAAAGACAACCTGGAAACTAATCCCATCACCGTAAAACCCAAGACTGCAAGCCATGTGGCAGAGCTGTTCTCCTGGGTTCCCTTACCCTGCTGCTCTCCACCCGGGCGCCCTCTCCCAATAAAATCTCAGCATGTGTCTCCTCGGACAATTCATTTCCGAGTGTTAGACAAGAGCCCAGTTTTGGGCCCCGGAAGGGGTCCACCTTCCTGCAACAGGAATCTGAGGGTTCCCAATAGCACCAGGTGGGGGTCACTCATCGCCCAGTCCAGAGGTTGTATCCAGGCCCTTGAGGCATTGGATCTGCCAGAGAGGGTACCCATCACCCGGACTGGGATTCCTGTCAGCCCCTTGTCTGACCACAGATAGGATGCCAGCCAAGAGTCTGAGTCCACGCTCGGCTCACAGGTCAGAAGGGCATCATTTAAAGTGAGGAGATACTGGCCTTGAAGCTTAATTCTTTTCTTTTCCTCTTTTTGGCTCAAGGCTTGAGGGATCTTAGTTCCCCAGCCAAGGATCAAACCTGTGCCCCTGGCACTGGAAGGCGCAGAGTCCTAACCACTGGACCGCTAGAGAATTCCTGACATTTAATTCTAACGGATGCCAAGCAAGCATTCTAACAGACCCTGACACATGACTTAGTCCCTGTGAGAGCTCCCACAGCCTGGTCAGGGGTAACATTAACTAACACCTTTTACTAATGAGGAATCTGAGGCTCAGTGGTTGCAACGGAGTTTTGGGAGCTCCCAGACCTCCAGGGGCTCCAGTCCAGCCTGAGCTGCTCCCCTGACTTGAAATCCGTTTCCCCTCCTCCCTCTCCTCACCCAAGCCTTCCCTTCAGCTGCCCAGAGATCCACAGAAGTGCCTGCCCCCACAGTACACGTGGGGCACAGAGGGGGAACAGGACGGGAAATAGACAAACACCCCCAGACCCTGCCTTCCCGCATCCCTGGCTGGGGCTCACCCAAGCCGTTCACAGGTGGGGGACCTGGGGCTGGTGGTTTTTATGTCCTTTGAGAAAGCCCCAGGGAAAGCTGGTGGGGAATTGGGCTCTCTGCCCCCAAGGCCTGGCTGAGAGGCCACAGGAGATCCATCTGGGTCTTGGAGGTACCCAGCATGTTTCCAGGGCTCCCTCCACATCTCAGGTTTCTATCGTGTCCTAAATCTCTCTCCAGGAAGAACCGCGCCTCCTGGAGGTGACCCTGTGTTCTGTCCCCAAAGGAGAGACCAGCCCCTGCAGCCTTGGGGTGGCTTCTCCCTGATCCCAGGGAGACTCCTTGAGTGCTTTGTCTGAAAGGCCCATGTCTGGGACCCCAGCGTGGGCAAGGGTCTGCTGGACTTTGCTGGGGACTGGACCCCAGGAGACACTAAATTAGACATCCCAGAAAGCAAGTAAAGCATTGAAATATCAGCTTTCCGGCATGTCTTTTTGAGAAGCTTGTGTCCACCAAGGTCATCCTCAGCCTAGGGTCATTAGCGGGAAGAGGGGGGCCCACATCACCAGGATTTCTGTCTTGGTGTGTGACCTGATAGTAGTTCTGCAGCAGCTGCCTGGGTGCCCTGGGTAAAAACTATACAAGGATTTCTAATGATTGTTCTCTCTCCTACAACCAACACACTGCCTTGGTTCTGATGCACAGAGAGGTTGAGTAACTTGCCTATGGTCACACAGCAAGTGGGGGTGGGGGGTAGGTACTGAGATTTGAATCCTGGCCACGATGATCCCTGCATTCCCTGAAGGCTTAGCAGTAAAGAATCTGCCTGCAATGCAGGAGATGTGGGTTCAATCCCTAGGTAGGGAAGAGCCCCTGGAGTAGGAAATGGCAAACCACTCCAGTATTCTTGGCTGGAAAATTCCATGGACAGAGGAGCCTGGCGGGCTACAGTCCATGGCGGAGCAATGAGTTGGACACGACTGAGCGACTGAGTATACACACACGTACACTGATACCCTGAGCATGCAAAATTCCCACTCACACGCGATCTTGTATGTGTGTGTGGGGTGCTCTTACACCCTTTACAGATGGGCAAACGGAGGTTGAAATCCTTTGTTGCACGTGTCACAGTCAGGGAGAAGAGGGAAGGGAATGTGAACCCAGACTCACCTTTCTGAAGCCAAGAGCTGTCCAGATTGTTGGATCAAGGATCAGGGCAAACTCTTCATGAGGCTTTTAAACTGGGAGGAAAACCAGCCACAAATGGAGGAATCTCAGAATCCCCTCACAAGCCTAGAAATGCCAGGTAACAGATGGCCCAGCCAAAGGCTTGATGAGTCCAAGCCTATTGTGGAGTCCAACCTTTCAGCCTAGACACACACAGTCCCCAGAGGCTTAGCTCCTTTATCCATTAACGGGAGTGCGTGTGAACTGTGCCCACAGCCTGGAATCCAGTAAAAATGCTGGCTTCTCACCATTATTGACCTTGCAGTGATGCCATCCCAGACAGTGCCCCCTCTGCCCCACCCATCCCTAGTCAAGCCTGGGCATGATGACCCTGGCTGAATAGCCCCTGCCGTGTTAAGCATTACTCAGCGTTCTGCCTTGCCTCTAGGGTTTGGCCTCTTCAGGGGGGGTTGGGGTCGGGAAGAGGGTGTGGTGGGGTGTGTGGAGCATCCCTGTCTCTTCACTCCTTCACCCCTGACTGAGCACTTACTCTGTGTGCCAAAATGTGGGTGTAGAAGACTCAGCCTCCCAACAGTCGCAATGAGGATGGTAGCACGTTTACTCAAGTGTGTTTATTAAGCCCGGAGCATCACCAGGGGATCCTCTGAACCCCTGCATAGAGGCTGAGACTGAGCCTCAGGAGGTCCTGGAGGCATAGTTGGGCACACACAGCAAGTGGGTATGTGCCAGGGTGGGAGAGACTTAGACTCCATTCTTTCACGGGGATCCTTTCTGTGTGACCCCTAGTAAGTCCTTGAGCGCCTTCCCTGTACATATCCTTTTCACATTTACATACCTCCACGATCTGCTTTGAACAGCTGCCCACCCTTTCTGAGGCCAGGAAGCTGGGAGCAGGCACAGGGAAGGATGCCTGGGGCCAGGAGTCCCAAGCAGTAGAACAAGGTCTGGGTGCCCCAGGAGGAGGGTATTCCTGGAGTATCTGCTGCCCCTCCATTATCTAATAGCCAGATTTGACACCAGCCCTTCCTGCCCTAAGCCTCATCACCCTAATTCCCTGCCATCTCCTCTTCAGGCCCAGCCGAAGGATCAGGGCCCAGATCCATTGTCCCTGTCCAAGCCTTCAAGAAGCTGCCAGTCTGGAGCAGACAGGGCCAAGTACACACACTCCCAGTACTGTGGGGTCAGGACTGGGCTGGAGGAAGGGATGGGGTTGGAAACACCTTGCTGAGCCTGGAAAAGTAATGTCAGAGAAGGCTTCCTGGAGGAGGGGCTTTTTGAGTAGGGTTTTGACGAATGGATAGGAGTTCCCCAGCTGAGGATGAGTAACTGCAAAAACACCCAGTTTATCAAGCACCTGTTCTGTGCCTGGCCATGTCCTTTACACCTTGTTTGACCTTCTCTCAAGTGAAAGTCTCAGTATTTCCCAGGTGAAGGAATAGAGGTTTGATGGATAGGAATGATTTGCCCCAGTCTGCATTTTCTGGCTATTTCTGGCCCTTTTTTCCTCCTTTTTCTTTGTTTTTCACTATCTCCAGCCTTTGACGGGAGCAGAGAGGAGAGGGGGAATCTTATCAGAGAAGAAAGCCACTTCTTAAACCCCTGTATGGGGTTTAGCACATAGTAAGTAATAAATCTTTTTTTAGAAAATTATTCTTCCCACCAGCCCAGGTGGGATGATGACCCCATTTCACAGTAGAGAATACTGAGGCTCAGAGGGCTCTTGAGGGGGGTTCCCCAGCATACCTAGGAGCAACCCCCCTCCATCAAAAGCACCGCCTCCTGAAAAGCAGCAAAAGACCCCGCCCAGTTTTGGTCCCTGGAGTGTTTACTCTGCACCCACAGCGGGCGGGACCAGGCAGGCGGGGGCGGACAAAGTCCGGGGAATATAAAGGCCGGTCCAGCAGCGACCGGTCAGTCCTAGCTTAGAACTTAACTAACATAGCCATGCCTGGTCAGCGACCAACAGCGCCACATCGCTCTCCAGTGTTGCTGATGCTGCTCATATTCTCCTGGCTGCGGTCGGGAGGCGCCCTGTCTCTGACCCAGGAGCACCTCCAGACTTTCCAGAGACCCTCAAACGTGCACTCCAGCCCAGACATCTCCAGATTCCGGGAGTTGCGGAAACGGTACGAAGATCTGCTGACACGGCTTCGAGCGAACCAGACCTGGGAAGACTCGAACCCAGACCTCATCCCCCCTCCTCAAGTCCGGATAGTCACTCCAAAACGTGAGTAAAATCTCGGAGACCCCACCCTGGGCAGCTCCAATCATCTAACTGGTGGTTCTTAGCCCTACCGCCGAGCCTCAGTTTCCCCATCCGTGAACCAGGCAAGAAAGATGCCCCTTGAGGGGAGCAAAAGACCGGATGTGCAGCGGGACCTGGCGAGGCTTAGCCAATCTGAGATGTTACAACACCTCCCGGGGTCGCAGACGGGGAAACTAAGGCCAGAGACTCCAGCGACTCCACTGAAAACTCAAAGAACCTGGGAGAACTCAGAGACAAGGTCGGGCGAGGGGGTGTGGTCCCTGCCTTTGGATATAAGTAAAGGGCTGTTTGTAGGAGGGATTTCCGGGGGGAAAGATCCAGGTGTCCCGTGGAGGGAAGGGAAGCGGGGAGGACTGAGCGGTGCACCGCTGAGATGCGCTAAACCTGCTTGGGCTGGTTCCGAATCTGATGCAATCGCGCGCCAAGACTCTGCTAAAGGTGCATGTGACTGGTGTCTTAGGGAGGGAGTGGAGTATGTTCATGCTCTCCACCGAGCGGGAGGAGCAGGCGCAAGATCTGGGCTGCGTTAGGAACTGGGAGGAGTCAAGTCAGAAGCGAGAGCTTTTATCCCACCTTAATCCCACTTGTGCCGTGGGAATCCAGGAGAAAGGAGGCAGAGACAGTGCTGGAATCGCAGACTCTCTAAAGATCAGATATACATTCATTCCCGCGGGTACTAACAAGTAACTACTAAGCAACTACTGTGTGCCGGGCACAGTGGTGACCAAGCAGACAGATGATAGACAACCAGGCAAATGACAGACAACCAAATGAAATCGATCGATGCCAATTTCAGGCAGGCTGGGGTGGTATGTAACCAGCCACGCTGAGATTCAGGGGAAGAATGTGGCCGGTAGACAAAGCAGCCTGTGCAAAGGCCCTGAGGTAGGATCCAGCTTGGGGTGTTGGAGGAAATGGCACACACACCACCACCACCATCCCGCGCTCAGCACACAGTAGGCCCGTGAGTGACTAGCTTTCTTTCCTCTCTTCCACAGTGCGACTTGGACCAGGCCACCTGCTCCTGCGCATCCCCCGGGTCAACTTAACTGAGGGGCTCCCTGCAGCCTCCCGCCTGCATCGGGCCCTTCTCCGGCTGTCCCCGAAGGCGCGGAGCTCGTGGGACGTGACGCGGCCACTATGGCGACAGCTCAGACTCGGAGGCTCCCGGGGTCCCGCAATACGCCTGCGACTGTTAGCAAGACCGGACCAGCTGCTGGGGGCGTTGCCTTCTTCACAGCCCCAGCTTGAGCTGCACTGGCGGCCAAGCGCCACCAGGGGGCGCCGTCACGCGCATGCGCACGCTCCGGACGGCTGCCCGCTCGGGGAGGGCCGCTGCTGTCATTTGCAGAGCCTGCGCGCGTCGCTTGAGGACCTGGGCTGGGCCGACTGGGTGCTGGCGCCGCGGGAGCTGGACGTGCGCATGTGCGTCGGCGCGTGCCCGAGCCACTTCCGGTCTGCTAACACGCACGCGCAGATGCAGGCGCGCTTGCACGGCCTGAATCCTGATGCTGCGCCGGCGCCCTGCTGCGTGCCTGCCAGCTACGAGCCGGTGGTGCTCATGCACCAAGACAGCGACGGCCGCGTGTCACTCACTCCCTTTGACGACCTCGTGGCCAAGGACTGTCACTGCGTGTGAGCGGCCCTGGCCCTTCATTTACGGCGTGGACGCACTGGAAAGACTTCACTTGGCCTTGCTGGTCTAGTGGGCTCCTGGAGCCTGAAATACCCTATCGATAACTGTTGCTGTCTGCTCCCTTCCCGCCAAACCTATGTATTTATGTTTCTATTTATTATTAATTTATTGGGGTCGTCTGCCTGGGGACTAGAGGGCTGGCGAGGGGTGGTCCGACAGGGTGTGTGTTTATGAAAAACCCTGGTAATAAACGTGAAGCTGTCTGACCAGCCCTCTGTGGTGTCCAGGATGGAGCCGGTGACCTTGGGAAGAGCCCATCCCCACCCCCAGCCCCGTTGGCCTCAGTTCCCCCAGGGGATCTGTTATGGGATGATTGAAGCAGGCCAGGGAATGGGTGGCAGGACGTTCTTTGGGGATGCCAGGAAACTGGATGATGCTCGTGATATCAATGGGCTTCCCTGGTGGCTCAGATGGTAAAGAATCTGCAATTCAGGACATGTGCCGGGAGGTGGGCAGGGTTCGATCCCTGGGTCAGGAAGATCCTCTGGAGAAGAGGATAGCTACCCACTCCAGTATTCTTTGTGTGTGTGTGTGATTTTGTTTTTAAAATTTTTATTTATTTTTTAATTGAAGGATAATTGCTTTATAAAATTTTGTTGTTTTCTGTCAACACTCCCAGCACTCCGGTATTCTTGCCTGCAGACAAGGACAGAGGAGCCTGGTGGGCTATACATTTCCTGGGGTGGCAAAGAGTCAGACACGACTGAGCGACCGACACTTTCTTTTCACTGTCAGGACATCAGTGGGACCCATAGGCAGCCAGGGACATCCCTCTCGCTGTTTCTGTGTTTCTCTACCTCCCTGTTCCCCTGCTTTTGTTTCTGAGACCCTTTCGGGTCTTAGTCTCCCTCCATGTCTTCTCATCTCTTGGTTCTCCTGTCTCTGTAGGTATCTGGCCCTGTCTTAATCACCATCCTGTGGTCTCTCTGCCCTTGGGGGTCACCTTTCCACACATGGGCAGCCCAAAGTCACATCCATCTGCCACCACTCACTCTGTGTGTGAGTCTACCACTGACCTAGAAAAGCCCCCTTCCCTCTTCTGTTTGTGGCACCTCCCCTTATGTTAATGGTGCCTCTGTAAAAAGAGCATGGAGGAACTTCCCTGGTGGTCCAATGGTTAAGATTCCATGCTTTCACTGAAGGGGACATGGGTTCAACCGCTGGTCAGGGAGCTGAGCGTGGCTCATGCCTCATGCCAGTGTCAAAAAAAAAAGAGAGAGCAGGGGGAAAAAAGGTGTGAAGAACATTTTCATGCATGTCACATATCCCACATCCTTTTCTACTTAGGATTATGGAATTGCTGAGATGTGCCAAGTCCAGCCCCCTCCTCACTTGCCTGTTCACCCTGAGGAGCTGGAATAGGGGTCTGGAGGAGACAATTCCAGCTCCAGTAGTGAGTGCAATGTGTCCCCTGTGAATCCCCCACCCAGAGGCAGATGGGAATGACTGTAGGTGCCCCTGAATGTATTCAGTGAGTACCCACTTTGTGCCAGGCCTTGGCTGCACCCTGAGGAGATGAAGTGACAAGGTAGGCAAAAACACTCCATTCCAGCTCGGTCAAGTGCAGGAGACAAATGAATACAAGACAGATAAATAAAAAAGAAGTCATAAGGAAGTGGCTGATTTGCAGTAAGGACTGTGCCAAAGAGTCAACCCAGGCAATGCATTAGTGAACAGAGAAAGACAGATGATTGGGGGCAGGAGTGGGGGCTTGAGCCATGTAGGACCAGGATGCAGGGGTGCAAGGAAGCTGAAGACCCTCGTAGGTCACCTCTCCCACTTTGGATCACTCCCAGGTGGTGTGAGTCAATAAAACTCAATGTCAGGATGACCCAAAGGCAGCAGACGCTATACTGAGTCTCCCCAAACACCAAGTGTGGCCTCTGCTGGACGCTGGGCCCATGTGTCTTTTCACACCTCCAAGCTGGTCCCTCTGCCCAGAGTGCCTTGTCCTTCCTACTTCTCAAACACCTATGCATCCTTCAAAACCCACTCCAGATTCCCCTCTTACCTACAGCCTTTTAAAAACGCCTTCATTCATCTCTCTGGGGATCCTGGCTCTATCTTTCCCTCTGGTCCAGGCTTGACCTCCCAGGACTGGGATGTCTGTGTCCAGCTCTGTCTCCCGTGGTTTGAGAACTTGACAGAAGCCAGGCTGGGGACAGCTGAGAGGAAACGCAGCTGAGGCATGGGCTTAAACAAACTCTCGAGATACCCTGAGCTCTGGGAGTGATGAAATCTTCCTGAGGAAGAACCAGGAATGGCTTCTCGGAGTGGCACCCAAGCTGCACCTAGACCCGGAAGGATGAGCTACGGTGTCTCGACACATTAGAGCTAAAACAACCTTAGAGACCAGTTCTAGTCACCCTGTTTTACATGTGGGGGAACTGAAGCCCGGAGGGTTCACGACGGGGTCAGGAATTGGACCCGTGCCTCCTGATGCCCAGGCCAGAGTTCTACACCTGCGTACAGATGCTTGAGAGTGAGAAGATGGGGAAGGGGGTGGCAATCGGGGCAGACAGACAGAATGGCGTGGGTAAGCGGTGTGAGGAGACGGAAGCTTCAGGAGGGAAGTGAGCTTGATGGGAGAGGAGGCTCAGATCAGAAGGCAGAGGAATGGGAGAGGCTGGTGAGTTGGCAGGGCTGGGTCCACGCAGCTCTCAACCACCAGGCTGAGAATCTGGGGGCACTGGGGAGCCATAGAGGGTGTGTGAGCAGGGGAGGAGCACAGTCCTATTCTTGAGTTATAAAGACCCTTCTGAGGCTGGCGTGGGCTGCCCTGGGGGCCAAGACTGGATACCAGGCATCCGAGAAAGGGGCCTGGGAGGGACAGAGGGGAGAGACTGAGGGGTGGGAGCGATTGAGGACCCTCAGAGTTCTTGTCTTAGGAGCTCAAGAAATCCCCACTCTGAGGAGCCCACTCACCAGCAGCCTCGTCTGTCTTGTAGAATTTATTTGGGTGATGCTTGCACACTGACGGGATGCCAACAGAGTTCACACATTGACTCTCCCCGTCCCCATCCAGGTCGGGGTCTCTCCTCCCCTCGTAGCAGCCAAGTGGCCTGGGGGGCAGAGTGGGCTAGGGATGGGGCCCCAGAGCCTCTCTGGGGCTTCAAGTTGACCCTCCCCTGGTCCCATTCCTCAGACGGGAGGACTGAAGCCAGGGAGGAGCCAGAACGCCCCGTCACCTGGAAGGGGCCAGGCTGGAGTTTGAGATGCTGAAGATGTTGCTCAGCGCCCAGGGACCACATACTCCTCGTCCTCCAATGGGACCTGGCCCAGCGACTGCAGGTTGCAGTAGACAGGCTGGGAGTCGTGCTGGAGGCTCTCATAGGTCATGTAGAAGTCACTGCCCTCTGAAGGGGGAGACCTATGGGGAAAAGACAGAAGGGAGTCAGGCAGGACTCAGGGAGCAGGTCCATCAGCTCTTAGAGGCAAAGTAGTTCATGGTGATTGAGTCCACTCCTAATTACATATGAGAGGAGTGAGGCCCCAGGCAGTGCTCTCCCAGCCTGGCCCAACTTTCTATGAGGAAAGCAAGTGGGGGCAGTGATTCAGGGAAGATTCTATGGGTTCAGCATTGTAGTGCTGCCGTCCGAGGACCTTGAGTCATGGTAGGTTTTTTTTTTTTTTCCTTCCTTAAAGCTGAGATAGTTGCCCTTTATTTGCATTAAAACAGTTTTTGGTTTCCTCTTGAAAAACTGGAAGCTCTGGTCACACCAGGCACATGAACCTGGTTGCTGGAGCTGAATCAGTGCCCCTTCAGATGGGAAGATTTCCCCTGGGTCTTCTGAAGCAACTGACTTTGGGCCTCAATATACAAATAAATCTCTGAGCCTCAGTTTCCCCACCCATTGAGTGGATGTGGGAGGAGGTAGCTTCTAGGAATGTCTTGCTATGTTGGGCAAGACCCCAGAACATCCCAACCCCACCCATGGCTCCTGGAACAAAGGCTCCATTGACTAACTGGTGTCTATCAGTCATTTATATTTTAGTATAAATTACTCCAAATACATAAATGGTTGGATGGGGATGGAAGTCAGGGTTTATTTCTCATCTCTGCTTCTGGCCTTGAGCAAGTCATTCTCCTGCCTCCCAGAACCTCCATTTCTTTCTTTCTTTCTTTTGTTTTTGGCTGTGCTGCCTAGCTTGTGGAATCTTAGTTCCTGGGCCGGGAATTGAACTTGCACCCTCAGCAGTGAGACCACAGAGTCCTAACCACTGGGCAACCAGGGAATTTCCAGAAACTATTTCTGCAACTGTGAAGTGTAAGATGAGATTGACACATTCTATTGTAAACAGTGTTTTTAGAGGAGCCTGGCCCTGAGATCTTGGGGACAGCAAAGCAGAGGCGGCCATCAGAACATACACTTAGGAAGTCTGGTGCCTTCTATTCCCTACTGCAGACCACTTCTGCTTTTGAGCCATATTTGTATCTGCTTTGCATAATCTCTCATTTCTCATTAACAACTTCCCACAGGCCTCCCCATCTTTTGGACTCTGCTGCCCAACCCAGTCGTGACCCTCTTCCCTTCCTGCTTGGATCCTCCCAGCCCTCTCCAACCTCAGCCCTGAAGTCTTGCGTTCTCAACAGCACATTCACAGCAGTCTCGGTTCTCTCCCACCTCCGGGCCTTTGTTCCTCCTTGTGCCTGCCTCCCAGAAATCCCCTCTCTCATCCAACCTGGAAACAAACCCATCTATCTAAGCCTAGCCAATGTGGGGGGCAGGGCTCTGTGGGGGCAGAGAGACACAGACTGCTTTCTTGGCATCTCCTGTGTGTCAGGGAGGGATGGGGATGTGGTCTCATTTTACAGAGGCAGAAACAGACGTTCAAAGGCAGCCTGGGGTCACCCAAGATCTAATCGTAGGCTGCTGCCCGTGACCACAGAGCCCCCACACCACCTTGAACATCTGCCTCCTCCCCCCCCATCCTTGTCAGCCAGAAACTGGGTTTGCAGGTCATGAAGGGGGATGCTTGTCTTCTACACAGGAACTCACTTAATTCTTATCCCAGCTCTGTGAAGCAGAGGGCTGTTATTAACCCCATTTTATTTATGAAGAAACTGAGGCCCAGAGAGGGGAAACTACTCGCCCAAGATCGCACGGCCTACAACAGGCAGAGCCAGGAGTTGAACCCTGGCCACCCAGCTCGAGTCTCACAGACACGTGTGTGGGTCACTTACCTGTGTTCATCCCACTGGTGTCTGGCAGTTGGTGGGCCCACAAACATGTTCTCGTAGTCAGAAGTGGAAGATCCGGGCGGGGTGTTGGCGGGGGGCTTAGGCCTGCGGCCTTGGCTACTGTACCTTGGCTGCCGGCCCACGCCAGACCTGGAGCCATCCTGAGCAGCCCACGTTTTGCTCAGGTTCTGGCCCATCCGATGTCTACAGAGTCTCCAGGCCAGCACTGAGCCAGCAACGGCAAGCGCAAGGAGCAGGCTTCCGCTGGCCGCCAGCGCTCTAACGGTTGTCTTGGTCAGGCCAGAGGGACAGCTCACCTCCAAGAAGACGGAGAGGTTGTGCCAGGCACTAGTGGACACATCCAGGCACTTGGGAAGCTCTGGGTCAGAGCAGTTGTCCTGCCGGTCTCTGTGCCAGTCTAACAGGACACAGCTGCAGTCAGCCAGCAGGTTGAGGTCACAGCGTTTGGCCAGCGCCCTGTCCACGAAGTCCAAGGAGTTGTTGGTCACAATCAGTAATCGCAGCTGCTCCAGGTCACTGAAGAAGGACATTGGGAGCCGTTGCAGGCCAGTCGCAGACAGGTCGAGGAGCTGCACGAACCTGGCCTGCAGAGACTGGTTCCGAGGTAGCTGGCTCAGGATTTGGCCGCTGAAGTTGAGGCATGCGTCCTTGTAGTCCCTGGTCCAGTCCACGTTCCCCGAGAACACGGTGCATGATGTCTGGCTGCCTGCCTGGTGCAGCAGCAGTGGCAGCAAGAGCGCCCACATCGGGGCGCCCCCCATTCAGGCAACCTAGGCAGAGACACCGGAATCCAAGCCCTGACCTCAGCTTGTGGTCACCCTCCCCTTGCCACTTGTGTGTGTGTGTGTATATATATATATATATATATATATTTTTTTTTTTTTAAATAGCTCAGGCCACTTCTGAAGTGTTAAAATGCAGCCTTTCACTGGTTGCTCCTCTTTGATTGGCTCTGGCCTCAGTCTCCCCTTCTGGGGAATGGGTACCTAACCCTGATGTCTCAGGGGCTTGAAAGGCAAAGAGGAGACCTGGCCCAGTCAGCCTCTTCCCCTTCTCTCAGATGTGCGCCTTGGGGCTAGGTTGCCCAATTTCCCCAAATATTTTGGGAGAGCTAGCCGACCAAGACAGGACCATATGCAAATGAGCTTTTGCCCCGGAAACGACCCCGCCCCTCTGCCTTTCTTCTCGAACTGCAGGGGGCTGGGAGGCTGCGTCTGAAAGTCTTGGGTTGGGGTGCTGACGAGTACCCCCCTCCCTGGCTCTGGTTTGCACAGACCCAAGTTCGATGCCTCCTTCCTACCTTTCCGGTCCTACTGCCTGGCCTTGGCCTCTGTCGTGCTGGAAGTTGCCAGCGGCGTGGTGGCTCACCTGGAGGTGGGGGTCAGAGGGTCCGACCCTCCCCGGATTCCAATCCACTGTAATGCCTGGCACTCCTTAAGCTCTGCACCCAGCTACTTATGGGGAAGAGGAACTGGTGCCGAGTGAAGTGCAGAGGAGAAGAATTAAGAAGACAGAGACCCGCCCCCCCTTCCTCGGAAAGCCTCAAGAATCGGGATTCTCACGGGAGGGGCAGGGGCAGGGGCGGGCGGCCTGCTTCCTTCTTGCTGAGACCCAATGACTATATGTCCCACAATAACACCCCAGCTAACTGCTACCTCATCAACTCACTCTCACTTCCCAGTCTCAGCTCAGTGGACTCCCAACCCATGCATTCATTTATTCATTCAACAACCATTATCCATGCTGAGGCCCCCAAGAGGCTCCGCCCCTGGTCGGTTTCTCTAGGAGCATCCAGTTTTGGAAAAAGATAAAGCTGGACACAGACACCCCCAGTCTGACGGAGTCAGGTCAAGGTCGGAGTGAGGGACAGGTTACTGGAAGGTTTCCTGGAGAAGGAGGCATTAGAGGTGGGGCTTCAACACATGAATAGGAGTTTGTCAGTTCAGTTCAGTTCAGTCGCTCAGTCATGTCCAACTCTTTGCAACCCCATAAATTGCAGCACGCCAGGCCTCCCTGTCCATCACCAACTCCTGGAGTCCACCAAACCCATGTCCATTGAGTCAGTGATGCCATCCAGCCATCTCATTCTCTGTCGTCCCCTTCGTCTCCTGCCCCCAATCCTTCCCAGCATCAGGGTCTTTTCCAATGAGTCAACTAGGATTCCTAAAACCTGCCTTTGATTTTCCAAGTTCTTAGCCTCTCCCACAGACTCAGAACTCTCCTTGTGTAGGAACATGCTGTGGGGGGCTGGGGGGGCATTGAGAGGAGGGCTCTCTGGGGAAGAGGACTTTGAGTCTGGGGCTTGAAGGAAGAGTTGAAGTAGCAGGCAGAAATGAACATGCCGCAGACTGCAGCGAGAAGGCACAGCAGGAGCTCAGGTTCTGTCGCTTGAGAAACCATGCTGGCCTGGGATAGAGTGGTTAAGAGTGACCGCCTCGTTAGGAGTGGAGTGGCTGGAGGAACGAGGGTAAGTGGAGAGACTGGCAACGGGTGGGGGCCCGGCGGTGAAGGCCTCCAAAGCCAGGCTGAGGATCAAGGCTTTATTCCCAGGGCCAAGGCAGGCGTGTGAGCAGGGGAGGGGCGCTGTGTGAAAAGATTCTTCTGGAGTGAGCCGGGGCTCCGGAGGTGGGGAACCCTTCCAGAAGCCCAGAGTCTCAGGAGGAGAGGGTAGCCTGAGTCAGACCCCAGGAATAGCAACACAAGAGAGATTGAGGGGACTGCCCTGGCAGTCCCGTGGTTAAAACTCAGTGCTGTCAATGCAAGGGGACACAGGTTCAACCTCTAGTTATGCCACATTGTCGTTAAGTCACGGCCGACTCTTTGTGACCCCGTGGACTGCAGCACGCCAGGTTTCCCTGTCCTTCACCATCTCCCAGAATTTGCTCAAACTCCTGTCCGTTGACTTGACGATGCCATCCAACCATCTCATCCTCTGTGGCGTGGAAAAACACAAAACAAAACAAGGGCTTGAGGAGGGAATGGGTACCGACGGACTGGGAGAGGGTCTCTGCCCCACTGGGGTCCTGGCTTTAGGCAGACCAGGTTCAAATCCTTTCCAGCCCCTGGCTCATGGCTTGACCTTAACTGTTCTTTATCTTAGTTTCCACATCTGTAAAATGGGATAAATGTCAAGGGTCCTCTCCTGGACTCTGGGAAGCTGGACTCTACTCCCCCATGCTTTCCCCTCTCCTCAGACTCTGCCCCTTTCTATCTTCAAACTCAGAGGAGTTTTGCATATTTATCAGATGTGCAAAAATTCAAAAGTGTGATGACACCCTGTGCTGGCCAGGATGTGGGGAAACAAGTGGCCCCACACGTTGCTGGGGGAGCATCAATAGCACAGAGCAGTGGAAGGCATCCTTCCGTGGGAATTGTGAATGCACGGGCCCTCCTGCATCCCACTCCTGGGGCTCTCGAATAGTTGCGTGTTTACAAAATGACAGGAGAGGGAACTGATGAGTGCTATACTAAATGTGGTCCATCCATACAGTGAATATTATTTGGCCATAAAAAGGGATGAAGCTGGGGTTTCCCTGGTGGTTCAGAGGTAAAGAATCCACCTGCCAATTCAGGAAACACAGGTTCAATCCCTGGTCTGGGAAGATCCCACATGCAACAACTAAAAGTTTGCATATCTCAAAGAGGAGACCCTGAATGCCTCAGCTGAAGATTCCACTTGTCGCAACTAAGACCCAGCAAGACCAAGTGAGGCCAAGTGAGTAAATTTTTTAAAAAGGAGTGATGCTCTAAATCACAGTAGGATTCTCTATGACCCACCTCCCAGAGTAATGGAAATAAAAGCAAAAATAAACAAATGGGACCTAATTAAACTTAAACGCTTTTGCACACACACACACACACACACACACAAAACCATAAGCAAGGTGAAAAGACAGCCTTCAGAATGGGAGAAAATAATAGCAAACGAAGCAACTGACAAAGAATTAATCTCAAAAAATATACAAATAGCTCATGAAGCTCAATTCCAGAAAAAGAAATGATCTGATCAAAAAATGGGCCAAAGAACTAAACAGACATTTCTCCAAAGAAGACATACAGATGGCTAACAAACACATGAAAAGATGCTCAACATCACTCATGATCAGAGAAATGCAAATCAAAACCACAATGAGGTACCAACTCACGCAGGTCAGAATGGCTGCTATCAAAAAGTCTACAAGCAATAAATGCTGGAGAGGATGCGGAGAAAAGGGAACCCTCTTACACTGTTGGTGGGAATGCAAACTAGTACAGCCACTATGGAGAACAGTGTGGAGAGTTCTTAAAAAACTGGAAATAGAACTGCCATATGACCCAGCAATCCCACTGCTGGGCATACACACCGAGGAAACCAGAATTGAAACAGACACGTGTACCCCAATGTTCATTGCAGCACTGTTTACAATAGCCAGGACATGGAGGCAACCTAGATGTCCATTGGCAGACAAATGGATAAGAAAGCTGTGGTACATATACACAATGGAATATTACTCAGCCATTAGAAAGAATACATTAGAATCAGTTCTAATGAGGTGGATGAAACTGGAGCCTATTATACCGAGTGAAGTAAGTCAGAAAGAAAAACACCAATACAGTATAGTAACACATATATATATGGAATTTAGGAAGATGGTAATGATAACCCTATAGGCAAGACAGCAAAAGAGACACAGATATAAAGAACAGACTTTTGGACTCTGTGGGAGAAGGTGAGGGTAGGATGATTTGAGAGAATAGCATTGAAACATATATATTATCATATGTGAAACAGATCGCCAGTCCAGGTTCGATGCATGAGGCAGGGTGCTCAGGGCTGGTGCACTGGGATGACCCTGAGGGATGGGATGGGGAGGGAGGTGGGAGGGGGTTCAGGATGGGGAACATGTGTACACCCATGGCGGATTCATGTCAATCTATGGCAAAAACCACTACAATATTGTAAAGTAATTAGCCTCCAATTAAAATAAATCTATCAATTTTTTTTTTAAAGGAGGGATACTCTGACATACGCTACGTCGTGGATGAACCTCAAAAACATTGTGCTGGGTGAATGAAGCCACACACAAAAGACCACACGGTGTATGATTTCGTTGATATGAAATAATCTAGAACAGTCAGATCCACAGAGACATTAATGGTAGATTTGCGGTTGTCGGGGGCTGGGGAGGGGGAATGGGGAGTGACTGCTAGCGTGCACGGGGTTTCCTTTCGGAGTAATAAAAATGTTCTGGAACTAGACAGGGGGGATGGCTGCACAACACTGTGAATGTAATAAAAATCACTGCATTGCTCACTTTAAAGTGGCTACAATGATAAATTTTATGTTAAGTGTACTTTGCACAATTAAAAACAAAAAGGCACCTGAAACTTACGTGACATTGTAAATCAACTATACTTCAATAATTTTTTTTAAAAAGGCAAAAAGCGTAGCATAGCTACAGGGTGATTCACTGCAGTACTCTTTATTTTATTAAAAAAAAAAATCAGAAGCAACCCAAGGAGTTGGTTAGATCAGTAACGGTTATCTACCCTGGGAGATGCCACAGAGTCATGAAAATGAAGTTATAGATCTCTGAAACAATAAGGAAAGACATGTTCATTTACTCCATAAGCCTTTATTGAGCTCCTAGTGTGTGCCAGGCGTTGGTCTAAGAGCTGCAGATACAGCCATGAACAAAACAGACAATTCCCAGTCCCTGTGGAGCTCTTGTAGCATCATGGAGACTGGCAACATGCAAAATCTATCAAGAAAATATGTAACAGGTGGCAGAGAAAATAAAGTTGGGAAGCATGCAGGGAAGGTGACAACATTTTAATCCGATGATCAAAGAAGACTTTATTGCAAAGAATAAAGGGGCTTGTTTAAGTAAAGGGATGGCGGGAGGGCATCTGGGGGCCAGAAGAGCCTGTGCAAAACCTCTGGGGTGAGAGTGGATCTGGGTGAGAGCAAATGCCTCTCAGTGAGTATGTTAATTGGAACAAATAAATTAAAAATTTTAAAGCAGCTTCCTAAAAAAGATTTTTGATGAAACAGGAAAAACAAATACCCTGGAGTTACCTCTTAGTGGCAGATGGATGGGAGGAACAAGCTCCCCGTGTGTGTTTTTATATTTTTTTCCTTTAGAATCTTATCATGCGAATAGAAATCACAGGCAGCACGTTCAGTCCAAACCCTGGGATCAGCCAATGGGCACAGGTTTTCAGGAGGAGCGGGACAGGGGGCGCTCCTGGGATCTGGCAGCTGCGGATCTGGGTGGATTCCAATGCTGAGGCCCCTTAGAATGGGAGGAAATGAGGAAACGAAGGGAAGGAAATGAGGAAATAAGGTTCAAGGCACTCAGGCTTGGCGCGGGGGTTGGGGAAGGACAAGCAGGCTTGGGGCCTGAGAGAGTGGGTGCTAGAGATGGGTCTGGGGGGAGCTGGGGCCTTGACCTTCCTGCTGCAGCCCCCCCTGCAGGCCATGGGTAGGCTGTGGGAAGAGGGGCGGTTCTGGCATCTGCGGCCCCCACCCTCGCCGAGAGGAACCAGAAACTTCCAGAAGACACATCTTCAGACTCCCCTTCTTGTTTAGCTGAGTCTCAGGCAGGCCAGCCTGTCAGAACAGAGACCTCAGAGAGCCTCCAAGACTTCTAGAGACTTTCTGAAACCCCCATGCATGCATGCTCAGTCGCTTTGTCCGTCCGACTTTTTGCAGCCCCACGGACTGTAGCCCACCGGGCTCATCTGTCTAGGGGATTTCCCAGGCAAGACTACTGGCTGCTGCTGCTGCTGAGTAGCTTCAGTCGTGCCTGACTCTGTGCGACCCCATAGACAGCAGCCCGCCAGGCTCCCCCGTCCCTGGGTTTCTCCAGGCAAGAACACTGGAGTGGGTTGCCATTTCCTTCTCCAGTGCAGGAAAGTGAAAAGTGAAAGCGAAGTCTCTCGGTCGTGTCCGACTCCTAGCGACCCCATGGACTGCAGCCTACAAGACTCTGCCATCCATGGGATTTTCCAGGCACGAGTACTGGAGTGGGTGCCATTGACTTCTCTGAAGAATAGTGGAGTGGGTTGTTATTTCCTCCTCCAGGGCATCTTCCCTACCCAGGGATCGAACCAGCATCTCCTGCAGCTCCTGCGTTGGCAGATGGATTCTCTACCACTGAGCCACCTGAAAAGCCCCTCAGAAACTCCCAGATACCCACAAAAGTTCAGACATCCCAAAGATCCCAGAAATACCTAGAACGATTCAGAGGTCTCCCCCAGAGACAAAAACAGAAGTGCAGGGGGTTCTCTGGGGTAACCCAGCCTTGGGGTCACCAATTCGTGGTCCCTCGATTTGATTGCATGCACCCAACACCCTCTAGAGAGGCGGCCCCATGCAGCAACCAAGAGCTCGAGCAGCCAAAACTAAATAAATAAAATAAAAATTTAAAAGCTTAGCTACAAAGGCTGTCATAGGAGGAAGGGAGGCGGCAGGAAGGGGCTGGGGCCGGATATGTGGAGGCTGGGCCCTGCGCTGGCTCGAGGTGGAGAGGGGCTGGTTCTGGATTAGAGTGAGGGCTGGACCTGGATGTGGGGAAGGGAAACCCTTGGCCCCACACCGGCTCTCCAGACTAGGGGCCTCTGGGAGCAAACCAAGGCCACACCTAGCACAGGGAGATCAGAGGGTGTCGAGTGCATGCGACCAAATCGAGGGACCACGAATTGGTGACCCCAAAGCTGGATTACCCCAGAGAACCCCCTGCAACTCTGTTTTTGTCTTTGGGGAAGACCTCTGAATCTTTCTAGGTGTCTCTGGGATCTTTGGGATGTCTGAACTGTTGTGAGTATCTGGGAGTTTCCGAGGGGCTTCGCTGGTGATGGCGAAAATTTAGAAGCCACAAACGCCTTTAGGAGTGGGCAAACAAGACGGGGCACCCGGGCAGCTGCGGTCAGCAACCGCGCCCCACCCACCAGAGGGGCCTTTCTTTGCTGAGGTTGCTCTTGTCACAGGAGGCCATGCCATTGGCCCAGATTGCTCTCCTGGGAGTAGCCCTGACCACAGAGCGAAGGAGAGTTGATTAGAAACGCCTCAGCCCCTCCTTCCTCGAGTAGGAAGTCTCCGAGGCGCGTGCTCTGGGCCTCCTGGGAACGCGGCCCCGTGGAGCCTGCTCATTGGCGCCCCTGCAGGCCACCGTCTCTCTTCTCACCTGGACCAGGACTTCTTTCCAAATAATTCCTCTGTTTAATTCCGATCTTTAGCCTACTCCGAATGGACCCCAAATTAAGATAGGTAGACGACTAGGACTTCCCCGCTGGTCCAGTAGCTAAGGCTGCTCGCTCCCAGTGCAGGAGGTCCAAGGTTCAATCCCTGGTCAGGGAAGCACGTGCTGCAACAAAGACCCAACTGCAGTCAAATAAACACTTAAAAATTGAAAAAAGAAAAAATAGACGGAGGACTATAAAGGAATACTATAAGCAGTCGTATTTTTAAAACATTCTAAGAATTATAAATTGGAGCCGCCAAGCCCTGGCTATTTAAGTACCATTAAGTGATGTCATCTTCACATGATCTTCTTGAGGCAGGAAGCGTCATTATCCTCCTCCCTCCACATTTTACAGATGGGGAAACTGAGCCACAGTGTGTTTGAGTAGCTTGCCCAAAGCTCTATAGCAACTGAGAGTCAGCCCCCAAGTCGTGTGGTTGACCATTAGCCTGCACTGTGCTCAGACAAGTTCATTTGTCTGGATCTACCTGGAAGAATGTGCAGAGCCACTGTGTGGCACAGGATGGGCATCTGTTGCTCCTGGATGTGCGGGTTTAGATTTGACTTCGTGGTAGTGACTGCCTGCGGCGGGGAGGGGGGTTAAGAAGGTTATTTAGCTTTATCTGCTAAGTTTTATCTGTTTCTTACAGTTGGGTAAGATTTCTTCGTTCGTTCCAAAAATATTACTGAGCGTCCACTGGATGCAGCAAAACTTCCACCCTTGGAAAGCTGACATTCAGGGGTGGGTGGGAAAGATGCGATGAATTGTAAATTAGTAAATTTCAAAGAGGTTAGGAAATAATAGTCCTGGAGAGGAAAAGTTAAGCAGAATTTGAGAGATTCAGAGAGCAAGACAGGGAGGTTTGAAGTTTTGAAGAGTTAGTCAAAGGCCTCTCAAGAAACAAACAAACAAAAGTTGCGCAGCTAAGAGCTCAAAATGGGAACGTCTTTTTGAAGGCATGGGAGAACTGAGTGATTTTTTCTTCATTTGTGCCATGAACTAATTTGGCACATAAATATGTAAATATATATTTGGAAGCCTACTTGGGTGCATGGGAAAGATCAAGAGAGGTGGACGAGGTTACAAGCCTGAAACTTGGGGTCTCAAGAGCCACTCCAAAGGGGCGCTAAGGTGGGGCCTGTCAGGTCCCTCAGAATCGAACTTTCGAGTCTCTGCTGCCCCCGTGTGGCTATTCTTGGGATTGCAATCTCGGTGGCCTTGACAGAGGCATAAAATTGGTCCCGCCCACTTTTTTTTTTTCTTTTTAAAATTTGTTTATTTTTGGCTTTGCTGGGTCTTGCTGCTCCAGGTCTTTCTCTAGTTGCTGGGCGCAGGAGTCACTCTTCCTTGTGGTGCACGGGCTTCTCTTGTTGCAGAGCACAGGCTCTAGGCACATGGGCTTCAGTAGTGGCAGCATGTGGACCCTGGGGGAGGGGGCTTCAGTACTTACAGCTGCTGCTGCTGCTGCTAAGTCGCTTCAGTCGTGTCTGACTCTTCGCGACCCCATGACTGCAGCCTACCAGGCTCCTCCGTCCATGGGATTTTCCAGGCAAGAGTACTGGAGTGGGTTGCCATTGCCTTCTGCGAGTAATTACAGCACAGAGGCTTATTAAGTTATGGCTCCTGGGCTCTAGAATGATTATTGCCCACGGGATTTAGTTGCTTGAGACATGCATAATCTTCCCAGATCAGGGATCCCGTGTCCCCTGCACTGGCTGGCGGATTCTTATCCCCTGTACCACCAGGGAAGTCCTGGTCCCTCCCAGTTTGAGCCCCAGACTCCACCACCACCAAAACGAGAAGGGTGCGGGGAGGGTCTGGATCGGCCCCCACTCCCAGCAGAGGGGACACTGGGAATTTTTAACTCATTGGTTCAGCAACAGGTAGGTATCTATCAAACACCTTCTGTATGCCAAGACTTGTTCTAGGTGGTAGGGGCACAGCACTGAACAAAATGATCGAATTCTCTGCCCTACTGGGGACATGGGCAATCAGCGTGCAAACCCATGATTTGCGGGAAATCCAACACGGCGATGGCCCCAGATGGTTGGAGGGCCTCTCTGAGGCCGGAAACAAGGAGAGGCTGGCCAGCATGTGGGGGGCCGGGGGGGACAAACCCTGCTGAGGCTTTGGGGTGGGAAAATGAGCTGTGTGCCTGCAACAGTAGTATCAACAGAAGTGACCAGTCGCTGGTGCTTAGCAAGGGTCTACTCCTTAGTGCTGTTATTCAGCAGAGAAAAGTGAAGTGAAAATGAAAGTCGCTCAGTCTTGTCCGACTCTTTACGACCCCATGGACTGTACAGTCCGTGGAATTCTCCAGGCCAGAGTACTGCAGTTCTCTTCTCCACGGGATCTTCCCAACCCAGGGGTCGAACCCAGGTCTCTGCATTGCAGGCGGATTCTCTACCAGCTGAGCCAGCAAGGAGGTCCCTCAAAAGGGAAGAAAAGCCTCTCTAGTTTATCAGCCCCACCCTTCGAAGAGCTCTCTTGCCCACCAAACCTGAGTCTCCCGCAGGGTCCTTCTGGTCTAGAGCCCAGCATCCCCAGCATTTCCCCTGTACTGCCTGGGAATCTTGGGGCTTTGGGTTGCCATGGAAACGCCTCCACCACAGGAAAAGAGGGGGAGCTCCAAAGAGAGGAGGTGACGGAGGGGTGTTGCCAGGAGACGCCAAAGTGGGACCCATTGCCTCCACTCTCTCCTGTGTGTCCCGGGCAAGCTGCTTCCTGGCTCTGAGCTTCAGTTTTACCTGCAGAACTTTCTCTGCAGCTGCTATAGGCTTCTCCCTCCCCCATTCCTCCCTTCCTTGCTCTTGAGATTTCCACAAAATGCCTCCAACATCTCAGAGTATTCTAGATCCAGACCGGGAGCTGAGGGCACTCCAGTGAGTGAGGTGCTGCCTCTGGGCGTCCCATCTCCCTCCATGCTTTTCTGAGCCTGTTTTCCCATTCTGTAGCATGGGGAGGAAAAAAAAAAAAAGGCTGCCTCTCTCTTGAGGCTGCTGGGAGGACTTACAGGATTATCAGAGCTGGGTGCCCCAATTCCTACTGATTAGTCTTGAGTCTGGAAAGTGCAGGGGGAGAGGCGGGGTCTTGGTTTGTGGGTTGAGGAGCCAAGGAAAGTGCTGGAAGCAGGGCAGTATGTGTACTGTCTCAGATTAAGCTTTGTGGAAGATGAACAGGGTGTGGAGGGGAGGGGCGGTCTGTAGGTTAGACTGAGGCGCCTCCTCTCAGTCCTCTCGCGTCCCTCCTCTGGCCTGGAGTCGTTCAAGACACAGAGAGCCTGGGGGCTGAGCTTCAATCGGCTCTAGCTGGCCCGACACCGCCAGGTTTCCAACCCCAGGTGGAGACCCTCCATCCGGGGAGTTCCGCCTCCAGGTGATCGATTTTGGGTATAACCCGAGACTACAGGGGCTTGCTGGTTCTCCAAAGAGTTCAGCCTGTCTCAATGACCCTCCACCCTCCGTCCCTTCACACCACCCTCCCCTCTCCCCCGTGCTCACTCCTCCCCCACCCCCCAGGGCTAGGCTAGAACCCGCAGCTCAGCCTGCCCCGGTGCTCACCAGCTGCTAAGGCTTCTTCCCTCCCGATGTTGTTTGGGTTTTAATTTTTGTGTTGCAGTTAGAAAATTACCCATAATTACAGCTTCTGAGAGGAAACGTCTCATGGCGCAGACCCTGCTCCCAGCTGTGGCCGCCTCCCACGCTCGGCTGGGGAGGGGCTGGGGGGGTCTCGGGTTCGGATCCTGGACCCTCCTGGAATCCCTACCCCATCCTGTTAACGGGCTGCATACACATCCTGTGGAGAGGAAAAACCAGCAACGGGAAAACTCAAACTAGCTTTCCCAACGACGCAAGCAACATATTCATGAACCCCTACCGCTGTGTCTGCAGGGAGGGCAGATTCAGAGGGAGGCGAGGGCTGCCAACAGATGACTTAGGCATTATTTTATCATAACAGTGACAAGTCCAACCAAGGCTAGTGCAGAACCAGTAATCTGGAGGAGATGACCAGAGAAGGCGAGGAGGAAAGGGGAGGGAGAGACAGAGAAGAAGGGGAGGGGAGGAGGGAAGAGAGAGGAGAGAAGAGAGAGGAGAAAGAGAAGTGGGGGTGGGGAGAAGAAGGAATACTGCGGCCAAAGGCCGAAGGCGGAGACCAGGACTGACCAGGCCAGTAGCCAGAGAAAGCGCGCTGCAGGAGGCAGGAAGGGCTAGAGCAAAGGCCAGGAGGTGGGCCTGTGAAGGAAGCCTCCGCGGAATGCAAGGGCCGGAGGGGAGGAAGTGAGGGGACGGATGGCTCCTCCTCCAGGCAAGCCCCCTGCCCTACCAGCGGAGCCGACTCCGAGCTCGCGGGGCTGGGGTTTGGGGGAGTCGCTGGTACCACGAGTCAGAGACCCGGCTAAGGGCTGCAGTCCCCGCGCAGCCACACGGGGGCGACCGGGAGCCGGCAAAGGGGCCGCAGGTCTGGGACCCAGCCTTGACCCTTAGCTCTCCTCGCTTACCGTCCCTCCCGCCCCCACTCCTGCTCCTAAACCAATTCCCCGGTCGGCTCTGTCTACCTGGGCCTCTTCCCGAAACAACCTCCCTGCCTCCTCAACGCCAACCCTAACCACCCAGCAGCCCCTTGGAGCTTCTTAAAACTCCGACGTAGAGCCCGCCCCTTGCGACCACACAACTTCCAGTGGCTCCCCATTCCCTTCAATACAAAGCCCAACCCGTCCCCGCTGGGAATGGGCGGGCTCCTCTACTCCTTCCCTGCCTGCTCCCGTCAAGCCGCCCTCCTCGCCCAGACTCCAGCACTTTAACCGTGTGCCCGCCTCAGGGCCTTTGCACTGCCCGAAATGCAATCCGAATGTTCTTCCTCCAGATCTCCCGCACTCACCCTCCCCCTGTTTTAAAAAAAAACAACCCCCAAATCCTTTTCTCCTCATGCCCCTCCCTTGCAAGGGTGCGGGATGGGGGTTGGGGGTTTCTAGGGGTCCCGCTTTTGCAAGGCGTGCGATCCGGTTCGTGGTGGGCTCGGCTCAGCTTCCCCGATGCCGCTTGGGACCCAGATCTTGCTCTTCTCGGACTTTTCTGTCGGCGCCGAGGCTGCGTTTTGCAGATCCGTCCCCGTTGCCATGAGAACCGTGCTAGTCTCTCTAGCCCGCCGCGCCTCCTCGCTCCGCAGCTAGCCCGGCCGCGGGCGCCTCCGCCTCCCGGCCTCCCTCCCTCCCTCCCGCCGCCTTCTGCCCCGGCGGTCGCCCCGTCCTCTTCACCGGGATCCCCTCCCTCTGCTCAGCACGTGGCACTCTCTGAAATTATCCTCCTGTTCGCCAGAAGCCTCTGCTCCACAAGCTGTGGCACTGTGTCCGGACTGGGTTCAGAGTCAGCATACAGCAGGGGCTCAATAAATGTTTGTGAGGAGGAGGAAGACTCACATCGACTCAAGGAACCGCAGATCTGAGCAGGCCAGGGACCTGCCCAGGGCACACAGAATTCTGGAGAGCCAGAGCCTAAAGAGATAAATGGGGGCGTCCGGGGTGGCGACTGGAGGGTCTGGGGGGACCTGGGAGTCACAGATGTCACCAATACACTGTGTGACTTGGGTGAGTCACACTCTCTCTGTGCCTGGCTGCGAGTAGGTGCTGGAGAGCAGTGAGGGGAACCGGTATTACCAAGGGTGCCCTTGATGCCAACGTCAATCGGTGGCCCCCGGGAAACTGGACAGTCGCCAGCTCACCGTCTGACGGAAGCGGGCGGGCCGCGCCCCCATCAGCGTGCGGCGCGGGCCCCTCCTCCGCGCCTGCCCCGGGCCGGGAGGCCCGCGGGAGAGGAAGTTGGGGGAGGGGACCACCGGCTGGACAGGAAGTGGGAAGGGCTGGCGTCCTCCACCCCCGACCCCAGGCCGGGGCCCCTCGGGATGGAGGCGGGGCTGAGGCCGGCCTAGCCCTTCCCTTCCTCTTCGCCTGTTTGGAACCCCAGCGGCTCCAGGCTTCCCGCCCACCAGAAGGCCTGGCCCGGGGGAAGGCCACTGGAGAGGAGGGGTACTAAGAGGAAAGCATATTAGGGGGTCGGCCGGCAGCGGCTGGGGCGCTCCGGTCAAGACGTACACGACACAGGAAATCTGAGCGGACAACCATACACAACACAGGTCCCAGGGGGCCAGCAACCCACCCACTCGCGGAGGCACACACACTAGTGTACAAAACCCAATGCGGCATCACTCTGCCCAGCACACGGCCGTCGCGGACACACAGCCACCGTCGCAGAGCAAGGAACAACTGCCCGGACAGCGACTGGGGCGCCTGCCAACACCCCACGCACAAAGACGAGCACGTGCGCTGAGAGGAACCGCATGTTTACACACACACTCGCGGCTGTACAAAGCAAAGAAAAAGAATATCCACGGCAAGCATTCACAGAAGCATCTAGACCTGCAGTCACAGCTGGGCCGCCTCCCCCCACCCAGCCCAAGCAGGTCCAGCTCACACTGCGCACGGGTTCCCTGGCACACAGGTCTCCACCCCCCCACCCCAGGCGCCCCTGCCCTGCGGGTGTCGGCCTCCACCTCCTCTGCACACCCCCGAGGGGAGAAGAGGGATCCCAGGAGGGAGACTAGGCTGCCAACTGCCTGCACCCTGACTCCTGCAGAGGTGCTCTTAAGGTGGAATATTCACAGCTGGCACAGGCTGTGAGAGGCGGAGCCAGCGAAAGTGACCCAGTCAGTCAAGTCACCCAGCACCCGCAGTTGACAACAGGTGTGACTGAGGCAGTGCCAGGTAGCTCCCAGGAGGTAGCCTGGATACCCCAGGAGCGTCTTGTCCATGCAGTGTCTGTGCTGCGTGTACCTGTGTTGTGTGACTGTGTGTTGCACGTGACTGAGTCATCTCTGGCTCGGGGGAATCCCAGGTCCCTGTGTGAAGCCCTCAGGAGGCTGCGAAGGTGTGCCCCAGGGTAGCTGCGTGGATTCTTTCCACAGCTGTTGGAAGCTGTGGCATAGCGGTGTCTCTTTGCGGCTCAGTACCTATGTGAGTGGAGTGTGTGTTTCAGCGTTTTGTAACCGCCACTCTTTGAGCTGTGTACACCTACGTGAATGACAGTGTGTCCCGAAGGCGGGCTATGTGTGTGGCAGTCCCCACCCGTGCTGGGTGTGGGTAGCTCTGCGGGGGTGATACACCCAGTGCGACTGCCTGTATCTTTATGGGGCTATCAGTAGTTGTTTCAGCAGCCATACGGACTCCCGAGCGTAGCCGCAACTAAGTGTGTGGCTGTGTTCCTGTGTAGTTTGGGCTTATTGGACACTGCGTGTGTAGCAGCTGCCAGCTGTGTCCTGTTGTTCGTCCCCGAGGGACAGTCCCCACTCGCGCCCTGAGAGTGTGTGGCCCCGCGCCCCTTCCCCCGCGGCGGCCACTGCGCGTGCGCGCCCGGCCCACGGCCCCGGCGGCGGGGCCCACCCGCGCTCCCGCCATCGCCCTTTTAAGAGCGGCGCCCGCGGGCGACGGGGTGGCGGCGGGCGGGGGCGCGCGCGGCAGGAGGAGGGGGCGCGCGCTTCCCGGAACAGCCCGCGCTGAGGGAAGAGAGGAAGAAAATAAAACCCGCGGCCGGAGCCGAAGCTGGAGCTGCCGCCGCCGCCGTCTGGAGCTCCCCCGCGCGGACAATGCCCGCGGTGCCCGCGCGGGGCTCAGGGCGGTGAGGCCCGGGGCGCGGGGTAGCTATGGCGACGGGGAGCGCGGCCCGCGGCGCCGCCTGACAGGTGTGGGGCCCCGGCGGCGGCGGCGGCGCGGAGCAGCATGTACGCCAAGGGCGGCAAGGGCTCGGCCGTGCCCTCCGACAGCCAGGCGCGGGAGAAGTGAGTCGGTGGTCGGGACCGCGGGGGCCGGGGGCGGGGCTCGGCGGCCGCGCCGCTCCCCAGGGCCCCAGCGCCGGCGGGCGTCGCGTGGGGCACGTGGGTGCGGGTCCGAGCGAGATCTGCGGGGGCGCGCCAGGCCGGGGGGGCTCGAGGAGTCGCGAGCTAAGTGAGAGCGCGCCAGAACCGAGGGCGCGAGGGGCTTAAGGGGTCGCGAGATTTGGGGGCACGCGAGATCCGGGAGGTCGTGAGAGTACAAGGGGCGCGGGAGACCCGAGGGGCGCGAGATCTGCGGGGGCGCGCGAGAGCCGGGGGCCTAAAGGGTCGCGAGACCTCCCGACGTCGAGACTTGGGTGTGCGAGGTTGCCACCGGTGTGCGCGCTCGCGATTCGTGCCACTTCCCCCATCCTCTGGGGGAAGTTTCCCGGGCCGGCGAGACTGGTCACTCTGCTGCCCGCCCCCTACTCCGCTCCTTGGTGAAAACTCGAGGGACGGCAGAAGGGCCTGAGGGGCGGCCGGCCCACCCCCGCAAGACCACCTGTCCAGAGGGGCCTGGGGCAGCTGGGTGGGGCCGTTGGGGAAGCCGCAGGGCTCACTGTCTTGGGGCGCCCCCTTGTTCTGGGCATGGCGCTGGGCTTTGGGTAGCAGATGCTTTCAGGCTGGTAGAGGGACAGGTACCTAACTCCCAGACTCTGCGATGAGGGCCGCTCAGAGCTTTTTGCAGTGGAGTGGCAGCTGAGCTGCTGCGCCTGCCTCCTGGCATTGCCACTTACCTGTAGTGTGACTTTGAGTGAGGGAGTACCGCTCTTGCTAAGCTCACTCTTTATCCTGAGAAATGCAGACATAATAACAGTTCCGTTTCTTAGGTTTAGGGGGCATTTGAAAAGTGCTAGGACCTGTGACTATCACAGCAAGGGCACCCAATGGTGGTTTGTGATACTGTTTTAGTGCCAGGGAAAAGGGAAGGCTTGTGATGGCTGATTTGCAGGATCGTAGATGTTAAGCCACCTCGTGTGGGAAACCAGTTGCTAGAGATGTTAGGAGACTGGGTTCTAACAGTCATCAGGGAGAGGTCCCATGATGACTCTTCAAGGAATAGAGCAGGAGTGAGGATTTGAAACCCTTGGCAGTGAAAAGGAACCCTGAACATGGGCTCTCTCCTGTCCTGCGTTTTCTGCCTGGGCTGACATTGGGACCCTTTCCCGCCCCCACCGGGACCTTCAGCTGTCCCTGTTACCTTCCTCCCCTTATTTAAAGATTGGTTTACTTGTTTTATTCTTTGGCTGTGGTGGGTCTTCGTTGCTGCACACCAGCTTTCTCTAGTTGTGGAAAGCAGGGGCTACTCTTCATTGCAGTGTGCAGGCTTTTCATGTCTTACAGTAGGCAACCGTTTCTCTCTTGGCTGAGGACAAGCGAAGCTCGAGGGCTCGGTAGTTGGGGCTCTTGGGCTCCAGAGTGCTGGCTCGGTGGTTGCGGTGCGCCGCTGAGTTGCTCCACAGCGTGTGGGATCTTCCCAGACTAGGGATCAGACCCGTGTCCCATGTCCCTTGCATTGCAAGGTGGATTCTTAACCACTGAGCCACCAGGGAAGCCCTCATCTCCTTATCTACAAGATCTGAAACCAATGACCAAATGCAAGCACTAGTAAGTTCTTGGTGGGAGGTGCTCTTGGGGCCTCCTTGTAACCTGGAGCTTACAGGGAGACTGTGTCTTCCTGCAGGCAGCCTACTCAGACCCTACCTCCCCCTTGCCCACCCTGCCTTCCCTCCCTTGTATTCCCTGGACCCTGCAGTCACCACTGTGTGCTGTGAACCCCCCAGGGCAGGGACCCACCATCTGTGCACTCAGCAGACACTCAGTCCATTGCTAGGACAGGCTGGCGCATTCATTCTGAGGTGGGGAGCCAGAGGGGGCTCAGGACAGGGGCCAAAGAAGGAAGGAAAAGAATGGCAGGAGGAGGCAGGAAGGTGAGATCAGGGAGAAAAGAGCAGGCCTGCAGAGTTAAGGACCTGAGCAGTGGAACCCCCGTCACCCCATTTCACAGAGGAGGAAATGAAGGCCCAGAGACGGGAAGTGGCACAGCTGATGGCGGCCTATGAGAGGTGCTCTACCTGCAGCCTTTCCCCCAGCCCTGGTGAGAATCCTGCAAGGCTGACTGCATTTCAGGTGGGAGCTCCCAGTCTGCCTCTCTGGTGTATCAGCCCCGTGCTTCGAAGAGCTCTCCTGTGCCCCTGAACCTGAGTTTTCTACGGGGTCCTTTCTGTTTAGAGCCCAGCGTCCTCGTCAGCAAAGCGGATGCTACCATCTGCTGTTTTCCTAACTTTTTTTTTTTGCAGCAGAACCTCCTCTCCAAGCCAGCACTTCTGCTGGACCCTCCTGTCAAGAAATGGCTGAGTATAGGATAGCCCTGGCCAAAAATGATGGGGGAGAGGGACCAAAAACTCAGATAACCCCTCTTCCATCCCTGGCCAAGAGCAGGCTGGATTCAAAGACTCAGAATCTCCCCTGAGTTGTCCAGTGGGGTTGAAACTCGACTCCAAAGCCTTCCTCCTCAGCTCAAACCTGTTTCTTTCTTTCTTTTTTTTTTTATTTGTTTCTTTTTAGTTGAAGAATAATTACTTTACAATATTGGTTTGATTTCTGCCATACATCAACATGAAATAGCCATAGGTATACATCTGTCCCCTCCTCTTGAACCTCCTTCCCACCTCCCACCCCATCCCACCCCTCTAGGTTGTTACAGAGCCCAGTTTGAGTTCCCCAAGTCATATAGCAAATTTCCATTGGCTGTCTATTTTACATATGGTACAAACCTGTTTCTTGCCTTCTCTTATCTCCATGGCCATCCCCTAAGCTGTCACAATCAGCTCTGTTCCAGATAACTGTGCCTGGGCCTCCCCCAGGTTTCCTGGCCCTCCACCCGCCGGCAGACCCCCAATAAGCCCCACTCCACAAAGGAGCTGGAGCGTACTTTAAAACACAAACCCAGCCCACACGGCATGCCCCAACCCTGGGTACCAGGCCCAGCTCTTTGGCCTGGCCTCACCCCAGGGCCTTTGTACTTGCTGTGCCCTTAGTAAACGGCTCATCCTCTAGATCCTCTAGATCTTCCACATAGCTGATCCCTCCCACACCTCACTACTACCCACGTTTCCACTTCACTTTCTGAATCGCACAGTACCAGATCCTCCCACCAGCTCATGGAGTAACTCACCTCTCTCTCAGCTAGGATGTGAGCTTCTTCTGGGCCAGCACCTGCCTTCCCGACCACTACACCCCAAGACCCAGCCCAGCATATGTCTGAACAAGCAGATCATTCCCACTGGGAGAGCTGTAGCCCCAGACCCCAGCCAGGGTACAAGGATGGCTGGAGATGTGCCAGGATCAGACACCTGCTTCCAACCTGGGCAGAAGACAGGTGTCAATTTTAAAAAGTCTTCCTGCTTAAGGGTGCTTGGAAATGGAGCCCCACCTCACAACTGCGCAGATGGGCAAGAGGGGCCCAGAAAGACAGTCGTCTGTCTAGCATCTTCTTGCCAGAGGAATCTCTTTTCCGAAATGACCCTAAGGCTGGGTAGAGAGTGGATGCTCATTGTGCACGTGGGGCTCTAGGCACACAGTGGTGATTCTGGGGTCCGGAGAATACAGGGAGGAAAGGCAGGGTGGGCGAGAGGGCGGTGGGCTCTGAGTGGGCTGCCTGCAGCCTGTCCTGTAAATGATGGACACCAGCCTACAGGGAAGTCCCCAGAGCACCTCCAACCCAGAACTAACTAGCACTTGCATCTGGTCATTGGTCTAGGAGATGACAGCGACAGGGACAGGTGAAGGGCCCTGCATCCGCTTGGCATCCTTTCCCCTTCCAGCCCCAGAGGCTCTGCTGTCCTAAACTGGGGGGAGCTGTCTAAGCATTAGCTTCTGGGACACTTGGAGTGCTGCCAAGTGGGTTTAGAATAGTTCCATAAATGACGGTCACGGTCAGTGTCCCTGGGCATCTTGTGTGTTTTCCCGCCAGAATTGGTTTTGATACAGGCACATCACTTCAGGTAGTTCGTTCATTTTCCCAGGGGACCAGGGGATGACTGTGTGTCTGTCCCGTCCCTAGCGAAGCGTCCAGGTGTGGCCCTGGGCACCCTTGTTGGAGGGAAGCTCGTGGGTAAGAGGTTCTTGAGAAAGGCTGAGCAAAGCCAGCAACACAGGGGAGCCTTCTGGGAAGGCAGTATCTGGGGGCAAAGGCTGGGATGGAGTTTATGGGTGGGGGTCGTTCCTTTGGCTGCTGAGTGGGAGGAAGGCTGTAACATGAAGGCTGGTGAGGAGAGTGGTTCTTGAGAGCTGAAGGCCTGGCCCTGTGGGTGATGGGGAGGGAGGAAATGTGTGGGTGAGAGAGCCCCTGAGGGGCGCAGGTGGGACCTGGTGATGGATTAGATGAGGGTGGAAGGGTGACATGAGGCCTGGAGTAGAGGGCTTCTCCAGCCCCCAGCAGCACGTGCCTCCAGGGGCTCTGGGGGAGGGGGAGCTGAGCGGGGGGCATCTGCCCCTTAATTCTTGGCCAGTTACAGTAATTCTTGATAATGAAGGTGGCATCACTGAGTTTCAGTCTGGGGGGCTCCTGTACCCTGTTCTGGCCCTACTCCCTGCGCAGCTGCAGGGAGGCCCATGGGCACTTCCCCCCCACCCCACCCCGCCAAGCACTCCCGGTCCAGGCACCCCGCATGCTCCAGCTCACCAGTCCTTCTGGAGGGAGGCCCTCCAGTGCACCCCCTGCTCCCTCCCATCTCCTGCCCTCTTGCAGGGGGGATCCCCTCAGATGGACGGGCTCTTCATTCTGTAGGTCGTTTGCTGACTGGGATTTGGATCCAGAGCCCAGGCCCTTTCCCACAACCCCACTCAGGGCCCGGACAGGGACCCCCAAGCCAGAAGTACCCCAGAGGGGAGGGCTCTTGAGGTCCCCAAACCACCTGCCCAGGCTTCAGGCAAACAAAACTGCTCCCAATTCTCTGAGACTTGATCCAGAGAAAAATGAAAAGTACTAGCAGCATGTAAGGTTTTAGGTTTCAGCAAAACTGAAAACCTTCTCTGGCTTCTCTATGCTCTTGGGATAAAGCTCCAAATCCTTAACATCAGAATAGTAGGTGCTTATCTTCTGCAGCGCTTCCCTGACATCCCCAGGGGGTTCAGGGTCCCTTCCTCCAGATGGCTGAGGGCCCAGTGCTAGGTAAGCTCAAGAGTGAGATGAAGTCTCCACCTGCCCAAAGTGACATTCAGTGGGGGCTGCAGGCAGTAAGCTGAAAGCCTGGTGTCAAACGGAGATAAATAAAATGATGGGGGGCGAGAGGAGACTGGAGCAGGGCTGGGGTTAGAAGTGATAAAGACGTCTCTTACAGATGACACTGGAGTCATCAGGGTCTGTAGCTGAAGTGCCCCAGGCAGGGAAAGGGCCTGTGCAAAGGCCCTGGGGTGGAGCGGTAGTGAGTGGTCAGTGCGTGTATGTGGGAGGGGGGCGTAGGGGAGGGTCTGCGAGCGGAGCGCCAGTGGGGACAGCCTTTGTTGAAATCCAGGTAAGTGAGGGTAGCAGCCTGGACCCAGAGAATGCTGAGGAAGGCAGGGAGAAGGCTCAGGATGAGGGGAGAGGGCTTTTTCCTTAAGTTCTTCCCCCTAAATTCGGTAAAGTGTAGTGATCTCTGGGGGATAACTGGGTGGGTCTTCACACCTGCGCAGCACACGCGTGTTCAGACCACCCAGGCTGGGGAACAGGAGGGGAAGGGGAGGAAGAAGCTGGGGTGGGGCTGGGCCTTTAAGATCCCAAGTGGGCAGTGGACACTGAGTTCTGAGCGAGCCTGTGGGCAGCTGCAGCAGTCAGTCATCCAAGCAGGAGGGGAGGCCACCCAGGGAGAGAGAAGGAGAGCAGGCGGGGGTGGGTTCCCAGACCTGTGTCCTAGGTATGCCACCCCTGACGGTGGAGGGTGAGTGGTAATGGAGAAGGACACGGTGGGCTGGCGGCATAGACCCCGTGGTGGGAGCCAACATGTTCTTCAGAGGACTCCAGAGCCCTGAGGAGAGCCTCTGCCCTTGATGGGGGGTGGGTAGCAGACTGCAGCCCCCCTGCCGCACTTCCCTTCTGGGGCAGCCCACCCAGGCCCCCCTCCCCGGCTCTGTCTTGTTCCCTGTCCCTGGGTGTCTCATCCCCCTGCCTTTCCTGCTCCCTGCACTGCCCCCCAAGGTGACCGGGTCCGGCTGGACCTGTCACAGCCTCTGTCTTTGCCTGCAAGGTGAGGCGGTGAGCTGGCTGGAGCCGGTCAGGTCTGCTCTGGCCCCATCAGCTCTGTGTGTTGATTCTTGTACGGATGGGCTTGGACCAGGCGGATGCAGACCACTGATGAAGGCTCAGGAGGCCTCTGGAAAGGGAGGGGGCCCTGGGGGTGAGTTGGACAGATGAGGCTGGAGGCTGAAGTGTGAGGAAGATCACTGGGCCGGAGAAGGGAGGATGCTGGAGACTGCTGGGTGCGATGCTGGGACCTGGGGCCGCCTGGGCCTTGAGGAGCTGCTGAGAGGAGTGGGGCGACAAGGCGGGGACCTTGGCTAGTCTTGGGGGAGACCCACACTCAGAACTACGTGAACCCCACAAATCCTACCTCTCAGTGTCCCGCTTCTGTCCTTCCAGTGGCTGTCACAGTTCAGGGTAAAATGCGAGCTGTGGACATGCCTTGCCCTGGGGCAGCTGCCCACCCTGACTCCCTAACGGCCCCCCTTGTCCTCCTGGAGCATGCACTGCCTTCCAGCCCACCAGATCACTTACCTTCTCCTTTGTGTTGTGGCTTCTCCATCTCTCCCCACAAGCTGGTAGCCTCTGGGAGGACAGGAGTCTGTGGTGGTCACCACTCAGGGAAGCTCTGTGTGAATGTGTGTTGAATGAATGAAGGGATGGATGGATGAATGAAGAAAGGAAGAAGGTCCAGTACAAGGGCAGAAGCCGTGGGGCGGGGGCCAGGACGGAAGGACCTCGATGCGGTCGGGGGCCTGGGTGGTCTGCTGAACGGACTGGGAGGGGAGGATTGAGCCGCCTGGCTGGGGAGAGTGAGAGAAAACAGGAGCGTGAGTCAAAGCAAGGTTATTTTAAGATGGGGTTGTCAGCCATGGGAGGGCGACCAGCTGAGAAGGCAGGCATCTGAAAGGGCCTCCAGCTTTCACCAGAGCGACCTCAGGCCGGCCCCCGGGGAGCCTCCAGTCTTGGACCTGACTCCCCTCAGCCCATGTGGGGCCTGGTTGGGGTGCCCCGAGGGGCTGGGACGGTAGAGGGTGACTGGGTGACCCCAGCGGGTAGGGAGTTGTCCCTCTGCTGGCCGGTGTGGAAGACAGACTGAGGGGTGGTGGAGGCCAAGAAAGGCCTGGAAGGCAATATGGATGGTCTGGCTTCCTTGCGTGGCCCATGACTGGTATTGCTGGTTGGAGCGTGGCCCATGCTCTTGACCTGGGCAATAGCCGACCTGGTGTGTCCATGGGTGCTGGGCACCATGGGCATTTGGACAAGGCGTGTTGTAACAGGTGAGTGGCACTGTTGGTTCCTCCTCCCGCCCCCAGAGGCTCCGGGGGCTGGCACGGGTGTGTCATAGCCACCACTGGTAGGCACACGCTGACCCTAGAGAAGGACGGGCGTCCAGGGAGACCTGGAGGAGGAAGACCTCAGGTCAGAGAGCCCCTTCGTTTTCTCAGCAGGTGAGGCTGGGCACGCACTAGGCGCTGGGCCCTGGCCACGTGGCCCAGGGTGCCTGCTGGGAGGCCCTACCGAGAGCACAATCAGGGAAGGACCCAGGAGCTCTGTCTCCAAGCAGAGGATCTCTCTGGGGTCACGGCTGCTCGGAGGTCTCGGGATTAGTGGGATGTGCCCAGGACTTGGTCTATCAGAGGGTGTTGAACGGAACAGAATTTGACCCGGAAGTGGGTCTGGGGAATCCTAGGAGGCCTGCAGGCTGGGTGTTGATGTGGGCGTTGGTCAGGCTGAGTAACTGGCATGGAGGCCATCTATGTCTTCTGAGGAGTGGAGGATCTGGGACAGTGGGGACCAGTGAAGGGGAGGCAGTGAGACTGGCGGTAGTGGGTACGATGCGGGGCCTTCTCCACCTTCCCACCAGGAAGGCAGGCACTCCCTGAGAGCCCCTCTCAGGGACGCTCGGGGCGGGGCATTGAGTCTGGCCCCGGCTTCTGAACTGGCCCCTACCTCGACTGCCTGCAGGTTGGCCTTGTACGTGTATGAGTACCTGCTACACGTCGGTGCCCAGAAGTCAGCCCAGACCTTTCTGTCTGAGGTAAGCTGACCCAGCCAGGCAGGGACCCCCCACAGCCAGACCTTTCCTCAGCACCGGCACCCCGGGGTCCTCCCTACCCCATTTTTATCAGGTCTCCCATGGTAGGGTCAGGTCACGCCCTGGAAGCTGAGGGCTGGGCTGGGGCTGGGCCTGCAGATGGGCATCCCGGCATCTGTCCATCCATCTGAGGATCTGCCTCCCGCTGCTCCACTGGGCCCCTCATCAAGCTGCCTCCCTCCTGGCTCCCCGGCTCTGACCCCCTGGTTTCCTGCCCCAGTGTTCCCTGGGCCCCCAGACTGGGCTGGCGCTGCCTCTTGGGAGGGGACGGGGTCAAACAGCGCTGGGCAGCCAGCACCTCACCTTCTCTCCTCTCCCCTGCAGATCCGATGGGAGAAGAACATTACACTGGGGGAGCCCCCGGGCTTCCTGCATTCCTGGTGGTGGTGCGTGTGAGGCAGTGCGGGCGTTCCTTGGAGGGGGGTTGGGTGGGGGCGCGTGGGGAAACCATCTCCCCCCCTGCCGCCCACAGCGTGTTCTGGGACTTGTACTGTGCAGCGCCCGACCGCAGAGAGGGGTGTGAGCACTCGAGCGAAGCCAAGGCTTTCCAGGACTACGTGAGTCCCCGCCCCAGGGGCTGGGACCAGGGCTCGTGGGCCTGGGCGGGGCCTATGCTCTGGGGGGGCTCCCGTGGGTAAGTGGGCCCGGCTGTGGGGTTTGACCTGAGATTGTGGCTTTTGTGGGGGGGTCCTATGCTCCTCCACTGCACCCAGCTCCTGCGAGTCCCCATAAGCCCGAGACCCTCCAGATGCCAGCCCCTCCTTTGCTTCCCCTCATGTGGACCCCATGTAGAACCGGATAGACAGAACCCCAGTTCCTGCCTCTCTGGCTGCCTGCCTCTTGGTGTGCAGGGTGGGGCTGGCCGTCCCCCACAGCTTGCCCCCTCCCCCCTTGCCTTCTGAGGTGGGGGCCCAGGCAGGGGTGCACCCTGGAGCTGGAGAGGCCTAGCTTGGCAGACCTCCCAGCCTTGCTCGGCGACTGAGGCTGCTCACTTCACCTCTTCGGCCTCGGGTTTCGGTGCAAGTTGAGTGGGAGTCAGTGTTGTCCAGAGCAGAGGCTGGGTAACAGGAGGGGCCGATGGCCCCTTGTCACGTGGGAGGCGTTGGCCGCAGCTGCCTTTACCCTCTTCCTGCTGGTCTGTGGGGCTTGCTCACCCAGCCCCGCAGAGACTCCCCCTGCCCTCCCCCCCCTCCTTGCACTCCTGCAGCCACGTTCACATCCTGAGCCCTCCGCTCTGCTGTGCCCCTGGGGCGGGGTGCCTCCCAGGGCCTGCCCTCCACCCTCCCTCTCTGCAGTTAGCTGGAGTCCCACACCAGGCACCGCCTCCCAACAGAGGGCCTCCCCAGTACAGAAGGGCCAGGGTGCAGCACGAAAATTCAGGGGTTCACCGTGTTCCCGAGGACGCCCCGGGCGCGCGCCGTGTGCGCATTTACGGGAGGGGCGGTCGCTGCTCTTCACCCCCATCAGGTTCCACTGATCATGTTGTGGTCCCGCCAGAACGGGGGCAACAGACGTGTCTGGAGCTGTGTGCTTGTGTGACTCGGCGTGGGTCCGACCCTCGCCCCAGTGCAGCCAATTCCTCCCTATGCCTCTCAGGGGTCCCTTGGGGTCTGTTCCTCCTCCCGCTGAGCAGCCCTCCCTTCCCTCTCCGCCCCTGGCTTTGTCCCCGCCCCCACGTCTCCGGGGGAGGGAAGAGTGCGTGGTCTCCCAGGAGTGAGCGCGCTTCTTGGAGCAAGCTGGTTACCATGGCAGCAGGGCGCGTCAAGGGAGGTGGGTGGCGCCCCGACGGTGGCCCTGCTCCGGGGTGACAGGGTCCCTGTGTCAGCAGACTGAAGCCTGCTGCATGTTCTGCGCCCCCTCCGCACTTATGGAGGTGGAGTGAGGGCCGTCCTGCCGCCTCCCCCTCGCAGTCGGGGCTCCTTCCTCCCTCCCACCCCCAGCTTCTGAGGGGGCTCAGCGCCTCTGGGCTGGGGGCCGACCTCGGCGTCTCCAGGAAACGGGAGCGCGCCCAGCCTGTCGTCATGGCAACGCCAGCCGGCTGGTGCCTCCGGGTGGATGATTGACGTGGGGGGTCCAGCTCAGGTTACCCACCGGCAAGGGTGGGCCCGACCCGTTCCCCCCCCTTAACCCTTCAAGGCCTAGACTTGGGGAGCCCCATCTTTTCCCCACCCCCACACCTCAAGGTCTGGAAAGCCAGCCACCCGCACTGCCAGCCACCTTCCCCGACCAGGAAATGCTCTGGCGCCGCCTGCCACAGCTCAAAAGGGGGGGCTGCCCTCCCTGTGGGCTGGGGAGGGTGGACAGACCCAGGGCCCAGAGCAGTTCCCCTCCAGCCAGGGAGAGACAAGTGTCAAGGGGCCTCCAGAGAAGTGCTGGCCTCGGTGCCTGCAGCGTCTTCCCCGCTTCCCTGTCCTTTGATGTAGCTCCTCTGCCCTGAAGACTAGGCCTCTCTCTACCCCCTCCCCTTGCTCTGCGGGCCCCAAAGGCAGACGAGCCTGGGACTTGGAACCAGCCAGAGGAAGTGGCCTGTCAGCCTGTCCCCCTGCCAACTCTGGGCCTGCCACCAGCATCTCCACCCTTGGCAGACGCAAGAACTCCCCTCTCAGGCAGCGTCTAGTCCCCTCCTCCATCTGCGGAGACTGGGGGCCCGGAGAGGCACTGTGGAATGCTGCTCTTCCTTCCCCTTCCTTCCTGGAGGAGGAGGGGAGTGGTCTGTACAGTTGCTCCAAGAAGGAACCCTCTGGGAGGGAGGTTCATCTCAAAGCTGCCTATTGATTTTTTTGTTGTTCATTTGAGGGGTCTTGGGGGTGCAGCTAAGCTGCCTTGCCAGCCAGAAGGATTTAGGGTTGGTTGGGATGGGCCGGGAATGGGGTACTGTGCCCCCACCTGTCTGAAGTTGGATTTAGACCAAAAGAACAAGCCTGTGCTAGAAGGATGAAGCACACACTGGAGTTCTGGGCAGATGGCATTTTCAGACCCTTAGAATCCTGACGGTGGAGACTCACTGGGGGCTGGGGTCCCTGGTCTCCTCCCTAGTCTGGGGTCTCAACAAGTCTGGGCCCTGATTACCTGCGGGTCATGAGTGCAGCACAGAGGCAGAGCCTTTGCTTAGGGCCGCTCAGCATATGGGGTTGCTAAGCCTGGGTGGGAACAAGGACTCTTTCCTCAGTGTTCGCCCCTCTCCCCAATACTTCTGTGCTTGAGTAGATAGCTTGGGTTCCTTGTTCTGTGGGGCTGGCTGTTTGGGGAGAAGAGAAGAAACCGGTTCAGAAAGTGACCTGACTTGGGTCTTGCCATCTCTCCCACTCCTGCAGAGTGCTGCAGCGGCCCCCAGCCCAGTGATGGGCAGCATGGCCCCCAATGATGCAATGGCATCAGGCCCCATGGCACCCGGCTTCTTCCAGGTACAGCCAGGGCTGGGACCCCCCTGTCTCCCTGGGTGGGCAATGACCGGGTGGGTGTATACTAAGTGGTCCTTGGTAGGGCCAGAGAGAGGGGCGGAACTGCCTGGGCCCCAGGGAGTCTGCACTAGGCGCCCAAAGAGGGCGGGGTCTCTGCACTAGGACTGCTTGTGTGTCAGGTTGCCTGAGCCTGCAAAGCTTGGCTGTCTGAGCCAGGGGTCCTGCCCATAACCCTACCTTTAGGGTCCACACCCGGCCCCACCCCCCACCACATCCCGCAGAGGGGGCTAGCTGGCCCAGTCTCCTGGTCTCCTGCCTCCACGGTGTCCCGGCCCCTGCTCTGCCAGGCTCAGCAGAGCCCGGGAAACCGTGAACTTCCGGTGACTTCGCTCCTCCCAACCCGCTTGGTTCTGTCCTCCTAGCCGCCCCCCTCCCGGCTCCCAGCCTTCCCCCCGCAACCCCAGTGCCCCCATGATGGGGCCTCATGTTCAGGTAAGGACTTGTAACGTTCAGACCCTTCGAGCACTCACACCCCTCCCGGGGCCCCTGGGCACGTGCCACTGAGCTCCACACGCCCAGGCACCGCTGGCTGAGGTATGCCGGCTGGCCCTGGAGTAAGGCCGGGGGCCTGGCGGCAGCAGGAACGGGATAGCTTTGAGGCTGAGCAGGTGGGGGGAGGTGCTGACCCCCGGCCCACCTCTTCCAGCCCTTCCTGTCACCGCGGTTCCCAGGGGGCCCCCGGCCCACCCTGCGGATGCCGAGTCAGGTGAGAGACGGCTGTGGGGGGAGGGCAGGAGCTGGGCGGGGTGGGGGCACCTCCCTCAGTGCTGCCCCTCCCCATCCGCAGCCTCCCGTGGGCCTCCCCGGCTCCCAGCCCCTCCTCCCTGGCACCTTGGAGCCCTCCCCGCGAGCTCAAGGTGAGTAGGGAAGCGCCAGCTGCTGTCCTCCCCGCCAGCCAATCAGGACCCCAGAACCAGGAACCGCCCCCCCATCACAGCGGGGGTCCTCGCTGGGAAATGATCCAGATCTGAGCCCACTCTTCTGCCCCCAGGGCATTCGAGCATGGGCCCCATGCAGAGGGTGACGCCTCCCCGGGGCATGACCAGCGTTGGGCCCCAGGTAAGGGCTGGCCCAGGTGACGGGAGCTTCAGAGGCTGCCCTCTAAGCCTGCACTCACGGCCCCTTTGCCTTCGCAGAGCTACGGAGGTGGCATGCGGCCCCCACCCAACTCGCTTGCTGGCCCTGGCTTGCCCACCGTGAACATGTAAGGCCCTCAGGGACCCCGAGGAGCGAGCCCAGGCGGGCAGCGCCCCGCTTCATGGGCTGGGTGTACTGAGGCAAGACCCACACAGCAGTTCCTGGTACTGTTGACTTCACTGCTGGGTGGGGAAGCTCAGGCTCAAAGACCAGTGAGAGGTGGCTGGCTTGGGATTTGAAGCCTGCCCTGGAATCTGTGCTTGGTTACTTCCTGGCCAACACCTGCTGCCCTGAGGGCACGTGGGGCAGAGTGGGTGTGTCAGGGAGTGTGTGGTGGGGGACAGAGTACCACGGGCTTAGACCCCAAGTCCACCACTGTCTCTTCTAGGGGACCCGGAGTGCGTGGCCCATGGGCCAGCCCCAGTGGCAACTCGGTGAGTATCCGGGAGGGGTGTGGGGTGATTAAAAGCGGGTGGGGTGGTGGAGTGGGCGGACTGCTCACAGCTGCCTCTCTCCCCAGATCCCCTACTCCTCCTCCTCCCCCGGCAGCTACTCGGTGAGTGGGGCCTAAGCTGGGACACCTGGGACCTGAGGGCAAGGGTCGTGGGGTGACACATGGGGGGCCTTTCTCACCGTCTGTGCCTCCCTCTGTGTGCAGGGACCCCCAGGAGGAGGTGGGCCCCCTGGAACCCCCATCATGCCTAGCCCTGGAGGTACGACAGCCTGAAAGGGGCATAGGGAGGGGCGTGCTTGGTGGGGGACGCCTCTGTGACACCCCGCCCCCTCATGTGCTGTCTCAGACTCCACCAACTCTAGCGAGAACATGTACACCATCATGAACCCCATAGGGCCGGGCACCGGCAGGGCTAATGTAAGTAGGGCTTGGGGGGTCAGGTTGGGGCGGGGAGCCGGTGGCCCGAGGCCCAGGTTGTTTCTCTGCCTGCAGTTCCCGCTTGGCCCTGGTCCGGAGGGCCCCATGGCCGCCATGAGCGCGATGGAGCCTCACCACGTAAACGGATCCCTGGGTGAGTGGGCGTCCGGGGGCACCGACACCCACACCCCCGCCCCCGCTCCGCTGCTCCGCGAGCCTCATGCGCCCCCTGGCGGCCTCTTTCAGCCCATCCGCCTCTGTGTGCTGGGCGGGTATTGAAGGCGTCTTTGCTTCTCTGGGCTGCTGGCTGACCGGCTGAGCTGGGGGAGGGTCCAGCAACTAAACCGTGGCGAGGCCGGACCTCCAGCCGTGACGCCCGCCCGGAACTGGGCCCTCCAAATGGGCTGGGCCGAGGGAGAGGCCGCGGCCGTCGCGGGGGGCGGAGTTTGAGGAGGGGTCGGTGCAGCGGCCTTGGCGGCGCCGGCGAGTCTGAGCCGCGTGTCCGCCGTCTGTCGGTCCACAGGCTCGGGCGATCTGGACGGGTTGCCGAAGGTGAGGGGGCGGTGCTCCTGTGGGGGGCGGGGCTGCGGGGGCGGCCAGGTGGGAGAAGAAAAGTCCCTGCTGGGCCGCGCGGCCGGGTGTTCGCGCTGACCGCGGCCGCCCCCAGAGCTCCCCCGGCGCCGTGGCCGGCCTGAGCAACACCCCGGGCACCCCGCGGGACGACGGTGAGATGGCGGCCGCCGGGACCTTCCTGCACCCGTTCCCGAGCGAAAGCGTAAGCGACTGCGTCGACTCCCCCCCCCGCGGCGGCGTCGGGCCGGAGGGGCCTGGCGGGCAGACCCCGGCGGGGCGGCCGGGGGGCCAGAGCAAGACCGTGACCGCGGCGGGCCAGGTGGGGGGGCGGCCGCGGCATCCTTCCCTTCCTCCTTTCCCCTTCCCCTGGCCCGCCCCATCTCACCACCCCGTCCACATCCCACCCCCAGTCCTGGGACCCGTGGCCCCCCACGCATCGCCACCTGATCGTTTCCTCTCCCCCTGTCCACACTGCCCTGTTCCCCCATTCCCCCCGGGGGGCGGGTCCCAGCCTAGGCCGGAACTGAGCCGGCCCCCCGCGCGCCACCCCCTCGTCTTTCCGCAGTACTCCCCCGGGATGACCATGAGCGTGTGATGGGGCCACAGACCCTTGCCCACTGCCGGCCTCGGCTTCTGCCCAGCACCCCTGCCCGGGGCCAAGGTCCAGGGGCTCGGGTGGTCCGCAGGGTGAGGGTCTGAGGTCACACCGCGGGCAGCTGGACTCCCAGTCAAGGCTTGGATGGTTGGGAGGCCCCACACGAAGGACTCATTCATTTTATATATATATATATATATATAAAAACAAACACACAAGGACCTCAGAGACGTTCTTTCCTTCCTGTTTGGGCCCTTCCCGTCATTTCTATTTTGTCTGGGGGGCGCTCCTTGGGGGACCTTCCTTCCCCCCCGGACAGCAGGGGTGGGCCCCATCAATAAATGTAATTTGATTTTGGTTTTTGGTATTTGGTCTCAAATTTCTTCTTTGGCTTGCAGCAGCCACACTATCTACTTATTAGCCCAGCCATCAAGGGTTGTGGTTAGGCAGAGCTGCCTGCTTCTCCCCCCTCCTCCCATGGTGCGGGGGTCGGGGGGCTGGGGACGGTTCTGGAAAGCTCCCGCTCCCGAGGGTTGGGGCAAGTCTACTGATGAAAAATGGAGAAGGGGCTGGAGTTGGGCGGGTTTAGGGTTGCAGGCGCCAAGAATACAGATGTGGCTCATAGTAGCACTGGCTTTATTGTCTTCAGGGGGCCTAGAAGGGTCGGGTCCTGGGGAGCAATGGGGGCAGGAGTTATGGGGGAGCTGTACGGCTATGGCCTTAGGTGGTGGGCATCTGGGGTGCCTCAGCCTGTGAATGCCCATTAGCATCACCAGTACAGCCATTGGGTGCGGTGGGTGCAGATCCTTTCTTGCAAAGCACTGGCGAGGTGGTGGCCAAGGGCCCAATTCTCTTGGGGCCAGGGCGTTCCATCTTGTGCTCCAGAAGCATGTGGTTCTGCGGCGGGAGCCCCACGCAGGCCCTGGGGGATGATCAGGGCTCATTGGGGCCAGACCCGGAGACTGCCATGCAGTCCCTAGGCCCTGTGCACAGCCCTGCCAGCGGACATCCAGGCCGTGGATGGGGACCCCCAAGGCTGGGGCACACCTGAGGATATTCTCGATGCAGCTGCGCTGGCGGAAGAGCGCATTGACTACGGGGCTGCCGGGCGGTGCAAGTGGCGCCTTGAAGAGGAAGCCGAGCAACGACAGCACCGGATGGAAGCTCTGTGGGTCCGGGTCGAGGTCGGTGCAGAAGCTGACTCGCTGACACAGTTCAGTCAGCAGGGCCAGGTCCAGCATGATGGGCGCGGCAAGGAGCGAGTCCTAGGGGGCCAGCGGGTCAGGAGGTGGGCCGGGCTGGCGGCCGCCCCGCTGATCCTGCCCCCTCGCGCCCCGCACCTCGCACGTGTTGTGCAGCACCAACGTGTTGGTGCCACCCAGCATCAGCTCCGAGGTGTACTCATCCAGGGCACGCTTGCTGTCGCCCACATACGGCACGTATTTGATGACCACCTGGGGGGAGGCGCGAGGTCACACGGGTCCCTGCCCTCGAGTGGGCACCGCCTCGCCCGGCCCCCGCCCCCAATCCCGCGCCCCACGCACGCAGTGGTCTGGCTGCTCGCCCGGCGAGTAGAGCACTGGATTGCTGTGCACCATGTCGTCCACCACGCTGCTCTTGGACACCTCCTTGGAGCGGAACTGTGGTGGCGCTGACAAGTTCTGCCCGTCGTTGTTGCCCAGGTGGTTGTAGCTCACGATGGACATGGTCTGGGGGGAACAAGGGGACCCGCGGTGGCTGCCGGCCTTGCAGCACACAAGTCCAGCCCTCGCGGGTTGAGGCCTCCACTTCCTGAGCTGAGCAGTCCCCCAGGCCCACACACCTTGAGGCCAGAGCCGATAAGGAAGTCCACGAGCACAGACTTGACCTTGGTCTGGCCCGACTTGAAGTCGTCTCCACCCACAAAAACGCGGCGCTGCCACGCGAGCTCGAGGGCACCGGGTACCAGCGTGTTCTGTGGGGACCCATTGAGGAAGGCACAGCCCTCCAAGATGCTGGCCACGGCAAAGAGAGTGGAGGGCGACACTTCCAGACCCAGCTGCGGGCAGAGGGGGCCATTCAGCATGGAGGAGTCCTTATGGGCTAGCCCTGATCCCACTCCGCCCCTGGGCACGCCCACCTGGATGGTGCGCAGCAGGTTCTCAGCAGTGTCATTGAGGCCCGGAATCACTTCGCAGAAGCGCTCCGTGTTCGCTGTCCACAGCACGATGACTTTGTCCAGGCCGGCACTGGACCGGAAGTCGCGGATGTCCCTACGGATCTGCTCCAGCTGGGGATGGGGAAGGTGAGGGGAGGTTGTACAGGCTCCTCCAACCTGTGGAGGCCTGGGCTACTCAGTTTCCCAAGTGCGCTGGACCCTCGGGATGGGAGCATGGGGACACAAGAAGGATAACAGGTGCGGGAGGTGGGGAGGACAAATGGCTGGAAAGAACAAGCGGCAGGGGATAAGGGGCACGAGGAGGGGCTGCACCTGCTGGGCGCGCGTGCCCGGGATGACGTTGTCGGCGCGCGCGCTCTGGTTAGCTGCTATGAACTCCGGGATGTAGACAGACGGCCGCGGGCGGAGGGCCTCCATGTGCGGCCAGAGCTGCTCCTGCAGTCCCCAATCCAGTACCTGTGCACGCCGCATCGCCTCCGCCAGGTTCAGCGAAGATATGTCCCAGCCTGGGGGGGTACCCTCAAGCTCGGCCGGGCCCCAAGCCTCGGCCCCGCCTCCCGCCCCATCCCCGGCCCAAAGCACCGCCCACCGTCGAACAAGAGGTCGTCGGGCGCCACCATGGGCAGCAGCGAACTGAAGGGCACGAACACTTCCTTGCCCTCGGCGTCCAGGCCCAGGCTAACAGTGCCCGCCTGCGTCAGCGAGCCGTAGTAGTTGGCCTCCTGGGGGTCGGTAGTGGGCGCGGAGTGAAAGGTGGGCGTGGCGCGGGGAGGGCCTCGAGTCAGCCAGGGCCCCGCCCGGCACCCGCAAGCTCCGCCCTATTTGGGGCACCTCCCCTCGGAACTCCAGGCTTCGGCGGAAGCCGCTCCGCTCGGGAGGTCCCACCCCGAAGCCCTCCCACATCTTAGGCTCCGCCCCCGCAGGACCCCTGAGGAATCCCCGCCCCCCGTGGAAGCCCCGCCCGGAGTCCGCCCGCGGCCAGAAACCCCGCCCCCTGCGGGCCCACTCCTCCGTTGGGGCCCCTCCCCCGTCGCAGGGATTCCAGCGAAGCCCTCTCTCCGACCGGGCCCCACCCGACCCCCCACCTTGCGGCCGGTGCGCGTGGGCCAGGACAAGCGCAGTCGGTTGGCCAGCACGGCAGCGGTCAGCGTGGAGCCGTTGTTGCCGCCCCAGCCGACGAGCATGACCCCGAGCCGGGGCACCTGCCGGGCGGTCCGGAAAGTGAAGCGCGTGGACGTGGGGTGCACCTGGGGGCGGGCAGCGGGGTGAGCCGGGGGCCGCAGGCCCCTCCCCGCTCACTACTACTGGGCCAGGGGTCGCAGACTTTGGGCAGTTTCCGCTCCCGCTCCTTGACTCCCCCAGCCCCGTGGCCCGCCGGACGGCCCCTCGCCTACCTTGAGGACGCCGCCCTCGCGGCTGACTCTCGTCGTCCGGTACTCGTACTGCGCCTCGATGGTCTCGGGGCTGTAGACCACGTCGGGGCTCTCGACCACGAACTCAGTTGCGGCCTCCATCGCAACAATCTGGGGGCGCGGGATTGGCAGGAGGTCAGCAGGGTCCTAAGAACGGGCCGGGCCAAGCCGACTTCGGCCCCCGGGGAGCCTGCACCCCTCCCGGGGCGGCACTCACCGATGCGGAGTCGGCTGGGGCAGCGGCAGACGGCTAGGGCTCCGGGCGCGCGAACTCCAGAGAAAAGAGCCGCGGCTCCACCCCCGCTCCGCCCCTCGCTCCGCCCGCGCTCGGGAGGAGGGGCGCTTGCGGCGGGGGCAGGGTGCGCACCGACCTTGGGTTCGGGTTCGAGGCCTTTCGGTCCCGAGCCTCCGCCTCTGGCTGGTTCTTGGCCGGCGGGCAAATAACCTGGGCCCCAGGCTCCCGGCCCTAACTCGGCCCGCGGGAGTCGCTTAGGACCCTCGGCCGCCTATTCCCCACTGTACAAAAGAGGACTCTAAAGCTGTAAGGGAGCGCCAAACCCCAGCCACGAGGCAGGAGTTTGAGTTAGGCTAGGAAACTCATTATTTGGTGGGCTGGAGGAGGGGGCGTCTCTGGAAAAACTAAGGCAAGGGAAACTGAGGCATAAGACTGAGCGAGGAACCGGTTTCAAAGCGTGACACTCCTCCCGCCCAGGCTCCCTCCTCTTCCTCCTTCTTGAGCAGCGGCCCAACTCTCCACTCCCACAGGGCTCGCCCCGGAGAGGGGGTAAGGGGGGTGCTGAGTTCTCGGTGCCCCCACCTGTAGCAGAAGGGCTATCAAGCCTATCAAGGGCAGGGCTGGGGTGGGGGTTGGGGGAGAGACTGTTCCGTGGGGAAGCGAGGGAAGGCGATGGGCAGGGCAGAGGCGGCCAGCTGGGAGGAGCTAGGCCTGCACAGCTCTGAGCCCCTCTAAGCGCCCAGTGATAAAGGAGCGTGGGAACCCGGCAGGCGGGCGGGGGCGGCTCCCCCAGGAACTTTCCAAAACAAGCGGCCTCCTCCGGCTGGAAAGTTTCCACCCCTGGAACTGACCCAAAAGGTGGATAGTTGGGAACGTTTGCAGGAAACATGGTCAGAGCCTGGCCTTGGGGAATGGGGGCTCTAAAACTAGTCCAGACTTTGCCCTCAAGGGGCTCCACTTGTGGGGGAGTCAGAAGTGAATTGGGGGGGCCTTCTCTGGTGGCCCAAGGGTTAAGAATCTGCCTGCCAATGCAGGGGACATGGGTTGGATCTCTGGTCCAGGAAGATTCTACATGCCACAAGGCAACTAAGCCCGTGCACCTACTGAGCTACTGAGCCTGCACTTCAGAGCCGGTGCTCGGCAAAAAAAGCAGCCACTGCCATGAGAAATCCTGGCTCACCACACTAGAGGAAGCCTGAGCACCACAAAGAAGTCCCAGCACAGCCAAGAATAAGTAAAGAGAAGTGAGGGGGGCACTCCCAACCAGAGGGACCTAAGAGAAGAGGTGGCTGCTAGCCGGTGTCTTGATATGAAGACATCTCTTACCAAAGAAAGATATGAAGAGCTGCCTAGACAAAAACCTGGGGGATTGGTCTCGGGGCAGATGAAAAATGGCTGGATGTGAGGGGGAGGGAGGCAGTTTGGGGACCAAGGCAGACCCTCAGAGCTGGGGACAGGGCATTTTGGTATAATAAATATTTGGGTTTTGCCTCGCTTTCTGGCTTGGAGATTGAGTTTGATTACTAATTGCCAGGGGGTTCCCTGACAGTCCTGTAGTTAAGACTCAGTACTTCCACTGCAGGGGGCTGGGGTTCGATCCCTGGTCAGGGAACTAAAATCCTGCATGCCCAGCAGTGTGGCCTAAAATTAGAAGAAGAAAAAAATCAATCATGGAACCTCTGTAAAAGGTCAATAATGGGGTGCAGGTGAAAACAGGAGAAGTCATGGCAGCCCTGTACCATTCCCCACACCCTGCTCTCCTCCATTCAGCTGTTGAAGTGTTTGCTTGAGCATTGTGAGCCATTCTAGCAAACCTCTGAGTGGGTGGGAGGGAACCCCCTGATTTATGTTGGGCTGTTCACAAGTATAGGCGGCCAAGGACTCGAGGCTGCTGTCTGAAGTGGGGACCTGAGCCCCATAACCTGGGAACGGAACTGTTCGACTCCTAGTTGGTATTGGAGAATCTGCAGGCCACATGTCACACCACAGGACTGTAAAAAGACCCAGCCCTGGGGAAGCATTCCCAGGGCAGCCTGTGGGAGGTGCTGGCAGGAGGGGTGTGGGCAGAGCAGGTCCAGACAGGCTCCCTGGAGGGGCTGTGTTGGAGTAGTTCCAGCTACTACTAGTAGTGCTAGTAGTAACTCCTCCTAGTAGGGGCGAGCTGGGGCTGTGACACGGGGAGTGTGCTGCCTGTGGGTGAGCACTGATCAGGGACCCCCACCCCCACCAGACTGCAGGCTTCCAAGGGTGAGGGCAGAACTGTCACGGTCACTGCTGAGTGCCAGCGCCCGGGCCGAGCCCGGTGCACAGGAGGGGTGGACGGACCCAGGTGCTGGCAGATGTTGCCCAGCAAGTAGCAGGGACCAGCGGGCAACCTGGAGCCCTGTGGCCTCGGCGTGTGGGTTGTGAAGGTGGGAAGTCCCCTGGAGACCTGGACTCGGGCTGTCTTTGGCTCAGGAAGGATGGTCAGGGAACCACCTGTGGCCACAGGGCTGTGGGGGAGGCCAGTGGAAGGCTGGGGGAGGCAGGCGGGCAAGGCCAGCCTGAGGCGAGAGGAGGCTGAAGCAGGCAGGGGTGTGGGGACAGAACAGCGTGGCCAGGCTGCCTAGGGAGCAGGGTACACTCTGCCCCGCAGGGCCTGCCTGACCTCCCCTCCCGCGCCCCTCAGATTCCTGGGCCGCCTCAGAACTCAGGCCAAGGCCACTGGCCAGCAGGGCCACCAGGGAGGCTAAGGCCCACAGTCCCTGACCCCTGGACCCCTTTAATCCTGGTCTTATTCTTTGTTTTTCCTTCCTAAAATAAACATTCCCCTCCACTGTGTCCTTGGAGGGTAGAAACTGCCCCCTGCTTTCTGCTCCTCACCTGGAACAGAGGGCTAGAATGGCTCTCTGGCTGGTGTCCTGAGCCTATGGGGCTCCACTGGGCCTCAGGCTCGGTACCCCCATCCCCACGGGGGACAATGGGAGCCCCACCCCAACACGTGTGTGGCCTGGGAGGAATAACCGAACAGTACCCTCACTCACTGTGTTTCCATGAGCCGGAGCTCATTAGCCCAGATAAAGCACTCCCTTGGCTCCACTCCTGGGGGCTTCAGCCCTGTGGGAGCCCGGGGGTTCCCCTGCCTGGCTCAGCCCACTCTGGCCACTCCACAGGGGCTCCCCTCTGCTTACGCACCGGCCACGGCTCCCCACTGCCTCCGGGGCCCGTCTCCGTCGGTTCTCACCTGTGAGCAGGCTGGCTGGTCTCCTGCTCTGGCACCTGTGGGGCTCTCTGACTCAGGTCAGCCCTCCACCTGCCAAGCTCATTCCTGGGCAGCGGCTGTGGCAGGCTGCCCACAAAGATTTCTCCACGCCCAGCCCACAACCCCACCACCACCACGGTCGCCCTGTGGCCAGGTGGCCTCCTGACCCCAGCACACCCCAAGATGGAACCGGTCCCCCCTACCCCTGGGGAATGACATATATACTCCCAGCTTGGGCTGACAGATTCAGTTCAGTGAATTTATTGTAGGTTGAAAAAAATCAGCATTCACCTGTTTAGTGTACAAAAAGGACACTAGATCTTTTAAGAAAATATTAGGAAACTGAAGATGCAGACGTCTTTCAATTGTTAACATTTTGGCAAAAGTGAAAAGTTCTTGTAAACACCAACTCCATGGCTCAAAATAGTTTTTCTCCACAGTACAATATTAAAAGAAAAAAAAAACAGTATCAATAAGTTAGACCATATTTAATCAGCTAGAACTTTTGTCCATCAACCCCGCCCCAAGCACAAAACTCCTCTTAGCTTCATAATTCCTTAAAAGGAGAAAATAAACAACAACAAAAAAACGACGACGAGGAGGAGGAGGAAATCCAGCTGAGAGTCCCCTGAACTGGACCCCAGGGCAGACGGCAGGTAGGCCCTCCAGGGTGGGGCCTCCTTGAATGATCCTGCGCCACCCGAGTCTGCACGTCCAGGCTGAGGGCTGTCGACAGAACTCAGGGTCCCAGGGTCTGTTCAGCCTGCCCCCCCTCCATCCCAAATGAAAAACAAAACGACAGCTACTGAAACATAAAGGATCAGCTTCCTCAGTGCTCCGGGCACCCCAGGGGTCCCACGGAGAAGGGGTGGGGTGGGGACACTGTAGGCGTGACTGCTCTTTGGGAAGCCATTAGGAGACACCCCACAGCTTAGAAAAACAGACATGTCCATGCGAGCATTTCTGCTCCCCCTGCCTCACTGGGGCCCTGGCAGCAACCCCCGCCCCCGCCCCGCCAGTGACCCCGGGCTGTGGGCTGCGACCAGCCCCACGGCCTTCCCCCATCGTGGCTTCGCTGAGCGTGGCTCTGAATTCATGTGAACGCCCGCTTTAGACCCCAGCACGCCCTGGCGGGGCCCTGCACACACACACACACACACACACACACACACACACACATGCCCCCTGACGATTTCAGGGACATCAGACTAGGCACAGTGACTAAGCAGCAATTGGGGTGTCCTCGGGCCTGCACCTCCAGAGAGGGGGGAATCAGGCACCTTTTCTGAGCTCACTCTCCGGGGGCTCCCTGGCTCCCTCGACCCTCAGCCCCTCCCTGAGTGCAAACCCCGTGGTGGCTCTGCAAAGACGACCCCAGAACCCCTAAGAGGGGCCGAGGGGCGGAGCGAGGTCAAGAACATGGAGACCACTTGGCCTCAGCAGTGCGAAGTGAGGAGCAGCAGCAGAGGAGAGGCTGGAGAAGACAGCTAGATGAGACCCGACGCTGGTGCTGCAGAGCGCGGGCTACAGGCACAGCAGCTCCCGGTGACCCGACAGCTGAGGGCCTGGAATAGCAGGCGGGCCCGCTGGCTCCCAGCAGCTGCTCCTGGGCCAGCTGGAGGCTTCCAAATAGAGCTGCAGGGTTGCATTGCCGTGCCCGCCCTGCTCAGAGCCAGGGAGAGGCGGTGTGCGTGGGAGAGGGGACCCCGGCGCCCCCCCAGTTCTCTCCTCCGAGCTCGCAGAGACAAGGCCAGACTTCCGGAGCATCTGTAATACTGTAGAAAGGACACAGGGCAGCGTCTAGACCCTGGGCGTCCAAGGAGGGGAGGCACAGGTGTAGAAAAAAAAGATGCTTTTTCTTTTGTACAAAAATAGACTCGAGTCTCGTCAGCAGTAGCCCGTCTTTGTATAAAACTAGAAAAGGCAAGCAGGCAGGCCGGCCTTGGAGTCTTTCTCTGACAAAAAGTTGAAGCCCCCTGTGGGGTGGCTGGCGAGGAGGTGGGCTTCTTGGGGAGCTCGTCCTAGGCAGAGGGGCTGCAGAGGAGGTGTGGCGGGCCTGGGGGGAGCTGGACACCCTACCTGGGTTTGTGTGACCTCTTGGCAGTCAGGCCTGCATGGGCTCCCCTGAAAGCCGGCGTCGCTGGCTCAGATGACTGTATTCTTCCTCACGTTTATTGTGTTAAATGAATCTCTTTTTTTCTTGTCTTTACCTCTCCCTTGACCCCAGCTCCCCCACCATCCAGGAACGGTCCGCCCGGTGAGGTGAGTTGGCCTGGCTGGTCGAGTGGGACCTCCTGCCCTGTGGCCTTGGGCTAAGGCCACGCCTGAAGCTGCCGCTGGTCGTACTCAGCGATGAGCCTCTTGATGTGGGCCAGCTTGCTGTGCAGATACTCGCAGCGGTGCTTCTCCTGGCTGTAGTTGGTGTTGGTCTATAAGAGAGTGGCTGGGGTGAGCCTCATCCACAGGGCGAGGGCTGAGAGCCCAACGCCAACTCAAGCTGCCCTGCCTGGCTGCCCCCGGCCCCCACTCGCAGGCCAGAGCCCTCACGCCATGACAGGAACCCCTGAGCTTCCCCTGGGCTCCACCCTGGGAAACAGGGTCATGGCTAGGGTGAGAGGCTAAGGGGAGGTGCGTGATGAAGCTTCTAGGCTGGGCTGCAGCCCGGCCGCCGGGAACCACCCCCGGCACACTGGGTCCTAAGGAAAGAGAGCTGCTGCGGTGGAACACTCCCAGGAGACGGTCAGGGAGCCCGAGGTGGGAACAGCCTGAGCCCACGAGACCCGGCTCCTCCCAGACTCTAGCAGTGAAGGACTCAGATGGGGCCACGATGGGGTGGGGAACTGTGCTTCCTCCCCTGGACCTTTGAGGGAGCTGCATAGGGCCTGGGGCTGTGCCACCAACAGTGGGAGAGCATGCAGGAGGTGGGGGGTGCTCAGGGGAGGCGGGCACCTGAGCTCCCAGGACAGCTCCCGGGAGCTGAGACTTCAGCTCCTCAGCTACCAACAGTGGAGGAGCTACTCTGAGGACCGGAGACCAACCCAGGGAGGCCTGCCTGCCCGCCTGCCCGCCTGCCTGCCCTCCCTGCCTCCTCTCCCAGACCACAGTGCCAGTCACCTGATCCCACCCCACCCTAACCTCCACACGGGGATGGAGGCTCACCTTTTTGATTTTTCGATATTCCTGAAGGATCTGCCCACGAGTAGTCTGGATGAAAAACAAAAGAAAAAGTGAACAATGCATTATCTGCAGGATCCCCCAAGGAAGAGACCCCATCTCCTTGATAACGGTGACCTGCCAGGTCACTGCATGCCTGGGGACAATGGCCGCAGCTGTGGCATGATGGCCTGAGGAGTACAGAGGAGGGGCTGGGCGCAGGCTGGGGGAGGAGCAGGGCCAAGGGGGTGACTCGGGGACATGCACGAGGCCACATGGCGGGAGGGGCAGGGGGAAGGCCAAGAGCAGGTGGGAAGGTGCCTTCCCTCGCACCCAGCTGGCCCATGCCCAGGTTGAGGCCAAGCGCAGAGGCCCCCTGACCAGCTGCGGGGGCTGCCAGGAGGCGAGAGGATGGGGGTGCCTGGGTGGGGCTTGCCTGTCCTAGACCCTCAGAACCCCCACTGTGCCTCCAATCACAAGCCATCTCCTCAGGAAATCAAAATGACCTCCACCAGGGAGACAGAGCCCAGCATCACGATTCACCAGGATTGGCCGTGTCATCAGGTAAGCAGCTCCCAAAGGGGTCCCAAGGGGGAGGCTGGGGTTCCAGGCCCCAGCAGTGACCAAGCCCCCTGTGGTGAGGTCCCACTCTCGATGGCTGCGGAAACTCAAGTGCCCTAGGTGGGAGGAGAGGGTTGGGGCCCCAGGGACCCTCCATCCTGTCCACTCCCACGGCGGCTGTGACAGTGCTGAGGGGCTGTGGGCTGTGGCCAGGGCCTGCCCCTCCTGCTGGGGGGGCCGCGCCAAGAGTTCTCCTGTGATGCAGCAGTGGGCTGCAAAGAAGCCCCAGGTGCTCGGGGGTGGGGGTGGCGCGCACACACCTCAGCCCCTGGTTTCCTGGCTGTCTCCACTGCCGAGGCCACCCCCGGGCCCACGGGTCACCTCCCACCTACAGCGTTGGTCTTGACCAGCCTCACGGCGGAGGCGGTGGAGCTCCCTGGATGGGCCTGAATCACTCAGAGTGGGAAAGGGGGCGGGCAGGGCCCCCACCCAGGACGGGAGGGGCCATGTCTGAGGACGCAGGCAGCGGGCAGTGCTGACGGAGGTGCAGGGCAGGGGTGCTACCTCGTACTCCTCAGAGCCCTGGGAGAGCTGCCGGAGCTGGGCGTCGAGCTGCGTGAAGCGCCGGGTGATCCGCTCAATGCGGGCGTGCAGGTCTCGGTACTCGCTGTACTCGGCGTTGAAGTCATTTTTGTAGCTCTGGCGCTGCTCCGAGGAGGAGATGGTGGCGTATTTTCTGGGGAGATGGGAGAGACGGGCCGGAGGGGCTTAGGGGGCTGCAGCAGAGAGCTGGGCAGTGTCCACAGCCATGTGGCCAGCCCCACCCGGGAAGCAGCCTGACTGAGCAGAATGGCCGTCAGGAATACACAGAGCCCTGGGGTCAAGTCAGCGCATGCGTGTGCACACAGACACTCACACACACACACAGACATGGGGTCGCAGCAGGCGAGGAAGTACTCACAGCAAGTAGTCAGGCGTCTCCGAGGTCGATGTGGGGACACTTGAGCTGCTGCAGGTCCCGTTTAAACCTACAAAGAGAAAACGTACCTCCTGCGTCCATACCTTGTGAGTCTGTGATGAGATCTGCAGAAGGCTGATGCCCTAATATCTGAAGGCCTCAGAAGGAGCCAGGGTAGGCACAGGAGGCCTGAGTCAGGGCAAGCACCATCTGGCCACCATGGGGGACTGCCTGGAGCTGGAAGTGCCCCCGGCCAGTGGGACAGGTGGCGAGCCAGCGCAGTGTGCGTCCCCAGCGCACAGCTGGGCCGAAATGGCATCGTGGGTGCAGTTTTCAGCAAGCACCCAAAAGGACGGGCTCACTGCAGGGTTAAAGCCTGGGAAGCTCGTCCAGAGCCTTTGCTGACCCCATGTAAAAGGCCACAAAGATGAAAACCAGTGGCCCCTGGCCAGTTGAGTCCCGGAGGCATACTTCTCTTTGCCCTACAGGACAAAGCCGGATGGTCGCCAGGGTTTTCCTCCTCTCTCTGTGGATGGTGTTGCAGGCCCTGCAGGCTCTGGTCCCTGACCGGACAACCCCCACCCCGCTGCCCCACCCACCTTCCCATTCTTCCCACCACACCCAGGGCTGCGAGATCAGAGGGACAGCCCTGGGACTGTGACCCAAGACTGTCCTGAGACACTGCCGCAGATCTGCCCAAGCTACAGGCAACCCAAGCTACAGGCTGCTCCTTTCCCTGGGGACTTCGTCCAGATGACCTTTCTTACCCCAAGACAGGAGCGATGTTATCACTTTGCAGCCTATTCTCGTGCCTCTCTTGGAGGAAAGCAGCCCTCCAGTGGATCAGCAGTTTGATGAACCCTCCTGTGGTTTTATACTCCACCCAGTGCAAGGGGAGATTCAGGGGAGATCCCCTCAGTGGATGGAGCCTACCCGCACCCTCATCCGGGTGTCGGCTCCGAAAAGGCTGTGCCCACCCGGGGATGCAGCCCGATAGGCGCAAACATGCAGATTCAGTCTACATTCCCACAGCCCAGACACGTCAGGTGCCCCGGGGTGCTTCACTCTGAGGCTGAGGATCAGATCGACCTGGCAGGACACCACTGGGGTCCAGCCTGCGGCAACCCTCGGTGGGCCCCACTCCTGCCCTGGCAGTGACTGTGCAAAGCTGTCACCTGGCCACCCCTGCACCAGCCCAGCTGCTTCCTACCCGTGTGACCCCTCCCAGGGCAGTGGGTGCAGGGACGTGTCTGCAGGGTCACCCAGCAGGACCTAGGTCTGGCTGCCAATGAGAGAGGGTGCCCCAGTTTCCACACAAGGGTCAGAAGGCCTGAGTTCAGCTTGGATGGATCGAAGCACCCCCTGCCCAGCACGGGACCTGGCCAGGAAGTTGCCCTTGGGCCACAGGCATGGTCCAGTCTGAGCGAGAGCTGGGGGCAGGCACAAGGGTGGGTCTAGGACCCAGGAGTGGGCCTGCAGCACAGGGGGAGGAAGGTGGCAGAAAGGGGCCTTGGCGGGGTCCGGGGGGTGGGGGCAGACGTGGACTGAGCTGAGGAATCTGCCCGACAGGAGGAGGCTGCCACGCCTGTCAGGGTCAGAGGTGGTCACAGGGCAGGGCTGGGACTGCAGGGCCAGATGAGGGGGACAGCAGTATGCAGAAGGGCGGGCTGCCTCACAGCACACGGGGTAAGGGAGCTTCTGCGCACGGGTGCCGACTTGGAACCCCCCTCCAGCGAGGCAGGGGCAATGCTGAGAGGACAGCGCTGTTGTTAAAGGAGAGTGGGGTGCTCTAGCCTGCACAAACCCCACCAAGGAAAGAGCCACAGCAGGAGGCTGTGTGTGGTGGGCGCTTGGGAGGAGAGGTAGGCTCCCCACCCACCTGCTACCTTCTGAGCTGCCGACTGTCACTCGGTGCCACACCCAACTGTGGGGGCGCACGCGTCCTTCCCCTCCCCCTTGGGGCCCCTACTCCCTGGCTTTCCTGATCCCAAACCTCTTTCTCACCTTGGCCTGGGGCCAAGCTGCCCGTAGCTGACACATGCTTGGCAAGGGCCAAAGCCTTCCGAGCCCAGCCTGTGGGGCTGGTCTGGGCAGCATCTTCCTGGCCCGGTCTGCTGCCTGGGCCCATAGTCCTACTTCCCCGGACCCTACCAGAAGCATATGGAACCTCGCTTCTGCTGTCTGGGACAGACGCTTCCCTGAGCCCAGCTGCTCAGGTCTGTCTCCCTGGACAGGACCCGGGTCAGGTGGCCTGTGCTCAGGGAGCCAGGCTCCCTTCCCCTCTGGGAAGCCTCGCATGCAGAAGGGCCGAGGGGTCCCAGGACTGACGGAACTGGCCTGGCCTTTCTGGAGGACAGCTGAGGGACAAATTCAAAAGCCTTAAGGAGCAGGGGCTCCACCCCTGATCCAGGAATGACCCCCTGCTGGGGGTCCTCCTGAGGAAATAATCTGAAAGCTGCAGCAGGTGAAATGGCCCGGCTCACATGGCCGGCATGGCTGTGCCTCTGTTGCTGTGACATGCTGATTAGATTAAATTACATGAGAGGAAAATCGCAATGGAGTCAGCATTGCTCAGAGAGCTCTCTAAAAATGGAATCCAGAAGACATTAAGGAAGTGTGACTTGTGCACGGCTCAGCCTGCATGGAATCTGACCTTTTGACCCCATGAAGTCATCTGCCAGGAACTCGTGACAGCTGATCTATTTATCAGACCCCCATCCTCAAACCATGCATGATACTGCCGACTTACTGGACCCCTAACCTAAAACAAATATTTTCTGATTTGTCTGACTTGCGTCAGAGTTAAACCATTCTCACCAGAAACCTTTAACAAACCGAACTCTTGCTCTTCCTGAGAACTCTCTATTGTGGTCACCTGAACCTATGTCTCCCGAATGGTAATTCTTAAGACCCTAAAAAAACTATTTCCCTATTTGCAGCCTCCAGAGTTATTTTGGGGTTGACAGTAGCCACAAGGGGTGCTCAGCTCAGATAGGGAGGCTCTGGGGGTGAGGACTCTGCCCCATGAGCCTCCCCAGTGTCCCGGGCCCTCGAAGGCTTCCCTGGTCAGCATACAGTCCCGGTAGCCTCACATCCCTCATCCAGCTGAGGGTCTCTCGTCTGCCAGCTTCCCTACAGGCTGCAAGTGCGAGACCTTGTTCTGGCTCTTACCGCCTGTTGTTCAGTACACAGTTCCCCACCTCCTGGACCTGTCTCTCAGACCCTCTCTCTGCAGGCTCAAACGTTTGCTCAGCAGGTCACAGGAGGTCCACAGTGATCCAGGGACCCCCCTCTCCACCAAGTCCCGCCCCCCCACAGACACCCCTGAGCCCCAGACCCCTGCTATGTGCCGTCTGTGTCTGGGGTCTCCCTGCATCCAGAGGTGGGCCCTGGAATTGTTCCTCTCCCTGTGAAATATCCCCTCCCGTGAGCCTCGGCTCCATCAGGCTCCGTGCCCCTGGTTCCCAGGGCTGGCCTGGCACACACATGACTGCAGGACAGTCCCATGAGCCAGTGCGGGGACACAGAGGGCCTTCACGTGCAGGGTGGGCCACAGTGGGGACTCAGGAGACGGCCCTCTCGGCGTCCTGTGAGCGAGGGTGCGTGGGCACACGGCCAGTATTCAGGCTCCCAGTGATCCCGTTCTGCAGAGCCCTCTGCCCATCGGCCTCTTGGCACCTACCCGGGGCGACTGCTGGGGCAACTGGAGGGGTTCCAGGGGGACCCGGCATCTGGTGGAGTGGCCGGCCCCAGGGCCTGTCCTCAGCTGCCCGCTCCTTGTCTTTGTGCTTCTTAGATTTCTTCTTGGATTTGCCGTGCAAGGAGCCGCCGTGGGGCCTGCTGGGCTGGGCACAGTCCGTCAGCAGGGGCATGCTGAGGCGCTCGGCAGGGGCCGGGGTGGCCACGTCCCCACGCTCACAGTCCCGGCCGCTGTGGCCCAGGTCGTTGCTGACATCGGCCAAGGGGTCGTGGGCCCGTGGTGGCTCCAGTCGCAACGGCAGATGGGTGTCCGGACCAGCCGGCGGGCCCGGGGTGGGCAGCAGGGCCTCGCGGCCAAGGGTCGCGCCCACCTTCCCGTTGATGGTGGGCTGAGCTCTCTGTGCGAAGTGCGATATCCTGGGTTTCTTGTTGGCCAGAGGGTCAACGAAGTCAGGGGGCTGCGGCCGTTTCTGTGAGGCAGAAGAGAGAAGTTCAGAAGTGAGCCTGTGCCTGGAGTCACTGTGCCCCCAGGGAGAGGCTGGGCAGCAACAGGCCGAATTTGAGCTGGCGTGCGTCCCCTGCCGCTGGCCCTGAGGAAACCGGCGCCCACGGGCAGGCCCACTGCGACCACAAGGGGGTGTGCGAACACCACACCAGGCCCTGAGGAAACCAGCGCCCACGGGCAGGCCCACTGCGACCACAAGGGGGTGTGCGAACACCACACCAGGCCCCTGGGGCCCAGCTCAGCCCTTAGGAGCACCCCCGTGCTCAGCACCTCCCCTGATGACACTAAGAGCAATGGAGCCCAGGCTGAGTGACACAGGGCAGGCCCCACAGGCCAGGGCCATCCTTCCCAGGGCTCCTGGGTCCCCATGGCACCCCTGTCACATGGTGCAGCCTCATCCCCATCTCACAAAGATGACCGAGGTCCAGAAAGCATGGCCAGAGCAGAGGAAGGGAGCCGGGATCAGAGCAGACAGCCCGGGCCCAGGGTGTGGCAGTGTGGGCGAGAGTGAGATGGGTCCTGTCTTCCACGCCCCGGCACAGGCACCCTGGAAGGCTTTGGGACCTAGGCCAGATGTCTCCAGGGGGAGGAGAGCGGAGGAGATCGTCTGGCCAAGCGAGGGACAAAGACACGGGATCACTGGTCAGAGCTCTCGGGGGAAGGAGACAGCTTTCACCAAGGGACCCCAGTGCTGAAGATCAAGCCCCTGAGAGCGAGGCCCTCCCCGCCTGCCCTTCCCAGCCACTAACAGCAGTGGCCACTGCCTGCGGGTCCCGCTGGGGAACACAAGTGATTTTTACCACAGCCCTGGGAGTCGGAGGCCTCCACTGTACAGAGAAAAAACACTGCTCAGAGTGGCCAGCGGCCTGCATGCCCTCAGCCACACTACCCTGACAGGTAACCCAAGGAACTGGATCCAGGTTCCAGGCCTGGGACCCCCAGCCCCCAGTCAGCTGCTTATGCATTCAAGGAAACTCTCCAGCCCTGAGTCAGAGGCCCAAGAGGCTCCCCAAGAAGCAAGGTCAGGCCCACCGCCTCAGCTGAAAGCTGCCCACCCTCCCCCCGACCCGCTCCTACCTGAGGGGGCGAGGCTGAGCTCCCGTGCTCGCCTGGAGGACTGTTGGCAGCAAGATCCCCAGGGAGGCCACCTGTGCTCTGTGGCTGGCACAGTTTCCTGCAGAGGAGAAGCAAGGTAGGTTGGAGAGTCCCGAAGCAGTGCCCTGCAAGGCGCACCCAGACCCACCCATCTCTGCAGACACCATGCTGTCCCACTGGCACCCAGTGTCCTGGGGAGGGCCTGACTCCCTGCCGAACCAGAGAAGAGTGGGGTGCAACGGGCACGCCTGGCAGCCAGAGAGCAGTCTGAGCTGCCCTGTGGCCAAGGCCTCAGGCTCCCCGCCAGGAGGCCGGCCACACTGGATGCTCTCTCTGTGCCCAGAGAAGGGCCAGGTGACCAGGCACTCAACTCCCATGACCGTGGAGACCAAGGACCCCCGTCTGAGACTGACGGACTCTCAGGGTCCATGCTGTGTCCCCATGGGAGCTACAGACACTGGGTCCTGGCTCTTTTTTAAAAGACATTTTATTTGGCCCTTACTTTTATAAACAGCTGTCATCCCAATAACAACACTCACTGAAGAAACAGACTAAGATGTCCTGCTCTGAGGTGGGAGGACCCCTCACCCCCCGATTCAGCTCCCATCTTCCTGGGAGCCTCGCCCCAGGACCTCCAGGGATGGCAGGGGCAGCCTCCAGACCACCAGAATCTGAGCTCAACAGCGCAGCCAGGAACAAGAGAAGAAACGCCCCGACGCGCGACAGACAAACGGAGGCCCTGACCATCACCCTGGCTGGGTGGGGCTGGCCTCTTGAACTCCTAGAGGCTGAATCTCAGCGGGGCCCAGGCACCCAGCTGCCCCCCACGCCCTGCAGGAAGCTGAGCCGAGGTCCGGGGCCATGTCTGCTGCTCCAACCAGTGGCCAGCAGAGCACCTCCCTGGTCCTCAGCTGCACTCCAGGCTCTGGCGGCTGCCCTCTCCACAGCAGCCTGAAACTCAAGGAGAGCCAGAAGGAAGGCACCCAGAGTGGGTGGGGCAAGCCCACTGCCCAGCCGTCTGGAAGCACCAGGACTCTCGGTCAAAGGCCGAGAACCAGGTGTTCATGCCCTCTCTCAAGCCCTCACTAAAAAGGCATGAAAGAGAAAGGGGGAAAAGACAGCGGTGCTACTTCACACGGAAAGCAGACGCACACGTGGTGACTGTCCTGCAGGAGCCAAGGGACTGAGCCCTGGGCTGCAGAGCCCGCAGGCCTGCAGTGGGCGCCCGCCAGGCTGTCCCCCAGCAGCCCTGCTCCGGGGCCTGGCCTGTTGGGGGGCAGCTGCAGAGGGAACCCCCAGCATGCTGGGGTAAGGAGCCCAGGTCTTCCCCAGGGGGCCAGGAGGCTGCTCAGGCCACACAGGATGGACAGAAACATGCTTCCAGAGGAGAGGAAACAGAGGGGCCTGCGGAGGGACCCAGAGACGCCTCGGGGCTACAGGGAGGCCGCACCGCCAACAGGAAAGCTCGCAGGGGAGGCGCTGGGTTCCAGGCAACCAACGTCAGGCCCTGAAACAGACGAGACCGAGCACTCGAAAGAAAGGAGCGCAACCAAGCCCATGCGCCACAACTACCGAGTTCGCACGCCAGGGACTGAAGCCTGAGCCCCAGAGCCAGTGCTCCACAGCAGGGGGGCTGCCGCAGCGACGGGCCCTCACATCACAGCTAGAGGGCAGCCCGCGCCTGCCACGACCGGAGAGAAGCCTGCACAGCCACCAAGACCCAGCACAGCCACAGACGCATGACTTTTAAAAAAGAAAGGAGGGACTCTAAAAGGATGAAAATGGTAAATCCACCAGAAACACATCGGCCTTAATAGCCTCAGAAGGACAAAGATCTGAAATACACATCTCTTCAAAGAAAATACACAGATAGCCAATAACTGCATGAATAGATGCTCAACATCATTCATTGCTCATCCAGGGAAACTCAAATCGACACCACTATAAAATACCACTTCACACCGGCTAGAATGTTTTTAAAACAGAAAATATAACAAGTATTGGTGAGGCTGTGGAAAAACTGGAATTGGGCACTGCTGATGGTAACATAAAATGGGGCAGCCACTGAGAAAAAGAGTCTGGGAGTTCTTCACAAAGTTAAACACAGGATTACCATACGGCCCAGCAATTACACTCCTCAGGACACATTTGAGAGAACTGAAAACCTGTGTCAGTTATACGTGTGTCCTCGTACACAAATGCTCACGGCATCACTGTGCACAATCATGAAAAGGTGGGAACAGCTCACGTATCCACTGACAGAAAAGTGAATAAGCAAAAACTCACACACAATGGACTACAGAAAAGAACCAAGAACCTGGCCACAGAAAGCAACGAAGCTCTGCTACATGCTATCATGTGGAGAAACCCTGAAAACATAATACTGAGTGAAAGACGCCAGACACGAAAGGCCACGCGGCACACAGTCCCACTTGTAAGACGTGTCCAGAACAGGCAAACCCAATGAGACAGGTCAGCAGCTGCCAGGGGCTGGGGGAGGGGTGGGGAATGACTGCTGATGCAGGTTATTGGGCTTTTTTGGGGGGCAAACGGTTTGGAACTAGATGGAGGTGGTGGTTGCACCTTGGGAACTAGAAATGATGGCAAAAAGAGACTGATGGGGAGAAGCTGAAGAAATATCCCCAAAGTAGAAGAAATAAAAATAAACCACCTGGAGGACCATGGTGAATGGTGCAGGAGCATGGCCCCCAAGGGCAGACAGAGGAGCAAGCCCACGGGAGGACACTAAGGCCCCTCACAGCCGCACAGAGGATGCGAGAGGATGAGGCAAGTGTCCAGACCTCCAGCGCCACTGGCGCGCTGGCCCCCGGGCGCCCTCCAGACTGCCCTGTGCCCGTGGGGACACACGGGGAGGGGACTGACGAGGCTTCCTCGGCCAGACCTTCGATGTGGAGGGAAAGCTCCTTCCAGTCTAGAAGACTGGATCTGGCCAACTGACGACCAGCGTGCTGGCCGCCCAGGTGTGAGCTGTGGCAGACGGACGTCCCAAAGCCTTCTCCTCGGAGAGATGCCCCAAGAGATGGGTCCCTTTAGCATCAGGGCAGAATCACAGACCCAGAAAGAAGAGGACCTGCAAGGGAGGGAGGCAGCTCCCTGTGGAAGCCCTGGTCCCTTGAAAATGATGAAAGGCCAGGAGACAACCAGAGGCAGCTTGTGGCTGGACGTGAAGGACACAGATGGCCGAGCACTTGGCCAAGCAGGTTACCAACTACAGGGAAAGCGCACCGCCTGTGAGACGGACCGAGGCTCGGGCTGTCCAGGCTATGCCCTGGGGGAGGGGAGGCCAGGACAGGGCAGGTCAGGGGACTGATTTCAAGGTCACGTGGGGTCCAGGCCTCATCCTGCACTGGGACATCCAGACTCTGCCTGGAACAGGCCAGGCCTGACAGCCACACACGGGGACTCAAAGCACGGAGCCAGCACCCAAATAAACAGCTGAGGGCGTCCCTCGTGGTCCGGTGGTTAAGAATCCACCTGCCAATGCAGGGGACATGGGTTTAATCCCTGGCCCGGGAAGATTTCACACGCTGAGGAGCAGTTAAGTCCACGTGCCACCACCACTGAGGGCCGCAACTAGTGAAGCGCACACACCCGAGTCGGTGCTCCGCAGCGGGAAGCCCGTCTGTGCAGAGCAAAGCCACGGGCGCCCAGGCAGACCCTGGAAGCACAAGCGTGCTCAGCTCAAGTACACGTTTAGAATAAGCTGTAGGATAAGGAGGGTTGCAGCTCCTGGGGTAACATTAGCCCCAACACCCAGCCTGTAACAACAGAAGCACCCTAAGACCTCATTTCTCCTTCTTGCCATGAGACCCACGGCATGAAGAGCTGTTGTAATAAGGGCTTTCTTCAAGGAGGGAGCAACCTAAACATGAAAAAAAAAAAAGCTGTGCAGAGCAGCGCTGGGTTGCGGTATCAGTGATGCCGACCCTGACATCTGCCCACCCAACAGGTCAAGCTCCCAACAGTAGCAGATGCTGTCAGCTTCTGGAGAGGTATCGGGCCAGGCCACCCTCCCAGCTGGCCCACGCAGCCCGAGAGGAGAGCGCCAAGAGGGCCCAGGGCAAACGTGAGGGAGGAAAGGAGAGCTTGGCATGGCCCTGAGCTCCAGGAGTCAAGAGCCTGAGGAAGCTTCCACCGATACCCTCAATATTCAGCCCAGTTTCCTAGGGACCACACCCACCCATGGGCAGACTGCCCACAGGTTGCTTGCTCCTGGCCATGGCCCTCCAGGAAAGCTCTGGGAGGCCAAGGCCTTGGGGCCTGAGGTCAGCGGGCACCGAGTGAGAGGCTCTGAAGGAAGGAAGGAAGGAAGGAAGGGTGGAAGCAGCCTCAAGACCCCCACCCCCATGTGCCCCTTGCACCTCAAAGCACTCAGCAGGGTGTAACTTACTATTTCAACACGACTACCGTGCATGAGTGCGTGCTTTATCGCCTCAGTCGTGTCCGACTCTTTGCAACCCCATGACCTATAGCCTGCCACTACAGTCCATTAGATTCTCCAGGCAAGGATACTGGACTGGGTTGCCATGCTCCCCTCCAGGGGATCTTCCCAACCCGGGGATTGAACCTGTGTCTCCTGCACTGCGGGCAGATTCTTTACCGCTGTTACAAACACCTGCAGGATGTGAGTGTCTATCTGAGACGTGCTCAGCTGGGGCAGCAGAGGACGCCCAGAGAGGGGAAGGGGAACGTCTTCTGCCGAAACCATCCCCTCAGCCTCCCTGAGCACCCAGAGACTTCTAGAGAGCCAGAAGAGTGACTCCGGAACAGCAGGTGAGCACCCTGCAGGGCCAAGGAGGGACTCATGGTTCACCTAGGGTGGCCCCAACTTGGTTCTGATTTCCAGATCCAGTTACTGCTTTAAACAACTTAAAATAAGAAAAAACCCTTCATAAATTGCTCCAAGTCCCTGAGAAACCACTTAAGAACTAATTAGCATCTCAGGCTGCTCTGAAGGGCGCTTCACAGCCAGGGCTCCCAGGCATCAACTGAGACGGAAATCATTAACTGCCTGCCTTAGACAGGGGCCGACTTAACCACTTCTCCCCAGAGCCACCCTGGCTACTCCAGACTCCAGTCCCCATTAACCCGAGAGGGGATGCGTTTAATTAATGCTGCTCAACAGTGTCTGTGGGGAGGTGTGCTTTGCTTTGTCCCTCCCCGCTTCCAGGTCTGAGACTCTCCTTTTAAGAAGGAGGCGGCCGCAGCAGCAGCCTGTGGGGACCGCAGATTTCAGGAGCTTGACAGGGGGGAGGAGGGCAGCAGGAAAGGCTGCTTTGGGGCCTTCTGTCCCGGGGTTCTGGTGTTCACCACAGTGACTCCGGCCCGCAACCCCACTCAGCACAGCTCGCCTTCTCCCTGCAGGAGGCCACCGCGGTGGGCTACCCAGGCAGTCTCTACACACCCTTCTGTTCTGCCTGCGGGCCCTGTGGGCTTTGGTGCCACAGGAGGCCGCCCCAGCCTCCAGGAGACAAGATGTGCCCCAGGCCCAGGGGGTGGGGACTCATTCACGGATGGGGATGGGGCGGCAGTGTTACCGGATGAGCATCCGCTTCAGCAGCTGCTGGTCTCCCTCCGAGTAGCCGGGCCAGTCCTTCTGCACATCCTTGTACACACAGTCCTTCAGCGTGCACGTGCCGTCCTTGGCATTCACGTTGGCCACCTGCAAGGCAGAGTCAGGGTCACCTCGTGTACAGCCCGAGAGAAAGATGATCATGGAAGCATTTTGGGAGGTGCTGCGGGGAGGAGAGGCGGTGACAGACATAAAAGGGGAAAGAGGACAGCACGATTCTGCCCCAAGCTAACACTTGGCCCCCCAACTCCTCTGCAGGCCAGGACAGTGGCCTTGGGGTGCAGAAGGGTCAGAGCAGCAGGCCCAGACGCTGCTGGAGGTCAGTCTGGCTCCACACGGGGGCGCCGCCATCCCCACTCCCAAGACTCCATCGGCAGTCCATCCCCCTGCTGCGGACTGAGCCACTTTTGTCCCCCACAGATCCATGTTAGATCTCACCCCTGCTAACCTAAGGCGATGGGATTCGGAGGTAAGGCCTTGGGAGGTGATGAGGTCAGGAGGGTGGAGCCCCCCAAGGGAGTGTCTCTTTCTGGGGGAGGCTGTGCTGGGTCTTTTCTCCATGTGGCAAGCTGGGGGCCACTCTCTAGCTGCGGGAGAGTGTTGCAGAGCACAGGCTCAGGGCTCTCGGCTCAGCCATCGCGGCTCCCAGGCGCTGGAGCGCAGGCTCAACAGTAGTGGCGCATGGCTTAGCTGCTCTGCAGCATGTGGGACCTTCCTGGATCAGGGATTGAACCCGTGTCTTCTGGACTGGCAGGCAGATTCTTTACCACTGAGCCACCAGAGAATACAGTTTCCTCACCCCTCTCCCCTGGATGACCATGAGAAGGCAGAACGCAGGCCCTCACCAGACACCCAACCTCCTGGTGCCCTGATCTTGGACCTCCCAGAATCCAAAGCTGTGTGACGCGTCTGTGGTGTCTAACCCACCCGGACCATGGTGTTCCAGGACAGCAGCCTATGGACTAAGACACTCGCTCTCAAACTCACAGCTCCTGTGGCAGAGTTAGACTAGCAGGGGAGCTGGGGGAGGGGTGCCCTCAGGGCCCAAGCTGAGCCCACCTTCCCTGCAACCAGCTAGCCCTGCCGCTTCTGGTTAACACAAGCTGAGTTCGTCTTCAAGACTCTGCAAAGATGCATTTAGAACATGTGCCCTAACGTGCTTGACGGAATTCAGGCCCCTGACCCGAGGAGGGCACTTTTCTGAGTGTCTCGTCAGGCGCCCTGGTCTTCAGAACACGCATGCGGAGCTGTGTCACTGGCACGGCAGCTGCTGTTTTTCACTACAACCGAGACTATGAATTTATTCCCCAAGTCACGCGGTTTCCACAGAGCGCATTTTTTAACGGTTGAGTAATATTCCAGCAAGAGGCCACACTGTGACTCACTCAATCCCCTCTCCTTTGTTGGACACAGGCTCTGTTTCCAGTTTCTGCGGAGCATAAACAGATGCCACTCATGCAGGTTTTTCCTTTTCTTCGGCCAGCTCCCCAGAGTGGGATTAGTGGGTCAAAGGCTCTGAACATTTTTATGGCTTCTGAGACGCTTTGCTAAAATGCTCTCCAGAAGAGCCACCCACCCATCCTTACCCCCATCGGGAAGGTGGAATGCCCCAGATCTTCTTTTTGGATGTTTTCACAAAAGTAAAAGAGGAGGCATCTCTGCACAGTGCTGCTCATCAGAGGCCCTGGTCACTGGGGGGAGTCGGGGGAGGGCTGGGAAATGAGCATCCTCAGTGAGGTGCAGCCCCCTATACCTTCCTATCCTCACACTGGTGGGGCCCCAGTGCCCCCCGCACTGGGAGGGGCCCCCCTTTACCCCTGGGGAGAACAAGTCCAGTAGTAAACATAGAAGCTCAAGGCAGATGGGACAGGAAATCAGAGAATGGGAGAAATCAGAGCGGGCACCCAGGGTACTCTAGCACAAGACACTGCCTGGGCTGCCTCAGGGAGCTGCCAGAACCAAGTTGACTGGGAAGCTGGCACCTAGCATGATGCCTCTCTGGTCCCAGGAAAGGACCAGGAGCGATGAGAACACCCTGTCTGTTAGAAACGAAGCAGCTGCCCCAGGCAGAACCAGGTCAGCACCACCAGCTCCTCCTCTCTCCAGAGCACTAAACCTGGTGCCCCCGTCGCGTCTAAGGGTCACTCTGGGTAAATCTCAGGCGCGATCAGACGCTGGGTCAGCCAAGGCTCACATCCCGCACATGCTCCTTGTTCACTGTGGGCTCGAACAGAACAAGACTGGAGAGCAGGAGCAAGGGCATTTTTCAGAACGCTACCCCAGGGGCTAAGGACCTGGCTAGACGGTGATTCGGGCTCCAGGCTCCAGGCAGGGCAGGCTTGGCTGTCACCCCTGCCCTCAGCATCGGCTCACAGCTGACGACCCTGCCCAGCTCCCTGAGCCCTGCCTCAGTCACCCTATGCTGCAGGAGGCAGCTCTGGGTGGCCCCCAGGCCAGGGAAAGGGCCTCCCATGTGCTTCCCCAATCTCCCAAGGGTGAGGCCACACGTGTGACTTTCCAAGGAGATGAGCACCCTGGGAAACGTCGTTCCTGGTTCCAGAGCTTTCTGGATGCTCTAGCAAGCCCCAAAGAAAACTTCTGGACTACAGAGTACCATATCTGTTTCTCTCGGCCCTGAGCTGACTCCTGAGCTTGCCGGGAGAAACACTGCTGCTCAGTCCTCGCCAGCACAACCGCCACGTAGCGGGCGGCGGCTCAGGAGGCCAAGTTTGCACAAAGGCACCCGTGAGTACACAGAGGAGCCCCTGATGGAACAAAGGCTCCGGGGAGCACCTCAGCCCTCAGGATACAGGGGGCTTCTTCACAGTGAAGGGCAGGGGGCGGGCCCACCCACCCCAGATCAGCACTCATGCTCGGAGTGCAGGGGCTGGTCACCGAGGCCTCTCTCCTCCTTCAGCCCTGCCCTGTGCCCTGAACTCATTGGGGGACAGTGATGACGCAGGGATGCCAGTCCGAGCATGGGAGGACGAGAGCCATGCCGACATTCTCTTACCAAAGGCGCTGCGTGGTCACACCAGCCTCGGACTGCACCCAGCAAGGGGCAGAGGGGCAGAAGGGTGCCCAGAGAAGGACTTGGTCAATCGGAAATTCTCAGAAATTCCTCAGACACAGGTCCAGATGGTCATAGCACCAACTTTCTACCAGAGGAGGCAGTACCCAAGAGCCCAGAGTGACTAAGGCAAGGCCACAGCTCCTCTCTGAACCCTGGCATGACTGCGCCGGCTGTGCCACCCTCGCAGCGGCAGTGCTCTGTTGCCACTTCACGGCGAGGAGGCATCCATGTGGCCCAGCTGAGGCGGTGAATCCGTAGTGAGCCGCTCACCCTCTCAGGAGTCCTGGAGCTGCCTCCTCCAGGGCACAGCTCCAGGAAGGCTCGGGGACCACCAGAGCCCTGGCTCTGCCTGCTGGGCTGATTAGCCTCTTTAGCTAATCGTTCCTGCCTAATTAGCTCTTGACCCCAAAGAGAGGGGCTGCAGTCAGGCCCCAGCCACAGACAGAAGCCTGAGGGTCCAGACATGAAGCCCCTTGCCTAGAGCCACAACTGAGATCCACTTGATATGAAGCCTGATCCCCCGTGCCTGCCCACTGCCTGCGGGCCTAAGTGAGGAGACAAGCCTGGGGCAGTAACAGCGCCCAACGCCCGCCCCGGGCAGCACGCACCTGCTGGAGGAGGCCGTCCAGGGCGTCCTTGTCCGCCTGTGCCAGGCCGTCCTTCTGCAGCCTCAGCAGCAGCTCGGCCTTCCGGTAGGGCCTCAGTGCCAGGAGGTGCAGCACGCGGTCCCGGAAGGGCCTCCGAGACACCTCACTGCCCCCGCCGGCGCTGCTGGCGCCGGACTTCTTGATGGCACTGGCCGGGTTGATAGGGGTTGCCCGCTTCCGTGAGGGCACAGCATCCACTGCCCCCGGGGCCGGTTTCCGAAACTGAACCTTCTTGCCTACAGTAAGAGTCAGGTGTCAGGGACGGGAAGGGGTGAGGGGTGGGCACCGTGTCCCACTGCCTGGAGCGGATGACACAATCCTGAGCGAGCACACGGACACCCATGGATGGATGGCCCACGGCCAACAGCCCCAACCTCTCACCAAGCTCAAGAGGAAGGCAACTGAAGCCTCGTCCAGCCCCACTTGCCCAGTGAGAGTGCCACCTGCTGACCACAAACAGATCAACGGGCACTTGCGGGGTCCCTGGTCTCAGAAGTGGGCTTAGAGCCTTATTAACGGACTTCATCAAAACCCCTGGCTCCTATGGGGAAGGGGGCTGAGGTTTAAAAGGGAGTCCCAGAACTGCCAGAAGGAGCACCCCCAGAGCCTACAGCTCACAGCTCTATGCTGGTCCCCTAGGTCTCACCATTCTCCCTTATGAGAAAGGAGAAAATGAGTGTCAGGGTCACTCGGGCAGACCTGGCTGTGCTCGGAGCCCCAGGGTCCGCATGCCTATCTCCCACCTCCTGGTGCAAATAGAGAGGTGCAAGCGGATCCTCCATGGAGCCCCCACGAGTGCTCTCCAGGGAGGGGGCTTCCACCCAAAGCCATTAACTCCAGCTTGGACGACGCTCCTGCCACCGCAGGAAGGAGGACCTCTGAGAGAAGTCAGTGCAGGTCTTAAATCCTCGGGCCACAGATCTCTCCATGACAACTGTCTTTTGCACATATCCCTCGCTTTTAGAACCGGCAGGGCCAGATCTCATCCCCAGAGAACCCTGATGACATGGGGTTGGGGAGAGGCCGACACAGCCAGGACTGCACATCCGTGGCTTCTGAGGCCAGAGAACACAAAGCAAAGGCCTTCACTGTATCCGAAGTGGACAGTAAGATAAATTCTGGCTGAAGACCCACCCACAACTTTTTAAAATGTGTACAAATGTCCACATTTGCATCTTAAGGCAGGAGCAGGCAGCTGCAGCTCTTCGGGATTCTGGCCAGCACCTCCTGGGCACCTGACAGCCCAGGGCCCAGCCTCCCTGGCCACACACTGCCGTGTCCACCACGGCCCCGTGCTGACAGGCAGGACCAGCACCATCTGGGGTTTTATTCAGAGCCAACCCCATCACTAAGCAAGGGAGACTGCATGCTCTTTGGAGCAATGTGAAAGACTGATTTTTTTCTTAAAGAAGAAAAAACTCAAAAAGCCATCAGGGTTCTCCTTTGCTTCGTGCCTCTCTCAGGCTTTTCTTGCCTGACAATACGTTCACTGGACTCTTTAACTCCGTCTATATTCAGAGGTGGGAAGACCAAGGCCGCATGATGAAGCTTTCCAAATAAACAGTACTTCTCTCCGCACTTTCAATGTGGTGAGTGTCTCAACTTCACTGACATTGTTTCCAAGCAGATGCTGAGGGGGTGGAACGTCCCTGGAAACAGTGATCAATGTGTTTCCTTCCACGTCTCCACCCCATGGTCCCTTGCTGGCCCCAATACAGCAGCAGGCTGCCCGCTGCAGAGTGCATCTTGCCATCTGCACTGTGCCCTGGCCAGGTCAGACACGGGAAGGAGACACCTGGGCAGGTGAGGGCAGGGGTGGTCACTGAAGGACAGGCTGAAGCTCTGGCTTCATGCACAGTGAGAGGCAGACGTGCCTGCGGCTAGAGCCTGGGGAAGGGGCCCTGGGATTCAGAATTCCTGAACTCTCAGGGCCTCTAGTCCATCCTGGATTCAGAATGCAGCGGACACCACCCAAGAAGGACCTTCTGTCCTGACAAAACACTGACCCAGCTCCCCGGGCCTCTGTCAGCCCACCACTCCTGTTCCTGCTCCTGACGGGCCCTGAGACGCCCCAGCTCTCCTGACAGCTGCCCAGCAGTCACAAGACCCCCACAGGTGAAGCCCCAGGCCCCGATCCTCACCCAGGTAACGGCCTCCGGGCTTGATGACGATGGCGCCTCGACTCCGCGTCTCCTCCTCAGCCTGCGCCAGGCTCTGCCGCGCCTTCTGGTAGGAGTCGTCGGTGGCACACACTGTGATTTTGTCCTGGATGCTGCCCAGGCAGTCCAGGTGGACGTCCCCATGGCTGTGAGACAAAAGGCCAGGAGGTGAGGCGAGCTCCTGGGATGACCAGAGAGGTGGCCTCAGCGCCTATACCGCCCCCTGCCCCTGACACTCCCGGCTAGGAAATGGGGTCTGGTGCTGACTTGGGCAACAGGGTTTCTGCAAGGCACATCTTGACCTGAAAGAAGCAAGGGAATCCAGGTTCTTGGGTAAGAGCAGGCACGCCAGGACCCATACCTGGACCCTGGACACACTGTAAGTAGCCAGGACAGCTCATCTGAGAATGAGAGCTGGGGCTGGAGGTGGTGGGTAAACATCGTCATGGCGGGCCGGGGCGGGGGACGCCATGGGAGGCAGACCTGGCCATCATGAGAGCCGGGGCAGTCTGGGCAGGGCTTACCTGGAGACGTACTGCTGGATGCAGTCGAAGCTGCCCTGGGGGCTGTCACGGCCAATGTTGGAGAGGTAGAAGGAGAACGTCCGAGCCTCGGCGGGGCAGTCAGGTTGGGGTATGGAGATGTGCTGCAGAGAGAGGGCTGTCACGGGCCACAGGCAGGGCCGGCGTGCGACCCCGGCCCGCCCTGGGCAGTATGTGAGCACCCCCTGAAACACACCCTTGTCTCTCTGTCGGTGACAGGCCAGCCTGTCACCATGGCCAGGCTACTGGTGGGTCCTGGGCCCCACCCGGCCACGCAGGGTGGGCTGAGGTTCCCCGTGTCTGCAGCATGGCACACTTGGCTGAGGAGCACGCGCTCTCAGCGCATACCGAGGCAGGGGCCCACTCCAACCCGGGCCACGACTCAGTCCCCCACCAAGCTGGGCAGACCGGGCTGGAGACAACCCATAAAGCTGAAATGGGGTAAGCCATTCATGGGCGTCAACAGCGGGCTGGGCACGCTTGGCCGAGATACCCTGGCGCACACTCCCCACTTGGCAAGGCCCTCTCTACCTCCTCCAAGCCAGACCACCCTCCACCTGGGTGTCTGGGGAGAAGGCAGGCACGCAGGCACGGGCCCTGAGGGGCTCGCGGATGGGCAGCACTTGCCCCCAGTTGACCATGACACGGGATGTGTGCACCATGGTTCACCTAACTCTGACTGCAGACAGCACCGCTGCAGCCTAACTAGGCAAAGCCACAGCTGCCGGAGAGGAAAGACAGACGGCCTGGCCGGCAGACAGACAGATGGCACTAGTCCTGGCTGAGGTGCAGGGCTCAGCGCAAGGGAGGAAGCCTAGAGGCTGCTTCATTCCAAGCCGACCCTCTGGCCCCCTGCCTACCCTGGGTGACGGCCAGAAGCTGCTGAGAAACACAGACAGGAAAACCTCACACTCTAGCTGCCAGCCCCTGAGAGGGCCCGGGAAGGGCCTCCAGAGCCCTGTCACCAGAGGAGACCAGCCCTCAAGTCCTCCCTGGGCTGGAGCACCGGGGCTCATCACAGTTAGGGAGACACACCAGGAGGAGCCACGAACGGTTAACAAGAAGGGGCGGCACTGGGGTGAAGGGGGCAGCAGGCGGGCCCTGGGCCATGGTGCCACCTCAGCAAGCCAGGCCGAGGATGTCTCCTCAGAGGTGATGTGAGGACACCAGCACGCCCGCCCCATCAGCGCTGGACAGCACGCGACACTAGGCTGAAGGCCTCCTGTCCCGCGCCCGGCTGTTACATGCAAACGCAGCCAGCTCAGCCTGAGTCGAGTCTGTGTGATCAAGGACACGAAGCTCCGGCCACAGCAAGAGAACAGCTCCCCGACCCCAGACCTCGGGGGGAGGGGGGTGTGTGGAGACCCTCGAGGGAAGCTGGGAGGGCACGCAGCCCAGGACTGGCTCCAAATGCTGTGGAACCCCCGCCACGTACAGCCAGTCTCTGCTCCAAGGAGAGGCTCCCTCCTTGCATAGGGAGAGCCAAGGCCTCACAGAGCAGCACCCCGGCCCAGCCACTTGGGACATGAAGAACCTGGCCTGGGGGAAGAGCGGCAGTCTGCAGCAGCTGTCCAGGGACTGCAGATGACCTTGGGCTACTGACCATGCCGTCGCCCAGCTCCCCGCCCCGCTGGGGAGTGTGCCCAGCACACTCTCCTGGCCCTCCAGCATCTCCCCATGGATGCAGCAGGTGGTGGAGGGCCCCGGCAGGACATGCGGCCAGTGAGGCGAGACCAGCAGGGCGGCAATGCCAGGTCAGCCCTGGCCAGCCACACAGACCCTGATCTCAACACACACACGTTTCTTTAAGGGTCAAAAAGGGGACGAAGCAGCTCACACTTGGCAAGTGTGTTTATTTAAAGAAAACAAACCTGGACTGCCTGCTGTGTCTCACGGTAGGCAGGAAAACACCTCTGTGCACACCCACGCACAAACACGCACACCGGAGTTCTATGCAGCATGCCCCTGTCCAGCGCTGGCAGCCACCCTGCGCTGTCCGCGCACACCCCTGTGCAGACCTGACTTCTGCTCTCTATTACGGAAGTAACTGGACACCCAGCACCCGGACGCTTCTGAGGGTCGCTGCGGGAGAGGCCCCCACAGGTACCATAGGCAGGCACACGCTGACGCAGTTAGCCAGGACGCGGAGGGAGGACTGAGGACCACATCAGCAAAATCAAAAGTGCTGCTGACCGAGCCTGAGCCTGGACACGCGGGGCTCCTCCCCGTGCCCAATCTTGAGCCTCTCCCTCACCACGTGCTGGCTCTGGTGGAGACCCAGCCTTCCCCGGCCACGTCTTTCCATCTCCGTCTGCTCAGAGGGCAGCGGCTGCCATGACTGCCTGCCACAGCCCCCGTCGGGGAGAAGAAAGCAGAGGGGTACAGCCTAAGCCCTGACACCCCCGTGCTCCTCGCTGGGCAGGGGCGTGGGGGACCATTCCCTGTGATCCTTTGGCCCAGTGAGGACCTCCTCCATACAGGTATGTATCGTCCCTTTCAAAATCCTCGAGTGGGGGGCCACAGCCCAGAGCCCAGAGGAGGGCTGTGCAGCCACTGGGGCCACAAGACAGCACGAGGGGAAGGCCTGCTTGGAGCCTGCCACAGCAGTCTGGAAGCCCCAGCCCCTCCTCCCCAGCTCTCTGGCACCAGAGCCCACGGAATCCTCTGGTTAACGGGCTGTTATGATGCTGGTTAATGGCTACCAGTCACTGGGAACCAGTGAGGGAAACCAGCCCGCTGGGCACGAACGGCCCAGGATGCTTGGCTTCCTCTGTGATGGCAGAGAGCGAGACACGTGTTCTGAAACGGCCTCCACTTCAGTCTTCTGCACCAAGTCTAGCTCCCCTAGGGGCCACCACGGGCCCTCAGCTGGCATGAGCGGGGCAGCTTTAGTGCATCTGACGTCAGCCCCAACTCCTGGTATGAGGAGGCAGAGGGAGGTGCCACAGACTTAGGGATGTGCCTGAGTGTGAAGATGCACAGGCAGCCCTGGACCTGCAAACAGCCTTGTCCCATCCCGGATGACCCGAGGGGCTGACATCCAATCCTGAGGCCCGAGAAGGGGTGCTGGTTCTGCTGTGGGTAGGTCAAATCCCTGCCGGAGGCCTTAAGTTAAGCCCCTGTGAAATTCTTCCCAAGTTAGGCCGGCAACCCTAACCCCACACACGTGGGACCTGATTGGTCTGCAGCGCAAGTGGGGGCTTCAGAGACAAATGAAGCCCCGAGCAGGGTGTGGGCACGGAGAAACAGTGAGGGAAACCTGGTATCCTCGTCAGCAGAGAACAAGACCAAACAGGGGCACACAGGAAACAAACCCTGCCTAGCCAGGCTCTGGCCAGCGGGTTTTCAGGGAACACTTGTTTTATTATTTTTATTTTCATGGAACCCTCAGCATAAAATATATTCTGGATCAAGAGCTACTACTGCACGGCTGCACGGTCAGGAAGATCCTCTGGAGGAAGACATGGCAACCCCCTCCATGACTCTTGCCCAGGAAGTCCCACTGACAGAAAAGCTGCCGGGCTACAGCCCAAGGGGTCCCACAGCGTCAAACACAAGTGACCACACACAGCCGGGATGGCTGAAGAGGACTCCCAAGAGCGGAGCAGCCTCTTCCGCCCGCTGGAGGCCCTCATCTCCTCAACCCCAAACCCAGGGTGCTTTCTAAGCACCTACTTCCTTTCTGAGAGAGCTGCCCCCTCGCTCTGTGGACACAGAAGAGGGAGCGTACACGCCCCCGCCCACCACTTCCCAGGCCGATGCTTCACCAGCCGTCAGGAACTGAGAGCTCAGAAGTGACCCCTGATGGCAGAGGGGCCCAGGTCAGCCACCCCAGTGTCTGTGAGACAGCAGCGAACACACACACACACGGACATGGCAGAAGAAGCAAAGGTGAGCGTTTGGCTCCGACGACAATGCCCCAAGGCTGGACGTGCTACCGGCTGCCATATGGTCACCCCCAGGAACCAGCCAACCCCAGGCCTGGCCCTACGCCACCATGGCCAGACCTCGTGGCACTCCCTGCAGGGGTGGGAAGCAGCCGGGCTGGACCTGACTCCCCAGGAGGTGGGGGACACCGAGACCCTAGGCCAGCTGGGCTGCATTCACATCAGGGGGAGACAAGCACCAGGAACCGAGTGCGCGTGTTCTGGACTGCAGGGTTCTGGGGCCATGGTTTATTCTGTTGGCTGCGCGGGGTCACAGGCCCAGCTGTGGTACCCAGGATCTCTGACACGCGCTACGGCAGGCGGGGTCTTCACTGCGCCATGCAAACTCTTAGTTGAGGCATGTGGGGTTTAGTTTCCCGACCAGGGATGAACCCAGGCCCCCTGCACTGGGTGTGCAGAGTCTCAGCCACTGAGTCACCAGGAGGTCCCCCTCCTAAGGCCATGTGGACCTGCACCCAGCCCTCAGGTGCACGGCCTCTCCTGGGCGGGGAGGCCAGCAGCCAGAGGGAGAGGACCTGGCCAAGGTTCCTGAGCCAAGGCGCAACGAGGGTTTCAATCTTCAGTCCGCCAGCTCATGGGCCTCTGGGAAGCAGCCCCGTCAGCCCACCCAGGGTCCAGAACACAGAGTCAGCACAGGCACCAGGAGCGCTGGACCAGCTGGGCCAACTCTACCCGCCCGCCTCCTGCTCTGCTTCCAGCCTCGAGGCTGGAGTGTACAACGAGGAGAACCGGGGGCAGGGAGCAAGGCCTTGCCTCCCCCCACCACAGCTCCGAGTGACCGCGCAGATGTGCCTGACCACGACAACATCTGCTGCGCAGCTGGCCCCAGGCCAGGCCTCTCACACACACATGGCAGGGAGGAATGGTCAGGTTCTGTCAATACCCAGGAGAAGGACAAGGTCCGGAGGTCATGAGGGGCAGACCTAGCGCCCGGTCCTTCACAGCAAACTGGGGAAGAACAGCAACCCCTTGCCACACGGTCTCCTCCAGCCCTCACACGGTCCCACACAGGGAAGAGCCTCTTGGTGGAGACTCACGGCCTGCCTTGCTCCTGACTGCAGCACACGGCCTCCACACCCTCAGAACCTTCTAGGAAGTCCATTATACATGAGAATGCCCAGAAGGAAAACAATGTGGGCAAAGCGTAATTCTCAACTCAGGCAGGGGCCCTCATCTTGAATGGATATGGCTCTCGCGTTTGGCACGGGGATTTGAGCGACACAGCGTAAAGCCCAGGAGACCCTCACGGCTCTTCTATGAGCATCCAAGTGGTGTCCTGCTGGCTAGAAAGCACTGCTCATGGGTAGAAGAACAGCAGTCCGTGCCCTGGCCTCCTCATCTTCCCACAGCTGCTGAGGGCACAATGTGGCCACCGGCCACAAGAGGGCACCACTGGGCCAGTCTGGCAGCAAGCCCAGGCCAGCTCTGCCCCTTGGGGAAACATCTCAGGGGAAGATAAAGTAGACCCAGGCAGCCAGGGCCAAAAACGGTATGGAAGCCCCAGAGAAGGCACAGGGCAGGGCGTGTGCCCTGGGGCCTTGAAGGGCATCTCACCGACCTTGACTGGTCTTGGGATGGTGTTCCCCTGGCCCGGCCACAGCCCCTAGTGCCTCCATGAAAGGTAACCTGGGTGTGCTGGGCAGCTACTCTGCAGATGCGGCGAATCCACGACCAGGTCTGGACAGGCCTCATACAATCAGTGGAAGGCCTTAAGAAGGAAACAGAGGCTTCCCTGAGGAGGAAGAAGCTCGCCCATGAATCTCGGGGCCAGCTCCTGCTTGCCCCGTGGAATTCAGACTCATCAGCCCCACAGCCCCATGAGTCAACGCCTTGCAATACATCTCTTGGTATCGCTGTATCTGCACCTGCAGACATTTATCTCAAGGCCCCATCTCTCTGGAGCACCCTGCCTGGGGCAAAGCCCACAGGTCTCCCCAACTCTGTAAGAAGCCAGCAGGGTGTCAGGTGGAAACAGACTTAGACACATGTGGCAACTCTTCCAATTTTAAAGAAAAAATAAAACTTGCAATAAAGACTAGGAAAAAACCTAGAGTGTTCCAAAGCATCTTTAGAGGGTGGATGATACGGGGGTCCTAGGACCTGGGTGGCAAGGATTATGGACAACGCGCCCTTTCTCCCATTCCTCAATTTTTCTGTAAGATGGTCATTTATAATCAAGCATCTTTCACAAAAAACTGGAGTATTGAGTTTCTATACTTCCTGGTACTAAAAAGTTAAATACTTGGGGTCCTAGGTCCACGACAGAGACAAGTGCCTCGCCCTTGGGGGCGGGCTCAAGTCCAGGTTCACTTGGGCTCTGGGGGCACAGTTCCCAATCAGCACAAAGATCAAGTCAGAACAGGAGTTTCGCAACGACAGGAAGTGGGAAACTCAGGACCTGCTGGACAGAAGAGCTGCCTTCAGCCCACAGATGGCCTGCGGATGTGGCCCCAGCCACGGGGCCAGCCTGGAGATGACCAGGAGCAGACCTTGGTTCAGCAGAGGGCCCTGCCTGGCACAGAGGGGGATGGGGCCAAAACACTGCTCCCAAAGGGCTGCTGTGCCCAGCAAGCCACAATTCTAAATAAGAATGATTAAGACCAAAACAAGACTCACCCCTTGACTTCCCTGAAATCGGATCGAAGGTCTCAGTGAAACAGAATCCTGCAAAAAAAACAAAACGGGAAAATGTCAATGAAGTTATCTGGAACATGTTTATGTATGGCTGAGTCCCTTCACTGTCCACCTGAAATTACCACAACATTGTTAACTGGCTAGATAAAAAGTTTAAAATCTGGAAAAAAAAAAAGATACCTGGAAATCCAAAGGCTCACTTCCCAGTCATACAAGGAACAGGATAAAGACAGTGTTTTCAGGAGGGGTGAAAAGAATAAACTACACATGTTGAAAATTACAGGAAAAGTTGCCAGAGCAGGGTTTTGAAGGATCACTAAGAGCTCCTCAGATGGCCCAGGGGCCAGGGTTGAAGGCACATGAGAGGCAATGTGCAGCCCTCCACCATCCTCCAGCAAATCAGCACCAGCCCAGGCCATCCTGCCTCGGAGACACTATGCGGAGCGGAACTGCATGGAGTGAGCACCACCAGCCGGGGGCAGGCTGATGAGGCGATGCCCCCACCCCAGCGCCCTGACAGGACGGAGCCCAACGCCTGCCCAGCTCCCACGTCACGGCTTCAGAGCAGCTCGTCCCTGTGCTTGGGGCGGCGGAATTTCCAAATGTCACAGGAAAAAAATACACCAAAAAACTCTACTAATTTAAGCTTTAGCTATTCGGAGATCAGCCTTCTGGTGGAGTTTTGGAAAGAGCGCAGGTCCAGATGGAGGGCCACACTGCTCTTTCTCATTTACCCCGGGCCCTTGGCATCCACTTTCTGTGCAGCAGACCTCAGCCGACAGGGTGGTGCTGCTTCGTCACGACGACCCTCTCCCCTCCACCTCAAACCCACAGGGCCCAAATCGGCCTCTGGGCCTGTGGTTCTCCTCAGCTTTCTTCCACACGGCAGCCCAGATCTTGGGCTCACCTGTCTCCAACAGAGCCCACCTCTCAGGCCTCTGCCCCAGCGCCCCTAGCCTAAGGGGAGGCTCCCCGACCTGGACCCCAGGGCCAGTCTGCAGTGACTCCTGTCTGCTCTGCACCTGGAAGGTCAGAGTGGCTGCAGGCCCTGGGGGGCAGTGTAGCTGCCCACATGTGGGGAGAACCAACCAACGGGCAGGCTGGCCTCTCAGTGCCCGGGACCCTGTCAGATCGCCGGGCAGCGCTGTCCACGTGAGGGAGGCAGCGCTCAGCCATCTTGGACCGTGGGGGCCGCACACTCGCCCCGCTCGGCTTCCAGGGGCCTCCCCTTTAGCCAAGAGTCTCCAAGGACTTCACTCGTGCGCCTGGAGCAGACCTGAGCAGTCACAGCCAGCTCCGACACTCCACGCACTGTGCGCTGGAAGATGGAGCCTTAACCACTGGGCAAGCCCCCACCCCACACTTTTAAGGCACCTCATGCCTCACTGCCAGGTGGGCGGTCACAGGACGCCCTCGAGCCCTGCAGGTGCAAGGGCTGCTGTGTGCGGAGACAGGGACCAGGCTCCCTTCTCGGCAGGCTCGAGACCGGATGACCTGCCGCCTAAACCATGATCAGACGGCTGCCCGGAATGCAGTTCACAGAACTAGAGGAGCAGCACCGGGGCCCTGTCCAGCTGGGCCCCTGGAGACGCAGCGTTTAAGCAGCCTCTGCTTGGGACCGGGTTAAAGACAGAGGCCCAACAGAAGATCTGCAGGCGGCCAGAGAGCACGGCAGGAGCCATTTCTCATCAGTGCAGTGCCGACTATGCAGGTGCCTACCAGGATACCTAAAAGAAAAAGGACGTCACCCCGGGAGCCTCATCCCTTCCTGGTGGGAGCAGGTAGTTTAATATCAATTAATTTGGCTGTGTCAGGTCTTAGCTGCAACACACAGGACCTTTGCTGAAGCGCACAGACTCTACCTGTGGTACATGGGCTCAGGATTCGTGACACACGGGCTTAGTTGCTCCACAGCATGTGGAATCTTAGTTTCCTGACCAGGGATTGAACCCACACCCTCTGCACATCAGGCAGATTCTTAACCACTGAGACACCAGGGAAGTCCCCTGGCAGCTTCTTAAAAGGTTAAACACAGTTATCACATGACCTACCAATTCCAATTCCTGAGGGTATACCCAAGAGAAATGGAAACAGAGGAATGCACAAAAACATATTTAAATGTGCACAGCAGAAACACTCTTTACTTCCTGGGTGGCTCAGCAGTACAGAATCCACCTGCAGGAGACACAGGTTTGATCCCTGGGTCAGGAAGATCCCCAGGAAAAGAAAATGGTAACCCACTCTAGTATTCTTGCCTGGGAAATCCCATGGACAGAAAAGCCTGGCAGGCTACAGTCCATGAGGTGGCAAAGACTTGGATAGGACTTCGTGACTAAACAAAAACATTCAAAAATAGCCAATAACCCAAATGTCCATCAGTTTGTAGAGAAACAAAACACTACCTAGAACTAAAAAGAAATGAACTCCCCAATGGACATGACATGAACGAACCTTAAAGTTATCAGCTAAATGAGAGAAGCCCACACAGTGGACACCTCCACCTACATAAATTTTCAGAAAAGGCCAAACTAATGAGAGAGCAGAGCTGTGAATGCCTGGAAGTGGGGAGTGGCTGCAGACAGGCTGGAGGGAACTTCTCGAGTGGAATATTAACACTGATTTTATTGACTATGCCAAAGCCTTTGTGTGGATCACAATAAACTGTGGAAAATTCTGAAAGAGATGGGAATACCAGACCATCTGACCTGTCTCTTGAGAAACCTGTATGCAGGTCAGGAAGCAACAGTTAGAACTGGACATGGAACAACAGACTGGTTCCAAATAGGAAAAGGAGTACGTCAAGGCTGTATATTGTTACCCTGCTTATTTAACTTATATGCAGAGTACATCATGAGAAACGCTGGGCTGGATGAAGCACAAGCTGGAATCAAGATTGCCAGGAGAAATATCAGTAACCTCAGGTATGCAGATGACACCACCCTTAATGGCAGGAAGTGAAGAGGAACTAAAAAGCCTCTTGATGAGAGTGAAAGAGGAGAGTGAAAAAGCTGGCTTAAAGCTCAACATTCAGAAAACTAAGATCATGGCATCTGGTCCCATCATTTCATGGCAAATAGATGGGGAAACAGTGTCAGACTTCACTTTTTTGGGCTCCAAAATCACTTCAGATGGTGATTGCAGCCATGAAATTAAAAGACGCTTACTCCTTGGAAGGAAAGTTATGACCAACCTAGACAGCATATAGAAAAGCAGAGACATTACTTTGCCAACAAAGGTCCACCAGTCAAGGCTATGGTTTTTCCAGTAGCCATGTATGGATGTGAAAGTTGGACAGCAAAAAAAGCTGAGCGCCAAAGAATTGATGCTTTTGAACTGTGGTGTTGGAGAAGACTCTTGAGAGAACCTTGGACTGCAAGGAGATCCGACCAGTCCATCCTAAAGGAGATCAGTCTTGGGTGTTCATTGGAAGGACTGATGTTGAAGCTGAAACTCCAATACTATGGCCACCTCATGCGAAGAGTTGACTCACTGGAAAAGACCCTCATGCTGGGAGGGAATGGGGGCAGGAGGAGAAGGGGACGACAGAGGATGAGGTGGCTGGATGGCATCACCGACTCGATGGACATGGGTTTGGGTGGACTCTGGGAGTTGGTGATGGACAGGGAGGCCTGGCGTGCTGCGATTTATGGGGTCGCAAAGAGTCGGACATGGCTGAACTGAACTGATACACCTAAAATGGGTGTAAGTTCTATGGGTTGTAAATGACCCCTAGAGCACTCTGAAGACTCATGTGGGCTTTGAGGAACATCACCTGAACATACAGAGAATTACTGAATAGACAGCGAGGAGACTCTTGTCTGTTAATCAGTTTCAGTCAATAGTGATGTAACGTGAATGGAAGGGAGACAGCAGGACACGTTAAGAAGGCAGCAAAGACAGCGCCAAAGCAAACCTGCATGTCCAGCATCCTTACAGGGCTCTCTACTGACATCACCTGACCCAAAGCCAAGAAGGCAAGGTGCTCCTGTCGGGGAACAGCAGGTGTAAAGCTGGAGCAGAGACATGGGGTGCCACAGAAGCAGAGGGCTCGCAGCACCCGGTTCTCACACTTGCAGCCCAGACCCCTCCACGCAGAACTCAGCCCCGGGTTCAGGGCAGCACGCCTAGTCATTCACCAAGGGCACTGCGGATAAGATTCTGTGCTGTAGGGAAGTTGGCCAAGGCTAAAGGCTCAAGCTAAAAGGACCGCGATGCCAAGAGGGCTGGTTTCCAGTGTGTGCCCCGTGTCGCCTGACTTTCATCACAGAACCAGGCTCTGGGCCACGTGGGTTTGCATGGTGTCTCCTCCCGCCAGCAGGAGGACCAGGCCAGGTCATCCCTGTCAACAGAGCAGTTCACTCATACCATCATGCACGTATACACACACACGAGTGACACCCCCACACACAAGTCACCTGTCTACAGCCACTAGCAAAAAAGACTTCACGCAGAAACCTAAATTACACCAGCCCCTGTGGCAGGCAGAGAGGAGAGGAGCCTCATTTGGAAGATTTTGGAACAAAAAAGGAGGACTCAATAACACGTGGTCAATGACTGAGGTGTATTCTTTTTCTCCTTTTTTTCTGGCCGTGCTCCATGGCTTGTGGGATCCTAGCTCCCTGACTGAAGACGGAACCCACACTTTCAGCAGTGGAAGAGTGACATTTTCACTTCACGACCACCCGACCACCAGGGAATTCCCCTGAGGTATGTGCTTGCCTGTCTGTGCTGACTGACTGATCGGCTGCAGCTGGAGGCCTGTGGGTTCTCATCTCTCCAACTGGGGGGCTGCAGCAGGCCCTCAGCAGGGGAAGCATGGCGTTCAAACCACTGGTCCACCAGGGCAGTTCCTCTCCTGGGGTGCATTCTGATGGCACTCAGCCCGTGCCGCGCAACAGCAGTCAAAGACATCTGCTGGCACCAGAGGGTCCGCCCTCAGCCGTCTGGGTTAACACCGCTGGCTGTGGCTCTCGCCCATTGGTTCTCCTTGGTCTTGGGGGCAAGAGCCTTGACCTTCCGTGTAGACCTTTCCACCTGGGGTGCCTGTAAGTAAGCAGCCTGCTCACCACTGTGCTCCCCCAACCAGGCTTCCAGGAGGAAACGCTGGCTGTAGCCGGGGTGCCTCCCCAAGGGTGGCAGGAGTCTCTGCTTTTGGAGTGGCCTTCCCACTGGCACGCGACCATCCCGCCTGTCACAAACTCTCAAGCTTGGAGGCCCAATGACATTCTAATGAAGCACAACAAAATTAAAACTGTTACAAGAAAAGAGAATTTTCGTAAGAGTTCTAAAATGTACTAAAATTATTTGTGTGTCTTCATCGATCAAAGTGGCCTTTGGCAGATACTGTTTTGTTGTGAAGATGGGGATCTGTTTTAGATCAAAGTTAAGATTTCTCTTTTCTTTTCTTAGTATTTATTTATTTGGCTGCCCCAGGTCTTCGCTGCAGCACTCAGGATCTTCAATCTTCGCTGTGGCATCTGACACATCTAGTCCCCTGACCAGGGACTGAACCCAGGTCCCCCGCACTGGGAGCACAGTCTTAGCCACTGGACCACCAGGGAAATTCCAGGCTTTTATTTTTTCAAACAAAAGTTTACAGATATTTACTGTGAAGCAAATACACTTCATCTGAATGACTCAAAGTGCATCCAGCCATATTACCTCCAAGAACCGACTGGAAGGAAGCTGGTTGCGTGATAACTTGCCAGCTTTCTCTCTTCCCCCTGAGTCACATTCAAAGTGGGGCAGGTAGGCTAAGGGGAACCCAAGTGCCATGAGCCCCTCTGCCATATGGTTCGGTCACATTGTCAGAGGGGGGCTCCCAGCCCCTGGGAATGTGGCCCATTTCCTCCATCAGCTGTTACACCAGGCAGGGCAGGACCACCTGGGTTTCTTCCTGCTCCAACCAGCAAGCTTCGGTAGAGGCCAGTGGGGACTCTCCCTTGGGAGGCTGCTGGGTGTCCACTGGGTATATTCAGGACACAAACTCCACCCATCACAGGCCTGGGCCTGACCCCAGCAGTTGGCCAGTGGGAGCAGGAGTGGCTGCAGGTCTGCTTGTACCGGGTGCAGGTCTGATGTTGGCTGTTCCCGAAGGCTCTGGAAAACCCTGGGCAGACAGCCTCAAGGCCCCAGGCCGACAACTTCCAAACTCCTACAGACAGGACACACTGAAAGCCAAAGGCCTAGGATCCCTGAGAAACAGCCCTCTTGCACTTCCCTCGACTTAAGCCTCCATGGCTGGTGAAGGCTCAGGCCCCCATCCTGAGTTGGGGGCACCACCAGTTAGGGACCAGGGCACATGGCTCCTGGGAACATGTCCTGCGGGCCCCAGGCTGAGAGCTGCATTTTAGGCTTGTTATCATTAAACTCTATCATAAACCTCAAGTATCCGAAAATGTCAAAGGACTTGCCCAAATCCACACAGGGCCAGGAGCCAACTCCACCTGCCACCTCCAAGGTTCTCTGCAGGGACGGTACACACATTCGCAGCCTCCTTTTCTCAGAGGAGGACTTGAAAGCTGACCCCAGGAGGATGCAGCTGCACTCACCTCCAACCTCTTATCTGGAGATTTCTGTGCTTAGGTTGGTGGTGCACGCCCTCCACTCCGAGGGGCAGAACTTTCCACCCCAGGGAGGCCATGATGGGCCACCCAAGCCCAGGAGATATTCACTGGATGGATGGAAGAGCAAACGGACAGAGAGCAGTCCTGTTGAATCTTCTCAGCTTCTTCCCAAGTTGGCACCCATGTCAGGGCCAGACAAGCCATCTACTGGTGACAACTAGGGTACTGGACAGAACACACAACCATGCTCTCAAAGTGAACACAGGCAGCACAGGCCAGAAGTGCTTGCAAGAAGGGAAAGGGCCAAAGGAGCCTCTTGAGGCTGCTGGGCTCACTGCCTAGGGAAGCCTCTGGACTGGAACCGGAAGTGCGGGCAGATACCCATGAAGGAGAGATGGTGCAGAGAGACAGCTCCTGGCACCAGCATGGGGCCTTGAGCTGCTGCAGAGGAAGGCTTCAGGGCTCTCCCTGAGACGGGGCCCCAAGCCTGGGGGCAGGAGATGCCAGCCCAGAGGAGTCCTCCCTGCACCCCGCTCAGTGGCGGAGCTAAACGAGCCTTCATTTAAGGGCTTCTCATTCCTCTTACTAAGGAATTTCAAAAGCAAGCTTCCCCAAGACCAGCTGATCCACCACTAACCAAACTGCCTGTCAGCAGCCAGTGGAACTGTCAGGCTCTAAGAAAAGACAACAAAATCCAGCACATGATCGCATGGACTCTACAACACTCAGTACCCCAAACCAAAAGCCTTCAGACGTGGGAAGCCGTAGAAAACTGTGAACCTTAACCCAAGAGAAACATCAGTCCATGGAAACAGACCCAGAAAGGCCAGAGGAGATGGCATTATCAGACAAGGGTTTCACTTCAGAGCAACTATTCTAAATTTAAAATGCCCGTGAGCTTAAAGGGAAACTTGAACTGGTGCAAAGAATATGAAGTATCAGAGGAGAGTCACACAGAAGTTCTTGAGCTGAGAAATGCAGAATCTTGAAGTATGAGTGGGATTAATATTAGACACTGTGGAAGAAAAGGTTAGTGAATCTGATGGCAAGCCAACAGAAATGTATCCAAAATTGATCACACAGGAGAAAACCTATTAAGAAAAGGAACAAAGCCTTGGTGAACTGCTGGACAGTAGTAAGAAATCCATCATACATGAAACTGGAATCCCAGCGGCATGGTATCCAAAGAAATAATGGCCTCAAACCTCCAAATGTGACAAAGACTATAAACCCACAGATCTAAAAAACTCCAGCAGGAAAAGAGTGAGCCACATGGCAACACACCTCGCAAACTAGTGCAGCAGCTGACCGAGGCACCACTGGCGGAGAAGCCGAGATAAACTCACGAGGTCAGACGGCAGAGACAAGCTCAGAGGCCACAGAAGACACTGCACGCTATGGAGGACAGAAGACCGCCAGCCCAACACCCCATATACAGTGCAAAGGGAAGGCAGCGTCCAGACCGGTTCAGACAAAGGGGGAAAGAGCCTGCTTGCAGCCCCTCTGCACCATGATGAGGGCTCTGGAAACTCTCCAGGAAGAGCGGGCAGTGACACCAGACGGGCAGGCAGATCTGCACAGAGGATGAATACGGCTGGGTACGGTGAACATGTATGGACATGAAAGACCTCTTTCTCATCATGCTTCTGTAAAAGACACGACAGGCCAGGGTGTAAATGACAATACCCACGTGCGGGACTGGCATGGGCAGCGCTGAACGGGTGGCAACCAGGCGCAAGGACGGGAGGTGGGGGGGTGGCAGCACAATGTCCCAGGGTCCCAACACCATTGACCCGCGGCAGCAGGTTAACTGGAGGGTGTGGTCTCCAGGTGCCAGAGCTGACCCTGATCTGCACCTCGGCTCTGGGGTGCAGAGCGGACGGCTTCGAATGCCTGCCTGCTGGACACGCTGAATGCGATACTTCCAGCCTGACTGGATCATTTTCCTGTTCCTGCGCTCAAGGGGTCCTGCCCAAGCCTTGAGGCTAAGGGCATAGCACAATGGCATAAGGAGACACAGCTGGGGCACTGGGCGGGACTGCAGACGGCAGGGTGGCAAAGACGGCGGCCGTGGCTGAGAGGCGTGGTGTGGAGTGCAGCCGCGGTGTGAGCGGACAGGCTGCCCCTGGGCTCGTGCCCCCAGAAGGTAAATGTCCCTCCAGGCTCTTCTGAGGAAGCAGGCAGAGCCCGCCTCAGCGGTGTCTTTATAGCAGCATCGGGGTCACCTTCCAGACCCAGCCAGCCCTGCCTGGGCCCCCCAGGGGTGCATGGGCTCATCAGGCAAACATGGCCCTTTCCTTCCTGGCTGCAGGGCCTGACAGCACACAAGGTCAGCGACACTCTGCCTGTTCGGTGCCCCGCCACCTGCCACCTCCCCTGCAGCTCTGTGGCCCAGGACTGCTCACTTCCCTGTCTCCCTGCGGGCAGCTTCCGGGTCAGACCCAACTGTGACCAGCAAGCGGGCAGGTAATGCCTGACACCCCGGCCCGGGCTCAACACCACCCATTTCCACGCCTCTCACTCTCGGTACTTGCCTGGGCTGTGCCTCAGGCTGGCAGCATTACGCGCAACACGCCGACTCTCCTCAGACCCTCTGAGGGCTCACACACTCACCGCAGGCTCACAGGTCACACACCCCTCCGAGGCCAAGCATCCAATGCAGCACCACCTGAGCAGCAGGCGCCGACCCCCACTCGGGCCCTGTCAGCACCCCAAGTGGCAGAACACCATGTCTCAGCAGTGCAGGGGGATGAAACCAGGAGCTTCTCGGGGCCAGTGGCACTCCAAGTCCCAAGCTGTGGCTGAGGGCCAGGGCTAAGTTGGGAGGCCTGGTAGGGGCAAGCAGTGGGAAGGCCTGCCCACAGCAAGGCAGGGGGTATCCACACCCTGAGGTCACTCGGCACCCAGGCCACTCCGTACGACTTAGATGAAGAAACCCATGTAATAAAGATGCTGACGGATGTAAAAAAATACGGGGCGGGCAGAGGACAGTGCCGGGCAGGGAGGCCTTAGACTCCTCTTGCCTAAGATGGGGCAAGGAGAGGGTGAGAAGGAACTTGATGGCCGAAATCCCCTCCACTCCCCATGAAGAATGCTTCGAGGGTGAAGCAACAGGAACTGGCTTACGAAATCCACCTCCAGGTTTAGCGACCAGTTTGCAGGAAGCGCAGTGGGTAAGGCATCCAGTTACACTTGTGGGTCTCACTGGGTGACTCTGCCCCAGGGACACTGGCCATGGCCAGAGACGCATTCAGCTGTCACCACTTGGTTGCGGGCGTCGCTCCTAGCATCTGACAGAAGACCCTGCCTGACAGACTCCGGTACACAGGGCGGCCCCAGCAGTTACCGAGCCCCCATGTCAGTGGCGCCAAGGCTGAGGAGCCCTGAGCAAGCCAGGTGGAAAGCAATGAGGACAGCAACTGGCAGAGCAGACTCGGGCAATTCCATGGGACCAACGAACTAGCTTCTTCAACAATGAGTGCCTCCAGGGAAGGAAGAACAGTGCTCAAACCACCACAGACGTGACCTGACTGTCCCGAGTGGCTCTGTGTGGACACCTCTTGAACTGGTCCCAACTAGGGTGCGCTCAGGGAGCTGCAGAGGCGGCGTCTAAAACACGCACCTCTGTACCTCCTGACATTCAACACGGTGACTGAAAAAAGCCACGGGTGAAATGGAAAGACACCTGGGACTGTCCTAAAGATGCTCTACCAAAACCAAAGAAGCCAATAATGGGGCGATGAGGAGGGCACCGGGCCAAAGCTGAGAAGTCAGGTCGAAGCTCAGAGGGTGAGGCCGCATCTCAGCCAGGGCGCAGGGTTACTCTCAGCTCTGTCCATCAACCCAGGAACGCTGCAGGTAAAAGGTTAGCCACAAGAAGTGCATGCGTGCAAGACCCGCCCACGCCCTCAGCGAGGTACACAGAGCAGACGGGGGCAGCGCATGTTTGTGAGCACAGACCACTGTGTCTTCAGGGAGGCGGAGGCGAGGCGGAAGGACCGCTGAGGGCAGGGCAGATCCGGACACAGGGCCAGGATGCTCCGCGTGACTGAGAGTGGGGCACGGTACCCGACAGCGCCCTCCCGGTCCTCTACTGCCCACTGGGGGTGGCGACCGTGCCGGGCAGCACCTTCCCTGTGGCCTGAGGCCCTCGTAACTCGGAGGTCCCTGCACACAGTGCAGTGATGAAGGAGAAGGCTCCCGTCTCTCCTTGAAAAGTTCATCTTTCCAATTCTATGAAGCACAAAAGAAGTCCACGGGCTGATTCTTCTGAGCTGGGATACCCCTTCCCCTGGGCAGTGTGTGGCCAGCAAAGGGGGAGGTTTAGGAGACAAGGCCTGGCTTCTAACCTCCTGGCAACTGCCCACCACCCCATACACCCATTTCCAGTAAAGCAGAGATGATTGGGAAATGCCTTTCAAGAATCCTTCCTGTGGCTTCCTGGCAGGTTCCCAGGGGATGGCAACGCCGTGGAGAGTTTATAGACTGTGGCGTCGGGGACCAAGAGGGGGGCCTTTCTGTGAACCACAGGAAGAGAGGCCTGGGATGCAGCCCCAGCTCAGTGGGTGAAGCCAGCTCAGGGCCAGGCTGGGAAACCTGAGTGGACACACTGAGGTCAGAGATCAAGGGCATGGCAGGCCAGCAGCAGGGCTCACAGCGGCTCAGGGCACAACATTCATCATTAAGTGAAGGGACACCTAAGGCAAGAAAAAAGGGATTCTGGCCGGGAGCCAGGTGAAAATCAGGACCCAGGCTAGTTGCCAGCAAACAAATATTTGTGTCAAAATATGTGTCACTGAAGTACACAGAAAGCTTAGGGGAAAAAATTTTAAGACATCTTCAGGATTAGGAATTCTTCTTGGATCAGCAAATAAACACAGCCAGCACTTGGGCTGGGATTTCCTTTCTGCTGGGATTTCCACGGGCCCACCTGGACTCTAACTCCCCTCACCCCCAGCGACCTCCCATCCATGTCCCAGCCCTACGGTGCACCTTTTCTACACGGCCACATAACCGGGGTCGCACTGTGTCAGCTTTGTGTGGCTGTGGAACAAGTCACAGCGGACGTGGTGGTCCACACCACCAGAAGCGCGTCCATCCCCTGGGTCTGGAGGATGAAGGCGGCACGTCAGCAGCAGCGCCGCACTCCCGCTGAGCGCTCCAGAGGAGGCCCATCCCTGACTCGCATTGCGGCTTCTGGACACAGCAGGCCGATCTCTGCCCCTGAGGGTCACATCACCTCCTTTTCTTCTGATTGCTTCAAATCTCTCTCTGCTCTCAAAAGATCACTTGTGATCACATTTAGGGCCCAAGAATCCTGGAAAATCCCATCTCTGAACGCTTAACTTTAAAAAAAATATTTTTCCTGGCTTTTTTTTGGCATTAAACATACATTTACGTGTATCATATCTTTTTTAACTTTTTAAAGCTCTTTATTGAATGAGCTTGAGCAAACTCTAAGAGATAGTAGAGAACAGAGGAGCCTGGCAGGCTGCAGTCCGTAGGGTCGCAAAGAGTCGGACACGACTTAACGACTGAACAACACAACAAATTGAATGAGAGGTTTAAAATTCAACAGTGCTTAACAATTGTCAAAAGTTTCATAGACATGATTTCATATAATCCCGCAACAACCCTTTTTGTAAAATCCCCTATTCCTCTCCACCCCTCCTCCTTCCCTCTCCTCACTGGTAACCACTACTTTGCTCTCTGTAACTGTGAATCGGCTAAAGAGGCCTTAACATTTTCTCCTCTGCAAAGTACTTTTTTTCAGGTAAGACCAAATTCACAGGTTCCAGGGGTTAAGACTTACTTTACGCTAAAGCCTTTGACTATGTGGATCACAATAAACTGTGGGAAATTCTGAAAGAGATGGGAATACCAGATCACCTTATTGCCTCCTGAGAAACCTGTATGCAGGTCAGGAAGCAACAGTTAGAAACGGACATGGAACAATGGACTGGTCCCAAATTGGGAAAGGAGTACGTCAAGGCTGTATACTGTCACCCTGATTATTTAACTTAAAAGCAGAGAACATCATTCTGGATGAAGCACAAGCTGGAATCAAGATTGCCTGGAGAAATATCAGTAACCTCAGATATGCAAATGACACCATCCTTATGGCAGAGAAGAGAAAAACTAAAGAGCCTCTTCATGAAGATGAAAGAGGAGAGTGGAAAAGCTGGCTTAAAACTCTATAATCAAAAATCAAAGATCATGGCATCTGGTCCCATCACGTCATGGCAAATGGGTGGGGAAACGATGGAAACAGTGAGAGACTTTATTTTCTTGGGCTCCAAAATCACTGCAGATGGTGAATGCAGCCATGAAATTAAAAGACGCTTGCTCCTTAGAAGAAAAGCTATGACAAGTTTTAAAAAGCAGAGACATTACTTTGCCAACAAAGGTCTAGTCAAAGCTATGGTTTTTCCAGTAGTCATGTATGGATGTGAGAGCTGGACTATGAAGAAAGCTGAGCACCGAAGAATTGACGCTTTTGAACTGTGGCTTTGGAGAAGACTATTGAGAGTCCCTTGGACTGCAAGGAGATCAAACCAGTCCATCCTAAAGGAAATCAACCCTGAATATTCATTGGAAGAACTGATGCTGAAGCTCCAATTCTTTGGCCACCTGATGCAAAGAACTGATTCCTTGCAAAAGACCCTGATGCTGGGAAAGCATGAAGGCAGGAGGAGAAGGGGACGACAGAGGATGAGATGGTTGGATGGCATCACCGACTCAATGGAAGTGAATTTGAGCAAACTCTGGGAGTTGGTGAAGGACAGGGAAGCCTGGTGTGCTGCAGTCCAGGGGGGCAGAGTTGGACATGACTGAGAGACTGAACAACAATATACACAGCTGACCACAGAATACTTAGCATAAAGCGTTGGAGATTTACCCATGCTGCTATCATTGCAACTTCTTTTTACTGCTTACCATTAACCCACCATATTATACTACAGTCTATTCATCCATTTGTAGACTAAAGAACACAGGTCATTTCCATCTTGAGGAACTATCGAATCAACTGCTATAAACATTCCCACGCAGGTTTCTATGCAGACGTGAGTTTTCATCTCACCTGATGAACAGCCAGAAGCACAGGCTGGATCTTGGTGGCAAGCGTGTCTTTGACTTCATGAGACTGCCAGATGGCCTTCCGGGTGGTTGTCCGTTTTGCATCCCACCCGCAAGGAAGGGGAGTTCCACTTGTTCCCCATCTGTGTCAGGATCTAGTGCTGTCAGGTTTTCTATCCGAGCCATTCTCCCGGCTGTGAAGGGGTATCCCATGGTTTCAACTTGCATCTCCCTAATGACATGAGAACATGAAGAACGTTCCCATGGACTAATCTGCCATTCTCGCGTCTTTATGGAGAAGCTGTACAAATCTCTAATGCATTTTTTAAAAACTAGGTCAACTTTTCACTACTGCATTTTGAGAGTTCTTCATATATTCTAGATACCAGAGCTTTAGCAGATGACTTTTACAAAGAACTTTCTCCCAGCCTGTGGCTTGTCCTTAACATTGTTCTCTTAACAATGTCCTTCAAAGAGCAATTATAAACTCTGATAAAGTGGCACTTGACAATTTTTTTGCTCCACAGCTCACACACCAATGAAGTCAACAAGTCTAGGCCTAGACCATGTGGAACCAAGACTCCCCTCTGCCAGGCTTCCTGTGTCCCCCGCCTGTCAGCCAAACAACTGCCCCAGGCGCCCAAAGCGGTGACTCTGTAGATGGCCAAGTCACACCACAGGGGCTGTCGAGACAGCGCAGGGCAGCAGCGCCTGACATGCGCTCTACTTGGATGGGTGGGTGGGACGCGCCTGAAGCCTGACTGGGGGTGCAGCATACAGACTCACAGGGCACAGCCTCTTCACGGAGATCACAGCCAAAATGAGCATGACGACTCGTGGTGCCAAGAGCAGCCAACCTCCACCAGGAAACTCACTCTCATCTTCAACTACTCATAGATATCAGGGTTCTTATTTTATGACTGAGGAAAACGAAGTACAGAGCAGGGACAGGCCTGCTGGAGGTCACCGAGCAGGGCTGGGGTCCCCGCTTCACCAGCAGAGCTGATCCCAATCTCAAAGGAAGACCAGTCATGGGCCCTGACACAGTTCATTAGATCGCATCCCAATTCTACAATCACCCAAACTCCTTGTGAAACACACATGGTGTACCAGGATGAAACAAACATTTGCTAAGCAAGTAATTCCTCACACTGAAGTGCTTCCATGGCTTCCCTGGCGGCCCAGTGGTTAAGAATCCACTTGCAATGCAAGGTACACAGGTGCGACCCCTGGTTCCGGGAACACCCCACGTGCCGTGGGGAACTAAGCCCGTGATCCATAGCTGCGAAGCCCATGTGCAGCAGCTACTGAAGCCCTCTCACCCAGAGCCCGCGCTTCGCCACGAGAGAAGCCCGAGCGCCACAGCCAGAGTAGCCCCTGCTCACTGCACCTGGAGGAGAGCCCATGGGTAGCGATGAAGACCCAGCGCAGCCAGTAACAAATAAACAAAAACTAAACCTGTATTTTTAAGTGGTTCTAGTCCACTGAGCCCGGTTCCATCCACGGCTGCTGGCAGCACGAACGAGGCCTGGCTCCAGGGAAGTGTGGCTGTCATGAGCCACCAACCCCTGCCACCGCTCTGAGCTCTGCAACCCACGCCTGCACCAGGCCCTCTTTTCAACACCTTTGCCTCATTACTGTTTCATCTTTCCCATCTGCCTTTCCTCAAATAGGAAAATTAAGAAGCCGCCCCACATCAGTACCTGCTGCCTGCCCCCAGCACACGCAGCCTGCAGCACTGGGCACGGGCTGTGAGGGGCCAGGTCCACACGCCGGACTCGGCCCCTGGGCCCCTCGGCAGCGCAGACAGCCAGACCGCGGGGCTCATCTCCTCTGCTACCCCAGCCCTGTGCGGAGGGAGCAAGCTGCGCAGGGAGCGGCACCAGGTCTCGGGGCTTGCAGCCCGCGCCCTCGTTCTGCCCCGGGGGCCTGAGGCCCACCTCAGAGTGTGTCCTTGGCTCATCCCACTCTCCTGGGAGCCCCTGATGAGGCTGATGGGAGCACTGGGGACATGGACACGGGGGCCGCAAAGTACACGGTGCTCTGCTCCAGTGCGCTGCAGACGTGCCTCGCCAGCAGCCTATGTGCTGAGTGGGCTTGTTTGTTTTACTTGTGGCTGTGCTGGGCCTTCCGTGCTACGAGTGGGCTTTCTCTAGCTGCAGTGACTGGGGCTCCTCTCTAGCTGTGCTGTGTGGCGGCATCTCCAGCTGTGGAGCACAGGCTGAGTGCTGCTTGGTCTGTGGAATCTTCCCACACCACGGAGCGAACCCGCATCCCCTACACTGGCAGGAGGATTCTCAACCACTGGACCACCAGGGACGTCCTGTTTTTTTCCTTTTTAATTGCTCACTAAAACTCATCAACAGGCCCTGAGCTTGGTATCAAACTTCACTCTGCCCAAACCTGTCTTTCGCCCACAGCCTGGGGGCACCATGACAAAAGAAACACACACACACAGCCGCCCAGACAGCAGTGACTAGGATGGAATCTTCCAGCAGAGGAAGCTGAGGGCCTGACCTAGATGGCCCAGGCCCTCTGGGGGCGCAGCCCAGGATGTGGGCTGCCCCGATGCTCTGCATCTCAGCACATGGCTCAGCTCAAGTTTCTCCCTCATCTTCTGCAAAGCGCCACAGATCGTCCCAGGAGATGCAGGCACAAGTTGCAGAAAAACAAAAGCCGTGGCTGGGAACTCAGGCTTCTCTTCCCTTTAGGATGAGCACCTCCCACCCCACCCCACGGCCTCCAGCCGGTGCCTACAGCAGGGCCACTCTCTTGCATCCACTTTTAACGCACACACACAGAGCGACCCAGGAGCTGCCGGGTCCAGGACCTGCATTCCCAGCCTAGGCGCTCACTCAGCATCAGTCCCACGAGGTCACCTCGGACATGCTCCAAGTTCAGGTGCCTCTGCACCCCAGCAGCCTCTGAGCAGCCCCAGGCATCAGCCCCAGGCCACGTCACCGGGCTCCACCACCTCCACCATCATGTGGAGTGATGCTGGGCTGTGCTTAGTTGTCTCTCTTTTGTGACCCCAGGACTATAGCCTGCCAGGCTCCTCTGTCCATGCTCATGGAATTTTCCAGGCAAGAATACTGGAGTGCCTTGCCGTGTCCTTCTCCAGGAGATCTTTCAGACTCAGGGATTGAACCAGCATCTCTTGCATCTCCTGCACTGGCAGGCAGGTTCTCCCACTGCCCTACCTGGGAAGCCACCACTCCGCTGAAGTAAATCCTAACTGCTCAGGAACAGAGAAGGCCCCATCATGCAGACCCTGCCTTGTACACCCCACAACTCACCAGCTGGGGACCCCAGAAAGGGGGACTGCCTCCAAGCAGAGCCAACTCTGGACCAGCTGGGCTGTGAAGGCTGCCTCCCCCACAAGGTCAGGTCAGAGACATGGCCTTTGGACCGCAGGCTGAGACACCCCTCCTGGGGGATCCAAAGACATCCCGGAGGCGTGGAGAAATGGCTAGACAAGTCAGCCTCCCCAGAGAGTTGGGTAGCCTCTCTCTTTCAAGTAGTTCTGATATTCTGAGCCAGAAGAGTTCCAAAGTCTCAAAGAGCCATCAAAATCTGGGAGAAGGAACTTCCCTGGTGGTCCAGTGGTTAACACTCCGAGCTCCCAATGCAGAGGAGCCCCAGGTTCGGTCCCTGATCAGGGAACCAGATCCCACGTGTAGCCACTAAGAGTTTGCATGCCGCAACTAAGACCCAGCACATCTACCTATATGTATATGTATACATACACACAAATATTTAATGTGGTAGAAAATATGGTCAAGGGCTCAGGACCCTCCCACAGGTCCCTTAGGTCACTGGTGCGCGTCCATGGCACAGAGAGTGGGCAGTGATTGGGCGCAGGGCTCAGCCTGGCCAGTCCTCAAATGTGTGGGGCAGGGGAGAGCAGAACAAACGTGACAAACAGGTGGAAGGCAGCAATGTCTCAGGAAGCTGGCCTGGCTGAGTTCAGTCCGTGCTCTCTCGTCCTGGCGGAGCAACGAGGGAGCCGCGCACAGAGCTGGGCTGGGGAGTGCCCTCCAGTTCGGGACACTGCTTGGAGCAGCCAGGTGGCAGGCTCAGGCACGGGTCCCCAGTCACTAGCTACCTGTCCCAACCAAGCCCTCACCCTCGCAAGGTCTGACACGGGGAAGCCACCTGAAACTGGCACACTGTGAAACTCTGCTTTGCGAACAGCTCCTGACCTGGCTGAGGCTGGCAGGGCTGGACCCACAGGGGGCCCAGGAACCAAACACTGCCTGGAGCCTGGCACCCGCAGGGCGTCCCACAGTGAGGAACCGAGCGGCTGTCACAGGCTCAGGCTGCATCCCCACCAGAGCCTTCCAATCCTTGCTTGGACTCCAGCTGACCCAGGTGTCAGTCAGTCTCTCAGAACCACAGGCTCCTCTATCAGCTAGCCAGACAGAAGAGACCTTCCTGAAACAACTCTGGACACTCACAACTGCTGCAGCCCAAGGACGGTGGGGCCCGGCTGCCCACCCAGCTGTCATCCCAGCCGCTGGCTCAGCCCCACCCCTCCAGGGCTCTCTGCTGCCCCACCAGTGGGAAGGACGGCACTCTGGGGAGTGTACAGGCCGACTGGGAAATCTGCCGAGTGGGTGGCTTTGACCACCCTCCACCTGCCCTGGAGTTCTGAGAAGCGTGCCTGCGGGCCCCTGCTCACCCGGCAGGCTGCCACTCCGTGCACATTGGCTGCCACCTGGCTCTCATCAGGAAGGGATTGCCCCGTTCCTGCATTAAGTTGTACCCTGGTGTCCACAAGGTCTGCCAACTGACTGCTCCCCGGAAAGATGACGGCCTCAGAGTAAACAGCTCAGTGAGCATGTCACCCAACGGCCCGTCCTGCAGAGCTGATGGCGCAGCGACGCTGGTCTCCTCCGGGGTGGGAGAGTGTGTGTTCTGCCAGGGCCGTGGTATCTCAGGGGCCCTCAGGGCCCTCAAGGGCCTGACTGTGGGGACCGCCTGTGGACAAGGTCGGGGCTCAGGGAAGCCAGTAGCTTTGCTCAAGGTCACCAGCTCACGAAGCGGTAGAGCCCACACTAGAACCCAGGACTGCTCCCCAAATCAGGAGGCGGCAGGCCCCCTAGCACTTTAGGACAGAACTTCCCCCCAGACTGCTCTGCCTTCAGCACTAACGGGGTGGGTCATGCTGCCCTGGACACTCACCCCTGTTCCCACAGGTCTGTTTCCTTCCCCAGCCTACTCTGCCCCAAAGCACAAATGAGCCAGAAGTCTGAAACCACCAGCCACCTTTTCACAGAACATCTTGTCACCTGCCAGAAAACAAGTGACTCATCTTGGCTCAGAGTGACAAGATCAAGCAGTGTGGATCTGCCTAGAGCTGAGGTGCCCCAGAAACCAGGAGGGAGTCAGAGCACTGCGGAGAGAACCGCGGCTCCTAAAAGAACAGAGAGCAGACAGGAATGAGGAGGAGTCCTTCCCGAGGCACTCAAGCATCCGTCAAATCACACCCCACAGCCCCGAGGGCCCATGGGGACCCCTTACAACACTCAAACCCGGCACTGTGAAACCACTCCCCCCACCGAACCACCATCCAGGGCGTTCCTCCCTGGACCCACCCAGCTGCCCCCTCCACTGAGGCTTCCTCAGAAAGGCTCCTGGGGGGCATGCTCACTCGGACCCCTGCCACCGGGGGAGGACTTGACTGACACGCTGGGTTGGTCTCTCCCACGGGAAGCTAAGTCCCAGGAGGAGGATGTCCTACCACTGCTGGCCTCCAGGGCGTGCACCAGTCACCCGATTCGGGGGCTCAGCCACCTGCAGAGCAGAGATGGGAGCCGGCCCTGACCACACAGCGTGGCAGGCGAGGTGCTGCTTCCAGGAGCAGGTAATAAACGCCCCTGCCTGGCTATCTCTCCTAGACGTGATGTGGAAATAATCCCAAACTCACAGAACAGCTGCAACAATATCCAAGTACCTTTAAACCCACAAGCTCTCTGCCCCTACGCACGCACCCCATAGCATATAGATTTGGGTGCATCTACTTGCTTTCTCAAGCCAGTTAAGAGCGAGCTGCACATGCCACTACGCTTCACCCTAAACACATGGTGCGTTTCTGAGGAGTAAACCACACGACAGCCGCCAGCTGCACTGGTCACTATCGACAGCTCACTGCTCCGCTGCCTCCCTTCCATGGTGCCACCTGGCCCGGCGGTGTCCCCCCCCGCCCTCCCTCCAGTGAAGAGAACCACGCACAGCATGGAGCTGCCCCGTCTCATCAGCCACCTTTATCCTGGAGGTTTCTGGCCTGTTCTGACTTTTAAGACACTGACCTTCCTGGAGGACTCCGCCCACCCCCCTTTACTAGAACGTGCTCCCCAGTACTCTGGGTCCACCTAGTGTGACTGAGGCACTGCGCCTGGAGGGGACCATCTTTCTCAGAGGACCCCCACCCAGAGGTCCTCCCGGAGGGCTCTGTCTGCCCTTATAGTACCGTGAGTTCTGACCACCCAGACCTGGCTGGCCTGCCTTGGAGATGCTTGCTCCCCACCCACAGCCCAGGTTAAGCCAACCCCACCATCCACAGGTATACATCAGCGGCCGTGAAACACAGCTCCTATCTCTGCCAGCCTTAACATCCCACCATAAGCAGGAGCCCCCACTTTCCCCCACTAATTCATTTACATGCTATCATCAGCAGTGTGATGGTGAATCTTCTATGTCAACTTGGCTAGGTCACAGAACTGAGTTGTTTGGTCAAATACCAGTTGCAGTGAAGGCATTTTTTAGACGAGATTAATATTTAAATCAATAGATTCTGAGTAAAGCTTCCACAAATCTCCCAATCAGTATTTGAAGATACAATATCAGCTCTTCCCCGGGTCTCCAGCCTGTCAACCTACCCTACAGATTTTGAACTGGACAGCCTCCAGAGATGCATGAGCCGATTCTTTTAAAAGTCTTTTCTCAAACACAAAAAGCCAACAGACACATGAAAAAATGCTCAACAGTGTTAATTGTCAGAGAAATGCAAGTAAGAACCACACTGGGTACACCACCTCACGCCGGTCAGTATGGCCATCATTAGAAATTCTACAAAAAACAAATGCTCGAGAGGGTGGAGAAGAGGGAACCTTCCTACACTGTTGGTACTAATGTAAGTTGGTGCGGCCACTATGGAAAAGAGCACAGAGGTTCCCCAGAAAACTAAAAATAGAATTACTACATGACGCAGCAATCCCACGCCTGGCCATAGCCAGGCAATACTGTTAACTCAAAAGGATACATGCACCCCTGTGCTCACAACAGCACTATTCACAACAGCCAAGACATGGAGACAACCTTAATGTCCGCTGGCAGATGACTGGATAAAGAAGTGGTACATACATACGATGGAATATGTATGTACCATACATAAAAAATGAATTAACGCCATTTATACCAACATGGATGCAAGTAGAGATTATCGTATTAAGTAATATCAGAAAGAGAAAGACAAATACCACATGATATCACTTATATGTGGAATCTAAGCTATGACACGAATGAATCTGCGAACAAAACAGACTCATGAACAGAGAACGGACTTGTTGCCAAGGGGAAGGGGGCTGGGGAAGGGACGGGATGGGAGGCTGGGGTGAGCAGACGTAAACCACTGCATACAGAATGGGTGAGCGACAGGGCCCTACTCTATAGCACAGAGGACTATATTCACTATCCTACAATAAGCCGTAACGGAAAACATATTTTAAAAGCAAAGCATATAGGGATTTCTCTGGTAGTCCAGCGGTTAAGAATTTGCCGTGCAATGCAAGGGATGTGGCTTCGATCCCTGGTGGGGGAAAAAGAATCCCACACGCCACGGAGCAGCTAAGACCTCACGCTGCACTCCGAGCCCTTGCACTTTAGGGCCCCCCACCACAACCAGAGAGCCCTGGGCTGTAACTAAGACCTGATGCAGCCAAATAAATCAATTTTTAAAAAAAGAATGTGTATACACACACCCCAGAATCACTTTGCTGTACAGCAGAAATACGCACAACACTGTAAATCAATTATACTTCAATCTTTAAAATTAAACACATACACACACACACACACAAAGGGGGGCTTCCCTGGTGGCTCAGTCATAAAGAGTCTGCCTGCCAATGCAGGAGATGCGGGAGGACCCCACATGCCTTGGAGCAACTTAAGCTTGGGCGCCACAATCCCTGAGACTGTGCTCTAGAGCCGGGGAGGTGCTACTACCGCGCCCACCTGTGCGAATGCTGAAGCCCAAGAGCGCTAGAGCCACGCTCTGTGATAAGGGAAGGTGCGGCAGCGAGAAGCCTGCACACCACAGCTAGAGGGAAAGTCCATGTAACGCCAATGAGCACAGACAAAAACAAAGAAATAAAATCACTTAACACATACACACGTGCACACGATGGGACTTCCTGGAGGTCCAGCGCCTGGGACTCAGTGCTTTCACACTTTAACTGCCGTGGCCCAGACTAAATCCCTGGTTGGGGGAAGTAAGATCTCGCAAGCCATGCAACATGGCCAAAAAGGAAACACACACACACACGCCCCTCTCTTCTCATTCCTTCACTCCTATTGGTTTCTGTTTCTCTGGAGAACCTTGACAGACTCATGGACTGCCTTCTGCAATGGTCTCAAATGCACCTTAGTCCTTAATCATCCTGATACTCGGGGCTTCCCAGGTGGCTCAGACAATAAAGAATCTGCCTGCAATGCAGGAGATGCCAGTTCAATCCCTGGATCAGGAAAATCCATGGAGAAGGGAATGGCAGGCCACTCAAGTATTCTTGCCTGGAGAATCCCACGGACAGAGGAGCTGGGCGGGGTACAGTCCACGAGGTCACAAAGAGTAAGACAGCTGAGCAACTAAGCACACACCCTGATACTCAGACTGTCTCGGGCTGGTCCTGGACCCTCGGTGCTGGCTGCCGACTCATCCCCGCCCTCCTCTGAGCCCTCTCTAACATCTGAGGACCACAAGGGATCTGACCAGAGCCATGGGGTCAACCACTGCTCAAAAGAGCCCCACTTCCAAGACTGAAGCTGGGAAGCTTCTTCATTCATCACAGCAGATTACAAAAGTCCACGCTGGGAACAGCTGCTGAGGGCCCTGCATCAGAGGACATGTACGGAACAGGGCTCCCATTTGGGCTGTCCTTGAATTTGGGTGGGAAGAAAAAACATCTATTTTCTTAGTATTTCCTTCAGCAGTTATGAACAGCATCAACTCTGATATGCTTTATTAAATGATAGATAGTATGTTGCTGCTTTCCAACGCCACTTTTGCTCACCACTATTTCAAAATAACAGCAATAAAATCTGCTTGATCTCATTACTTAACATGATGACAATAAATTTGTACTAGGTCATAATTCCTTGTTTTTAAAGTTTTTTTAATTCTTTATTTTTGGCTGCACTGAGTCTTCCTTACTACACACAGGCTCTCTCTAGTCGCAGCGCACGGGCTTCTGTGATGGCTTCTTTTGTTGCAGAGAACAGGCTCTAGGGCACGCAGGCTCAGTAACTCTGGCACCCGGGCTTAGCAGCTGTGGCATGTGGAACCTTCCTAAATCAGGGATCGAACATGTGTCCCCTGAACTGGCAGGCGGACCAAATCACCAGACTACTAGGGAAGTCTCTATTACTATTTCTTTTTTAATTGTTCTAAACATTCAACTAATTTATTTATTTGGCTGTGCTAGATCTTAAGTTTCGCCATGTGGAATCTATTTCCCTGACTAGGGATCGAACTCAGGCCCCCTGCATTGGGGGCACAGAATCTTAGCTACTGGGCCACTAGGGAAGTTCCTCCACCTCTCTAAAACACTATGCACTCCTGGCCTCAGAAAGCTGGAAAGGGGGTGACTCACCAGACAAACTATATAAAGTGCTACCTCAGGCATGGAATGTCAGCACCCCAACCCCACACCAGTGCTGCGGGGGGACTAACTTTCCCAGTGCTTCCCGATGCCCACAGGGGTGGGGTGGGGGTGTCTCCATGCAGTAGGGAGCACACGGCTGAGTTCTGGAGCATCTGGTGCCAGTTATTTAAAATCTCACTAGTACTTCATGAACACAGGTGCGTGAAGGTGTCCCAAGAGGTCTTACAACAGAAGAGGACATTTGGAAATGAACACCCCTCCCCCAGGGGCCTGTCTGGAGCACACCCACTGACCAGGCCCCTCTCTACACCCTCACTCAGGGTGCTCCTCTGCAGGGTCAGGCTGCCTCTCCCAACCCTGTACACTGTGCTCCAAGGAGCAGCTGTCCCTCCTGCCCCATCTCCCCAGACAGGAACAGCCCCTGCGCTGGCCTCCGTCAGCCAGGCTGAGATGACGTCAGGAAAGACCAGAATAAGTCCGCGCTCCCCCTACACCCAGCAATTCCAAAGACTCCCCTCCATCCTCCAAAGGAAAAGCAGGGCTCTAAACACCTCAAGGAGCATGCCGGGCCACACTGTTGCTCCTGATCTGGTACGGTTTCCTTGTTTTTCCCTCCCCTTATTTATACTTATTTGGCTGTGTCGGGTCTTAGTTGTTGCCCTCTGGCTATGGTCACACGGCACGAGGGATCTTAGTTCCCCGACCAGGGATCAACCCCACATCCCCTGCACTGGCAGGCGGATTCTTAACCACTGGACCACCGAGGAAGTCCACAGTGTGGTTTGTAAAGCCAACGTGGACAAGCAGAGGTGAGTGCAGGTTGCCTTCATCTTCAGCATCAAGAGCAGACCAGGAGGGTAACTGAGAAGGGGGCGGCCGGGGTTGGGGGTGGGGGCGTGTACCAAACACAAACCATTTCTGTAAGCCCACAGATTTGTATGAGAAATTAAAAAGGAAAGAAGCAGGAGACTGTAACGGGCAGCTCAGAGGCCAGGGTGATGAGAAGGGGGTCACTGGCACCAGAACTGCCATGCTGGGAAGCTCCACCCAGCATCTTCTGGAAAACTCTGTACTGCGGCTCTGCAGCGCTTGCCCGGTTCTAGGCAGCATAACGACACTCTTGTCCCTTGAGGCTGCTGACCAGAACAGAGTGAGCTGGGCTCCTGAACATAAGGCATGCGGCTTCATCTTGGGCAAAAGCAGAGACCATTAAATGGGAGTGAAATGCCCCACTCAAGAGGATGAAATGACAAGAATATGTCATATTTTCCCATCTCTAACCTACCCAGGTGACCCAGCAAGCAGGACAGCCATGGCTGGAGAGTTCTGCAGACAAGGGAAGGGGCCCACCACCACCTGGCCCCTGGGAAACATTGCTCTTTACTCACCCTGCAGCCAGGGAAGCTGTGCTGGGTCACTGACCACTCTTCCCAGCGCTTCGTCTGCTCTGGTCCCAGCACATAAGTGCCCTCCAGAGGGGACAGTCCCAGAGACCCCCAGGCGATCTGTCCTACAAGGGCAGAGCGAAGCCTCTCCCCTCGGGCAGGGAGTCAGAAACAAAAATCACTACCAGAAATCCATTCCAGGGCAGTAGGACCCCCAAAGACCCCCCTGAGCCCCCAGGTCTTTTACCTTCTAGCCTCAGCCCTCCTCTCTGCTGCCCAGCACTAAAGACCACAGAAGAAAATTCCCAACCCCTGTCTCTGCCCAGTTCGACCCCCTCCTGCCACCACACACCCACTGCCAGCATTCTGGCACCAGGTCAGGTAACTGCATCTTTCAGCATCATCTGCACCTTCACAGCCGGCTAAGCGCTGCACATGCCAGACTGGAACCCTCTCCCTCCTCCACTTCCTGAGCCAGGAGCACCTGGACACCAGCCACTTTGAGGCAGGTGCGATCTCAAAGCCAACTTGCCTAGGATTTAATACGAATAGCTAGAGAAAGCAGCAGAAGCACTAGAGCAAGGTGGAAGGACAGAAGCAGGAGGTGGGGACCCAGCAGCCAATGAGAGCGATGCTGCCTTGTCCACTGAGGAGCCCTCAGCGCAGTTCCAAAGTTGGATGACAGAGTGACACTGCAAGATGCTGTTCTGACGAGGTGAGAGGCGGTGATGAGCCGAGACCAGGACGGGAGGCGCGCAGACCTTAAGGGAGGCCAGGCCATGGAAAGGGAGGAGGGAGAGTAGGGCCTGAGCACCCGGAGGGGCAATGCTTGGCCCCCTGTGCACGTCAACCAGTGTGCTGGGCAGCTGGGGCACAGAACAGGAGTGGGTAAGCAGCAGCAGGGGGCCCCAGATGGGAGATGCTGGGCTCTGCATCTCCTGCTCACTCATGGCCCCCTTAGCTCCCCACTGCAGCAGAGGGAGGGAGGCGGGGGCCCTAGACAGAGAGACCTGCCTTAAGGATGCTGAGCCAGGCAGAGGAGAGTGACAGGGGAGGGCAAGAGCAGGCCACAACCCGAAGCTGGGCTGGCCCCAAGCACCTCAGCCTGGGCTGTGAGGAAGATTCCACCTCGGCCAGTGCCTGCGCTGACCTTCTGACCTGAGCCTGGGCCAGTGGGGCTCAGGAGGTGGGCCAAGGAGCACAGTCCCCTGCACAGTTCAGAAGGGGTCTCTCCTGCCCTGAGGGTGGGGGTTTGGATACCCCAACAGATGACATGCAGGGCTGGGACAGGTGTGGAGATGTGGCCGAGGGCATCCTCTCCTCAGGGTGACAGTGATGAGAGGAGGGTGCCCCGACCCTTGGCCCTTCATGTGACGCTCCACTCAATCCCTTACTACCTCCAGGGCAGGGGCGACTCCTCCCTCCTCACCCAGGGAGAAACTGAGGCTCAGGACATGCCTTAGCCCCATGTCGGGGGAGGCAGGACCCAACCCAGGCTGGCCAGGTCCCCCCGCAGGGGCCTTTCAGCATCACCAAGCCAAACATCAGCTCGTGACAGCCTTGAGCTATACAAGCCACGCCGGAGGGCGGAGAGGCCTGCGAGGGCCAGGGCAGAGCAGACCCTGCCTCACCAGACGCCTCCGCTGCCCACAGGAGGCCCTTGAGCGCCAACACTGGTTGAGGTTCCAAGTGAAGCAGGAGGCCCCCCCTGCATTCTGTGATCTTGGAGACCTTGGAGCCAGAGCCACTGCCAGACTCGGGAAGCAGCAGGGCCTCCGGAGGGGTGACCGAGGCAAGGAGCGACCCTCCACCCCTTGCCGGGCCAGACCTGAGAGACCCAGCCCCATGCCACACTTGTGGGTGACAGAGCCCATCTTCCTGGGCTTGAACATAAATAAAACCAGATCAGGTGTGAGAAGTAACTTTTTTTCAAGTTACTAGAAAGTTAGTCTGTGAAGGAGACACAGCGAGGCCAGCCTCAGTGACGGGAAGAGCGCAGTGGCTTCTCACTGTGGCCGGAACACCAAGCCTTCTGAGTGAGCCAACATCATGCAACACCTTGGAGGAAAGCTCAAGCTGCCTGCCTTCCTACTCATCAAGTCCTGGTCGACAAAAACCATTTTATCTCAGGCCTGAAATTAGATTCGGGTGCAGCTTACCATCTGCGCCATCACAGAAGTAGATCCTGGCGGGACTCCCAGGCCAGCTGCCTCGGCGGAAGCAGGACCAGAAGGTCTATTTAGGAAAGGGAGACAGAGCTGCCCCGCTGGAGCTGACGGCTGTGTGCGGCAACAGTGACTCCACAGCACAATCCTTTCTGCACTTCTAAGCTAGGGACCCAGAATCAAGCAGGCTAAGAAGGTAGGGTAACTCGGGGCCCTCGGCTGGTCCAGCCTCACATCACCAACACGCTGCCCCAGGGTCCGGGCTAAGGAGAACATGAAACTCACAGCCTGGTGGCAAGATAAAGCCAAAGGTGCTAACCCCCACCCCGACCCGAGGCCCAGGGTCCCCTCCTCCGTACCACTCCGAGCCATTCAAACCCAAGCCAGAGCTGGGGTGGAGGGAGGGGCTGGGTGCTGCCTGAAAGCTGAGGCAGCCTCTGGAGCAATCCTAATAGGAGACCAGAGCAGTGTACTGGCCCGGCTTCCACACCAACCAACAGTTCCCCACAGAGCTGGAACCAAAGGCTTCAGGACAAGAATGATACACTGGGGCTCTCAACAGCTGCTATGAATCAGAAACAAAACTGCAGTCTCGGGGCCCAGAACCAAGATCAGAAAACTCGCTTCCACTTCAGGATCTGCCATTTAGAAGCTGTGTGACCTCAGTAAGACACTTAACCTCTCTGACTTGGTCACACAGGGCTGGCAATAACTCAGCAGCTGCTTGAAACTGCTTACGGAATAGCACAAACTGGCTCTGCCACATGTGAGCTCCAGCTCCTACCTCTCAGTTTTTGAGTGCTGTTAAACCACTGCAATGCTCTTTAAAACAACAACAACCTGTACACCAGGAAGAAGGCAAGAAGAGGCTTCCAAGAACCTTCAGGGTGAGGGGGCCCATCCTCTAACCAGCCATGTGGCCTTGGGAGACAGACTTCATGCCTGAGCGAGTCAGTTTTCCCATAGGTGAAATGGGACAGACCTTGTTTGTGCCTTTCAAGGCAGCAAGGGCACTGCAGGGGTAGCCTGGGTCTTATGATCTCACTGAGTCTGCTCTCCCATCAGGGAAACGACCGACCGCAGGGGAAGAGGGCTGGGAGAAAGGGCATTTAAGGGCCCTAGGCACACTGGGAGGCACACCAGGGACAGCTGACAAGACAGACTCGGACAAAGGGAGCACCCCACCCCCAAAACAAGAGAACCATCAGAGCCACAGAACCTTTCCCAAAACTGTACTGATGACCTCAAATAATACTCAACAAAGTGATGATGAGTCAATAATAAGTGCTCGTTTAGGGACTTCCTTGGTGGTCCAGGGGCTTTCCTGGTGGCTCAGAGGGTAAAGCATCTGCCTGCAATGCGGGAGACCCAGGTTCGATCCCTGGGTCAGGAAGATCCCCTGGAGAAGAAAATGGCACCCCACTCTGGTATTCCTGCCTGGAGAATCCCATGGACAGAGAAGCCTGTAGGCTACAGTCCATGGGGTCACAAAAAGTCAGACACAACTAAGTGACTTCACTCTGGCTCTCTCTCTTGCTGGTCCAGTGATTAAGAATTCCAATGCATGCAGGCGGTGGGGAGTGGGGTGGGGGGTGCCCAGCAGAGGTTCAATCCCTGGTCAGGGAACTGAGATCCCACATGTCACATGGTATGGCCAAAAAGTTTAAAGAAAGAAAAAGAGCTCATTTCAGTAAAACATGACACTAGCCACGCTCCTGTCTCCACATCTACCGTGTATGTGGTGGGTGACTCCACAAGGACCCCGGCGCATGTTCAGCATCTGACTGAATCCCCTCGGAAGGTGCTCATCAAGCACTCACCACACAGACACCTGACAAGGATTCCTTTAACAGCCCCCTCATCAACCTCCTGGTCGTGACACTTGAAATCCTGCAGGTCAAATCCAGTGCTCTCCAAGCAAGACCTGTCAGCAGATTCCTCCTCACGGAATCAACTCTGACAAAGGTAGAAATAGGAACCACCCTTGCAGGACCAAATGGTGGGGAAACTGTGGCTTCCTTCAGGGAAGCAGTGATGTGCTGGGGCTGCTGGACATGGCATCCTCATCCCAGTCAAGGCTGCCCGGCACCAGGGCCTGGACTTCTTAGGGAGCCCTCCCCACACCCCGGCCTGGCACAGTCCCCCTAACCGACCACTCCTGCCTCCTGAGGTCGGCATGTGCTCAAACACTCCACATATATGGAGTAACTCTGGGAACCAACAGGAGTCACACAGAATGTAGTATTTTCCAATCCACAATCATGTTTTCTCCACTGTCACGGAGATAAATCGAAGCAAATCCAAGACCCTGAAAACTAGCCTAACAACACAGTCTAAGTGCTTCAAAGTCATCAGCCAGCTGGGTCCACGGTCACACTTAAGAAGGTGACCAACGGCCAGCTGGTTTCCTACTTCACACATCTGACTCGCCAGAGGAGAACCTCTGAGTAAGCACTGCTCACAGGGACAGCCAGGCCAAAACTCACAGCAGGTGAGGCGATCGTGTCCCATCAAGAATGTGATGGGTCACTCCTAGGAGAAGGGATGACCATGCCACAGTGCCCTCCTGGTGAGCAGACAGCACTCGGGTAGCATCCTGAGAGAGCTGCCGAGGTCAATCTGCACTGGAGCGAGCCCCATTAAGACACACAAACCCCAACAAGAAAAGGTGGTGAACACAGTACAGGCCGAGAAGACAGTGCAAGTGGCTAAAACACAGAAGTCACCAAGAAAACAAAAATGAGAGCTGTTTTTTGCCCAGCACTGCTATAAAATCAGGAAGAATAGGACAACCTGGTGTGCAAAAGGACGTGGGAAACGCCCTGGGACACACTCACAGGGATGGCCTGAGAAGTCAGTTGTTGTACTTCCTTGGTGACACGGTGGTTAAGAATCTGCCTGCCAATGCAGGGGACACGGGTTCAATCCCTGGTCCAGGAAGATTCCACATGCCTCGGAGCAACTAAACCCATGTACCACAACTTCTGAGCCCAAGCTCTAAAGCTGGCGAGCCACAACTACTGAGCCCGCATGAGGCAACCACTGAAGCCCGTGTGCCCTCAATGAAGAGCAGCCTCTGCTTGCCCCAACTAGAGAAAGCCCATGCAAAGCAATGAGTAGGCACAGCCAAAAATAAATAATTAATATAAACTAAATTTTAAAAAATTTTTGTGAGGGGAGGGGTGGTGGGGAACAAGGTCCAGCCCTTGTTCCAGCCCACAGACTGGCAGAGGCCCCCGGCCCTCCCTCGAGTCTGTGGTCAGGCTGGCCAAACATCTTGGGCACAAGCCGGCTGCTCAGCGAGAGTCCTGGGGTGGGACCCGAGGGGCCTCGGCATCAGCAGGGTATGCTCTGGGGGAGCGACGTACTTCCCACTGGCCTATCTGCCACACCTGGCCAATGTCGAAGAGCAAAACAAAGCCAGAAACCACTGGTCCGGGAAGGGAAGGCCCAACCAAATTCACAGGCTCATGGCAAAGGCCTGGGGGCGCCAGGCCCCCTCACGCACTGTCCCAGGGCAGCGTCCTGGGCTCCAGGAGCACACTTCCCGGTGGGCAAGGAGGAGCCGAGGCGGCAAGGGCACTGACCCCACAGAGGCTCTGTGCCTGAGGCGCGGCCCAGGCTTTTGGGATCTTAATCCTCCATCAGACCCACACCCCCAGCAGTGAGCGCTGAGTCCGAATCATGGAACCACCAGGGAATCCCCCAGAAGATTTTCAAAGAAAGGCCTTGGGCAGCCGAGGAGAGAACACTGGGGCCTCAGCAGTGGGACCCCAGGAGCCCCGTGAATCACACACGGCGGCCGGCAAGTGTCCCCAGAGGCCATACACAGCACCACCGCCCAGCTGGCCGACATGAGGGCTCTATTAACAGGCGGCAGACACTCCACGGCAGGCCAGCAAATGTCCGGAGCACTGGAGAACAGGAGGGGCCCCGCCACTGCGGCTGGATATCCCGTTAAGGATCCACACGCCCAGTCCAATGGCCACTGGCGAACGGGGGCTCCAGGAAAGCAGCGGGCCCAGAGAAGAGACACAGCGCCCCTGGGGTGCCGGGCCGTGAGAACACAAGGCAGGCCCTGCGTCTGCGGGTGCCGGCAGGCTTCCGGAGCCGTGACCACAGCGCTATTTATGCTGACAGAGCGCTTTCCACGAGTCGTGGTGTGACAGGAGGGAGTCAGAAGGGAACAGAGGGCATCCAGGGTGTAGGGGCAAGGGGCACAGACCCTTGGGGGATGCAAACGGAGGCCCTCGTAAGCAGCAAGCCTTGCCCTGTGGCATGCTGGTGGCAGCGGGGCTGCAGGCCGTTGGGGCAGCTGGAGCCAGAGTGAGCCCGCCTCAGCCAACCCTGCAAATGGGGACCCCCCCCACCACGGGAAACCCTGCAACCGGCCAAATCAGGAGCACACCTGCAGAGTCTCATCAAGGACATGTCAGGACCCCAGACAGCGGCTTTCGGGGTTTCCCAAAACCCTATCCCGTGAAGGGACGCTCGCTGCCACAGCCCACATCCCCAGGACAGAGGGGCAGGAGCGCGGGGCATGCGGCACCGTCAACGCTCCGCGCGAGAACTCCACGACCTTCCTCTTCTGCTTCTGAGCCAACTGAGGGAAGAGGTTCTGGGCCCATAAATGCAGAATGCAAAAGCCCCCGTAGGGGAAAGCACTCAGGGGCCTGGCGAGGTGTGCGATGTCCAGGAAGGAGCCTGGTCACTGGGAATGATACAGGGCTCCAGGCAGATGCCTCACGGCTGCCATCCGAGGTGCCCCCACCACCGGCAGGCTGAAGGGGCTTGAGCCCCCTGGCAGTGGGAGGGTACTGCTGGGAACCCGTGAGGCCAGAATCTTACCAACAGCCATGAGCTCCTGGGCAGAGTTGGCCCACCAACCCAGGGCACGGGCCACCCAGCAGGACTCCTCGGCTCCCACCAGGGTGGCCCGTCCCCTGCTTTGTAAAGTGGCGCTTTAAAGCTTATCTGAGGGACTTCCCTGGCCATCCAGGGCAGCTAAGTGCTGCAACTAAAGATCCTACGTGCCTCAACGAAGAAGCAAGGTCCTGCGGGGCTGCAACCAAGACCAGCGCAAGCAAATAAACGAACACATAAAAATAAATACTGGGCTTCCCTGGCGGCTCAGAATCCGATCCCGGATCCGGGAAGATCCCACATGCCGCAAAGCAACTAAGCCCGTGAGCCACAATTACTGAGCCTGTGTTCTGGAGACTGGGAGCCTCAACTACTGACGCCCAAGTGCCCTAGAGCCCAGGCTCTGTAACAAGAGACCACCGTAAAGAGAGGCCCCAGTGTAGTCAGAGAGTAGCCCTCGCTCATCAAAACTAGAGAAAAACCGGCACGGTAACGAAGACCTAGCACAGATAAAATTAAAAATATAAAAATAGATAAATACAGACTTCCTTGGTGGTCCAGAAACTAAGACTCTGTGCTCCCGATACAGGGGGCCCAGGTGTGATTCTCGATCAGGGAACAAGACCCCACACGCCACAACTAACAGATCCTGCACGCCACAACGAATAAATAATTTTTTAAAAATAAATAAATATTTAAAATAAGTAACAATAAAGCTGATTTTACTTTGTAAAAAGGGAAGCCAGCTGAAAAAGAAAATGGCACTGCTGCCCCGGGCAACTCCAGAGGGAACTTTGCCTCCACCTCACCACCCAGGGGTGCGAGCTGGGATAAAGCCAGTGAGGAGGGGGCGGGGCTCTTATTTTTGGAAAAGGAACCTGGCAGAGCTGGAGGACGGGGGAGGGAGGGAATCAGACACAGGCAACTGAGGAGAGCCCCCGCAGGAAGCCTCCAAGGCAGGGCTCTCTCTGCGGAGGGAGCTGAGCTGACAGCACCCTGGATCCGGAGCAGGATGCCGGCCCCTGGAACTGCAGACCAGACTGTGCCCAGGGAGCCGGACACGGGGGGGGGGGGGGGGGGCACGCAGGACCCGCGCCCCTCCGCGAGCTCACAGAACACAGTTCACCCTGCTGCTGCAATGCGTCGGTGCGGCCCCAGGTGTGGCAACAGGAGCACACATGCCTCAGAGGACACGCTGAGCGCTGAGACAGGGAGAAGCAGAGCTTCGAGCACAGACTGCAAGGGCGGGGAGAGAGAAGCCCACGAAGACCTGGAGGAATCACAGACTCAGCTGCCTGGGGGAAGAATCTGGAGAAAAGATAGGGGCTTTGCTATATCCAAAATGGATAACAAAAAAGGTCCTACTGTAGATCACAGGGAACTCTGCTCAATGTTATGTGGCAGCTTGGATAGGAGGGAAGTTAGGGGGAGAATGGATACATGTATATGTTTGGCTGAGTCCCTTTGCTGTCCACCTGAAACTATGGCAACACTGTTCATCGGCTCTCAGTTCAGTTCAGTCGCTCAGTTCAGTTCAGTCGCTCAGTTCAGTTCAGTCTCTCAGTCGTGTCCAACTCTTTGCGACCCCATGAATCGCAGCACGCCCGGCCTCCCTGTCCATCACCAACTCCCAGAGTCCACCCAAACCCATGTCCATCGAGTCAGTGATGTCATCCAGCCATCTCATCCTCTGTCGTCCCCTTCTCCTCCTGCCCCCAATCCTTCCCAGCATCAGGGTCTTTTCCAATGAGTCAGATCTTCTCATGAGGTGGCCAAAGTATTGGAGTTTCAGCTTCAGCATCAGTCCTTCCAGTGAACACCCAGGACTGATCTCCTTTAGGATGGACTGGTTGGCTCTCCTTGCAGTCCAAGGGACTCTCAAGAGTCTTCTCCAACACCACAGTTCAAAAGCATCAATTCTTTGGCGCTCAGCTTTCTTCACCGTCCAACTCTCACATCCATACATGACCACTGGAAAAACCATAGCCTTGACTAGACAGACCTTTGTTGGTAAAGTAATATCTCTGCTTTTAACTACTCTAATGCAAAATAAAAAGTTAAAAAAAAAAAAAAGACTCAGAGGAAAAGAGTTTGAGGCCCAGGCACACAGGCCATCTCCTGAAGCCTCTGCCTTGCGGCGGCGTGTGCTGGCCACCCTCCCCGACACTTTGGCCTCACCCTGATCTTGGCTCTCTTGAAAGAGGACAGGCTTCCCATCAGCACAGCCTCCTGGAGTGGAGGCTCTTCCTCACCACCTGCTCTGGCCCCAGGAACTCCACTTTTCCAACAGGTCCTAGCAAACATTTCTTCTCCAGCAAGCCCTCCTGACCTGCGGTGGAATCTGAGCCCACAGGACTATCGCTCTTCACTCAGAACCCATGCTGCCTGGCACTGGGCCAGGCACTCCCAAACAGGCACTCCCACCTGGCTGCAGCCCGCCCAAGGTGGGGAACAGGTGCCCTGGGCCAGATGCCTGGGGCTGACCAGGAGTCCCCATGTCCATACGCCACGGGTTTATTCCTTGCAGTCAGGGTCTTCCCTGGGTCTCGGAGTCTGGGGAGGGCTTGTCAGGTGGCTGTTGTGGGTAGAGGACGGACACACACACACACTGCTTCCTCTGAGGCCCTGGAAGACAGGTGCTCGGCCACTGTGCAGACAAGCTGGGGCACTGCTGGGGCCGCGGAGAAGCAGGAGGTCAGCCACCCTGCTGAGGGATCTGCCCGCATGGGCTGGCTGATGCTACTCTTGTCCTGTTTTTTCAATGCCGTCTTGTGACTCTCTGAGTTACCAAAGTTTCAGAGCACATCCTGAGTGACAATGATGACACGGGGATCGCTGTTGTAAATTTCCCCTAAATTTTCCGCAGACTTCAGGATTCCTCCTGGACGCCTACATGAAACTGCGGTGCACATCTGATTTCTGTCACATTCATCTATGACTGGGCCGGAAAGGGAAGCAACTTGAGGCTCCAGAACCCACAATCCTAGCATCCAGTTTTCAGGGGAGCAGCAACACTCTTCCCTCCAGAACTGGCCAACTTGCCAGGCCAATGGAGCCCAGCAGCCAGGCCTACCACCAGCTCGGTACCCCCGACAGGTTAATCTATGGGCTAATAAATAACAACAAAAAATACAAGGCCCAATTTTAAACAGAGTTCCCCACGTTACATCCTGCCTAAGAGGCAGGTGGCAGGAGCTGTGTGAAGGTCCCAGGATGAGGTACAATGAGAGCCCTGGCTCTGGAGCACAGACTCTGCAGGGTTACCTTCAACCCATGGGGGAAAAGGGGTCCAGAGCCTTGTGCCTTTGCATCCCTGCATCAGCCCACCTTCTGCAGACAACCTGTGAGCCCACCCTGCGCACTTATGCACACACTGGGAGACCCCATTCTTGGCCCCACTCTCAGGGCCCCGCTCACCTGGCGGCGGGGTGGGGACACCCACCCAATGACAAGAAGGAGCCCTCCCCTCAGAGACATCAGATGGCAGGGCTAAGACCAGGGAGGGCCAGTGGCCATGTACCATTAATCCTACACTCGAACCCAAACACCACCTCAGAATCCTTCTTAACACAGCTCCACTTCCTGTCGGGAGAAGCTGGCTCAGATCACCAAATCTCTACACACACAGCCCTGGGCTGGCAGGATTCTGTGCATAGGAAAGGGAGCAAGTAGGGGCCTGGTGCCCTCCCTGAGCAGGCTGGAGACAAGCTGGACCCAGGCCGCCAGGGCTGGCTGTCCTCATCCCGCCTGCCAGATCTACTGTGAGCTGAGTGTATTTTGCTGGAACCAGCAGACATCTGTGAGCGTCCAATACCAAAAATAGTACAACCAGGGGAGGAAGGAACACATCCTTCTAGCTGTGGCCTGCCCCCACCTAAGACATCTCTCAGCGGTCTCTCCACCGTGGGGTGTCCCCGCATCACCCCCCCTTGGCCCCCCCCCCCCCCCCAAACCCCCCCCACACCATCCTTGCACGTCCTGCAGCAGCTCAAAGGTCCCATCCAATTCTAAAAAGGAAGAAGTGACACTATCAGATAACAGCAAAATCATGCCTTTTCTGTGAACAGAACCCAGAAACCACAGCCCCTTGGCAGAGGCCTGCCCTAGAAGGCCTTCTCCGGGATCCAGCTCAGAATCACCTACAGATGGCGCCCATCAGAATCTAACTACAGGTGGCACTGGCCCAGAACTGAGAAAGCTCCAAAGGTTCACCAAAGCGACAAGCCCAGGCCCCGCCTGTGAGAGCTCTCTCCTGGAGAGACACACCAGGGATCCATCTGAAACCACCGTTACCTGACTGCTCCTCAGGCTGTGGAGCACACACTGTGTGAACAACTGACCCCTTCCTGGACACCAGCCCCGCAGTACACCCATGGAGCTGAGGCAGGGGAATCAGGGGCTTCCACCAGAGCCTGATTCGAATCAGAGGTAGACCCCAGCCCTCCCAGCTCTCCCAGGGACTTGCACACAGCTGTTCCCACCCAGGCTGCGCAACAATGTTTTCCCAAGTTCACCAGAAGGTCACAAACGAAAAGGCCAGGCCCACTGGAAGCTGTCCAAGCCTGAGAAAAGCTGCTACCAGGGAAGCCAGCGCCTCCCACCAGGGGCAGAAAGCACGCAGAGTCTGCGCGAATCGGGGAGTGCAGGCAGGCCCGAGCAGACCCCCTCGGGTCTGAGGTTCGCCACCACCCTCTAGACATTCCCATCATGAAAGGCAGGAGCTGGACCAAAAGAACCCTCTGAAGCATGGGTGCAGCCCCGAAACATGACACCAAGCTGTCTGCCAGGGCTCATGGGGCCGCACACAACAGCACCGGGGATGAGGTCCTGAGTTTTGCCCCAGGACAGCGCCATCTACTAACACACCCATCCCAACACTCCACACCAGTAACTGCAGGCCTCCTCCGCAAAGGGCCAGAGAGTCAGCGTCTCAAGCTCTGATGGCCAGAGGGCCCCTGATGGAAAAACTCTGCCTCTGTCACCATGTGACAGCAGCCATAGCAACGCCACCGCATCCCGCTAAGACTCACTTCGCAAACCCTCCTTCTAGACTCTGAGACTGGCACTGAAAAAAGGAACATGCCGTAACAGTGTACATCATCAGCATCCTTCACCTACCATGGTGGCAGACTGCTGGCACCCTGGTTCTGCAACACTGGTCACAGCAGGCCTCAGCTCCTTCACGGGCACAAAGTGGCCCCGGGAGTTCTACCACCAATCCCACAGGTAAAGGGAGCAGCCGGGGGGGGTGTGGCACAGGCTCACTGTCAGGACCCCGAGAACGTGGCAGGGAAGCACCAGTCAACACGGACAAGAGCAAGCTGAGCTTGCCCCCACTCTGGCCCCTGTGAGTCAGGCTGCCGTAACTCGATTCAGTGGCTGTTCCCCTTGGTGGAAGTGCGGCACTAGGACCCTTAAATCACTTCCTCCAGATGTGGGGAGAACCACAAAGTCCACAGCAGGAAGTTGCATTTCCCCAAAAAGTCACTGTTTAAAAAAGAGGGGCGGACTTCTCTGGTGGTGCAGTAGATGGGAGTCCGTCTGTCAATGCAGGGGACACAGGTTCAATCCTTGGTCCAGGAAGATTCACATGCCACAGGGCAACTGAGCCTGTGGGCCACAACTACTGAGCCTACACACTGCAACTACCGAAGCCCGCTCAGCCAGGGCCTGCGCGCCGCAACGAGAAGCCACTCGAAGAAGCAGCTCGAGGACCACAAGGAAGAGTAGCCCCCACCCACCGCAACTAGAGAAAGCCGACCCTCAGCAACAAAGACCCAGCACAACCAAGTAAGTTAAGTGAAATATAAATACATTAATTTTTAAAAAGCGGGGAGAGTGTTTCCCTGCTGATCCAGGGGCTAAGGCCGTGCCCCCAGTGCAGGGAGCCTAGGTTCAACCCCCGGTCAGGCAACCAGACTGCCACATGCTGCAACTCAAGACCCCAGAGGCCGCAATGAAGAGGAAAGACCCGCAGGCCGCAACCAAGGTCTGGTGCCACCGAATAAATATTTGTTAAAAAGGGAGGAATTTCCTGGCAGCCCAGTGGTTAAGGTAAAGAAAGAAATGGAGGTCCACTGCAATACTCTTGCCTGGGAAATCTCATGGACAGAGAAGACTGACAGGCCACAGTCCCTGGGGTCGCCAAGAGTCGGACACAATTTAGCAACTAAACCATCACTCACCACCACTGGCACTTAGGAGTTGCTCACTGCCAGGGCCCGGCTTCAATGCCTGGTTGCGGAGCTAAAATCCTGCAGGCCTCTCGGCGTGGCAATCGGTCGATCAATTTTAGAAAAGGAAAAAGAAACCTGGTCAAGGAATTAAGATCCTACAAGCTGCATGGCACAGTCATAAATAAGTAAGTAAGTCGTTCCTTTTTTAAAGGGAAAAGGAAAAAGGAACCTCCTGGCCTACTTACCCTACTCAGGGCAGTGGGACAGGGCCAGGTGTCTCTGGGGCCCCTCACCAGGAAGGAGACATGATAGGCTGGACACCCCAACCAGGGCCCTTGGAGCCCCTCAGATCAGCCTCCCCTGGACCAAGGGAACCAAAGGTGTGTGGCCAAGGTGCGCGCATACACACACACCATGCAAGAGAGAAGGGGTGGCAGAAGCGGGACCAGCCAGGGGGCCCAACTTCCCCTGCGGGAGCCCCACCACCCAGAGGTAAGTGGGCGGCATCTGCCCACAGGGTCCAGGAAAGCACCCTGGTCCTGCCCCTCCCGTCCCCACACACCTTCACCGGGGCCCTGCAGACAGGTCAAGCACGGAGTGGGGACAAAAGCACTAGAGGTCTTGAAGGCCGAGGCTCAGCCTGCGCCTGCCCAGTGCCCTGCAGAGGGCAGTCCCAGACCCTAGGGGTCTCCAGGCCGCTTTCCACCTGGAAGAAGGCCGACTTGCCAAAACATTCCCCCTGTGATTCAACACGGCCACCAACTGCTGAACTCACAAAAGCAGAGCAGATTCTGCCCCATCCAGGTTCAGGACCAGGGAAGGGTCGGGCAGCCCAGATCTCCGTTTGGGTTGAGGGTGTGGGAAGCACAGAAGCCTTGCCTGGGAGGGCAGGAAGTAGAGAGGGTGGCCGAGCGCTGAGCTGCCTGGGCAGACTCATGTCACGCACACTCCCACCCTTCCCTGGCCCTCACCGCCCTCTGCTTGGCCCCTCCCGACAGGTAGACCACCTAAGTTGAAAGTGTTAAAAACTTGGAAGTGTCAGTCACTCAACTGTGTCTGACTCTTTGTGACCCCATGGACTGCAGCCCGCCAGGCTCCTCTGTCATGGGATTCTCCAGGCAAGGATACTGGAACAGGTTGCCATTTCCTCCTCCAGGGGGTCTTCCTGAGCCACGGATCAAACCTGGGTCTCCTGTATTGCAGGCAGATTTTTTTTTTACTGCCTGAGCCACCAGGGAAAATCATCCAAGGTACTAAGTCTCCCAACTGAAGTGACCCGGGTCCTGACAGGGCCCGGCTCCCGCGTGGCCACCGCCACCTCTCCCCCACTTGTCATTCTCATCACCACTTGACCACAGCTTCTCACTCAGGGCGGGGCCACACTGCTCCCCGTGCCCTTCCTGTCATCTGCTCCCAGGTGACCCCGCTCAAGATCATCCCTCAGGCAAGCCTTGAAGTCGTGTATGTATTAAGTCACTTCAGTCATGTCCAACTCTTTGTGACCCTGCGGACTGTAGCCCGCCAGGCTCACCTGTCCATGGAATTCTCCAGGTAAGAATACTGGAGCGGGTTGCCATTTCCTCCTCCAGGGGGTCTTCCCAACCCAGAGATCAAACCCACGTCTCTTATGTCTCCTGTATTGGCAGAGAGCTTCTTTTCCACTAGCCCCACCTGGGAAGCCCTTGAAGCCAGCCCAAGCCTACCTCAAGAGTGGGTGCCAACACACCCCCATTCTGCTGGGGCCAGGTTCTCTGTGCCCCTCAACCAGGGAACTCCTAACGCCTATCAATGGTTCAGCAAGTGCCAGAGGCCCTTCAGACTGTAGCTCTCGTAAGAGTCACAAGTAGTGCATTTAAAGGCTCCAGGACTACCTCTCACTGGTCAGAATGGTTACTGCCAACAAAGAGAAAGTAACAAGTACTGTGAGGATGTCCACTCATCAGGCTCCCCTGTCCATGGGGTTCTCCATGGCAACAATCCTGGAGTGGACTGCCAGTTTCTTCTCCAGGAGATCTTCCCAACCCAGGGATCAAGCCAGCGTTTCTTAAGTGTCCCGCACTGGCAGAAGGGTTCTTTACCACTAGCCCCACCTGGGAAGCCTATCAAACTTGGAGAGACAGACAACAGAGCTGCAGCTCCGAGAGGCAGAAAACAGAACCGTGGTTGCCGGGGGCTGAGGGAGGGGAAAATGGGGCGATGAACAAGCTCCGGAGATGGCTAATGGTGATGGCTGCAAAGTCATGTGAATACACTTCGTGGCACTGAGCTGTGCACTTGAAAATGGTTCAGATGGCAAATGTGTGTTATGTGAACCATAATGAAAAGAATGTTAAGGCTCTGAGAGGCCCCAGGTGTCAGACTGGGGTTGACTGGTCTTAGCAGTGGCAAGGCCCCCTGACCACAACCTGCCCCCCAGTCCTGCCTGTCACGGGAGGAAGCCCCCGGGGGAAAATGTTCATACACAGAGAGAAATCAGCCATGGGGTGAGCCCTCCACAGGGAGCCCAGGAAGGGGTGGCGGCCATCTACACCCACACAGAGAAGAGCAGCCACAGCAACTCACTCAGTGCTTCCCTGGATGATGAAATTAACCCCAGCTTCCGGCTCAGGCACCCCTCACCCCCACCTCCTCCACTGCCCCCCAACTCCCAGCCTCCCTCCTTCAGCTGCTCTCTTGAATCTCATGCAGACATTCCTGGCCTTCCTAGTGGGGCTGCACTTGCCCTGCATCCCCAGGGCACCTCCTGCCCATCGCCTGTGTTTCTCCCTCCCTCCCGCCTTGTCACCACGCCCTCCGCTGGCCTCCCCCACAGAGATGTGCAAGGCAAAGCCAACTCAGTCAGTCTAACCAGCAGGACATGGAGGCCACGGGCACACATCCAGGTGGGCAGAGAGGTAGGCCAGGGACTCCTCAAACCCTTCATGCCCATGTCCTGCCACTCCTGCCCAGAAAGACGCCAAAGGGTCCAGGAAAGGGCAGGGGTGGACCCTCACTACTCAGCTTTTACATACCTTTGCCAGGGCCACACGCAGCCAAGCTGCTGATGGAGAGGAGAGAACTCCTTCCTCCCCCCGCAACATACCTGGGCAACAGCATTTTCGAACGGAGGGAGATTTGATCCCTCGAGGCTGCCCTCGTGTGATTCCCCAAAGGCCACACGCTTGGGCACAACCTGAAGGCAAAGACAGAGCCACCACAGCCTGGGCTCTGGGCCTGACTCCTCACGCTCTGCCAGCAGCAGCCACCAGCCCAGAGGGTTCAGCAGTCAGCCTGCGGCCCAGCCAGACGTGTCTCCAGAAACCCAGTCGTGCCCTCCTGTCCCCCTCAACTCTGTGTGGGCTCTGCTCGCTGCCTGCTTCACCATCACTGTCCACCAAAACCACAGAAGGGGCCCAGCTCCCTCCAATGCAGTGTGGCGGACTTCTAGGCAGAAGAACACAGCTCAAAAAGACAGGAAATTCACTTCATCTGGCCACCCCTCACTTTACAGAGATCTTTGACAGTATAGACCAAGATGTCAGTGTTTTACATTCTGAAGGCCTTCACATTCTCAGGTCATCTGTAGGGTGCACACACACACGGGAGAAGCTGGGGTGGTCAGCACCCATACGCCTCACCTGCCTGACCTGCGAGCCATTACACCTGCAGGGGTGGCTTCAACCAGGAAACTGAGGCTTGGGCAGAAGCCAGCAGCCCAGGGCCCTGAGGCTGTCAGCAGGAGCTGGCTGGAGCCAGGCCACCTGATCCCAGCAAGTAGCATCCTTCGACAGAGATGCCTCCTTATGAGGACATTGTCCTGGCATAAATAAGATGGACATAGAGCAGCCAGGCAAACCACAAGGAGCTGACACCCTCCCGACAGGCGCAGGTTGTAGAAACCAGAGGTACTGGGAGAGCACACATTTGTGACACGGTCCCCGCACCACGCCTCAGTTTCCCTTGCTGGAGGTCTACCAGAAGAACCCTGATGGTGGACCAACGACACTGAGCATTAACCTCAGCCCGCAATCACCAACAGCTTATCAATCTCTTGAAAGCAGAGCACACCAAGGCAGGCGGAACCACTCCAGGACTGCCTGTTTAGCAGTGTGCCTAGCAACCTTGGGGAGTGATAAGCAGGCCCTGGCCCCTGACCCAATGTTCTCTGTGCACGGACAGCATAGTTCACCTGCTTGTCTGCCCATGAAGCTGACTGGGGGTGACGCTGACCCCCAAATGCCGTCTCAGGTCCAGGGCCCAGCCTTGGCTCTCCCAGCGTCCAGAACACCCACTGTTCAGGAACTGGTCAAGGCCAGCACCATCGAGGAAACCTGCCATCCAACTGCCCCCGAGCAACAAACACAATCCAAGAACCAGAAAAAGAAAGGCTGCTGGCTTCCACGGCCGCCACATCCATTCAAAACCACCTTTCAATTGCGCCCGTTAGAGGACTCTGGCAAAAAGCTCAGGACATCCACACCGATATAAAGGCAGCAACCCAGAAAGACACAGGCCCTGCAGCGGCCGTCGCCACGGCCACACACACGTCTCCCACCTCGGCCCCTAGTCGCTCGCCCACCACAGACCCATGGCAGCTCTGTGACCGGCCGGAGGCGCCTTTCCTCCCCTGCCAAGAGTCACTGCAGAGGCGACCGCCAGCGTCTCTGAAAGCCCTGCATAGCCCAACTCTCACAAACCTAACTCAAGCATGACAATTCGCCGGGCACACAAAGGCATTTCTCCTCTGTGCCCAGAATCAGGACAGGTTAGAAATGTCCACCTTCCCCAACCAGGTACAGGTGGCAGCCCCAATACTTCCACATCTGTCCCCCCGCCTGGCCCCACCGGACCCCAGCTCAGGGATCCAAGTTTCTCCCCTGCTCCATGCCTGACGGAGCTGACAGTCCAACACCACAAAACAGACCATATCCCTCCTGGGCCTTGATGTCGCCAGACAAGAGTTCAGTTGCTCAGCTAGCACCTGCAACCTTTGGCTCCGCTCCTCTCTGCAATTCTGCATCTCTGCACAGCCCTCACTCAGCACAGGACAGAGGACGAGGCTCCAGGCACCTGGGAATCCCCAGGGTCAGTGTGATGCTGGAGGACTACAGACCTGTTCAGAGTCTGCGTTGCAGGAGAAAACACAGCCACTAAAAGGCAAAGCTTAGCACTGTGATTTAAGCTCATACAGTTCTGGGGAAGAATTGAGAACTAAGATTATATAAGGGGCTTCTCTGGTGGTTGAGTGGTTAACTACTGAGCAGTGATTCTGGAGTCCAAGAAATTAAAATCTGTCACTGCTTCCACTTTTTCCCCTTCTATCTGCCATAAAATGATGGCACCAGATGCCATGATCTTAGGTTTTGGAGGGGGTTTTAGTTTTTTGAATGTTCCGTTTTAGGCCAGTTTTTTCCATTCTCCTCTTTCACCCTCATCAAGAAGCTCTTTAGTTCCTCTTCACTACTGAGCCTGCAAGCCGCAACTAAAGAGTAGCCTATGCCCAGCAACAAAGACCCAGCACAGCTAAAAGTAAATATTTCTCATCAGTAAAACTTTAAATTCAAAATAAAGACTCTACGAGAACACCACTGTGATGACTCAGTGCCTAGATGCAAAAAAGAAGGAGGTACCAAGGTACCAACAGCAGTCCATGGGAACAGGGATCCCTAGTACTCACCACTGAGCTAGACGGCTTCTGTGGTAAAAACAAAGAAATTCTGATACACGTCACTTTTAAACAGGAGTTCAGTGACCCTACAGGCTTCCCCGATAGCTCAGTTGGTAAAGAATCTGCCTGCAACGCAGGAGACCCTGGTTCAATTCCTGGTTTGGGAAGATCCACTGGAGAAGGGACAGGCTCCCCACTCCAATATTCTTGGGCTTCCCTTGTGGCTTAGCTGGTAAAGCATCCGCTGGCAATGCAGGAGACCTGGGTTCAATCCCTGGGTTGGGAAGATCCCCTGAAGAAGGGAAAGGCTACCCACTCCGGTATTCTGGCCTGGAGAATTCCATGGACTGGATAGTCCACGAGATCGCAAAGAGTGGGACACAGCTGAGCGACTTTCGCTTCACTTCAGTGGCCCCACAAACTTCACAAACACGTGGGGCCCCTTCCCCTCTGGGGGGTTGTGGCGAGTCACCAACACACCCCTCTGACCTGGTGACTCAGCCAGGAGCCACATCTCAGTGTGGCCAGCGAGGGCCCGGCTGGGAGGATATATATAATTAGCCTCAGACTCCAGCGCAGCCACTTAGTGTGGGGACAGGAGTCTCTCCCTGGATGCTTGACTTGGACACCAGCTTCTTTATCAAACAGCAAAGTGACAGAATTGTACGTCACAGCTGTCTGTGCCACTTACTGCACAACCGGTCAGAGGCTGTCCCTGGAAGGACTGCTCCAGAATACATCCCTTTGGGCTCTGGGTGACTGCAGAGTGGCCACGTATGCAAAAGATGAGATCTCAGACAACTCCGGGTCACGCAAGCCACCAAGAAGACCAAAAACAAAGTCATACAGGCAGAGCAAGGGAGCGAGGCCCGACAAATGAAGAGTCCAGGGGCGGCAAACCCAAAGGCACAGATGGACTCACAGCAGGGCACATCGAGCAGGGCTGCTGCCACAAAGCAGCAGCTCTCTCAAAACCAGGGTCTGCTTGGGGCCAGGAGAAGCAGTCTTGTTTTTCAAGGATTTCCCAGAGATGTCACAATCTGGGTATGATGTCAAAACTACTTCAAGGGTGATGAACTCTGGCCTTGCCGATGAGTCAACAGAGGGTGGATTTCCGAGAGCCGAAGACTGTTTACACACAATCACCATGGCGAACGGCTGCCGGAAACCCAGTCAAGGGTCACAGCGGCTGATGGGGGGCTCGGCCCCTCACACACAGCTTCACAGGCCATCCGCAGAAATGACCAGCACTCTCCCCACAGCCCAGGTCGCTCACCTGCCATCAGTACCTATGAGACACGCCTTCTGGGAGGGACTCCCCACCCTTCAGAGGGGCAAAGCTCAAGGCCACACACTGCTTCAGTGCGCTCCAGCCTGGGGTCCGATTCTCAGGTGCGAGATTCCTTCTGGAGACTTGGCCTCCCAGAGCCTTTACCTGTGTCCTCACCTGAGCGTGGGAGCCGCTGCCCCCCTGGGGCTGACAGCCAGGAGACAAGATGAAGTCATGTGTGCAGCTCAGGCCAACAGGGCACATGGGACATGATCTGCAGGCACCGGGTATCACCTGCAGGTCTTCTCAGGGGAGAGGGGACACAGGACGGTCAAAGCTGACAACCTCAGGAAGCACATGGCCACTCACGTCCCCAACACTCCCAGGAGCCTGCACGCTGGTATTTCATCAGGACTTGAGACCAGAGCAGGACTCCCTTTCATAGCTAGGTCCCAGGGCTCAAATTCCCTCCTAACTTGAGAGGCAGCCCTGGCCAGTGAGGACAATCCAGGTGATCTCAGCAAGCAACACTGCCCCTCAAGAGCCTCAACTGCCCACAATCAACAGTGGGAACAAGAAGCTAGTCTACCAGCCAAGACTGTCAAGAAGATGCTCTGTGCCTGGACAAAGGGCTGACAGGGACCTGGCTGCAAGCCAGGAGGGGCAGTGGATTTAGCTAGTCGCTATTCCTAAAGACAGCCCATCTGAAAGACAGACAGGGCTGGCAAGAAGCCACCTAGTTAGGGCCAAGTGGGGTGGCCTTCCCCCAGGAAGGGGAGACAAACTCACCTCCTGGGGCCTCACCATGGGGGAGGGGAGCAGAGGCTAAATTAAGGCTCCTCCTGCCACTGGTGTCCAAGCTGAGACCCACGCAGCTAGCCCCTTAGCAGCAGGCAAACAGCCCCCAGTGTGAGTCCAAAACAGTCTCGTGGTATTTGCTGCAGAGCCCCTCTTCCTACGCCTGTCCCAGGACAGAGCCCTGTAGCCGCCTCCACCCCTTTACCTAGCCCCCAGCCCCTCATGTTTCAAGGCCTGTACATGTGCCATGCCTTGAACCCCTACCCCTTCCCCCTGGGGACCCCCTCGCCTGGCAGACCTCAGCTCTGGCATGCCCTAAGCATGCCTCTCTTAATCAGCGCCCTTTCCCGTTGCCCCATTTTATTTCCTTCCTGACACTGACCGCTGACAAGCTCTTCATGCTGATTTCGGTGCCACCCTGTTCATTATCTGTCTCCTGCCTCTAGCATGCCAGCTAAAGAGACCGGGAACACATTTTGGTCACTGGTAAACATCTAGCCCCTGAGCGGTGTCCCTGTACAGACCAGGCACTCAAATCAGATTCAGGAAGATAGTTTCCCATAGTCTCTGCTCAAACCTCCAGGTGGGAACCGGCCCTGGGTCCCCACACCAAGTGCTGAGAACCTGGAAGGGATCAGGGCTGCAGGCATGCCAAAAGAATTCTGACAGCCCCAAGAGGAGGAGCCAGAGCTCAGAGAAGGCAGGGCCTGAGATCCTCTGAGCCTGGAGAGAAGGACTGGGTGCTGGGAGGGCTCAGCTACTAGGACTCTCAGAGTCCCGAGAGAAGAATCCAGAGCTCAGAGAGGGTTGAGTGCTGAGACACCCCCAAACCTGAGGGCAGGATTAGGAGCTAAGAGAGCTCAGGTACTGGGACACTCATAATCCTAAGGAGAAGAAGGATCCAGAGCAGCCACTGGGATCCTCAGAGCTCTGAGGAGGAGCTGGACTGGGAGGGTCAGACACAGAACCAAGGCCTCATGCAGGTACACCCGAGATTCAGAGATTCAAACCCAAACAGGCTCCAGTTCGCAGGTTTCTTGGGCCCTTCCCTGAGCCCTCAATTTTCCCTAAACAACAACATCTTCCTCTCCATTAAGAAACTTATAATCCAGGAGAGGAGAGGGTCACTCAGCAACAGCCCCATCAAATCTGACAATGAAATATCCACATGATCAAGGAAGGTGCCCCAGGAAAGGTCACTTCCTCGGAGTCACTATCAGGGACACTTCTAGGAACAGACCCATGATGCGATCTTGGAGTGATGGGTTGTGTTTACAAATCCTCTCTCTTCTCTCCCGGAAGTAACCCATCACAGCAAAAAGGGAGATCCACGGGAGTGCCTTGGGACACACTCGAGACCGTGTGACACCCAAGTCTGGACAGTGGCAGCCACACGCAACCTCACCTTTACCTTCCACCATGTTCCAGGCTGGTCACCGGGTCTATACAAAGGCAGCTTGGACTCCAGACCCCTCGGGAGACGGAAGCTGTCAGGGGCTCCTACTTGGGCTAGTCCAACAGCTAGGATTACAGGTTCCTGGGAGCCACAGAGAAAGTTTTGAAGGAAGCTCCTCTCCAGTTCCCTGCCATATCTGAGTTTGTAAAACCTCTTTGCCATTACAGCTCACCCTTGAACAACACTGGGGTTAGGAGCACCAAGCCCCTAGCAGTCAAAAACCCTCAATAAACTTTAGAGTCGACCCTGCATATTGTGAGTTCCACACCTGCAGAGTCAGCCAATCGTGGCTCCCCTGGTACTATGGTATGTGTTTGGTGGGAAAAACCCACATATAAGTGGGTACTTCAAACCTGTGCTGTCCAAGGGGCAACTGAACAGCATAAAGTAAATGTGAAAACACTCCTTCTCCACAAGTTGCCACTGGCAAACCATAGTGCTGCAGCGCTAGAGAAGAGAAAACTCTGAACTGTGACAGTCATCCAAATGAGGATGCAACAAAACACATAGCGTGCTAACAGCCAATACGCTTCTCTAGTCACACAGGAGCATCAGGTCACCTTCCCCATGCCCGCCACCCAAGAACACCGAGGGCCCAAGCTGCCCCGGTCTTACTTCAGTCCACAACACTGCCTGTCTGATAGGATTAAATACGAAATTGCCAAGAAACTTAAATCACCTGTCAGCCTCTGAGAAAAATAAAAGTTTGAGTCACCCCCAAAACTCAGCCCAACAAGTCAGGTTAACACGACCGGCTTACAGCATCTCTGTGAGGGAGCCCCTTCTGGCTGATCAACACTGACATACACAGCTGGGCTCTGTGTGGGACGAACTTGAGTCTGCAGTTATACCTTCACCCTCACAGGAGGAAGATCCAGCTCAAGGGATGTAACCAACACCCTAAATTAAAAATAGCAGCGTGACAGCATGAGGTGGACGCACAGGCGGGCCTTCCGGAAGACTGGAGCCAGGGAGGGCAGCATGGCAGGGGAGGCGGGGCTCCCAAACCACCGTGACCAGGTACCAAGTTCACCTTATTTACAGCTCTCCCCCAGCTGTTTCGAGGAAAGCCCGCCTTCCCGCAGAACGAGTCAGAATTGCCCAGGGGGAAAAAGACTCTGAGCTGGGATTCCACAAGGAAGGGAAGCTCCAGCTGGCCACCCGGCCCCCTCCTCCTCACCTGCAGTGGCACCCCAGCCTCACCTGGGGGAATCTCTTTTGGACAAGGTGGGCACTCACTCTTCCAAACTAGAGAAATTCCCAGTTCAATGAAGGGGAAACCGAGACACGAGGGCAGGAAGGAAACTATCCCCCAAAGTGGGAAGAAGGGCGGGAAGGGTGGGCACTGGGAACAAAACAGGGAAAGAAATTCCGGGCTTAGCTAATGGTGCCGAACAAGTCCAGGGCAGGAAGAAAGCCACATTCCTTCCTAGTTAGTCTCTCTCCTAACCCGCCCGAGGCCCCCCCATGCCCAGTATACACACACAGGGCAGGGCCTCCCCGAACCTGACACCAGACCCAACCCCCTAACCACTGGATAAGAAGCCCCTACTTTCCAGGCAAAGAGGAAAAGGACTCCCCCAACCATTTCCCCTCAGGACCTGACCACTGGGCACCTGCAACTTCTGTCCCAACACAGGAGGAGGGCGCCATGACACAAACAGAAATGGGAAGAAGCAGTTCCTGACCACAGGCCCAGATGTGCTCCCGAGTCAGGCTGAGAGAGATGGTGCACAGAAGCCCATCCCCAACACCGCCCTCCCCCGGGGGGCCAGGTGGCAGAACTGAAACGCCTCGAACTTCCCCAGAAGGGCCCAAATCGGCCCCTAAGAAGTTTGAGAGTCAGCGACCAGGTGTGGGGGCCAGAGTGCCTTCCCAGGTGCCCACCACAGGCTCCCAGCCTAGGAAAAGCTCCATGCTACCAATCCCCCCTCAAAAAAAACTCCCTCTTCCTAAAGGTGTCCAGCGATTCAGGGTCAGCCGGGGAGCTGGGGAAACGCTGTCAGGTTCTGCCCAAACTTCCCTTCCCAAGAAATTAGAGTGAACCCAACTCCAGGAGCATCAAAGACGGCCCCCAAATGCAGACATAACCTCCCCACACAAACTGAACAGGACCCTACAGGCGCCCCGACAGCGGTGACCCACTGACCCACCCTGCCAGTGACCTAGACAGCAAAGCTGTTCCCGGGAGCGCAGTCAGCCATCCCTACCAGCCTCCCTGCCAAGGAGCCAGAAAGAGAAGTCCTGACCCCCACCTCCCGCGCTCGGACAGCGCTGCTTCCACCGCCTCCCCTGGTCAGGTGAGAAAACTAGTTCCTGCCCAGGTGCCGGGTGAGTCCGGAAAGGCCCCGGACGCCTCCAGGTGCCGACAAAGACGCCCCCCGGATCAGGCGCGCGAGCTCTGGCCCTTCGGCCGCCCTCGGCCGCCCGCCAGGGTCGCCTCCCCGAGCCGAGGTTCCCAGCTCTCCGAGTGGGACATGCGCCAGCCCCGCGCCCCGCTGGCCCAGAAACCCGCGAGCAACACCTCAGACGCCGGACCCCGCACCCCCAAGCCAGGACGCCGCGGAGAGGGGCGCGCGAGGCCGACCTGTGCCCCGGCGCCCGCGCCGAGTCCGCCGCTCACCTGGCTGGCGCGGTAGCTCTCGAAGGCCCTCAGGGCACTGTCGGTAAGCTTCACGTGGAACACGGACACCTTGCTGCCGTCGCTCACCCGCCCGCACGACAGCCCGTAGCTCCGATCCTCCTTCAGCGCCGCCATCTTGCGACCATAGCTCCCCCGCCCCCCGCTTCCCGGCTCCCGGGCCAGCAGCGCGCCGGCCACGCCCCACCCCGCCGCCCGCTGACGCACTGCATTATTCATAAGACGCGGCTGGCCACGCCCCCAGGGACGCGGCTAGCACCGCACTGCCCGTCGACGTGCTGCATTATTCATGAGACAGTGCTGGCCGCGCCGCGCTACGGGCCGAAGGCGGCCCGCAGCCACCGCCCCCGTTTTCTGCATATTCATAAGATGGACGTCCCCACCTCTCAAGGCCCCGGAGGAGCCCGCTTCCGTCCCCGGACTCCGCCCCGACACGCGCACTCCTTCAGGCCCCGCCTCAATGTGTGTTATTCATACCCCTGACTCAGCCGGGCGCGTCGAAGCCCCGCCCCCCAGCCGCTGACGTGATGTATTATTTATGAGGTCTCTCCAAGCCTTCGGTCGTCGGCTTCAGTGGAGAGCCCCGGCGAGGGCGTGGAGGGGACCGGCAACGCAGAACACGTGGGGGCGCGGAAGCGGAGGCTGGCTGGGTGAGTGGGCGTGCCTATGCAACCCGAGCGCGAATTGGACGCTGGGTTGCGCTGGTGGCTCTTCCCTAAGGTGGACCCGGGGCTCTTGGGGGATCGTGGGGGTTAGTAAACTTTGCTCCTCTGTAAGAGTAGACTTTTTATAGAATAAAATCCTACATCCCCAAAGGACCCTGACAGATGGTGGTTATCCAGCACTCCCATTAAAAAAAAGTCACATATGATAAAATTAACCATTTAAAATGTACAATCTTTTTATTGCCAAATTCAGACTTAAATTGAAGAAAGTAGGGAAAACCACTAGACCATTCAGGTATGACCTAAATCAAATCCCTTACACTTACAGTGTAAGTGAGAAATAGATTTAAGGGACTGATGATCTAGATAGTTCATAGTTTAGACAGATGCCTGATGAACTATGGATGGAAGTCCATAACATTGTACAGGAGACACAGATCAAGACAATTCCCCCCCCAAAAAAAAAATGCAAAATGCAAAATGACTGTCTGAGGAGCCCTTACAAATAGCTGTGAAAAGAAGAGAAGCAAAAAGCAAAAGAGAAAAGGAAAGATATACCCATTTGAATACAGAGTTCCAAAGAATAGCAAGGAGAGATAACAAAGCCTTCCTCAATGATCAGCACAAAGAAATAAAGGAAAACAACAGAATGGGAAAGACTAGAGATGTCTTCAAGAAAATTAGAGATATCAGGGAACATTTCATGCAAAGATGGGCTCAATGAAGGACAGAAATGGTATGGACCTAACAGAAGCAGAAGATATTAAGAAGAGGTGGCAAAAATACACAGAAGAACTGTACAAAAAAGATCTTCATGACCCAGATAATCACGATGGTGTGATCACTCACCTAGAGCCAGACATCCTGGAATGTGAAGCCAAGTGGGCCTTAGGAAGCATCACTATGAACAAAGCTAGTGGAGGTGATGGAATTCCAGTTGAGCTATTTCAAATCCTGAAAGATGATGCTGTGAAAGTGCTGCACTCAACATGCCAGCAAATTTGGGATACTCAGCAGTGGCCACAGGACTAGAAAAGGTCGGTTTTCATTCTAATCCCAAAGAAAGGCAATGCCAAAGAATGCTCAAGCTACCACACAATTGCACTCATCTCACACACTAGTAAAGTGATGCTCAAAATTCTCCAAGCCAGGCTTCAACAATATGTGAACTGTGAACTTCCAGATGTTCAAGCTGGTTTTAGAAAAGGCAGAGGAACCAGAGATCAAATTGCCAACATCCGCTGGATCATCAAAAAAGCAAGAGAGTTCCAGAAAAACATCTATTTCTGCTTTATTGACTATGCCATGAGAAACACTGGGCTGGATGAAGCACGAGCTGGAATCAAGATTGCTGGGAGAAATATCAATAACCTCAAATATGCAGATGACACCACCCTATGGCAGAAAGTGAAAAAGAACTAAAGAGTCTCTTGATGAAAGTGAAAGAGGCGAGTAAAGAAGTTGGCTTAAAACTCAGCATTCAGAAAAATAAGATCATGGCATCTGGTCCCATCACTTCATGGCAAATAGATGGGGAAACAATGGAAAAGGTGTCAGACTTTATTTGGGGGGACTCCAAAATCACTACAGATGGTGATTGCAGCCATGAAATCAAAAGATGCCTACTCCTTGGAAGGAAAGTTATGGCCAACCTGGATAGCATATTAAAAAGCAGAGACATTACTTTGCCAACACAGGTCCATCTAGTCAAGGCTATGGTTTTTCCAGTAGTCATGTATGGATGTGAGAGTTGGACAGTGAAAAAGGCTGAGCACCGAAGAATTAATACTTTTGAACTATGGTATTGGAGAAGACTCTTGAGAGTCCCTTGGACTGCAAGGAGATCCATCCAGTCCATCCTAAAAGAGATCAGTCTTGGGTGTTCATTGGAAGGTCTGATGTTGAAGCTGAAGCTCCAATACTTTGGCCACCTCATGTGAAGTGCTGACTCATTGGAAAAAGACCCTGATGCTGGGAAGGATTGGGGGCAGGAGGAGAAGAGGAAGACAGAGGATGAGATGGCTGGATGGCATCACTGACTCGATGGACATAGGTTTGGATGGACTCCGGGAGTTGATGATGGACAGGGATGCCTGGCGTGCTGCAGTTCATGGGGTCGCAAAGAGTCGGACACGACGGACTGACTGAACTGAACTGAAGTCACTGAAGATGGTGACTGCAGTCATGAAATTAAAAGAAGCTTACTTCTTGGAAGGAAAGCTATGACCAACCTAGTGAAAGTGAAAAAGTGAAGTCACCCAGTCATGTTCAACTCTTTGTGACCCCATGGACTGTAGCCTCCCAGGCTCCTCCATCCATGGGATTCTCCAGGCAAGAATATTGGAGTGAGTTGCCATTTCCTTCTCCAGGGGATCTTCCCAACCCAGGGGTCGAAGCCAGGTCTCCCACATTGCAGGCAGATGCTTTACCCTCTGAGCCACCAGGGAACCTAGAAAGCATAATAAAAAGCAGAGACATTACTTTGCCAACACAGGTCTGTCTAGTCAAGGGTATGGTTTTTCCAGTGGTCACGTATGGATGTGAGAGTTGGACTGAGTGATTGAACTGAACTGAGTGGCTGCACAGCAGTGTGAATGTACTAGATGGCATAGTATTGTACACTTTCAATTCAGTTAAGTCATTCAATTGTGTCTGACTCTTTGTGACCCCATGGACTGCAGCACGCCAGACTTCCCTGTCCATTACCAACTCCAGGAGTTTACTTAAACTCCTGTCCATTGAGTTTCAGTGATGCCATCCAGCCATCTCATCCTCTGTCATTTCTTTCTCCTCCCACCTTTAATCTTTCCCAGCATCAGGGTCAGTTCTTTGCACCAGGTGGCCAAAGTATTGGAGTTTCAGCTTCAGCATCAGTCCTTCCAATGACTATTCAGGACTGATCTCCTTTAGGATGGACTGGTTGGATCTCCTTGCAGTCCAAGGGACTCTCAAGAGTCTTCTCCAACACCATAGTTCAAAAGCATCAATTCCTCGGCGCTCACCTTTCTTTATAGTCCAACTCTCAAATCCATACATGACTACTGGAAAAACCATAGCCTTGACTAGAGGGACCTGTGTTGGCAAAGTAATGTCTCTGCTTTTTAATATGCTATCTAGGTTGATCATAGCTTTCCTTCCAAGGAGCAAGTGTCTTTTAATTTCATGGCTGAGGGCACCATCTCCAGTGATTTTGGAGCCTAAAAAAATAACTTCTGTCACTGTTTCCATTGTTTCCCCATCTATTTGCCATGAAGTGATGCGACCAGATGCCATCTTATTTTTCTGAATGTTGAGTTTTAAGCCAACTTCTTCACTCTCCTCTTTCACTTTCATCAAGAGGCTTTTTAGTTCTTCTTCACTTTCTGTCATAAAGGTGGTTCATCTGAATATCTGAGGTTATTGATATTTCTCCCAGCAATCTTGATTCCAGCTTGTGCTTCATCCAGCCCAGCATTTCACATGTGTACTCTGCATATAAGTTAAATAAGCAGGGTGACAATATGCAGCCTTGATGTACTCCTTTCCCGCTTTGGAACCAGTCTGTTGTTCCATGTCCAGTTCTAACTGTTACTTCTTGACCTGAATACAGATTTCTCAGAAGGCAGGTCAGGTGGTCTGGTATTCCCATCTCTTTCAGAAGTTTCTGGTTTATTTTGATCCACACAGTCAAAGGCTTTGGCATAGTCAATAAAGCAGAAATAGATGTTTTTCTGGAACTCTCTTGCTTTTTCGATAATCCAACGGATGTTGGCAATTTGATCTCTGGTTCCTCTGCCTTTTCTAAAACCAGCTTGAACATCTGGAAGTTCTTGGGTCACGTACAGTTAAATCCTGGCTTGGAGAATATTGAGCATTACTTTGCCAGTGTGTGAGATGAGTGCAATTGTGTGGTAGTTTGAACATTCTCTGGCATTGCCTTTTTTGGGATTGGAGTGAAAACTGACCTTTTCCAGTCCTGTGGCCACTGCTGAGTTTTCCAAATTTGCTGGCATATTGAGTGCAGCATTTTCACAGCATCATCATTTAGGATTTGAAATAGCTCAACTGGAATTCCATCACCTCCACAAGCTTTGTTCATGGTCGTGCTTCCTAAGGCCCACTTGATTTCTCATTCCAGGATGTCTGGCTCTAGGTGAGTGATCATATCATTGTGGTTATCTGGGTCATGAAGATCTTTTACGTATAGTTCTTCTGTGTATTCATACTATATATGAATACTGCTACAGGGATTCCAACTCCAGCCTGTCTGAGTTCAGGGCTGAAGTTCTGGAATCCTCCACCCTTCACCTGGGATCAGTTCATAATTTTAAAATATACAATTCAGTGTCATTAAGTGAAATTCACATTGTTGTACAACCATCACCATTGTTCATTTCCAGAATTTTTTCCATCGTCACTGTTCAGACATGCTGACAAGTTGGCCCACTGCTGTGCCAAACTGTTAATCTGAAGGCTAGGCCAAATAAATATGGGAGCAGGCCAAGGCTGCACTGCCCCTAGAAGGGCCACATAGGGCAGGAAGGGTAACTGAGAAGCAGATGGTCTGGAATTAGAGGATGGACAGGGGAGAGACAGCCAGACCACTGAACAGAGTAAAACGTAGGAGGAGCCAGCTCTGAGTGCTGAGCAGCTTGCTGTGTGACGTTAGGAAAGGCACTTCCCCTCCTGGAGCTGAAGGTGGTTTCAGCTGAGAAACAGACAACAGCAGTAATAACAGCCAGCCCACGATGAGCGCTTAAAATGCACCATGCTCGGTTTTCAGTGACACTCACAACTGCCTTTTGGGGTGGATACCGTGGTTTGGTCCCATTTGCCAGATGGGGAAACTGAGAGCTTAGAAAAGTTAAAAAGAATTGAGAACACTGCAACTATGGGCTGTGCTGCTTGGCAACAATTATTTCTCCAGTTTACACTTAATGCCCCAGTGGCTCCCTAAAGGACCCTGGAATCAATAATGGAGGAAATCATCAAGCATTGGCATGCTCTCCAAAAGCCTCTAAGAATTAGATCACCCAAAAAATTGGAAGCTAGTTGATTACCTTGGGGCTGGTCTCTCAACATATAGTCCACGTAGCAAGCCCACTGAAAATGTTCTAGTTCTGAGATGGGAACAGTGACCCTGGCCTGACTCCCACCCTACGGAACCCTGGATGTGTCTTGCCTTCTTTTTTCCTCACTTTGCTCATCCATAAAATAGGGATAATAACAGCATTTACCAAGGCCTAGCCCTAGACCAAAGAAGATGCCATTATCATGGGGATCATTATTAATGGTTTTACAAGAATTTATCAACTTAATCCCTTTCCTTTAGACATTTATGTTGTTTGCCGTTCATGAAATTTTGAGCAACACTGGGATGAACACCCACTACTCATTAGCTGGTGACTGCTAATATATATATTAGTTAGCTATTGCTGCCTATTGCTGCATAACAAAGTAGCTTAATAAAAGGAGCAGTTATTATTTCATAGTTTCTGAGTCCTAAGTCTGGGATGTTTTTACTGGTTCTCTGCTCAGGGTCCCATGAGGCTGTGGTCAAGATGTTGGATGGGCTATGTCCTCATCCAGAAGCTCACCTGAAGAAGGCTCTGGGTCCAAGCTCCTTCAGGTTGTTGGTAGAACTCATTTTCTGGTGGTTGTACAACTGAGGTCCCTACTTCCTTGCTGTCACTGGGGAGCAGTCTCAGACACTGGCCGTGTGGCCCCCTCTGTCTTAGTAATAGAAATCTCCCTTGTGTTGAATCCCTCTGACTTCCTCTTCCAAAGCCAGCAGTGTCGGGCCTACCCAGATTATCCCGATATCTTAAGGTCAACTGTGCCCAATGACAACACAATCATGGGACCGAGATACATTGCATTCCCCATCCAGGGATGATGCAGGATGAGAAATCTCAGAAACGCCTTAAAATTTCTGTAACACACAGCCCTTAGAGGCACACCGCTGCACATCTGTCCCACAGCTTCCTGAAAGTTGAGTTGCTAGGTCAGAGCAAATGGACCTTGGGGATTTTGAAGCAAACAGTTTTGCAACAGAAGGAACATGAAGATCCCTGAGAACTCTCAGTTTGGAGCTGGCCCCTCTGCCTGGTGGGCTGGCCAGCAAGCAGTCTGCTCCACTGCTCTCTTAGCTGGCCACCTCAGAGCCAGCAAGTCCATCTTTAGGGTCCTCAGGGCTTATTTGTGCAATAAGGAGACTCACACCTCTTCTCGGGATGAGGCCAAAGACATCTGTTGTCAGGAATCCCTAAGACCACTGTCAGGTTTGGTAATTCACTAGAAGGACGCACAGAACTCAGAAAAGCTCTTATATTCATGGCTATGTTAATCACAGTGAAAGGATACAGTCTAGGATCAGCAAAGGAAAAGGATGCAGAAGGCAGAAACCAAGGGAAACCAGGCACAAGCTTCTGGTTGCAGACAGCACTTAAATTTCCCAGTAATGATTGTGGCAACACACACAGAATACTGTCATCCAGGGAAGCACACAGTCAAGCCTTGTCCAGGGTTTTTGTGGAGGAGGAGGAGTCAGTCATGCAGATATGGCTGATCACCCATCCAGAGACTGAGCTGATACCATGTGATCTAAAGCCCCTATCCTATTTTTTTTTTCTGGTGTTGGGGGGCAGATGGTATGTGAGATCGTAGTTCCCTGACCAGGAAGTGAACCTGTGTCCTTCAGATTGGAAGTGCGTTGTCTTAATCACTGAACCATCAGGAAAATCGTCCCCCGCCGCCCACCCTAAATCATATTGTTATTGTGGACTATTCGGCATGGCCCATGGAGTGTTCCTCCATCACTGCTCTACAGATGGGGTTCTAAGAGCCCTCATGGCTGAGGGGAAGTACCAGGGAAGGCCTTGATTGGGTCACTGTGGGTCACATGACCACCCAGGAGCCAATCACTGTGGCCAGGCAGCTGGACTGCTCTGATTGGTCAGGCCTGGGTTGCAGCTCCACCCCTGAAGGCTGGTGGGAACCAGCCCCATCTGTGGTGAGGAGTAGAGGTGAGTTCTACCAGGAGGAGAACTAGAGAACAGGCATTCAAAGACACTGATGATGCTACACTGGGTGACCCCAGCCAGCACTCAAGTTGTCCTTTAGGGAAGATGTGAGATGGAGGCGTGCAGAGGTCACCCTGTTGAAGTGCTCAGGAGAGTGAGCTTTCACACACAAAGCTCTTTAAACCGTGCCCACTGCAAGTCGCATCCCTTGAGGGCAAGGGCTAGGCTGAGTCATCACTAAAGACGGGGTACACAGAAGCCAGTGGTGTATGTTTTGATATGGAAGAAAAATCCATCCGTCCAATCTCTGAGCACAGCACACACTGTCCAGCCAGCACACCTTTGCACATACTGTGCCTGAATCAGGAGCAAGCACCGTCTGACACCCCCCAAAGGACTCCTGTGTCCTTAGGGTAACTTCACGGCCCCTCTGGCTCCCTACCGCCGCCCTGTTCACACCACTGAGGATGGAATGATCCAGGGGATGGATACACTAAAGTCCCCCACCCGGCCCTGGCATTCAAGGCCTTTCTCACCTCTTGGCCTTAACCTGCAGTAAGATGCAGAAACAGCTGCATGGACTCTGGAGGCAGGCTGACCTGGGCCCAGTCCTGCCTGTTACTTCCAGGTAGTGGGACCCTGGGCAGGATCTGTCTCCTCTCTTGAGCTTTCATCTGCTCGGCTAATAATGGGCACAACCAGAGCAACCGTGAAGAGGGGCAAAGGAAGGAGGCACAACCAGCCTGACTCCATCATCACTAAAAAGCTAGTCTTCAGGACACGTGAAACCTGCCAAGGGGACAGAGACGCTCAGCATGCAGAATCAGAAAAGACTCAGGTGTGTAGTAAGTTGCTTTTTCTTTTTTTAATATTTATTTGGCTGCTCCAGTCTTAGTTGCAGCATGCAGAATCTTTAGTTGTGGCATGCAAACTCTCAGCTGTAGCTTGTGGGATCTAGTTCCCTGACCAGGTATAGAACTTGGGCCCCTGCATTGGGAATGCAGTCTTAGCCACTGGACCCACCAAGGAAGTCCCTCAGTTGCTATTTGACAAAGCTGTCACAGTAACTCACTAGGGGAAACAAAGTCTTCCCCACAGATGTTTCTGCAACAGCTGGACACATGCGTGCGTGTTCAGTTGTGCCCAGCTCTTTGCAACCCCATAGACTGTAGCCCACCAGGCTCCTCTGCCCTGGTATTTTCCAGGCAAGAATACTGGAGTGGGTTGCCATTTCCTACTCCAGGGATCTTCCTGACCCAGGGATCAAACCTGTATCTCTGGCATCTCCTGTGTTGGCAGGCAGATTCTTTACCAACTATACCACTGGCAAGCCTAACTGTATGGCCATTTGGAAAAATATGAACCTCAACCCCAACCTCACACCACTTAGAAAAGTTAACTCAAAGTGGCTCCTGGATCTCAATGTAAAAGTTAAAGTCATAAGAAATTTAAAAGAAAAACCAGAAAGTCTCTATAAATGGCACAGCAAGTATTGATAAAAAGCATGTGGAATGAAAGAAAAAAAATTGACAAATTGGACTGCATTAAATTTTAAATGTCTGTTCTTTGAATGGACAGAAAATGAAAAGTGAGGAACTTCCACTGGGGGCCCAGTGGTTAAAACTCCCATGCTCCCAGTGCAGGGGACCCAGGTTCGATCCCTGGTCAGGGAACTAGATCCCACATGCCACAACCAACAGTTAGCATGCCACAACGAAGAGATCCTACATGGTGCAACTAAGACCTGGTGCAGCCAAATGAATAAGAAAATGAAAAGTGAGACACAAAGTGGGAAATATATTCACAATACACCTGACAAGAGACTTGTCCCCAGAATATACGATGAGAAAATGGGCACAGAACAAGTCCCCAGTGGACTGATGCCAGCGCTGGTGAACAATCAGTGCTCAGGAATGACAGCGGTGATGGCCCTCACACCCAGGCCAGAGAGTCACCCCGGCCAGCCCACAGTCCATCTGCCCACCCCTCTCAGGCCAGCTTCCCAGCCTGAAACCGAGGAGACTGAGCAAAGAGGAGGGACCCTGCCTGAGATGCAGGCCTCCGAGGCCTGGCCAACCCACGGTCTCCACCCCAGCACCCCCCATGGAACCCCACTCCCGTTGGAGGACAAGGTAGAAGCCTAAGGGGATCGAATGGTAGAGCAGCAGCAGTCCCAAGCTACAGGCAGAAGTGCCCCGAGAGTAACCCAGGTGGCCGAGAGGGCCTGGAGCAAGCAGGGCAAAGACCGGGTTAAAGGCCCGATGGCCACCTTCTGCTGGGTGGCTGTGGCCAGTGGCTTCTCCTGGACTGTAAGGGGGTGTGTGCTAAGTGGCCGCAGTCATGTCCAACTCTGTGATCCTATGGCCTGTAGCCCGCCGGGCTCCTCTGTCCATGGGGTTCTCTAAGCAAGAATACTTCAGTGGGTTACTATTTCCTCCTCCAGAGAATCTTCTGAACCCAGGGGTCAAACCTCCTTCTTTCACATCTTCTGCACTGGCAGGTGGGTTCTTTACCATTAGCGCCACCTGGGAAGCACTAGTAAGGGGGTGGGCATGAGCCAAACACTTCTGTGGTCTACCTCAGAGATCTCCTTTCCTGGAGGCAGGCTAAAGCAGCAAAAAGGAACTCAGGTTGATAAAGGTGCTAAATGCTGGCTCTGGCTGTCCTGGCTGGGACAGTGGGCAGCATTCTGGGGAGAAGCTCCTACAGCCCTGGGTCGTCGGGAGAAGGAGATGGGACGCAGCTCCTGGAATCAACCCCACCCCTCCCCGGAGGTCCTGCAGGGTCCAGCTCTGCTGAGCACCCACCTTTATCACCTTTGAACATACCAGGTTCCATCCCACTCCAGGGCCTTTACACGGGCTATGCTGCTGCCCAGATACAGGTCTGTCTGCTTGCTGTACAGCCAGACCTCTGTGGTCGCTGAGGGCTCAGCACAGTCCCCAGTGAGGTCCCATCAAGGTCCCCAGTTTCAGATGAGGCAATAGAATTGAGAGGTGAACTCCTGCCGAGTCTGACCAGGCACCCTGAGCACAAGGCCCCACTCTGCCAAGTCTGTTTCCCACTCATCACAGAGGGTCTCCTGTGGCTCGAGAGTAGACAAGCCCCCTCTAGTCCTGGCTCAGCCACATCCAGAGTCCTCTGTGACCCTGGACGTGGCACAGGCAGCCTCTGGCTCAGCCCCAAGTGACGCTGAAAGAAGGTTCCAGAACGAGCAGGGAGCGGGGTGGGAGGGTTTTATTTCACTGTGTGGTGGGGAGGGAGCCTGGACAGAGGGCAGCAGGCGGGGCAGGAGGGGCTGGAGCTTGGAAAGGGGCTGGGCAGGGGAAGGGCTGCCCCAGGCCTGTTGGGAAGAGGACACTGGGACTGATCCCTGCTGGGGCCTCACCCCGGGATGGGGGTGGGAACTGGGTCTGGAGGAATGAGGGCCCCCTTGCTCCGGGCTGGACGTGGGGCCCGGGCCCTGCCTCACTTTCCTCCAATGGGGCTCAGTCCCTCCTGCTCGCAGGGCCAAGCGACCCCCAAACCTCACTGCCCCAGCCCCAGAGGAGGGGGCTAGGCCAGTTAGGGCAGTGGACAGGGAGCCTGGGGGAGTTAGGGAGCACAGGGTGGGGTCCACGGTGAGTGGAGGGGATGGCAGCCACCTGGGCGGTCAGTTCCTGGCAGCGATGACCACAGAGAGAGCCACGCCCCCTAAGGCGACAGCAGTTGCCCCAAACAGCCACTTCCATGGGATGGACTGTGGATAAAGAAGAGGGAAAAGGAGACTAGACAGTGGTCATGAGGGATGGCTTGCACCTCAGCTAACAACACGGCCCCAACAGGCCTCCCAGGAAACCACTGCCTGAAAATGCCTTGCCTGCCTCTTGGAAAACTCCCACACCAGCATCAAAACTGAAGCCAAGTCTCCCCTCCTCGGGTACACCTCCCCTTCCCCTCTGAAGGGGCCAGCACTCCTCTGCCCGAGCCCTCCTGTTGTGTTGTATCTTCTGCTCTCGCTCCGATCACACAGTGCTGGGGACTCACTGCGTCCACGTCCCCAGCATGATCCAGCATGACCCAGTTCAGGAAGACACTAATGTTTGCAAAATGAAGAAACTCCCTTTGCGTGGTGTACCCTGCACACAGCCCTCCTCTGGGAGCCTCCCTGTGCCCGCCAGCCCCTGCTTACCCAGGCACCCTTGCCAGGACACTTGGCAGGCAGCCGGCTGGGGTTGCCCAGCATCTTCCGGTACAGGGCGGTCTCCGTGCTCCTCTGGGCCGCATGCTTCTTCACCAGCTTTGAGAGCTCTGCATGGATCGTCTGTGAGAGAAAGCTATTTCTGAGAGCAGAAGCCAATCACTGTTGCTAGCAGCCTGCCTCCCTGGGGTTCGGAGGCTCGTTGGGGCTGGAACCACTGAGACGTGGGAGTTATCTACTACTCTCTAGGCATTAGCAAAGTGGGGGGTGCTGGCTGCATCCTCCGAGGAAGCCAGAAAATGGGGTGGAGCAAGGGTGGCCAGAAGAAAGTCTCTGAGAAGAAATACTCTGGGAAGGAAGCTGAAAACACTGACGCTGGCCAGGCTGGCAGTGCCCTTGACTTCTGGAAGCCCTGCTGAGGGTGAGAGCCCAGACTGCCTCTGCAGGGGTCAAAAAGGGTCTCAGTAGGTAGGCTGGGGCCCTCCAGTCACGTACCCCCTGCTACTGCCCAGACATAAACTCTACAGGGGAGAGCCACAGCAAGAAAGATAAGGGGCAGACCACAAGAGGAATTTCCTGATAGGTCAGCGTGGCAAGTCTCAGGGTGCCCCCATTCTGCTCACCTTGTTGGAAGGTTCCAGCTTCAGGGCTGCTCTCAAGATGGGGATGGCCTCACTATACTCGCCTTGCTGGGCCAGCACCTGCGGGAGCAAGTGGGGAGTTATCACTTGGACCCAAGCTGGGCCACGTTCTCCTTCAAGAGACCCAGCCCTGCCAGGCTGCCGGTCATCTGACTAGCTCCAAGTCTATCTCCAGTGACTGCCCCAGGGCTCCAGTCACCCCTACACTGCTCCCTTGACCCTCAGACTACCTGGGCGGCCCCCCAGACTTGGCGTTCCTTCCCATGAGCGCTGGTTTCACCGTACGCAAGTGGCCCAGGCACTGGTCTCTCCTCCTCCCTCACCACCCTGGCTGATTCCAGAGGCCAACCGGATGCTGCCAAAGCTTTGGCCACACTGAATGGTTCAGAGCCAGGCGTGTGACTCAAGCCAGCCAATGAGATGCAGCCGGAACTCTGCTGGGAGCACTGGGGGGCCAGCTGCTTAGTGGGAGGGATGGAGGCCTCGCACTTTTGGCAGAGCAGGAGTGTGCCTGAGAAATGAACACGGCAGGCAGACGCGGTTATCTCCACAACACTGCTAAACACCTGGAGCCAGCCATGACTGAAGCCAGCTGGGCCTGAAACTTGGCAGTTCCACAAGCCATCGATTCCTTCTGCTTGAATCTGAGTGGGTTTCCATCACCTTCGACCAGCAGACCCAAACAGGTGTGAGGCTACAAGAACAGACAGTCTCATTTCCCACAAGAGGATTCTTTCTAAACCCTGAAAAACAGGGACAGTATCTTTTCTCTCCTCACATTTCTATACCCCAAAAGTACTTTAAAAATGCTGGCTGGCCGCTCAGGTCTCTGACAAACACACTGAGTGACCCAGGCTTTGCTTCTACCTCAGTTTCCTCAGTTTACTGCTAAAAAGTTTTGAGGGCACCCCCTCTCCCAGCAGAGTGAGGATGAACAGAGACAGGGACAAAAGCAATGCAGGTCAGGCCCACTCAGGCCAAGTTCACCCACATGCTCCACCTGCGCTTACTCGGCACCGACTGTGTGCCTGGCTCTATTTGCAGGGCTAGAGATGAACCGTGAATGAGCCATACGGAAGGCCTCCCAGGTGGCTCAGTGGTAAAGAATCCACCTGCAATGCAGGTGCCACAGGAGGTGCAGGTTCAATCCCTAGGTCAGGAAGATGCCCTGGAGGAGGGTACGGCAACCCACTCCAGTATTCTTTTGCCTGGAGAATCCCAAGGACGGGGGACCTGGCGGGCTATAGCCCATAGGGTTGCAAAGAGTCAAACACAACTGAAGCGACTTAGCTTCTCCACGTACGCATATGACTTACAAAATCCCCACCTTCTGGAAGGGAAATGGACAAGAGGCATGACACCTGCCCATGCTGACAGGGAAACAGGAAAACAGGGCAGAGGGGTGGTAGGGAGGCCTTCCTGAGGAGGTGACATCACAGCAAAGGCTTGAAGGAGATGCGGGAAGGACTCATGGGAGTAAACAAGGTATGAAGAGCCATGCAAAGGCACTGGGGGTAGCAACAGACCTAGCCCCGGTGATAATCAAACGTGATGGCAGGGGGAGACACCAGACGGCTTACAGCCTTGAAGTCCACGAGTCGAACCCAGCTTTTACTAAGGGAAATTGCAGTCCAAAGGGTTATATGCGAGGAATGATTACGGATGGGCCAGGTGGCTGCGCTGGGGAACAGAGGGAACCTAAGACCTAGGGCTCAGCTCAAACGTGGCCTCAGTCCAGGAACTGCTGTGACCCAAGCCACACCCCTGCACCTATCTGAACCTCGTTTCCCCATCTGCACCCCAGAGAGCTTGGCTGGCTGATGCTTATGCCGTTCTCAAGACTGGGGTGGGAGACCAGCCTCACTGCCCGGGGAGAGGGGAGCCCGCCTGCCCACTGGGAGCCCGCAAGCTGCAGCTCACCTTGCCCTTGCGGAAGAGAGCCTTGATGTTGTCGGGCTGGTGCTCCAGGACAAGGCTGCAGGAGCGCAGCGCCGCCCGGTAGTGGTCCAGTTTCAGCTGCGAGGCCGCCAGGTTGTTCAGACACTTCACCTTCAGCTGCAGGAGCTGCTCCTCCTCCTCGAACGTCATGTCCACTGAGGGGGGGCGGCACTCAACCACAGTTGCTACGACCATGACTCCAGCCCTCCCCCCAACCATCCAGCTGCAGAGGGACTGAGGGACCCAGGCCAAGCCCACCCCTCCACACCTGGTGGTGGGGGAGACGCGGGGCAAGGGTCTCTGAGTGTCCCAGTGACAGGAGATAAGGGATTTCCAAGCTCCCAGTGCTGTGGGACCTCTACCACCTACTCCTTGGGGGGACCTCAGGCCTCTCTGGCCTCAGCTTTCCCATCCTAACACAGGCCAAGACCAGCACCATCCTCAGGGCACGCCCAAAGAGTCTACAAAATGGAGCCTAAGTGAACAAGGGCCTGATCACGGGACACATGGATTGATAATGTCTGCAGTCAACCACATTTTAACATCTATCTGCGCTCCATAACATTCCACTGACCTGGGATGTAAGTCTAGAGATACCTAGGAGGCTTAATCACCCAGGTGGCTCAGTGGTAAAGAATCTGCCTGCCAAGCAGGAGACGCAGGTTCGATACCTGGGTCAGAAAGATCCCCAGGAGAAGGAAATGGCAACCCATTCCAGTATTCTTGCCTAGGAAATTCCATGGACAGAGGAGCCTGGTGGGCCACAGCCTATGGGGTTGCAAGGGTTGGCCACAACTTAGTGACTAAACCTCCACCACCAGTGATACCTATAGGCTAGGTAGGGTTAAACATCTACCCAGATTCTAGAATCTTCTAGAATATTTTGAATCTGGGGCCCTTTGTGGCTTTAAGTTTCTAGCACTAGTGGGGATGGCTCTGCAGGGAGGTGCTGGGATTCGACCTGGCGGTCACCTTTGGCGCTAGAAGTGATGGCCTTGATGGCAAGGTCGTAGGAGTTGGCGGCCAGCACGAAGTCGGCCCGCTGGTAGTGAGCATTGCCACACTCCCGCTTCCGGTTGGCCAGGGCCACACGCTCCTGCCCCGTGAGCATCTCCAGGTCAGGCCCGTCCACAGCAGTCTTCAGAGTCACCTCCAGGCACAGGGCCGCGTGCGGGGGGATGTATGGGCTCCTGCTGGGGATGGGGTGGGGAGAGCACTCAGACCCAGCGGCCACCGTGACTGGGCCCCAGGCACAGAGGGTTGGCTCAGGAGCAGGGGGGGGGCTGTTGTCACCCCCTCCTCAGTAACACACAAGGGAAGTTAACTCTTGCTCCCCTCGAGCTCTGTGACTTGGGGCAGGAGTTCCCCTCCCTGAGCCTCAGATTCCTCTTCTCTAAAGTGTGCAGGTAGATGGGATGAGATGGGGGAACAACCTATCCCACCCACTTCTGTATCCCCGAAGGGACCCCTGTAAGCAGCAAGTTCTCACCTGCCCTGGGGGCCATAGCAGTACTTGGAGTCAGCAGTGACCATAGCTGTCTCCCCGACGTCCATGAGCGGGACGCTGAGATCCAGGGCCTGGGAGGTGGGGGAGCAGAACCGGTGGAGCGGGTCGAGGTGCAGTATGGCAGTGCCTGCACACCCCGCCGTGTCCCCACAACTCACCCCAGCCCCGCCCCTAGTCTCACCTGGATGACGTCACAGTCGCCCAGGGTGAACACCAGCTCCGGCTCCTCCTGTACCCGCGTGCCATTCTCCAACGAAGTCTGCAGCTGCACAGTGACCACCTGGCCCTTGGTCGGGCGGCTGGAGCCTGGCGGGCCTGGAACCAGCGTCTTCTTCCTCAACAGCCCATTCCCTGCCAAGGAGAGGGAACAAACAGCCTGTCACGGAGCGGCTCAGATGGGTGGCTGCCCCCTGGGCAAACCCTCCCCCCACCAGCAGCTCTGCCTCTTCTGGGGGTGGCACAGCACCAGGGCACAAGCTGAGTTTTCAGTGGCCCCTTTCCCACTGACTGGGCAGGTGACCCCATGCCTCTGGGCCCCAGGGTCCCTGGACACTGGGCATGAAAGTATTGATTTGGGGCTGATGATACTGGCCCTGGGATGGGCTGATTGAATGCTGGCTGGTCTGCCAGAATAAGAAAATCAAGATGGGCGGACACCCCTGGAGGTCCAGTGGTTAAGAATCCACTTTCCAATGCAGGGTTTGATCCCTGGTTTGGGATCTAAGATCCTACATGCTGCAGGGCAACTAAACCCGTGGACTGCCATTGCTGAGCCTGCTCCCCACAACTAGAGAAGCTCACACTCCATGACAAAGAAGAATCTGTGCACAGCAGTGAAGATCGAGCACAGCCAGAAATTAAGAATGAATAAATGAGGCTTCCCTGGTGGCTCAGTGGTAAAGAATCCACCTGCCAATGCAGGAAATGTGGGCTCAATCCCTGATCTGGGAAGATCCCACATGCCACGAAGCAAGTAAGCCCGTGAGCCATAACTATTGAGCCTGTGCTCTAGAGCCCGGGAGCCGCAACTACTGAAGCCTGTGCTCAGCAACAAGAGAAGCCAGAGCAACGCGAAGCCCACGCGCTAAAGCTGGAGAGTAGCCCTGCCGGAGCAGCAGTGAACACCCAGCCCAGCCAGAAATAAATTGATTAAATTAAAAAGAAAACTTCTGTATAAAAATTAGTTAATTGTTAAATTAAAAATAATTCTTAAAAAGAAAACGGGAGTTCCCTGGTAGCCTAACGGTTAGGATTCTGCGCTTTCACTGCTGGGGCCCAGGTTCAGTCCCTCGTCAAAGAACTGAGATCCCACAAGCGGCCAAAAGAAGAGAAGAAGAAAAAAAATCTCGGCTCCGTGAGGGCAAAGGGCTGAGAAAAGCCATCCTGCCTATCACAATCAAGGCAGCAGGGATGCCCAGAAGAGAGACTCTGGAGCGCTACCCTGTACTCTCTCCTTTGGTTCCAACCTCAGCCCTGAGGGGTCTCAACTTACCCAGCCATGAAATGGGGTGCTGGGGCTACTCCTGGTGACACCCAGTGAGTACCTTGCTTGGTTAGTAGAGTACCTGTGATGCCAGGAATGTGTCCCGACTAAAGCACCACATCACACGGAAAGACCTCAAAGCAAAAGTAACCCCTAGTTCCCCTCTCCAGCCACCAGGGAGACCACTATGTTCCTCCCCATCCCTAAACAATTTTAGGGATGGCCAGATGGCCACAGCCAACACCTCCTGAGTACCAGGCACAAGGCCCCAGGCCCTCAAAAATCCACTCAAGGAGCCCCCACAACGATGACACCCACTGTCATCCCATTACAACTGCTGGGATGATAGAAGGCTTATACCTATGGGGCACGAGAGACTGACGTCATCTGCAGCCCCCATGTACAAGAAGTACCTGTATTCTATAATAGTCCCCAGGTCTGGAAAACATGCCATGAGTCTGAGTAGACCCTAAAGATAATGGGCAGGGAGAGCTATTCATATCGTGAAATATTCTAGAGTGTTCCAAATTTCTGCAGTGCTCCCCAACTTATACCTGCTCCTGCATCCAGTTTCAGAATCACTTATCTCGTGGATGCTGAGGGATCCTGTGTCTTGAGGCTTCTGGACACTAAAAGTGGATATGATGGTCGGATCTCAAGTAGGCATTGTCTCTTGTCCAGGCAAACTCTGGGTAAATCACAGCCTCTCTCAAGTCCTCAGTTTCCCTGTCTAGAAGCCTGAATCCTGGCCTCAGAGAGTGGCTGGCTCGAATATAAACAAACAGAGCCATCCTTACACTCCCACCGGGAGCAAGGCAGTTCTTTGCATCAGTAGAGAAGAACTTCCCAAACTTTAACAGAGCCAGCAGGGCTGTGCAACCTTGGACACGTGTCTTCACCGCTCTGAGCTCGTTTCCCTAACTGTCAAACAGGGGTACGGTAGGAATTACATCATGGGGTTGCTGAGAGGATAAAATTAGAGGATGCACAGGCCTGGCACAGAACCACTGCTTAGTAAACATCACCTGGTGTTTGTTTTTGCAGGCATAGTAAAGTTTGTATTTGTACTGGAGGCGAAATCAGTACCAATTTGGTTTTACCAGTGTCGGTATCATTTGATACTGTTTAGCATTAACAGTGATAGTAAGGATGTGCTATTATTTGTGTGGGCCTTAGCGTTATTTACTACGTTTATTTTCCAGAGTTGTTGTAATGGAGTATATGGTGGAGGGTGCGGCACATATGGATTCTCCTAGTTTCTCTCTTCCAGGACTTTTCTGAACACCGAGCACACTAATGGACTATGAATGGGATGTTCCACAGATCTATTTGACCTTAGGACACAGTTGGGTGGTGGGGGGAGGTCAGGCACTGGTCAGACAAATGCCAAGAAAAGGAATGGGGGTTGACAGCTCTGTGTGGCTCTGAGCAGGTGATTCAGCGTCTCTGAGTCCTGTTAGCAGCTCTGAGAAAGCAAGTCATATGTGTGTGTGTGACAGACAGACAAGAAAAGGGCTCATAAACATGAAGTGTCTCAAGCAATTGCCTGTGGCTAGTGATCACCGTGGTTACCACGTTTTACTTCCAATCTCCTTCACGATAGGGATGGGGAAATGAGGCTCAGGAGAGAAGGCCTAGGCCAAGGTCACTCCTGAACCTGAGCTGTCTGGGCGCCATGGGTCAACCCGAGCCACCCCTGCTCCTTACCCAGGATGTCCAGCCACTCGTCGGGGGCCGGGGCAGGCTCAGGCTCGGGCTCCATGGCGGCCAGGAACTCTCGGGCCAGGGCCCCGGGCTGCTCAGCCTCCTCCAGTGGGGGCTGCCCCACATCCTCAAGTGGCGGCAGCTCACTCAGGTCCTCCTCTTCCTCCTCCTCCTCGCCCTCAGCGTCTTCCACCCCGTCCAGCACCTCGAAGTCCTCAAGTGGTGGGACCCCAGCAGGTGGCGGAGCAGTGGGCTCAGGGTCTGCAGCAGAGGGCTCAGCACAGGATGCCATGCTGCTGGGGGGATGGGAATTGGCCCTGGTGGGGGGAACGGATGGGGGTAAGAATCCCACCACACCCCTCAAATCTCCTCTGCCTCCATTCCCCACAGTACCCATCACTTGCTGTGTGACTCAGGGGCTCCAGGCCTTAGTTTCCTCATCTGTACAGTGGGTAGAGTAACAACCTTGGTTTGTTCCAAGGACTTAACAACCCACTCACCAAACCCTGGCATCAGGTTCAAACAGCATTAGCTATTATTAGAGTTAATTATTATTAATCTTTAAAAACACCCTGGGAAGTGGAGAACAACCCCTTGCAGAAAAGGAAATTGAGGCCCAGAGTGGCAAAGCCATTTGCCCAAGGTCACAGAGCAAGCCAATCACAGGACGCAGGATTTGGAACCTGGGGCTTTATCTGCCCAGAGTGGGTGCTGGGATATTTTTTCTGGGGGACAACCCCTGAGATCTTGGGGAGGCTATTTTTACAGCCCAAGAGAAAAATAAATCTTTACCAGGCCTCCCCACCTTCAGTTGACCCATCTCCTAAGGGGAGCCTCCCAGAAACCCCAAGGCATTCCTTCTCAATACCTTCTTGAACCTAATACCACTCACCAACACCAGGGACCTTGTCCCACACCATTCCCTAGGAGCCCTCTCTCCTCTCCTCAGGCCTTCTGACTACCTTCAAAGTAGCCTCCCCCTTACAGCAGTGGTCGAGACCCCCACGGCTTCTTCCCTGGGCCATCAAGAACTGACCCCCTCCCCTAGGCCCCAAGCTCTGGAGGTGGTAAAGCCGTCCTCCTAGCCCACAGCATCTCCTCCTAACTCTCACCTGCCTGCTCCTTCCGGGCTCGGGTCCCCTTTCCGAGACCCTCCCAGCCCCAACCCCCACAATCCCCTGCGCCCGCGTAACTAGCCCTCCCCCCAGCCCAACCACCGCCCCCAGCCCGGGCCAGCTTCCCCACGGCGGGGCTGTAGCCCCAGCACACGCTGCTCTCCCCAGACGCCCCTTCCCAATCCCGGAACACCCTGCGCTCTCCAGACGCCCCCTGCCCCGGCCTGGCCCTCCGTCAACCTCCCACCCCAGTCCCCAACGCCCCACGCCTATCTGACGCCACCAGGCTGGGGCTCCCGACCCCCCGCAACCCTCGGGCACCCCCGGCCCTGCCCGACTCAGCCGGCAGCGCCCCCTCCCGCTGCCCTTGACCCTCCGTGGCCCCCACTCCTGGTCGCCCCCACCAGGTAGCACCCCCCCTCGGCACTGCGACCCCCCGCGCCCCCCGGCTCGCCTCCCCCGCGGCCCTTCACCCCGCCTAGCAGTCGCAGCCCCCGCCGCGCCGGGCCCCGGACTAGCCCAGGCCCGGGCAGCGCTTCGGGCCGACGCGGCCCCGCTGGCGCCCCGGGACACGTGCCTCCGGCTCCGGGACCCCAGGCTGGGGTCCTGCGCCCCCCTCCCCGCCCCCAGCCGCGGCCGCCGCGCCTCGGGAACCAGGCTCTAGCGCCCAGCCCCGCCCTCACCGCACCCATTGGACGCCGCCGCAGTGACTACAGCGTCTATTGGTCTGCTCGCACATCCGTCTCCGGCACAGGCACCGCCCCCTTCCTGCTTGAATCAGCGGGACGTTCTTAAAGGGGCAGAGGCCGCCGCGCCACCCCCGGACGGGGGCGAGGGCGAGGGCGAGGGCGAGGGCGAGGGCGAGGGCGAGGGCGGGGACGGGGGCGGAGGCGGGAGCCGGGGTGAGGGTGCGGGTGCTGTAGATCCTAGTCAGTTCACAGGTCAGCACCACGCAGCCTGGCCAGACTAACCGCTTGTCTGACAGTGGGCTCATCTGCGAAATGGGGATAAACAGCTCTGTCGACGCCCTCTCACCTTGAGGGATGCTGGGAGGACAGCATTGAATGGTACTTTCTTAAGGAACTCAGATTTGCGGGTCAGGGCAGTTCTGAGACCTCTGGATAACCCACCCTGAATCCCTAGTTACTTCTGTAGATCACAGGCTCCGAGGAACAGCCACGTGCTCAAGGGCACACGGAACCTTGGTACCCCTCCCCCCCCCACTCCTCCCCCACCCCCGGCGCAACGTGGTCTGTCTAAGACCGGGAAGGTTGCCCGGTGCAAACCGGAGGAACTCAATAATGGCTCGGTTAACTGCTGAAAGAGCAGGGCCACTGGTTGGAATCCCGCCTCCCTTCCTCCCCTGCTGGAGTATGATAAGGTGCCCAATAGCCCCAGGGAGAAGGTGGCAGCTTTGATTAGAAGGGTTTTTATGGCTCGTGTTTTGAAAGTGGGGCATTTACTCCTCCTTCACTATTTTTTTTTTTCTTCCGGGCAGTTACCCCCTTCCAGAATGATCTTGCTAATCCGTTGGCTTCCCCCAACTCTGCTCCATTCTGGAAAGAATTTTGCCTGTTTTGTCCTTACCACCTCCTTGAATGATGCTTAGGGTCTATGGGAGTTCAATAGATGAATGAGTAACTGAATGAATTAATGAATAAATGAAACGCTGGCTTTTGGAGGTAGCTAACATTGTGGGAGGTAACTCGCTTTTGGAGATAATTTGTCAGATAGGAGCTCTGAGGTCACCTCCTACTGGAAGCCCTCCCTGACATCCCCAAGGCAAGACTAGATGTTTTGGTTGATGCAGTATTGGTATACTTAACAGCTGATTAATTTCTGTATGTGCCATCAGTTGACTCCTGTCTCTCCCAGTAGACTGGAAGGCCTTCCAAATCTGGGAAGAATATGTTGTTTCTCACTGTTTTAGTCCTGAGACAGTCCTGTAGCTCAGTTGGTAAAGAACCTGCCTGCAATGCAGGAGATCCAGGTTCGATTCCTGGGTCAGGAAGATCCCCTGGAAAAGGAAATAGCAACCCACTCCAGTACTCTTGCATAGAGAATCCCATGGACAGAGGAGCCTGGCAGGCTACACTCCATGGTGTCGCAAGAGTCGGACATGACTTAGTAACTAAACCACCACCAAATCTGGGAAGAATATGTTGTTTCTCATTGTTTTAGTCCTGAGACCTACATAGTGATAGTGCCTGGCACAAAACAGGGAGAGGTATTCAGGGAAATCATTGTGGAAGGAAGGAAGGCTAGCCAGTCAGAAGAGGTAGTAAAGTAGCAGGATTATGTGAAATTGCCTGGGAAGGAATATCAAATAAAGCTTGGGCCAGTCCGGTTCTGAGGGACTTGGACTAATCTCTGCTCATCTCTCAATCTGTTTCATCTGCATAATGGAGTCACTTACCCAACCAGTCCCACCCCTGTTATAGGGGCAGAAGGAACTGTAGTAAACAGCAATAATACAAAGTCAATTAAAATGAACAAATGTAAAGTAATAACATCAACAATTATGGTAATATAATAGTGACTGACAGGTGTCACAGATGTAGGCAAACACTTTATGTGTACTGAATCCTCACATCAACCTTGTGAGACAAATACTCTGATATTTGGAAGCCACGTCATTGTGTGTAGAGCTGCAATTGTCATATTCTCCCGGAGAACTGAGCTTTTTATTATTATGACATGCCCCTCTTTATGCTTCTTACCTTAGAGTAGACTTTGATATAAAAATCACACACCTATTCTCCATTGGTGCATGTTTTAAATGCTCCATTCTTTTCCACCTTTTACGTTCCACTGTTATGTATCCTTGTGTTATTCATGTGACCCTTGTAAACAGCAAAGAACTGGGTTTTGCTTTTTGATTCAGTCTGCCCATCTTGCCTTTTAACTAGGGCATTTGGTCTGTTTACATTGAATGTAATTATAGACATATTTAGACTTAAATCTGCCTTTTTATGTGTTTTTTGCCACCTAATTTTTCTCTCTTGTCTTCTTTAGGATTGGATGTCAATGTTTTGGTAAGACTCTTTATTATCCTCATTTTACAGAGAGGGAAACTGAGGCATGGATTAATGAAAGATAAGATGGGGCAGTTCTTTTTTACCCATTGAACGTCTCTTCCAGCCAGGCAGCCGGATATTGCACAAACAATAATACAGATAAATATCTAATTGCAGCTTTGGTGAGTCCTGTGCAGGAAATAAAACTGAAAAAAGTAGCAGAGAAAGGTTTCCTGCCTCCAGCCTTAGGTTTCCCCTAACCAATGTCACCATCGCTGGGCTGACTGAGCATTCCCAGCCCTTCCCACCCTCTCTCTCAAATAAACAAAAGAGGAAAATATTTTCTGGTCTCTACTCCACTGTGCACAAAACATTTGGAGCCAGCCAAGTCCCTTTTGGCCTCAGTGTGCAGCCCCCACCCCTTCCAGGACCCTTATAAATGTTTCCTGGCCTCCAACAAAGCCCAAGAGACCCACTGAAAAGTTTCTTAGTCTGGGCCTCTTCAGCTACAGCCTGCAGACAGAGTCATAGCCCTACTTTTCCCAGCAGCCATCACCCAGACTCAGCGCTGGCTGCTGGCTGCCTCGTGAAGTTCAATATTCGTAAAAAGATCTGATCCACATTACATGCTTTCACAACATCCTGTCTTTGTTCCTGTGATCCCTTCAGCCCTGAATGATTGTCAGCACCCAGAAAACTCCTACTCCTACCTCAAAACTCCATCCAAGGAACTACCCAAGTGATCCAGTGGCTAAGGCTCCATATTCCGAATGCAGGGGGCCTGCGTTCAACCCCTGGTTGGGGAACTAAATCCCACATGACACAACTAAGAGTTTGCAGGCCGCAACTAAGATTCTACATGCTGCAGCTAAGACCTTGCATACTGCACCAAAGACTGAAGATTCCATGTACTGCAGCTAAGACTTGGCAGAGCTGCACTGGCCACCAGGCTCCTTATGGGACACAGCAGTGAGCACATGCTTGGAGGCAGGGCTCACCATCTTGGACCACCAGTGTCCCTCACATGGGCCGCTGCATCTGGAGAGCCCGCATACTGACCTCCCCAACCCCCAAGATCTACCCCACAAAGATGCCTTGGAAATAGGCTTTTCGAGACCCCAGCTAGGAAATCAGGGGAAGATTCCTGAAGAGTCTGCCTCCTTCTTGTTCTGAACAAAACGTGCACATTAAATCTGCTATTTCTTTCTTTCTTTTTTTAAATGTTTATTTATGTGGCTTTGCTGGGTCTTAGTTGCAGCACGCAGAATCTAGTTCTCTGATCAGGGATCTAACCCGGGCCCCCTGCATTGGGAGCATGGAGTCTTAGCCACAGGACCACAGGGAAGTCCCAAAGCTGCCATTTCTTAAAAAAAAAAAAAAAACACCTCCATCCAGATGTACCTGCTTTCTGGCCTTGCAAAGTCTTCAAACCTAATTCTTCAGGTTCCTCCAGCCTTGAGTCTCTCCTCCCTCTAGCCCAACACTGTTTCCTTCAGGGCTGGGAGTGTTTTGTGTTGGACTCTGCTTCATTATCCAAGACTAGGCAGGGACTCAGTATTTTCTGGATCCTCAGAATACAGGCCAAACCCTAAAAGGGTGGCTAGAGTTTACTGAATAATTTTTTAAATTGTTGGTTGAACTATAAAAATGTGTAAGAATCCTCACCAGCATTAACTTTTCAATGAATGAAGGCAGGAGAGCATGGGAGTGATAATACTGTTTATCCACAGATAACCCTCAGTTTATCAAGGGCTTGCAATGAGTGTTATAAGGAATTGCTCAAGGACAGTCAGCTAGGATATGACAGCTGGAATTTTAACTCAGATATGTCCCTTTCTAGGGCTCTCAAAGAGTCTTCCCTGTGCCCAAGGGCATGTGTATATCTCTCAAGCTCTTAGCAACTATAAGAGACAGATGCCCTGTTACCCAGACTCACAGTTAACAAATTGAGATGCAGAAAAATTAGACACTTAATACAGAGCATACACATGATCAGACCTCAGTAACTAATGACACTTGCTAAGACTTATCTAGGGCTTCCCTGGTGGTTCAGAGTAAAGAATCCACCTGCCAACGCAGGAGATGTGGGTTTGATCCCCGGGTTGGGAAGATCCCCTAGAGAAGGAAATGGCAACTCACTCTAGTATCCTTGCCTGGGAAATTCCATGGACAGAGGGCCTTGGTGGGCTACAATCCATGGGGTTGCAAGAGTCAGACACCACTTAGTAACAACAACACGTATCTAGCAATTTCTATTTGCTCTACTTGTTCATGTGTTTAACTTGGGTTATCTAACTGAAGAATGCATCCTATCTTAGTATAAATCATGGATTTTTAGTATAGACACAAGGCGACAGATAACAGAACTAAAAACAGATGGGTGTATGCATGGGTTTTTAGACATGTATTTCCTAACTCTGACTGATGAAAGAGTTTCTAAGCAATGATACCTGGGTAGCAGTGAGCACACTCAGCACCTAGATCTTGGTGTCTAAATACCATTCTCCCAGAAAAGGAACCAGGCTCCTTGGAGAAAAGACTGATAGAAGGAATATTCCAAAGTAAGCACAGAAAATCTTGTGGTGCCAAAAGTAAGGAATTATTCACTGAAACAGATTAAAAGGACTCCAATACTTTGGCCACCTCATGTGAAGAGCTGACTCATTGGAAAAGCCCCTGATGCTGGGAAGGACTGGGGGCAGGAAAAGAAGGGGACGACAGAGGATGAGATGGCTGGATGGCATCACTGACTCGATGGACATGGGTTTGGGTAGACTCCAGGAGTTGGTGATGGACAGGGAGGCCTGGCAAAGAGTCGGAAACAACTGAGGGACTGAACTGGAACTGGAACTTACTCTTTCAAATTCAATTAGCATGAGATGGCTCTCATGTTCTGATGTGTCTAATAGTAAGAGACTGTTGTGATAAGGCTTCTGCAGACTGTTTAGTAAGGGCAGTTTCTATTGATCTTAACAGAAGACCTCTAATACAAGGGATTATACAATTTCCTATTGGGGCCATTCCTTCAAATACAATGATTAGGGAGGTCAGGACAGAGGTCATTATTATACCTTTCCATTTGCCCCCCAACCACTGTTCCATCAGACTGGAGAAAGGTTCATTTTCCCTGAGTTTTTAGCCAACTTAGCCAAAGTGGTCAGACCTTGCAGGGCTGTTGTTATTGTGCCATCAGGGGTGGTGTTGTTGGCTATGAATGTATAACACTGACCTCCTATCATAACACATGCTCCCCCTTTTTCTGCCAGGATCATGTCTAAGGCAGTCATTTCTCCCGGGTGGTCCTCTTATTGGTTGAGTCCAATTGTTTTGCTCTTCCTTTGGCAGTGTCTCTAATATAGTTGACAAAACTCTGCTGGTTGTAATAAATGTAGTTTATCCAACCCACATTTTTACTGATGGTGGACCACGAGATTCAATACTGATTCAAATTCTGCTATCTGGTTTCTAGCCTTGAATTCATTAGGGGCACTCCTGGGAACTCTAATCGAGGCAATGTAAACATGTGGATCAAATGACCCACCATGGGTGGTGACATCTCTCTTGCTTCTATGTCAGAGGGTGGAAATGCCGGAGTACAAGGGACAGCCAATTGAACTAAAGTGCAAGTCCCACTCCAGTCAGCCAGAAGACTCCCAAGCAGTGCTTCTCAGCAGTACTACCAGACATCCATCCGGGCCACGGACAATGTGGATGGATTGCTGATCTCAAAGGACTGGCTTTCTCTGCACCCAGAGTACATTGCCCAGGAATGCTAATGGTCCCCACCACAGAGAAAGGCACGAGGTGTAATTAGCATCATGGAATGGGGGGTCTGACAGTCTTTGGGGGCCTATTGGAACCTTTCACAGTTAGAACAGTGACCAGGTCCTGTGGGATTTATCGCCCCAGGCTGTATTGTCTTGAAAGAGGGATATCATGTATCCCACACCCATAGGGTCTGAAGTCCATCCAAGTGGGAATGGTACCACCTGGGCTTCCGGCCTACTTGCCTCAAAAGCGTAACAACTGCTCTTGTTTAAAGCTTGGACAAAATATTTAATCCATTCCAACCAGGCATTTGTTTTCCCATACCCAGTCTCGATCGCTATGGTTTGGTGTAAATGCTTCACCTCTACCATGGCGACCTTAGTAGGGTCATTGGGGACTGGGGGTTGAATTGGTTAAGAAGTTTTGCGTCTGTGGCACTAATTAGGAGGTAATTTTTAACAAGGTTAATAGCTAATCTTCCCAGTGGATCTCTCCCAGATATAACTGCCCCTAGTCCATACCAGGGCTTCCCTGGTGGCTGAGACAGTAAAGAATCAGCCTACAATCCCTGGGTTGGGAAGATCCCCTGGAGGAGGACATAGCAACCCACTCAAGTATTCTTGCCTGGAGAATCCCCATGAACAGAGGAGCCTGGCGGGCTATAGTCCCTGGGGTTGCAAAGAGTCAGACACGACTGAGCAACTAAGCACAGTACAGTCCATACCAATGCTCAAGAGATGGACTGGTTTTCCCTGGTTTTATCATTAACAGGAGTGGGTTATGTTATAGATTCCCACAATCATCTCTGGGTACCCCTTGTCAGGGATAATCTATCTTTTAGTTTCACTAGGGTGGGAGCTGCTTTATGTGGCTCAGCCATGTAACCCCCATGCTGGGTAATCCACCATACTTTGGCCCAACTAGAGCAGGGGAGTTGGTGTGGATCATTTCCTGACATGCCCCATACTGATTCAGGACAAAGGTACTTATGTTCTATAGATAGCTGTGTAGGTCATAACAAGGTAAGACCTGGCAAGCATCAGATTTCACAGTTAGGGGATCCCTACTTATGGCCACATTAATAATTAAGTTGACCAGGTAAGGGCTGCCCCCCAGCAATCTGCATCTTGGTATACGGAATGACCAAGAGGGGTATTAAAGTCTTTTCAAAGTCAGCTTTGTAGGACTGGGATGTTGGACCATGGCCCATTGTTCCTCTTGGTTAGGGGATTCAGTCCCTTTGACTTGCATGTAATGAGTCCAACCTTTCTCTGCAGTTCAAACAGCTGTTTCAGCTGTGAGCAGCATCTGGTAAGGTCCTTCCTAGGGCTGTTCAGGTTTGTCTTCCTTCCAGGTCTTTATCAGGATATGATCACCAGGCTGAAGAAGATGCACCATAAATATAAGAGGTGGGCCCTGACACAACAGACCCTGCAACCTATGAGAAGACAGAGTAGAGGAGAGGCCAAGTATATAGTTTCTCAGAAATTGCTCTTTAGTTTCCATGGTTGAGAGATCAGCAGTTTGACCCAAATATGGGAACCCGACTCATACGGGGATCATCGAATATCCTTACAAGGGGCAGTTCTGATTCTGAGAAGAGCAACTGGGAGGCACTTGGTCCAGGGAAGTTCAGTTTCTAACATTAATTTAGTTATTTGTTTCTTTAGTGTCTGGTTTATCCCTTCTACCTTTCCTTAGGAAGTTATTCCCATTTTATCCCCAGACTTTTTGTAAGTTCCTTAACAGGACTAGAAATAAAATGACTTCCATTATTTGAATCTCTGTTCTCAATTAATCCAAACCAGGGAATTATGACCTCTAGTAGCGTCTTAGTTATGTTGCTAACCATGGCAGTTGACAACGGGATGGTTTCAACCCCATTAGTTAAATGGTCTACTATTACTAAGAGGTACCTGAGCCGACCAACTTGAGGCAGCCTCCATATAGTTGACTTGGATACTCTGAAATGGCCTCAGACTCAGGTTCTTCCCCACTGAGGGCTGTTTTTTTAATACTAGGTTTATTTACCTTTCTTCAAGTAATACAACTTTCATTCACCTGTTTAATTATGGTATATATACCTTTGTTATCAATAAACTCTTAAAGCAGAGTCAGACAGGGCATGTGAGTCCCAGTGACTTTCTCTATGTAACTTGAGTTAACAGTTCTCTCATAATCAGTTTTGAGAGCATCTCTTTTCCATCAGGTAGAAGCCATTTCCCTTCAGAGGTTTTAGAGGCTCCCAGCTTAGCCAATTGTTCTTCCTCCCGGGGTTGAAAACTGGGGTGAGGGAAGCAGGAGGGTGGATGGGGGTAAGATGGAAATTCAGGACCTCTGACCTGAGGGCTGTCTCCTTAGCAACTCTATCTGCCAATCTGTTTCTCTGTGTCTCCATAGAATAGCCCCATCGGTGTCCAGGTACCTGTACTACTGCTATTCCCTCAGGTAACAGTAAGCTTTCTAGAACCTGAGTGATTAACTCTTCATGAATTAGGTCCCATCCCTTGCTATTAATAAGGCCACATTCAGTGTAAATCTTTCTGGAGGTATGTACCACTCCAAAGTCATACTGAGAGTCTGTGTAGATGGTCTCTTCTTTTCTTTTGGGAATTTTAAGGCTTGGATAAGGGCGAATAACTCACATATCTTGGCAGACCAACTGTCGGGTAATCTTTCTGATTCAATAACTGGATCGTTCCCCATCTGTAATAGAGTATTCACTGTGTTTTTCCCCTTCTAGCACTGGGGATGAGCCATCCATACAGAGCTGAAACCCTGTGGAAAAAGGAGTTTCCTTGAGGTCAGGTCGAACTTCAGTCTGGTCATCTATGAGATCTATACAGTGATGTTCCACAGGGCCCCATGTTTCAGCTCTGCTCAAGAATTCGGCTGGGGTTAGACAGCTGTCAGTAGTGAGGGCCAGATCATCTCTCTCTACTAGGCTAGCTTCATACTTCGGCATCCTGGAATCAGTTAGCCTCCTTCCTACCTTCCAGTGGAGAACTGCCCTACCCCGATGTGCTGTGCTGACAGTCACCGCCCCACCAAATGTCCACTTTCTACTTTCCTCAGTTAATACAGCCATTGCTGCTACTGATCAAATACACTGAGGCCAGCCCCTGGCTGCGGAGTCTAGTAACTCAGATAAACACACCAGCGGTTGTCTCTTACCTCCACGTTCCTGGGTCAAGACTCCTAGGACGGTCCCCTCATCTACGTTAACATATAGACAGAAAGGTTTCTCTACCGAGGGCAGCGCCAGCACGGGGGCAGTGATCAGGGCCTGTTTGCGGGTATCTATTAACTGTTTTTCCTCTGGCCTCCAGAGGAGAGGGTCAGGTTCTTTCTCCAGGAGATTGAGACATAGGTCTTTGGTTTTGAGTGTACAGAATCTATCCATAACCTACAGAACCCAGTTAATCCTAAGAACTTCCTGAGTTCCCTTTTTGTGCTTAGAAGAGCCAGGTTGGTTCCCCGAGATTCATTCTGGGTGGTCTCTGTTTCCCTTCGCTGATCAAATGTCCCAAATACTTGACTTCCTTTTCAACAAACTGTAATCTGGTGTTGGAGACCCTCAGGTCCTGCTGTCCTAGAAAATTAAGTAAGTCTATCTTAGTACTGGTGATCTCTTCCTTATTTTCACATCATCTACATATTGAAAGAGTCTAAGTGAAGGGGGTACCTCAGATTTTTCTAGTACCTGTCTGAGGACTTGCCCAAATAATTTGGGTGACTCAGTAAATCCTTAGGAAAGGACTGTCCAGTGGTACTGTTGCTTCCTTCCAATTTGAGGATCTTCCCATTCAAAGGCAAATAGGTCTCTATGGTCCTCAGCTAAAGGTCAAGTCCAAAAAGCATCTTTCAGGTGTACAACACTAAACCACTGATGATTATGAGATTTTTTGCTGAGGAGTGTATAAGGGTTGGGAACCACAGGGTGTCTACTTCAGAGTAGTTCTTGGTTTACTACCCTCAAATCCTGAAATAATCTATAGGATCCATCAGGTTTTCTTACTGGCAGTATTGGAGTATTGAATGCGGACATGCAGGGTTCAAGGAGGCCATCACAGAGCAGGCCTTCTATAATAGGTTCTAATCTGACTCTCCCTTCTGGGGGTGTAGGATATTGTCTTCTGTTTCCGTTTTATCCTTAAGCTCAATGTGAATTGGGGGAATATTCAGTCCCCTGTGGTTTTCTTCCCTGGTCCAGACGTCAGGGAGAATCTTCTTTTCCTCCTGAGCAGATAGAAAGTTAAGTGACACTCGAATTTTCTTGTGAGTGATTGTTAACACGATTCCTTTATGGCAGAAAGCGAAGAGCAACTAAAGAGCCTCTTGATCAAAGTGAAAGAGGAGAGTGAAAAAGTTGGCTTAAAACTCAGCATTCAGAAAACTAAGATCATGGCATCTGGTCCCATCACTTCATGGCAAAAAGATGGGAAAACAGCGACAGACTTTATTTTGGGGGGCTCCAAAATCACTGCAGATGGTGACTGCAGCCATGAAATTAAAAGACGCTTGCTCTTTGGAAGAAAAGCTATGACCAACCTGTGGCCAACCAACAGCATATTAAAAAGCAGAGACATTACTTTGCCAACACAGGTCTGTCTAGTCAAAGCTATGGTTTTTCCAGTAGTCATGTATGGATGTGAGAGTTGGACTATAAAGAAAGCTGAGCACTGAAGAACTGATGCTTTTGAACTGTGGTGTAGGAGAAGACTCTCAAGAGTCCGTTGGACTGCAAGGAGATCAAACCAGTCAATCCTAAAGGAAGTCAGTCCTGAATATTCATTGGAAGGACTGATGCTAAAGCTGAAACTCCAGTACTTTGGCCACCTGATGCACAGAACTGACTCCTTGGAAAAGACCCTGATGCTGGGAAAGATTGAAGGTGGGAGAAGGGGATGACAGAGGATGAGATGGTTGGATAGCATCACTGACTCAATGGATATGAGTTTGAGTAAGTTCTGGGAGTTGGTGATAGACAGGGAAGCCTGGCATGCTGCAGACCATGGGGTCACAAAGAGGTGGACATGACTGAGTGACTGAACTGATTCCTAGTTTAGTCATTAGGTCTTGGCCTAGGAGATTAGTCCCCACCTTGGACATAAAGAGGAATTCTGCCTGAGTCTGCGTAGTCTTATACTTGAGTCTCTTTAAAGACAGGAACATGGAAACCTTCCCCTTTTACCCCTGAGACTAACAAATGCTCATTGGACAGAGGTAGGTAAGGAGGGTGACTCATCAGAGAGGAACATGTCCCTCCAGAGTCGATCAGGAAGGTAACCTCCTCTTTCTCAGGTCCTACCTCTGAATTTATCAAGAGCTGTGGGTAGGACCCTTCAATGTAAAAGAGCCCCTGACCCCCCCATTCCTCATTAAAGATCATGAGAGGTGTGACTTTTTCTTTTTTCCTCGACTGAGGACAGAAGCGTCCCTCTTGAAATGTCCCTCCTTCCCACATCTGTAGCACTTGATTTCCCCTTAACAGCTCCTGGATCCCCCTCCCATTAAATCTTCCTGGAGGTGGTCTTTGTTTTTGATTCTTGGGGCCGCCTCTTCTCTGAGTGACAGGGAAGAGTGACTAATCTTAGTTTTTCTGTTTTCCTTCATCCCTCCATACATATACCTTCTGGGCTTCTCCTAATAATTCTTCTAAACTTTTATCTTTCCAATTGTCTAATTTCTGGAATTCCTTAGAAATATATGGCCAACTATTAGTTACATACATTGGCCAAGAAGATCACCTAAATTCGACCCTGAGTATTTCTTATTTGGTCTTTCAACCTATTCGGCCAGCCCTTCATCTTTTCCTTGCTGTATGTCAAAGGACTTAGTAATGTTTTGGAATCAGGGAACTCTCTGATCCCTTTTATAATTAGGTCCCTGAGATCTCTCATATGACCCCTATGTTCTGGACTGTTACTATTCCATTGTGGTTCTTGGTTAGGAAATTCTACTTCAGCTGCTAGGACATTTGGGCCAGCTAAGTGCTCCCTTTCCCAAGTGGCCATCACTGCTCTCCAAATCATTGATCTTTCCTCTCTGGAAAACAGAATGCCTAAAACAGATATAAGCTCAGCCCACTTGAAAATTTGAGGGCCTAAAAATTGATCTAACTGGTTTGTGACCCCAGGGGGATTCTCTAATAGGGGCTTCAATTCTTCAATTCTCAAACCTCAGAGCTGGTGGGGGAGGGTGGCGTTCACAAATCCAATTCCCCTTCCTCCTAAGGGACCCTCCTGGAGGCATTAGAGGGCCTAAGGTTCTTTTCTTTCAGGAGGGAAGGGTAAATTTTGAATGTCCTTTTTACCTTGTTCTATCTCCTTTCTCCGTTGAGGGATACAGTGCTGGAGAGGGTGCCAAGGCTATGGTGGCCTGCTTGGATTCTCTCTCTTCTATTTTTATTGCCTCTTCTGGCAGTTTAGGCTATTCCTGGGGCAGTTAAGGCTATAGGCCTCCTGGGTATAAGGAGGAGGCAAACAGTGAGAGGATCCTACTTACTATTTTCCTTCTCCTTGTCTTTACCTAGCTCTGTCTTGAAGGGGAATAGAACCACCAGCCCCTTTCTTCAACAAAGAGCATAATCTATTTCTTCCTGGGCAACTGGACTCTTGTCATTAACACACTGTACAAGCAATTGGCAGATCCAATCTTCATCGGACCCGAACTTAGGCCAAAATACTGATGGGTTCAGTATAGTTTCTTGAGTCCAAAAGAAACAGAATACTTAATCATCTGTTGTTTCTTTTTCCCTTTCATCCTAGGACTATCTCCCTAATATTGGAGCATGCATCCTAGGGGACTGTCTGGGGGAACCTCATTGTTTGTCTTTCTCCCCTAGGAATCCTTCCTGCCTAAAGAAGATTCTTATTACCCATCCCTATTGTCTGATTATGTGCTCTTGACTAGACGCTCAACACCCCTTTTCTTTCTTCGGAGATTTCTTGCACTCTTCCCGAGTCATTTCGACTGTCTCTGGCCGTTTCCCTCAAGGGAGAAATAGCCCAGAAGAGAGGATATTTCTGCTCTTGGCTTCTTAGCTCCTGGCAGGTCGGTATAAGCCCCGGATTAGGTCAGAAAAGACTGCCTTATGCCATATGAAATTATACCAAAGGATATCAACGGAACTATGGATCAGGACTCCACACTCGCTTCCACACACAGGTCTCATGCACACAAGACAGCCTTTGGGATGACCCGACCACCAAGGAAATAGTTTGTCACCTCTTGTGACGTTTCTTAGGCTTTCCGGGTGGCGCTGGTGGTAAAGAACCCACATGCCAATGCAGGAGAAGTAAGAGACGCCGGTTGGATTCCTGGAGGAGGGCATAGCAACCCACTCCAGTATTCTTCCCTGGAGAATCCCCATGGACAGAGGAGTCTGGAGGGCGAGGGCTACACAGTCCACAGGGTCGCAAAGAGTCGGACACGACTGAAGCGCCTTAGCACGCACGTGACCTTTCTTACCTTGGTCCCTGCACGGAGTGACCTGGTCGCCAGTGTGCCTGCTTGGGCCCCTCCCCTGCGTTGCCGATGGACTTCCGACCCGGAGTCCGCTGTCAACCCTAGGGAGAGCAGATTTCCCTTCCCTGGAGGCCACCGTGGCGAGACAGTGGGACGCATCTCCTGGCGGGGAGGGGCGTTCATTCGACCCCTCCAGGTGCCACGGATCCCAGACGAGTCCCCATATTGTCGGAAATGTCTTCCGCCGGCGCCGCGCGCTCCGAAAATGGATTGGCCAGGCAAACCTTACTTTTGCAGAAGGATGCAGAGCCACCAAGTGTGGCCGGCGAGCACGCTGAGTGGGAAGGAAGCCCGCTCCGTTGAGCGTGGTTTCGCGAGCTAGCGCTAATTCAAGGGAAGGGCGAGAACAGTGGAGCAGCTGGGTGGGGGACGGGTCGACACGTGCAGTTTGCTTACAAGAACTTAGAGACTACAAAGAGGCATGCTTTTTCCAAGGAAGCTGACGCGACCCTTTTATTGAAGAGCTTAAGTTATTCCTACAGCCCTTCCCGGTTCTGGGAAGCGGCCGCGGAGTTCGGCTTTGGCAAACTACGGCGACGCGAGAGGGGCTGTTCGATTGGCTACTTGCGGCGAGCCCGCAAACAGACGCGACGTGTGAGCCCACCCCTTCCCGCCACGCCTCCACTCACGCTCGTCGGCCCTAGGCACGGCGCCGCCACGGGCGCTCGCACGCAGGGTGCGTGCTGACGTCACGGCGGCGCGGGCGCCATCCCGGAAGCGCGAGCAAGGCCGCCAGATGTGCAGGTGCTGCTGCCTCCGACGCCCGGGCCGAGCTCAGGGTGGGGCTGGGGACGCGGGGGCCTCCGGGGAGCCAGGCCGGGTTGGGCGCGGTCCCCGGGCTGCCGTGGGGAGGGGCGCGCCGCTGGCAACATCTGGGCACCCCTCCTGCGCACAGGCCTCAGTTTCCCCGTCTGCGCAGTGGATGCGCGGGTGGCGCTGTGGGCCCGGATCCGGGGTGCGAGAGTTGGGGCCGCTTGTATTCAGGCTGTGCCTTGTCACCAAAACCGGGCGTTGGCCTGCTTGGGCCTCAGTTTCCCGGTTTCCCAAGGGCGGGGCATGAGCGTATTGGGGAGCCCCGCCCCACTCGCGTGTTTTGCTGAGCTTGGGCAGCCCATTTAAATTCTGTTAAAAGACCTGGGTGGAGGAGCGGCCCCTCCCCGCACTGGGGTGTGACCTTGGGCAATGGAGCCCACCCCTGTGTTGCCCTAGGAGGTGGTAGTGTCTGCCTTGTAGGGGGAATTGGGGATTAAATGAAGTGCTATGCAAGTGTTTGTTCTTATTCTTGGAAGCATTGGGGAAGCCATCCTTAGATTTCTTCACGCTGCCCTCTGAGAAACTCCCTGCCCAGAACCCAGCGCCTCTTAACGACTGTTGGTTTCAGTCCCCACAAACAGCATTGTGAGATTCTAATTCTTTGTTATTCCTACTTTGTGGATGACAGATCTAGGTGAGATGACTTTCCCAAGGTCACACAGCCTCCCTCTCTGCGTGTTTTCCCCATAAATATATTTGGAGCAGGACCAGAGCCTATGCTGGGTCATTTCCACCCTGTAAATAGGTCAGACTAGCAGTTGGGGGAGGCTTCCTCCAAGAGGCAGCTGGTGGGAGAGTGTGCCTTGAATCCGTCAGCCCTCACATCTGGGAGCCAGAAACAGGAAAGAGCCCTGCTTTGAAGCAGAACCATCTTCCACAAGTCCAAATGCTGTGCCTGCCAGGCTCTAGCTGCGGGCGTCCCACCACACGACTCTGTCCTCTGAGAGCCCAAGTGTCCCCTTTATACATGATCTTCTTTGGAAATGTGGAGGGTGTTGGTGTCCATACCTGGCACATAGTAGGAGCTCAGCAAGCATGGTGATGGGTGCTGGAGGGTGAAGGGAGGGGGCGAGTTATATTTCATCAGGTGTGACAGTTTATTTCTGGAAGGCTGCAAACCAATAGCCAGATTCAGCACAAAGAGAAATGTACTCTTGACCTCTATGGGGTAAATATTAGTTGCTGACATGGGTAAATGAGGTGATTTCACAGGGACAAGAAATCCATGTTCCAGTTTCTTTTTTTTCTGGAAAGAATCAGAAGTCTGGCAGGAATCAGGGACTGTAAGAAGCAGCTGTCCTGTCACAGGCAGATACTGAACATCCAAGTCACACATTTGTGGATCCTGTGGGCCATGGGCATTTGAGTTGTGACCCATGGCTACTGGCTGTGTGTCAGTGGCCCGGTACCTCCGTCTCTGAGCATCATTTTCCTCATACATAAATAAGGATGATTAACAGTTGCTGGTATTTGAAATTGATGTCTTGTTTAGCATAGAGTAGATGCTCAATAAAGACGAGGGCAGCTGTGGACTCTGAAAGCCCTTCCTGATCCTATGCGTGAATCTTAACCAGTTGCAAGTGGGCTTTTCTGTTGGTCATTAAATGTGCAGACCCAGAGCCAAGCTATGTCAGGATTCTGGCTTTTCCTGAAACTCCTCAGGAGGGCCGGTGCTGAAGCCCTGGCCTCTCCTGCCCTAGCATGGTCTCAGAAGTCCCCACCTGCTGGGCTGTAATCTGTGTGCCAGAGAAGCTGGGAGCTGCAGAGCCATTTGGGTTGCTGGGGCTCACTGCCTGGCTTTAAGTTGCTAATAGAAGTCTAGCTTCAGAGCTGAGTTTGAGAGTTTCTGTTCTGCTCTCACCAAATTAAATTCTGGCAATCCCTTGCTGTCAGCTGGGTTCTGGGCTTGGCTCTGGAGAAAGCAGCAAGCCAGAAAGACATGCCTTTGTTCTGCTGCAGCTGACATTGTGGGGGTGACTGGCAAATGTTTCACCTGATAACTAATTTCAGGAAGAGATGAGACAGTGGAACAATTTAAAGAGTGACCATAGTGGGGATAGTCGTCAACGAGTCTCTTGGGAGAGAAGGCTTTGGACGGGGTGATGATTTGAGGGGCCTGCTATGTATATTCTTCCAGTGGGGCCAGCAGGTGCAAAGGCAGGGGGATGTGGGTGGAGGGTGGCAGATCTACGCAGGAGGAAGTTGCCTGTGACTTTGGGCACATGGGGAGTTGGGGGTGTGGAGGTAGAAGGGGTGATGGGATTCTGATTTGAACTTGGGTACAAGTTCTAAATATGAGCTCCAGTGATTCTCAAAACACTCCTGAATTTCTGGGACAACAAAGCTGAGGCTCAGGTGGCATGACCCACTTACAGTCGTGTGGCCTGCGGGGTTCCCAGACCCTCTTATCCATCCCACTTCCCCCACTTCCTGATGCAGACCGAAAATTCTTTCTTCCTGCCCGTTTCAGGCAGCGGAGGAGGAGGAAGAGATGGACCCGCCGGACTCGGCCTCGAGGGTCTTCTGTAGCCGCATCCTGAGCATGGTGAATGCGGACGATGTCAGCGCCATCATCCTGGCCCAGAAGAACATGTGAGTGAGGCTAAGGGCCCTGGGGCCCCGGCGTGGGAAGGAATCCACTTGCTGGCCAACATTCTTGCCCTGCCCGCCTCTACCCTGGTCCCACACTGGTGATAAAATGAAGGAAATGAGCAAATCTTCTGGCTGGCTCCAAAGTAAATTCCTTCCTGGCCTGGAGGCGAGGCCTTGGCACAGGAAGCGGGGCTCTGGGACAGTTTTGCAGCTGTGGACAGTTTGGCGGGGGGTGCAGCAGCTCCTGTCCCGAGGCCTGCGGTGGGGAGACTTGGGGTGGGGGGAGGATAAGGAAGGGGCTGTGGGATTTAAGGGAGCCATGGCTCACTTCCTGTTGGGCGCCTGTTCTCAGAGCCTAGGCTGTCTCTGTAGTGCATGCGGGGGCACTTGGAAGGTCTGGGAATGCCCTTTGCCCTCTTTGGGGCTTGGCACTGTAGTTATCACAACTTCCCCCTATTTCCAGCATGTCCTCTGACACAATCTTGGGGTGGAATCAGTCTCCTGGGCCTTTATTTTTGTGTCTTTAAGCTAAAAGTTCTTCATTCCATTTATGGCACAGCATGGACCTGATACCTTACCTTTCTCGTCCTGTGACAAGGGTGCTCGATCTGCCTGGGTCTCAGCAGCACCCATCTCCCTCCTGGGTCTTAAGGTCAGATTCAGACCTGGCCCTGGGGGAACTCCCAGGCTGAGGAGACAAAATCAGACTTGAATCTTCCTGGCCTCAGGGTATCAGGACTGGACCAGAGAAAGAACCTGGGGAAGCAGGAGAGTCAAAGAGTCTGCTTGAGGGAGAGGGTGAAGGCTACATGAGAAGGGCACCCTTGAGGAGAGTTTTGAAAGTTGAATAGGAGTTTGCTAGCTGTCTCAGACACCAGGTAGAGCTCCACAGGACACAGGAATGATGTACACCAAGGTCACGGAGCAGGAAAAGGCCTAGCAGGATCAGTTGGCAGGGCCCTGGAGGCTGTGCAGAGGAGTCGGTGCCCTTTTTCTGCTGCCAGGCTGGACCGCTTTGAAAAGACCAACGAGATGCTGCTCAACTTCAACAACCTGTCAAGTGCCCGCCTGCAGCAGATGAACGAGCGCTTCCTGCACCACACAAGGACCCTGGTGGAGATGAAGCGGGACTTGGACAGCATCTTCCGCAGGATCAGGTGGGCGCTCCCCCTCCAGCCTCCGCCTCCCACTCCATGCCTCGGGTTCCTCCTCTCTTCAATGAGGGCCTTCCTCTCCACATAGCAGGGTGGGAGACTCAGCTTGTTTGTTTTACAAGGCTTCATCACACACTTAGTATTGGAGAAGGACTGAAAACCTTAGAGTTTCTGAACATAAGTTTTATTTCTTTTTGAACATGTAACATAGCACCAGACCCATAATGCAAAAGGTAGGCAGGAGCAGACAGTGAAAGGCTAGCCTCCTGTCTGCTTTGGCCTCTACCCAGGTCTTCTCTCAAGAGGAAAATGAGATTCCTGGGTTTTGTGGGTCCTTCTCGAGCCAGTTTCCATGAGGACAGGGAAAGATGATGTCCAAGTCCCCAGCCACACAACACTTGACAACCCCCCACCCCGAACTCACATCCCCACTGCTGCGCTCCACCTGGAGCGCCTGGGCCTGGAACCAGCTACAGCTGTATTTCTGGCCGACCGTGCCACTTCCTCTATTTCAGGAGCAGCCACGTCTGCTGGCAAAGTAGGTGCCACAGATTGAGGGCAACAGGTTGCAGCAAGCTCTATACAGAAATCATGAAACAGGCCAGATAAATCCTGTGTAAGAGGGCATCTTTTCTGGGGCATCTCAGCAGGCTGCCCACCCATGTGTGGTGTCACAGGGATGGGGCTAGAGCAGGAACTCCAAAGGTTGACATGTATCTGTGTCACTCAGTGAAAGTGATAGCCAGTCGAGTCTGACTCTTTGCAACACCATGGACTGCAGCCCGCCAGGCTGCTCCGTTCATGGGATTCTCCATTCCAAAATACTGGAGTGGGTTGCCATTTCCTTCTCCAGGGGATCTTCCTGACCCAGGGATAGAAGCTGAGTCTCCTGCATTGCAGGTAGATTCTTTACCATCTAAGCCACCAGGGAAAGCCCTGATGTCCCTCAGGAAGGAGATCAGTGTGTCTGCCCAGGCAAGGACGCAGCAGCAGCGCTTTGGGGGAAGGGATTGGGGGACGGTGCTGGCAGGCCAGAGTCAAGGGTGCCAGACTGCTCTGAAGACCTTCTTGTAACTCTTTGTAAACAGAATTGCATTGAAAAAAGTGAAAATCTCAGTTGCTCAGTCATGTTGGACTCTTTCCGTCCCCAGGGACTGTAGCCCTCCAGACTCCTCATCCATGGGATTTCCCAGGCAAAGATACTGGAGTGGGTAGCCATTCCCTTCTCCAGGGCATCTTCCTGACCCAGGTCTCCTGCATTGCGGGCGGGTTCTTTACCGTCTGAGTCACCAGGGAAGCCCAAATAGAACTGCATTACTTCAGGTACAAAGCAAAAACCAACAGTTAAAAAAGGGAAACAGGTGCCTCTCTGTGAGCATCAGTTTAATGAGTGCCAGTGTTTGGGGTGTGGACAGGCAGGCCCTCCTGGCCCCTATACAGACATCCTCGCCCCAGGATGGAAAGACAGGCTGGGACAGGTCCTCCAGAGGAGTGGCTGTTGAGGTGAGGGGAAAGGAAGCTTCCTGGAAGGTGGTCCTGGTAGAAGAGGGTGAGACATGAGGCATTACAGGTAGGGGCCCAAACCCAGCACTAACGACACACGGAAGCTCGGTGACAGCAGGATAGGCGCTCCCGTCTGGCATGGGGATGGGTGGTCCGCAGGCCGAGCGCCCAGTCCTCCCTCCAGCTGGGAGCAGGGTGTGACAAGCAGGGAGCGGGAGGTTCCTGGCCTGCATCGGGCCCAGCCTGTCTCCTCAGCAGGTTCAGCCCTGTGTGCCTTCCCTTCCCCCACAGGACACTGAAAGGGAAGCTGGCCAGACAGCACCCGGAGGCCTTCAGCCGTAAGTGTCACCTGGAACTCCTGCATCCCACCTCTGGGCTCTGTACCCTTCAATGTCAGTGCCCTCAGCCCGGGGCTGGCCTCTGGAATGTACCCCAAGGGCTGACACCAGGCCCAGGCCCTGGTGGGCCGTGGGTCCAGAGAGACGTGGGGCAGGGGTCTGGCCTGGTCTTCCTGGCAACCTGCAGAGCAGGTGTTGAGATAAGAATCTCTTCCTTTGGCCAAGGTCATAACAACAGGATGTTGACAAGGATGACAGTCCTTAGTCCAGTGAATATCGTGTACCCACTATGAGGCAGGCTGTTAACCTGTAGCCACTTGTGAGGTAGGGGCTGTGCCCAGAGGGGCAGTGACTTGGCAGAGGAAGCAGAGCCTCATCCATGCTGAGCCTCACTTAACCCAGTCTGCTGAATGGGCCAACAGCCCCCCACCACAAGGCTGCTGAAACCACAGGCACCAAGGCAGTGCCGTCATTTCCCAGTTTATAGAGCCGGGGGCTAAGGCACAGGCAGGCGAGGGGCCAGGCCCAGGCGACAGTCAAGAGGGCAGAGCCAGGCTCAGGCTCACTGCCCAGGGCCCACGTAGGCCAGACCCCAGAGGACCTGAGGCCTTACCTCACTTCACCTCGAAGAGAGGCCTCTCACCTGCCAAGGCCCCCGTTTCCCCCTCTGTAAAATGAACAAAGTCCTGTCCTGTGGGGTGGAGGCAGCTGTCAGGGATCATGGGCGCAACTAATCCCTCCTCACGGTGCCCGATGATGACAGTGACTTAGCCAACTCTTGGATCTCCTTCCCCCAGACATCCCAGAGGCATCCTTCTTGGAGGACGAAGATGAAGACCCCATTCCGCCCAGCACCACAACCACCATTGCCACCTCAGAACAGAGCACAGGCTCGTGCGACACCAGCCCCGACACCGTCTCGCCCTCCCTCAGCCCTGGCTTCGAGGACCTGTCCCACGTCCGGCCTGCTTCCCCCGCCATCAACGGTCGCAGCCATACAGATGACGAGGAGATGCCGGGCGAGTAGCCCTGCTCCCAGGAGCTCCGAGGGGGTCTCAGGGCAGCAGCAGCCTCACTCCCCAGATGTCTAAGTGGCACCGGAGAACCCTGCCTCAGGATACTCAGCTTTGCCACCCTAGTCTGTCATTTAGGGCTCGCCGAGGGGACAAGGCTCCCTCCCTAGAATTCCTGGGGATCTTTCATTCCTACCCCTTCCTCACTGAGAATGTCTCTCTTCTGTAGATCCCTCTATCAGACTGGGGATGACCAGGCCATCTGGAGTTGGGCTGGGTACAGGAAGCTTTTCCAGAGTCATGCCTTAGGTCTACTCTGAACAACACTTCAAGATTCCTAGAGACCAGAGCCAGCTGTCCCCTGCCCCAGCCCCCTGGTCAGAACCCCCTCAAGACAGTCAAGCACTGTCATGTCCAAGTTCACCCAGCCCACCCCTGCGCCAACTAATTCTGGTCTTCTTGCCCCTTCCTCCAATGAAAGTACTGAATCCTTTCTCCAATCATTATCTCAAGGCGTTTCTGAAACAGTTGAAGAAGGCTCAAGGCAGAGATTAGCCATCCACTCAGCCCCAAGCCTGGTCCGGCCCTGTTTCTCTGACCAGAGGTGTAGACCTCTAGGGCCTAACAAGCCTTTCCTAGGGCCTTTGTGGAGCAAGCCGAGCAACCTTGGAGAACAGAGTTAAGTGGAATATTTTTGTACCCGATGTTTACAGATGCTGTTGGGAAGTTATCAATAAAGAGACTCTGTTACTAAAAAGGGGAGGGTGCATCTAGCAGTGACTTCCTTCCATCCTTGGGCCCAGCATCCCAGAACAGGGACAGATGCTGCATGTAGAACAGGCTGGTTATGGATCGCCACCCACCACTGGCCTAGAAAGAGATGTGGCTGCTTTGGGTAGAAGTCCCCAGTGGTGACAACCATAATGACTACTTCCTATCACCTCAGAGGCCTTCCCACTGCCTGCAACATCATTTCCTTACTTCCTTAAGTAATTCCTCTAAATCTCAGCCCCAAAGTGGGCTCCTCAGGGAGCTAGACGGGGTCCCATTCCCCATCAGACACTGTCACAGAGTCCCCTCATTTTTGAAGCACTTTCCATTATGTTATTAAAGGTCTCTTCCCAGACCTCAGAGTGTCTGCATTTGCCTGGTCCATAGGGGGCCCCCGGGAAGTGGTCAATGAAGTAAGAAGGTACGCTGAGCAATGGCTCCCCTGTACAGAAACCGCCTGCAGTGCAGACGTGGGTCCGATCCCTGGGTCAGGAAGATCCCTTGGAGGAGAGCATGGCAGTCCACTCCAGTATTCTTGCCTGGAAAATCCCATAGACACAGGAGTCTGGCAGGCTACAGTCTATAGGGACTGAGTCAGACACGACTGAAGCTATTTAGCACAAAACGCTGCCAAACCCACAGGTAACTTCGTCCTCACTTGTTTCCAGCTTCCAGCACTTTTTAGCTGCTTCTGTCCCAGATCCAAAACAGACCCTGGGTCCCACCTCGTTTCCTTGAGTGAATGCACCCCACCTGCTCTCCGCGCTCCCGTACGCACCGGCCCTGATAGCCATTTGTGCAGAGCAGCCAGAGAACCTCCGGTGGCTCCCAGGAGTCTAGCCCCCGCGCCGCCTCCCGCCTCGACCCCTACGTCTTTGGACCTGCGGCTTAATACCTTTCCTGCAGCTCAAAGGTCTCTCCTACTCTTTAGATATTTCCGTAGCACCCGCTACGTGCGGGCCGTCCTCCGGGAGGCTTGGAGACAGCGGCCGGCAACAACACCTGGAAAGGTGCGGCGGTCTGACTACGTGACCCGACGGGTGGGGCTCACACCCAGAAGCCAGGGGGCGAAGGCCCCACTCCGCCCGCGACTCCGTTCGCCAGCACCCACCATGGGGGCGGGGCGGGGCCGGGGGCGGGGCCCGGCGCGCGGCGCGCATTGTGACGCAAGCACGCAGCGTGCTCGGTGCGCAGGCGCTTTGGGCGGCGAATCGGCGGTTTCCGGTTCCGCCGCCCTTTTTCTCTTCAACCAGGCGGCCGAGCAGGTTGGTGGTGGCGGCCTTGCGGGTTGGCGGTGGGCCGGCTTGGTTTGTAGGGTGCGGGGGGCGGTGGGGGCCCAGGGAACGGAGGCGGCGGCCTGGAATCCGTGTAGGCGGGCCAGGTTCTGCGGATGGCTTAGCAAGGCACGTTGGGCCGGGTTCCGTTCCCGAACTGGGCCCCGCGAGGGACATCGGCATTTGGAAGGGGAGCTTGCCCGCTCCGCCGGCCCCAGCTGTCTAAAGAGGCCTTGGGGAGAGAGCGTGTGGCCTTCGGGGATGATCCAATTTAATGCGGAGGGATATTAACTAATTTTTTCTCGTGGCGGAAAGTGTGCCAGTCCCTTCGAAAATATGAAGCCCCTGAGCTGGGTTTCCATCTGTCTCCTTTCCTAAGTCTGTAAAGAGAGTTTGGTAGTAGCAGCTGCTTTTTTAACTTGGAAAATGAAAACGATACCTGTGTAAACAAGTACCAGGCACGTGGTTAGCAGTTGTTATTTATGGATTGGGTAAAACAGGAAGTATGCTCTGAGCATTAGGGTGTAACCCAGAAGGAAGTCAGAGTTTTGGGTGTCTGAGCTTGGTATTGGAGAGGAAAAGGGATCGTAGGGAGGAAAGTGTGCGTGTTGGGATGCTCCTTAAGATGAGATTCCCACCTAGGCTGCAGGAAGAGCAAGGGCTGGCGAGGCGAGGAAGGGTGGGACGTCCAGACCATGCTTGGAGAAAACGTGCTTGGCAGGGTGGTGCCCTCAGTACAGACACTGAGGTGGGCCTGCAGTTGAGGTCGAGGCATGCATGGGGCTGGCAAGGACTAAACCTGGTCAGCCTGTGAGCTGGGGCTGCTCAGACCTTTAGCGGTCACCACTCCCCTCATCCATGCTAACCCTCTCTCCCCAGCAGACGCAGAGATGCAGATCTTTGTGAAGACTCTGACTGGCAAGACCATCACCCTTGAGGTCGAGCCCAGTGACACCATTGAGAATGTCAAAGCCAAAATCCAAGACAAGGAGGGTGAGTTGGGCTGAGTCTTGAGTGCTCTGCCCAGTAGGAACCCCTCAGCCCTGAGTAGCTGCTGTGCTGTGTGGAATAGGTTCTGGGCTTCGACAGATCTCAGCCATGCCAGTGTTGCCCAGTGTCATCTTAGGAAGGCAGCTTGCCCTCCCTACCTCAGTTTCCCTTTTGACAGATTGGGGGTAATCCTGGCACAGCCTTGGGGGGACACAGCGGCAGTTGACAGTAGTATGCTTGCGAGAGCCTTTGTAATGGATGTCCTGTCTCCTTAGGCATCCCACCTGACCAGCAGCGTCTGATCTTCGCGGGCAAACAGCTGGAGGATGGCCGCACTCTCTCAGACTACAATATCCAGAAAGGTATGGGGGTGGGGTAGCTAGACAGGACCTCATCGAGGCCTAGGACCCAGGATGCAATGCTGACAGTCTCACTAGGAGGAAGCTGTAGAAGAGGATGGTCTTTAAGGTGGGGATCAGATGGCACTAAGGAGTGTTGCTCTGTAAAGTGCTGTTGTTATCGCTGAAGAGCATCTCCATCAGTGTTTTCTAAATGGCCATGATTTCTCATGTTTTTAGTCACTTTTTTTTAAGGCCTATATGTGTGTGTGTATTAACGTTACAAGTATTGTAAAGGAAATCACCACTTTTTCCCTAGCAAAATAAAAGGTTATCCTTGCATCTCTTAGAAATTGCCTTTCCTGTGGGGAAACCCAGATGGATACCACTGTTGGTGTATATTTATATTAGTCTCCAGTTTAGTGAGGATTGGTGGGACATGACAGGGTGGAGGTTCTGTGGGGTGGCATGTCAGCACATACCCAAGGGATTCTGATGTAGCCCATCATACTTGATAAGCTGTGGTCTGGAGGGCCCTGGATTCTGCCCTTCTGCCGTGGGACTGAGGTAGTGAGGCTAGGCGCTCCCCGCTCTTTATTTCCTGCAGAGTCTACCCTACACTTGGTGCTTCGCCTGCGAGGCGGCATCATTGAGCCTTCCCTCCGCCAGCTCGCTCAGAAATACAACTGCGACAAGATGATCTGCCGCAAGTATGTGTTCACGTGTGGGGGGCAGGCGCTGGCCCTGTTGGTGTCCCGGATGTGCCCTCACTGTTCCCTGGTGTCCTTGCACAGGTGTTATGCCCGCCTGCACCCCCGTGCTGTCAACTGCCGCAAGAAGAAGTGCGGCCACACCAACAACCTGCGCCCCAAGAAGAAGGTCAAATAAAGCTCCTCCACCAGCTTCTCCTTTGCCCGCAGGGCGGCCTCCTGCCCAAACCCTGTGGTCCTGGGGCCTCAATAAAGTTTCCCTTTCGTTGACTGGAGCAGTAATTGGTGTCCCTGTGGCTGGTCTGTCCAGTGGGGAGGTGACTGAGGTGTGGACATTTATGGAACTTCGTGTCACTCAGCTCTTCATAGTCCTTGGGGTCCCGAGTTCCAGTTGTCTTATCTGTAAACTGGGCCATGGTCCCTGCCCTTCACGTCTGACGTTGTCATAACCACAGCATGGGCAAGTCTCAGACCTGGCCCTCTGCCACATAACCTAGTGAGCCTTCCCATTTGGGTTTTATCATCTGAAATCTGACAATAAAGACTTTCAACCAAGTGACCAGTGGGACCTGGTCAGGCACGTTTACCAGCCCCTCCTGTCTGGGCTCTGGAGGTGTTTGGGTGTGGGTGGATGGGTGGACAGGCTGAAACAGCCCACCTAGTATAGTAACACCTTTGCTCCATTTTGATTGACCACCAGCGCTCCTGGGCCCCACCCAGGACTGATGTCTGCCGGGTGAGGGTTGCAGTGCCCTGGCAAGGCCATGTTTTTATTTGTCTTGGGATGACGTGCTTGCTGTAGGTGACAACCCGGGCCTGGACAGTGATGCCTGAGAATAGCTGAGACCTGGAGTGCCAGTTAAAGGCTGTCACTTCATGCCTCAGATAGTTGAGTTTCATTTTTTGTTAGCTGCCCCCTCCTCCCTAAGGCCAGGTCACCATTTTCCTGGTCTACCCACTTGTCCTCTCCTAGAGGAGGGAGGTTCTGAAGTTCAAAGTAGGCAGTGTGTGTCCAGCTCTCAGGCCTTCTCTTAATATAAAACACCACCACCACCACCACCACCCTCTCCCTTTCCTGCCCTGGGCTCCCATTTCAGGGGCTCTCTTTCAGCTCACTTCCAATCAAGGCTTCCCTGATAGCTCAATTGGTAGAGAATCCCAACTGCAATGCAGGAGACCCTGGTTCGATTCTTGGGTGGGGAAGATCCCCTGGAAAAGGAGTAGACTACCCACTCCAGTACTGGTCTTCCCTTGTGGCTCAGCTGATAAAGAATCCACCTGCAATGCTGGAGACCTGGGTTGGGAAGATCCCATAGAGAATGGAAAGGCTACCCACTCCAGTATTCTGGCCTGGAGAATTCCTCAGGGTTGCAAAGAGTCGGACAGGACTGAGTCATTTTGACTTCTTTTTCCAACCAGTTCACATAGGACCTGCTAGTGAATCTGCTGTGGGCTGGGTTCCAGCTACTTGAGCTTTCCAATGTTAGAACCTGCGTTCAGATCCCACTCTTGTCACAACCTTGTTGCGTCTGATGACGAATATCACTTCCCAGATTTCTTCAGTTGTGTGGGAATGGGATGTGAGTAAGTGAAGTTGGGTGTTGACAGTTGTATAGAAACAAAACCTTGCTGCGTATATATGTTCTAGACCAAAAACTTTGAGAAGGCAAGCGCTGGGCAGGAATAAGCACGGGTTTGGGTGGGTAGAGGGTGTCAGGCCTGAGAAGTTCTCCAGTATTCGCTTCCCGTTCTTCCCCGGGGTTTCCTTCAGGTTGGCCGGTCACCAGAGGCCAGGTCCCGAGGCCTCCCGGCCTGCAGGGGGCGCCAGGCTCATCGGAGCAACCTGATCCCGGGCGCGGCCAGAGCTGCGCAGTCATGATCACAGCGGAGGCCGCATCAGAGTCCGCTGTCCCTGCGGTGCCCGGTGATACGGCCGCCACTGGAGTCCCAGAGCGCGAAGAGCTGGTGTGGCCCTGGGTGAGCTCGAGCCCGAGCGGGAACATGAGTGGGGCGGGCGGTGCAGGCCCGGGGGCGCCAGCTTCATGCCCTAGCCATGCTCCCCGCTCTGTAGAAAGATGCCCCAATCCGGGCGCTGGTGCAGCGCATCCACCAGCTGCAAGCTGAGCGCGCGCAGGCCTTCCGCCGGCTGGAGGAGTAAGTGTGGGCATATGGGAGGGGAGGGCTCCCATGTTCGGCCCTCAGCCCACTCGGGATGGGCGAGCCTTGAGGGAGGAATTGGGTCCCCGCGCGCCTCAGTGTTGGAGGTGGAGCGGGGTTTGCGGGGGTCCAGATCGCTCCCTTGCCTGTGCGCTGGGGTGCGCTCAGAACGTCCTCCACCCTGGGGTCGAGGGACACTTCTTGAGCGGCTTTCAGGCGGTCGACGTGGGTGCAGGGCCTGAGAGCCGGGGCCGTAGCCTCAGGACCCCCACCCGCCGCAGAGGCCACCGCCAGTACCTGAGCAGCGGCCCGCCCTACGACTTCCCGCGCTACCGGAGCACGGTACACCAGGTGACCCAGGTCTTCGCCGCCGCCTCCAGAGAGGTGCTGGCGGTGGAGGCCGAGCTAGCCGGACCCCGAGCGCAGCCGCTGCTCGCGAGCCATGTGCGCAGCCTGCAGCAGCTGGAGGAGACGCGCCTGACCACGGTGAGGCCCCGTCCCCCGGCCGTTTTCCCCGCGCCCACTCTACGGCTTGGGTCTCTCGGGGTTTGCCCCGAGCTAAGTCTACATGCTCCAGCTAAGTGGTCCATTAAGGTTTCACTTGAGAGTCTCAGGCTTAGCCCCCTCCTTTCTGCCCCCACTTTTATCCAGGACACGCCCGCTCCATCCCAGACCCCAGCTCTACAGCGCTCCTCGCCCCTCTGGCTTGTCCCAGCGCCCCAGATCTGTTACTCAACCCTCAGATTGGGTGCTTTGAAACTGCAGGTCGACTCCCCTTCCTAGTAACCCTAGATCCCAGCCTACGTTGTAGGCCTGTGACCCGGCCTACTCCGCCTTCACAGCCAATCCTGATCGAGATACAAGGCCACGTGAAGCCACGCCCACACCACACGCTCCCCTGGGATTCCCAGGCCACCCTTTTTTAGAGACCCGACCCAAGTCTAGGTTTTTGGCCTACTTCCAAATTGGGATTATAATGCCCTGGCTGGTCTCTGAAACTAAAAGATTACACCTATTTTATACCCCAACCTGCATTACTCCTGTCCCCCAGTCCCTGGCTGAGATTTCACCCCTATTCCCCTTCGCTGCCTACATGAGCTACACCCACTCAGCCCCCCCTGGTCAGGAGCCCCTCTAAACCTAATCCTAGGTTCCTCCAGCGTTCCAAGGACACTGCCCTTGAGACTCCTGGCTGCCTGGCCCCTCCTCCCCGTGTGCTGCCTTTCTGGGTGCTTCAGTGTTTCCCCCTCCCTACTGTGTGGGAGGTCAGGGCATGGCCTCTGCCAACCGTGACACCCACCTTGCTGCCCATTCCCCAATCAGGTGGCCCTGCTGCAGCTGATGGGGACACCAGAGCTGACTGCGCAGGAGGACAGCTTGCAGATGCACCAGCTGAAGATGAAGTGAGGGCTGCCTCCTGGTGGGCTGACCATGCTAGATTTGCATAGGCATCCTTGGGCACCCACCCCCAAACAGGCATGCCCCAGGGCTGGCAAGGCCAGACCGCCAACCCTCTGGACCTGCACACAGCCCTTTGGGTGTGCACCCCAGAACCTTCACCCGGTGATCCTAGATGTACTACCCACATCCCCCCAGCGCATTTGCCCTGCCGTTTCACACCAGACTCGCTGTGTATTTTCAGGATACAGCTGCATACCTCATACCTATCAATCCCGCTCACATGGCTCGACTTGGAGCTTGGACACGGTTGCCCAGGCCCTACCAGGCACACGCCTGCACATTCCCACCTTTAGCCTCCCAGACACACACGTGCACACCCACTAGACATCTGCCACAGTCACCCTGCACACCTTCCTGGTGGCACACACTCACCCAAGATGACCCTTCCTCCTGCCGCTCTGACCCACAGGACCACCCCTCCTCCCAGGCATCTCCCACTGCTAGTGCTGCTTGGAGGTTTGGCGGCAGGCAGGAGGGCCCGGGCCTTGCCACAGCCCCCTTGGAGCTGCGCTGCGGCGGCTAATTCGCCCCATCTGGGTTTTATTTATAGTTCCCATCCACTCTTGTAGGGTAATTAAAACCATGGAAGCGATCAGTGAGGTTCTCCAGGACCTCAGGTTTGATGCTGAATCTGCTGAGTGATGGTGACTCCCCAGGGACAAGAGGGATGGAAAATAGGGCATATGGCACCCTGCCCTGACCACCAGCTGGCTGGGGTCACACCCCATCGGACCACTGACCCTCTCTGAGTTCACTTCACCTCTCATAATAAAGAACCTAAAGAACCTTCTGTCTGCAGCTGCTCCACTACCTGGGGTGCTGGGGTGGGGTCCCACAAAGCCAGGGATGCTGGGTGCAAGAGTCCCCCCCCATCACCCCCACTGCATGACTGTAGAAACTCTGGTGTTTTGAAGCCCACTCTCCAAGGAGTTTAGAACCAGGTATTTCAGATCATGGAGAGAGCTGGAAATTCTTGGAGGTGAAGCTTCCCATCCCAAAGGGTCATCAGGATTCCATGTACCTCCCCTAAGCCCCACAGCCCCCCACCGTAGGCCACTCTAGCCCGGAACTCACTTTCACAATCAGGGCACCTAAATAGTTTTGTTTATTTAAAAAGATTCCTTGGAGGGGGTCCTGGGTAGGGGGAGTAATAACCCTTTTTCACACTCAGCTCTGGCAAGCATTCTAGGAAGCTAAGCCCCCTTCTCACCCCCCCACCCCCACTGAGGTGCACCTCACATGGAGGCCAGAGCTGTCGTGGCCCTCAGAGCTCGGAGTACTCGCCCCAGCTGCTGCTGACAGGGCTAGGGCACCCTGAGGTGAGGGAACAGAGATGGCCCCCAGTCTGGGGGTGGCCCCTGGATCTCCATGCAGCAGGGAGGGCAGCCCCAGCCTCTAGAGCTTATCTGGCAGGACCTGCAGGCAGAGGGGAAGCCAGGCTTAGCAAGAAGCCTGGGAGGGGCCAGGACCACAGAGCAAATGAGGCCCCAGTCCAGGTCTGGGCCCACCACTTTCAGCTAGGTGCCCTCATTAGGCTACTGCCCCTCTCTGGGCCCTGTTTTTCCTATCTGAGAAGTAATAGGTATCCATCCCATGGGTTGTCCTGCAGGTAACACACTTGACACAGGGCCAGTATGCAGTAGGTGCTCATACATGCTCCGCCGGTGGCTATGTGCATTCATTCCTGAGGACGATATTCCCCTCTGGACATTGTGAAGGGGTCTGGGTGTTCTTGGCTAAAGGCCACAGGGGCAGGCACACAGTAGGTGTCAGGTAAACGCTGATAAACAAATGCTGGAGAAAAGACTTGGACTTCAGCAACTCTAAGGCTGACGATGGAGGGCCCACGGCCCGTGGTCACCAGGAGGGCTCTTGTCTCCCAGCCTGCCCACCCATCTGGGCTCCCCCTTACCTCTCGCCGCGCCCCGTCTGCCCGAGGACAGGATCCCCTCGTCCTGTGCTTGGAAGGAAGGAGGCAGTGTCTGAGGGCTATTGACCTACCTCCCCATCCCCTTTACCCCCGGCCCCACCCCTCCACCCCTCTCCCGGGGGTCCCATTTTCCTACCTGGTTGCGGGTCTTATGTGACTTCTGCATCCAGGCTCGCCACTGGTCATAGAGGCGGAAGCTGAGGTTCGAGCAGTACGCGTGCTTCTTGAGCCAGCCCAGAAACTGCTTGAGCTCGCGCCGCACCGGCCCCGAGCTCGGCTCACCGCCCCGCGGTTCGCAAGCCCCGCCGCCCGGGCCCGGGCGCTCTAATGGGGGCGGAGCGGCAGCGTCAGGGCGCGGCCAGCAGAGGGCGCGCGCGGGCAGGAGAGGGAGGCTCCCTCGCGCGGCAGGACCGCGTTCACCTCGGGGACCCCCCTCCCTGTTTCAACGCGACCCGGTCCGCCCCAAGGCCCGGCCGAGCACTGCAGCCCAGCTGCGCCCCCGAGGAGACAGGGGCCAGGGGGAGGAAGGGGTTCCTCCTCCACATCTCCAGGCACCCGATTCTTGCGGCCTGAGCCAGGTGTGAGTGAAGGCGGGGGAGTGGGGAGGAGAAGGGCCAGGGCCAGAGGGATAAGCCGCAAGGGAGCAGGGGGCAGGGGAAGGGAGAGAGAGACGCTGATGAGAAAGCTGGAGAGAGCAAGGCAGACATTAAGAGATGGAGGCAAGCAGAGACAGATACAGGGGGAGCGAAAGCCACGGGGGACGGCCAAGGAGATGCAGAGGGTGGAGAGATGGAGAGGGAGCCAGAACAGGAAGGGACAGAGACGTTGGGGATGTAGGGACACAGAAACCAAAAAAGGCAGAAAGACAGACACAGGGAAAGAGAGTGAGTGGCAGAGAGATGAAAGGAGGCAGACAATTCGAAGTGACTCTGAGGGGAGGGACGGTCCCCAGGACAGGCCTGAGAGTACAGCCGGATGGATGGGGAGTGGGCCAGGAGGGCCAGGTGGGAGGCCGGCCTGTCCATCCAGCCGCCAGCCGTGAGCAGCCTGAGCAGGCCGGCGGATAAGGACATCGGCCTCACGTCATAAATAATGCCGGGGACCCGCTGACAGGCCCTGGCACAGCCCCGGCCCCCACTGCCCCTGGCGGCCTCCCCTGGCCTCCCCCAGCCTCCCCAGCGGCCGCAGCCGCCTGCTGGCTCCCGTGCAAGAATCGCAGGTGCTGGGCACGAGCAAGGGCCAAGGCTCAAGCCCCTCCTGGCTGTGCTAGTTCCCGCCCACCCCTGAACCTGGAGGGGCCCCGGATGGGGGCTGGGGAACTAGCTGGAGCCTCGCTTTGCCACTCCCTGACTCTGGGACCCTCTCTGGGCCTTGGTTTCCCCATCATTTCAAGAGCGTGAGCCTGGACTTCGAGGGAACTGCGTTCAGATCCTTGGGTGACTTTGGAGGGCTGGCTGCACCTCTTGGGGGCTTGGGGGCTTCATCTGAGAAAAGGGGGCCTCCCTTGGGTGAAACCATGGTGGGGAGCAGGCAACAGAGGCCTCAGTAACTATTACTTATAAACATTTGGGTGGCACCCACCATGAGGGCACTTTCCATGGGTTATCTAACCCTCACAACAGCCTGAGTTAGGCAAGAATGTCGTCCCACTTTCCAGATGGGAAAGCTGAGGCCAGACGTACCAAGTGAGATTTCATACCATTTCACAAAGGAGAGAAGATGGCAAAGGGAATCAGACCCAGGCCTTTGATCATCCCATTCCCCTACCTTGATCTGAAGGGGAAACCAAAGCCTGTTGTAGGGAGAGTTGGCAGCCCATGGTCTTAGAGAAGCAAGGGTCTCAAACTCACTTGCCCTTAGGCGGTGAAATGGGCCAAGTGGGGATAGCACAACCAAAAGAGCAAGGGCCATGTCTTGAGGGGCAGCCTCTGCTGATGGGGGCTGTGGAGTAACTCTGTGTCCTGTTAAATTTTCTAGACAGTTTTTTCTAGGGAATCTAGGGTATTTGGGTTTAAACTTACTGTTTTTAAAAGTCTGCAGGTAGTTCAAACTTTTTTGCTCTTTCCCAAATGACAGGCTAAGAAAATAGATTCAAGGGCCACAATTGGCCCCTGGGGAGCCAAGAGATTGAGACCCCTACTCTCCCGAAGGAAATAAGGAAAAGAGGCTCAGGCTGCTTTGGAGCTGGCCCCAGGCCCGCCCTGCCCCGTTGGGGTGCTCACCACTTCGGGGGGTGGAGGCGGCAGTGGGGTGGCTCCATTCGCTCCAGATCCCTGCCTTCTTGGAGCCGTAGATGCCAAAGGGGTTGCAGCGTACTTGCACAAAGTAGACGGTGCCGGGCTTCAGGCCTGCCAGGCGGCAGGAGGTCTGGTTGCTCTCATCATCCACCACCTGGGCGGCCAGCGAAGGGTCAAAAGGGGGGCCATGCAGCGGGGGATGAGAGGAGGGAGGAGTGAACCCGGGAGGGGCGGGGGCAGGCACCTTCCAGTCCACGCTGTCCTCCACCCGGTAGCGGATCTGGTACTTGGCTTGGAAGAGGAAGTCCTTGAGGGCAGGCGGTGAAACCCAGCGCACACTCAGCTGGTCCTCCAGGCCCCCTACGCGGCTCACGTGCACGTCCGCCGGGGGGTCGGTGGTCACTAGGGGGCAGGGTGGGGCTTCGTCAGCAGGATCTCTTTGGACCTGGCTGGCACCCTCTGGGTCCAAATACCAGAGCACGTGGCTTAGATGGCACCTGCTTCCCTTCTCCTCCCTCCCCCCACTTGGGACGGGTGGATTATATTAGATAATATTCGGGTAACACTCAGCACCTAGAAGCACTCAATTAATGTTAGCTGTTATCACCACAATTATCTGTGACAGGAGAAACATAATCCTATCTTCAGGGAACTATGTAAAAAGCAGACACTGCCTGGATGATATTATTATTATGCCCAGGAGTGCAGAGGGCCCTTAGGCTGCCAGACCCCTGGGAAGCTCCCCTTGACACACCCCCTCCACTGCCTACCTCCTGCTCCTTCCGACTTCACAAAGGTCCTCAATGTGACTGCTATGCTAGGTGCAAAGGGACAACTGGGGTTCAGAACACGCCCACAGCAGCTTCAGGATTTGAGGAAACAAAGTGGGAAGCAAGAGAAAGGAATTGCTGCAAGCCTTCCAAGGATTCTTCTGGGAGTCCTTTGGGCCACAAGGAGGGCTGGCCTCTTCCCCTGAGGCCTTGGTGAGGGGCCGAAAGGGTTAAGGCACAGGCCTGCTTGGGGCTGAGAAACACCCTAATTAGATTAGGCCCAATTCTGCTCGCAGATCATCCACTTCCTGCCTCCTGCCTGCACCCCCTCTCAGCTCCAGGCTGCGGCTTCCTGGGGCGCCTCCCGACCTGGGCGCCCCCTTCCAGCTCCCTGGGGCCCTCTCCGAGCACACCTGGGCTGCTGATGGGGGAGGCAGCCAGGCCAGGTGTTCTCTGCAGAGTAGGGGTATCCTGGCTGCTGCGGGGGGCTGGGGACCAATGGGTGGTCCCCACCAGCCTGGTCCATCAGACCTCAGCGGAGCTGCAGCCGGGGCTGGGCCAGTGTGGGGAGGGGGGCTGGAGATGAGGATCGCAGGTGGGCCACGCTGGCCTCGGTGGGGGGCGGGGCTCACCCACATCCAGAATGTCCAATGTCAGCACGTCTGAGCGGGCTGAGCCCAGCCGGTTGGTGGCCTCCACCCAGATCTCATAGGGTGTGAAGAGAGCCAGGTCCTTGGGGATGTGGCAGGAATGAGGTCCCACCGTGTGGTACTCCTCGCATGTGTTGTCCTGCCCGTACCACCTGCAGGGACAGGCGGGGAGCAGGACACACACGTGAGGGGCCCCCAGACCTCCCCATCAGAGCCCAGAAGTGCAGACAGGACATCGGAGCTCAGAGAGGGCGGCCCAGGCCACAGAGCCAGGCTGGGACCCGTCACCCAAGGGCCACCACCAACCTCAGCTTGTACTTGAGGGAGTAGTTGGTGTGAAGGAAGGTTTCCCCGTGGGCCCCCGGCGTCCAGCGGCATGTCAGGTCCTTCATGTTCTTGGACCAGCAGCTGATGTTGAAGGGTTTCTCTGGGGGGACTGGGGAAGCGGGTATGGGGGCTGAGGTCTGGACTGGCCACGGACAGATGGAAGGAGGAGTTGTTGGCCGGGGGCCTCCCCTTAGAGCAGGAGGAGGAGGATGGGCAGAGCGGACGTGGGCAGTACCACCTGCACAGCTCTCTTGAGGATAGCATATGGGAGCCTCCAGGATCTCATGCTCACCCCAGGGGCCCAAGCCCCTCAATTTGTGTCAGTATACCCACCGTTCAGCCCAAGACCAGAGGGCCCATGATTCACACCCCTCTCCAGAGGGAGATGCTGCCCCCAAGATCTACCCCTGGGTGTCCACTTACGGCCAACATAGAGGCAGGAGCCGGCCAGGATGCTGCCATCGCGGGCGTGGCACACAAGGTTGTCCCCTGACTGCTGCCTGGATCCATTGAGGTTGGCCAGGGCGAGGGCCATAGTAGAGGCGTTGAGCATTCGGGAGAGCTCAGGGGGCAGGCGGCGCCCGTTGAGGGTCCAATAGAGGCCCTCGGCGGTGGCCCCTGGGGTGTCCCCATGCACTGAGCACGTGGCCTGCAGGGAGGAGCCGATGAGGAGCGTGGGGTCCTGGGGACTGATCACAGCCGTGTCTGGGGTCAGAGAGGAACATCTGTCAGGGCTGGGATGGAGCTGCCCTGGGCCTTCTACCATACTAAGACCTCCAAGGCTCATGGCAGTCCTGCAAAGGGACTATTTATGATTGTGGCCTATTTTACAGAGAAGGAAACTGAGGCTCGATCAGGTCAAGTGACCAACCTAAGGTTGGTGGCAAAGCTGAGATTCAGCCCCAGGACTGTCTGACTCCACAACTCAGTCCTTCCAAGCTAGTTCCTCACTGACTTGCTCAGGGCTTTTTCTAATTGGTGACAAACCTCATTCAGATCCAAGGAACTCTTACTTCGCACACACTTCTGACAACCACTGCACTCTGCTATTTTTTTTTCTTTTAAATTTCATTTTATATTTTGACAATTAGAAATAACAGATTGTGTATTCTTTCTTTGCTATCCCTCAGAACCTCACACATAGTAGATGTCTCTAGGGGGAGGAAAGCACTTCTAAAAAGAGGTGCCCTGCTAGAATCCTGCTGATTTCATGGATGAAAAAAACAAGGCTCTGAGAGATCAAGGCCCTTGCCTACGGTCACCAAATAGAAGATGGGCACACTAAACCTATATTCATCAGTCTCTGAAGTTCTGCTCTGGACTGCCACCAGAATTGAAGGTGACTGTGGCAAGCTCTATGCTCCCAACCCTCATCCAAAAGGTCTGGCCATCATCATCATCCTTCCCTTCAACTCAGTTTTCCTAATCTGCAAAATGGGAACAAGAAAGCTCAGTCCTCAGGGCCATCGCAAAGATCAGATGGGAAGGGACTTCCTAAACTGGGTTGTGTGTGAACTGGGTTCTGAGCACCAGAACCTTGGGGAGGCCATGGTTGATGCCTTTCCTCCCGACTGCCACTGGGGCAGCCCATGGCTTCTCCTTCTGAAGATTAGAATCTAAGAGGAAGGTGTCTTTATCCAGGAGGAAATCAAGGCACAGAACAGGGAGAAGGGTGCCCAGTTCAAGTCCCAGATGTTGTTCTAAGCCTCAGTCTCCCCATCTGGGAAATGGGCATCATGGTATCTGCCACATGGGGTTGTTTAAGAAGAGTGAAAATTTTGTTATAAGGACAACTCTGAAGGACTTTTAAGCCAGGCTGAACTGATTTCGAATGCTCTCAGCTCACTCTGGAAGTTGACCCAGTTCCTTTACGTCTCTGAGCCTTTGAGAAGGTTTCTCTCTCTCCACGAAGAGTGGTTGTAAGGATTCAATTGTTCATTCATTAATTCAAGGAGCACCTACTATGTGTCAGGACCCAAGGGCACAATGGTAACCAAGATACTCAAAATTCATGCCCTTGTGGGACTTGAATCCAAGGGAGCAGCAGGAAAAAGAACAAATATCTAGGAAAACAAACAAAGGAGAAGATAAAGCACGAAGCAATGGTGGCAGCTAATTGGCCCAAGAGGCCTGTCTGGGGAGGTGGCATTTGACCTGAGATGTGAACAAAATGAAAGAAAGTGTTAGTCGCCCAGTCATCTCCGACTCTTTGTGACCCCATGGACTGCAGTCCACCAGGCTCCTCTGTCCATGGAATTCTCCAGGCAAGAATACCGGAGTGGGCTGCCATCCCCTTCTCCAGGTGATCCTCCTGACCCAGGGATCAAACCCCGGTCTCCTGCGTTGCAGGCAGATTCTTTTCTGTCTGAGCCACCAGGGAAGTGCATAAAATCAAAGTAGCCATGAAAATATATAGAAGAGGGTGTTCAGACAGTGGAACAGCGAGTGCAAAGGTCCTGGGGTACAGGTGGTAGGAAATGAGGTCAGCAGGGGCCAGACCCTCAGAGAGGCATTATTCAAGAGTTGAGTAGGGGAGGGATTTTTATTTTAAAAGTACCACCGGCCAGCTGTAAGAGGGAACTGCAGGGGGGGGCAGAGGGGCAGGGGGCAGGCCAGCTTCCCTGGCAGCCAAGGACTGGGCGATCCCAGTCCCCTTGTAGGCCTCCTACATTCCAGTGGCTGCCTATGCTGGCCCCCACTGCCCCATATGGGTGAGATGGGGTGGACACAGTTCCGGGGCCGGCCCTGATGACTTTCCCGGGCAAACTTGGCTTGGAGGGCCATGTCTTGCTAGAGCCTGGGATCGCAGTTGCGTTTGGGGCTTGGCCCAGGGCTCGCTGGAGGTCTCAGCGTCCGTGCGAAGGAGCCGGCTGAGCGGGCCAGAGCCGAGGAGGCGGGGGCGGCCGGGGGCGGGGGGCCAGGGGGCCGCCCCGGAGGTCCCAGGCAGCCAGCCGCCCGCTAATTCGGAATTCCTTCGGCATGAACTCGGGCGTGCCAGCGTCTCTGCCCCGGCCCACCCACCGCTTCCTGCCTGGGCCCCCCCAGCAGGGTGGGAGGCACGGCCAGGCCTGCCCAGACCCCAGGCCCATCCTTAACCCTCAGGGGTGAGTCCCACCCCTCCTGTCCCCCACCCACCACCACAGCCAGGCCAGGAAGGGGGCGCTCTGGGGGGTCCTGGTTGGAGGCGGGGGCAATGCCCCTCTGCCCCACCCGCCTGGCCTGGGCTAGTGTGGCCAGCCTGCCAGCAGCTGCAGCTGCCCTCCCGGGGCTGGGCGGGGGACGGGGCGAGAGGGCATGGCCAGACGGGCTTGGACAGGCCAGTCCCCTAACCCAAGCTCCAGCAGGAAAGGTCACGGGGAGGCCTTCTCCTCCTGAGGATGTGGGTGCCCATCTCAGCTAGAGCACCTGGGCAATTGGCTTGCTTTCTCCTGTTCTCAGTTTCCTCCTCCGTAAAACGGGGGGGGGAAAGTCCATTCTACCTGCTGGGGAGATAAATGAGATGAGCTCATGATGTCCAGAGGGCCCAACACACTGAAGTGCAGAGGAGCCGTTGGGATTAGGGCCCCTCCCAGCTCTGGGGTCCTGGCTGGCTGGTGCACTCTCTCCAGTCCTGCACGAACAAAGCGCCAAGGCATTCAGCAGAACTGGGATGCATACATTCCAGCCCAGGCAAAGCAGCTGGGGACAGTCCACTGAGGTTGGGGGGCGGGCTTGGCCTGGTTTGGGGGCTTCCTAGAAGGCTCCCCAAGCAGATCTCTGGGCTAGGGTTTTGGACAGCCCCCTCCCTCCCATGCTCCCTGCCTCCCTGCCCCTTCCCGCAGAGCTGGGGCCTTTAAAAGTTTTGTCCTCTCCCCCTTCCCAATCTGGAGCCACTGCCGTTATTAAAAAGGAACACCATGTGTTTTAAAAGCGAAAAGTGTGAGATTCTCTGCAAGCAAGGCAGGAGGGTGGCCTCCATCCTGGAGTCCCCATCTCCTGTCCTGCTGGTACCTGCAGACACTTTATGACCTGCCCGCCTGCTGGTCAGGTGCTAAGACACACCGTAAGTAGAAACATACTGCCGAGGTGTGGGAATCTTTTATTTAATTTCTTCCCCCTTAAAGGAAAAAACACACGCACAACAATCCCACCACCACCTTTGCTTGTTGCTCTGCTGGCTGGAAAACAAAGCCTGCCACTCAAGGTGACATTCACAAGTGCTGCCCACTGCCTGGCAGAGTTGTCAGGAATCCGAGGAGGGCCTTGGGACAGCCCCTCACCTGTCCAGGAGCCTTGGGCATGCTAGGCTTTCAGCAAGTGCCCCCAGGACACGGGACCCTGAGCCTTCCGGAGGAGCACCGCAGGGAGCCTGCAAGCAGTTCTGTGCAGGGTAGGTCCTCCAGGGGAGCGGTATGTGCTCCTCCTGGTCGACTTGTGTGCCTGGATGGGGCCCTCAGAGTGACTGTGAACACCCAGGGCAGACTGTGCCTGCGTGTGTGCCCCGTATTGCCTCCCCCTTGGAAAGAGTGTGTGACCATGAATGTGTGTGTGTCAGGGATGGAATGTGTGTGTGCGCGCCCCGATGGTGTGAGAATGTGCATCTGGGATGCAGTGTGCGCGCATCCGAGGGCGAGGGTGACGGGCCACAAGCCAGTGTGAGTCTTTGTGTGTCTCTGGGTGTGTCCCAGAGTGGGTCTGGATGTGGAGACGGTGTCCTGGCGGGGGTGTGCATCGGGTGGGGGACCGGAGAGTGCCGGAGGCCAGGAGCTCCCAACAGGGTGGGGGTCTCTCGGCCCGCGGGGGCTGGGGGTTCCCGGTGACTGCCCCCCTCACCACATAACCAGGCTGGGCCCACGGTGCCCGGACTCGCTGGCTCCCGCTCCCTCTTACTCTCACCCACTCTCTCACAAAGATTTCTCTCGCTGGAGTCTCCTAGTCCGGCGCAGCGTGGCCGGGAACTGTTGTAAACGCCGCCGGTGGCGGGGACTCCGTAGAACCCCGCGCGCGGGGTCCCGCCGGGGGAGGGCGGCGGCGGCGGCGCCGGCCCGCGGAGAGGCGCGTCCCCGGGGACCCCGGGCCGCGCGCCAGGCGGCCAGAGCGGCCCCCTCCCGCCCCGCCTTCCTCACGGGGCTCATCCCTCCACCCGGGGGGGCCCCGCTCAGGGCCGGCACCCAGCGCGCCTACTGCGTGCGCCCCCGCCCCGGTGCGGTGACCCGCAGTCTCCGCGACTCCAAGTCAGCAGACGCTGTCGCGTGCGCCCCCCGCGTCCTGGCGTGCAGAGGGTCCCAGGCCGCGGCCCCTCAACCCCCTGGGGCCGAGTCGGGCGTCCTCCCCAGGGCAGCCCAGGTAAGAAGGCCTCGGTAGCGGAAGACAGACCCTCGGGCCAGGGAACTTCGGCGCCGTGCGCCCCACAGGTGAGGGCGCCCCGAGGGCCGCTCCGGGGGCGCCTTCCTTTGTTCCCGGGCCGTCCAGGTGGCGCCCGCGCCCCCTCCCCCCCGCGGTTGCCCCCGGGGCGCACGCTCTCGGCCCAGGCGGGAAGGAGGGAGCACGGCGCCGTGTACTCACCGGCTCCTGATCCCGCTCGCGGCGCCCCGAGGACGCAGAGAAGCAGTAGGGGCAGCAGCGGCGGCGGCCGCCGCGCGGATTGGGCGGCGGGGCCCGGGCGGCCGGCGGGCATGGGGCCGGCGCTGCCGGGGGCGCGCGGCGGGCTGCGGCGAGGG